>OZ022252.1:3321760-3329260 GCA_963978915.1 Caenorhabditis parvicauda
TGGTAACGGGCGGTTCCAATAAGGACCACCCAGGAAGGAAAGGGCGGCTTCTGGAATACTTCTCCAGCTCAACATCACTTTTCCTGACAGATCGGACGGTTGAAACTTTCAATTTTTTTCGTGCGAGAGACAGAATCTTTGAAACTTTTAATTTTTCAATGCGAGCGACCGGATGAACATGGACCACCCAAGAAGGAAAAGACGGCTTCTTTGACTTCAACACTTGCTCGGCTCAGCATCGCTTTTCCTGACAGATCGGACAGTTGAAACTTTCAACTTTTCTGTGCGAGCGACAAGATGCACAAAGACCACCCAAGAAGGAGATGGTGGCTTCCGGAATACTTGTCCAGCTCAACATAACTCTTCCTGACATATCAGACAGTTGAAACTTTTAATTTTTCAATGCGAGCGACCGGATGAACATGGACCACCCAGGAAGGAAATGGCAGCTTCGTCGACTTAAGCACTTGCTCGGCCCAACGTCGCTTCGATGACAGATCGGACGACTGAAAGATTAGCAAACGAACTAACCTGAATTATGACCACCCAAGGAGGAAAAATCTCATTCTATTCCACAACTGCAAGAACGGAGCCCGGAATCGATCTAATAACTTGTTCGACCCAACGTTGCTTTTCATGCCAGATCGGACGACCAAAATTTCATGGGAATGTGCAAAATGCGAGCATTCCAAGGCAAAACTGAGAACCCGAGTTGATCCAAGTACTTGCCCAGCTCAACATTACTTCTCCAGCCAGATCGGACGCGAAAAAAAGTGAAATTGCCAAAAAAATCGGAAACTGATAAAACGCCTGATAACAAGGTGGCATGAGTCATCAAAAACAAACAAATTTATTAAAACAACAATCCATCAATGCCATATTTGCGTAGGAGCTCTGGTCTGAGCTCTTGTATGATGAGGTACACTTCCGTTAACAACGTCGCGACAGAGACAAATCCTAAGAAGCTGAAGACGAACTGTCTTTCCGTCTTAAATGTTCTTCACCCGATGGACGTTCATCGCCAAACCTCGGCATTTTTGAATCCCAGGAAAGAATGAGTAAATTTCCAGTTCACGGCATTGATTCTTGCCCTTAGTAGTTCGTATTCTGAAATCAGATCTTGAAATGAATACGCAATTACAATGAGTCGAAGAAACGCATCTTCCTGCTTAACAGGAACTGACCTCCAGCGTAACCTATCCAGATGTGTTAAGCAGGTAAAATAATGAACTTTTTATGTAGAAAATTTTCGCGCGTTTTTTGTTTGAAGCGAGATTTTTTAATTTAAAAAATGACTCTTTGAAAATTTTAAAAAATCTCGCTTCAAACAAAAAAACTCGCAAAGATTTTCTACATGAAAAGTTCATTACTCGACCTGCTTAACACATCTGGATAGGTCCCAACTCTGGATGTGAATTACGCTGAAGGTCAATTCCTGCTTAGAGGTGTCTAACACTCTCCAACAATACCACACTGTCTCGTCTCGTCTGCGTCTCGCACCCACACGTACTCGGACCTTGCGTTGGTGGCAGCGCCTGGTCCGTTTTACACCCTTTGTGCGCCTAAAAAAACCAGTTCGTACCACTCTTTGTTTTTTTAAAAGAACAGTAACTTAAAAATTCTACTTTGATTTTTCTATGAGGAATGTTCCCACTGTCTGATTTCGTTTATAAAATATGTTTAGAAAATTTGAAAAAAATTTGAACACTCGAAAAAATAGACAAATAATCATCGGAAACGAAAAACTCGACGACACATAGCTTCCTCTACCTGTAAAAAAGTCTGACCTCCGTAAATCGGTTACTTATTACTGTAGCAGTTTCGCCTTGAAACACAAGAACGATTAAGTAATGCGCCTTTAATTTCAATGTACTGAAAGTAAGAATAACAATTTAAATCCACAAAGGTCTAACTGTTCGTTGTGAGAGTCCCGATTCCTACCGTACTCATTTTACAAAAATGCGACTGGCGCGCGTTTGAATCGGTCAGACTCTTTGCTAGATATGTGGACGATAAAATGAAGAGAATATCGATTAGCACCGTAAACCTACACAAACTCTCTCTAACTGTGAATTGTCGCATTGTCCTTCTGCTGCCCAACGCGCGCTGCTGCGCGGCACGTTTTTTTTAGGTTTTCAGTTAAAAAGTGTCCTCAACGTGACCGTTTCCCTATTGGTCATTTCAATTTCGCAGTAGACGTGTTTACACGAGTAAGATCTATGAAATTAAAATGATCAATGATCACATTTGAATATCAAGGCTGAATAAAAATCTATTCGCGCAGTAGCGCGCGGTTGGATTCAACTTCGTTGCGCATTATGCCAAGGTAAAAACCAACGTGAATAACAGAAGCGTAGGTTCGTTTGCACTCTGAGAGGCCAATTAGAGTTGAACGGAAAGTCACAGTACTCGTCCACGTTCATACAATCGGCATTGCGACTGTAACACAGCTTGTAGACTCCGTCGAACGTCACAGGCGCTATCCAGTGGCCCTTGTTATACGCGTATTGGGAGTAAGGTGGTGTTGGGTGCTTCCAAAGGGAGATCCTGTCTATATATCGACAGAGCGAATTATTCGCCAACTTCGGATCCATGTCTTCGAGAAGGCTGATTTCATAATCTGAACATGCGTTAGCCGGATGAATCTGAAAAAAGGTTTTTAAAAAGGCTTTAGCGCTCGCGGGCTCTTCCCAAGGTCAGTTTTGACTATTTCGAACACTTTTCCGTCATGATTTCTTTCTGGATGAAAAAAATGAAAACTGAAAAAACCTCGATCATAATAACAAAAATGAGCCAGAAGAGGAAACTACTTGTCGTTGAAGCCATGTTTCAGAAGCCTGAAAAGGAACATTTGAAAAAAGACTGAAAAATTGTTTTGAGAGGGAAACAGACTGTGCATAATGATTTCTTCAAGAAATATAAACCACGTTTCGTGGACACGTTCAAATTTGGAATTTCAGCTTTTTGTAAAAACTGTTTTCGACCCAGTCTATGAATCCTGACACAGTTCCATCTATTGAATTTTTTTTAGGAAAAAAAACCCAACCTGAAAATCCTGACGTCATCGAAAATTTGAATTTCAAAAAGACCATAATTATGCATAACTGGAAAATTCTCTTCAGGAGATAAAATTTCGAAAATTGAATAAAAGAAAAATTTCAAAAAAAAGAACACATATCTAGCAAAAAGTCTAACCGATTTCAAACTCGCGGCAGTCGCATTTTCGTAAACTGAGTACGGTAGGGTCGGTACTCTCACAACGAACAGTTAGATCTTTGTGGATTTAAATTGTTATTCCTACTTTCAGTCCATTGAAATTAAAGGCGCATTACTTAATCGTTCATGTTTTTCGAAGCGAAACTGCTACGGTAACTAAGAAACCGATTTACGGAGGTCAGACTTTTTTACAGGTAGAGCACACCGCGGCAAACGCAGTTGAAAAGTGTAAGCAAAGAAAATCGATAGAGTAGATCAAATTTAAGTTACTGTAGTTCAAAAATTTTACTTTTCCCCTTTTTTTTCATCCCAGATTCGAAATTCGTAACGGAAAAATGTTCGAAGTAGGTACAACTATCGTTGGGAACAGTCTGCAACGTTCATCATGTCAAGTGAAACATTAATTAAAGTGCAAAAACTTTCGAAAATGAAAGCGGAGTCCCGCAAAGCGGTTGCGAAGCGGTTTTATTGTCTTATTCCTTTGCCTAGGTGTGTAGAGGAAGATATGTGAAGAAATTAAAGCGTTGAAATAATCGATAAATTCTACAGTAACCTCCCAAATTTTCCTACAGTAAATTTTTATTTTCTTTTTGTCCTCATTTTTTCTTTTTCTTTCTATAAAAAGCTTCGCTTTAAATTTTCCATCCCATTTTTTTTATCGAAAGAAGAAAATTCATTAAAATCACATTTATTCACCGGGTATTTGTACAATCGTGGCAAGATTCAAGTTTTAATCAGCAACCATTTTTTGATTTCTGGTTTCGTTGGTCCTAAAGGTTCCCGGATGCGAATCCGCGCGGACAGGAGCCCTCCGACAGCTTTCCGTCCTTCTCTCAATGGCAACGATTCGATCAGCTCTGACGTCGCTTCCAGGCTATCGATTTTCCATTCGCATGATCCCAGTAGCTTATCACTTCGTAGAAATCCTCCTTTTTGATACACCTATAATTTTTCTGTCTTTACAAAATCCTTCGAGCTCTGCTCAATATTTCTCAGGGTAACCGTTGACAGCCAGAACTGGAGTGAAATCTCTTTTTTTTTTTCAAAAAATAACTTTTCGAAGACCAACCTCAAACTTCATTCCACTCCGCTTGATCGCTCTCAGCAACTTCTGATTTCTGGCTTTACCGCTTCCAATCTTCAGGATCACTGGTTCGTTGAATTCTGGAATATTTTTATGACTAATCCAAGTAAACATGTGCAAATTCTGAAGTTTAAAGAGTTCCAATTCTCACCAGGACTCGTAGTTCCGGACACCGTCTTCGACTTTCCTATTTGCGGTGCATCACTGGGATAGGCGAATGCGTACTTGATATAGATCGCCGCATGATGCGGTTCATATCCTGATGGTAGGGGCACATCTCTGTAATTCGAAAAACTTAATTTAAAATTAATGTTTTACATCCGGAACAATTCAGGATATCTCCAAGTGACGTGAAATCACTGTTAACGACCAGAAAAAAGGAATTTCAATATAGGTTCTGTTCAATTATCACGATTTCAATTCAATTTTGAAAAAAATAGATAATTTTGAGTAAAGTGAAATCGCTATAGCTGACACGTGTCTAGATTGTGGCAGGCACGTGTCTTCATTTCCCCATCAGTGAGCGGACTCCCTCCCTTTCGAAGTATTATGTTTCTGCTCAGGTAAACGCAGTTGAAAAGTGTAAGCAAAGAAAATCGATAGAGTAGATCAAATTTCAGTTACTGTAGTTCGAAAAATTTTACTTTTCCTACTTTTTTTCGTCTCAGATTCACAAATCGTAACGGAAAAACGTTTGAAGTAGGTAAAACTATTGTTAGGAACAGTCCGCAACGTTCATTATGTCAAGTGAAACATCTTTTAAAGTTCAAACACTTTCGAAAATGGAAGCAGAGGTCGGCAACGTGGTTGCGACGCGGTTTCCTTGTCTTATGCCTTTGCCTAGGTGTGCGAGAGCCAGCTGCCAGTCGAACGAGCTGTTTATGTGTAGTAAAAATCAGAGATGGCTGCGAAATTTCCGATTTATTAACACCGTTGAACGTTTATCAACGTTTTTCTCAAACTTTAACAAATCCGTCAATTTTTGATCAACATATTTGAAATTTAACAAATCCGTTTTAATTATAGTTTTCAAAATTTAAACAGAATAATTGAATATTAAATTAACAACCATTTTAAAATTTATCGAACAATTTCATTATATCACACCTCGGCAAAGGCATAAGACAATATAACCGCTTCGCAACCGCTTTGCCGACCTCCGCTTTCATTTGCGAAAGTGTTTGTACTTTGATAAATGTTTCACTTGACATAATGAAAACGATGCGGACTGTTCCTAACGATAGTTTTACCTACTCCAAACGTTTTTTCCGTTACGATTTGTGAATCTGGAACGAAAAAAAGTAGGAAAAGTAAAATTTTTCGAACTACAGTAAGTGAAATTTGATCTACTATATCGATTTTCTTTGCTTACACTTTTCAACTGCGTTTACCTGAGCAGAAACATAATACTTCGAAAGGGAGGGAGTCCGCTCACTGATGGGGAAATGAAGACACGTGCCTGCCACAATCTAGACACGTGTCAGCTATAGCTGTGATTGTGGCAGGCACGTGGTTCATTTCTCAACAGATGTGCTGCCCTGTGTCAGTCACACTAAAATAGCGCAAGAAGTTTTTCAAACTATCAGTCCCGTGGACAAAAAAGCAGACAAATTCTCACCGACACTTGGTCAACGTCAATTCCAACACGTCTTCGGCGAGGTGAAGGAAGTTGTCGGTCGCTGGGAGTTCTTTCATTTCGTACGCGAACCTCGGCAGGTTGAGATTTTCTCTGGCCACTGTTCGTACAATCAGTAGGTCTTGTTTTGACAACCTTGCCCAGGACTCGAACAATTTCGCCTCAAACGTCATTTTTCTCGGGGAAATGAGTAAAAATAACCTTTCCGTCATCACCGATTCTTGTAAATTTCATTTGACCTTCTTCCGCCAACTTTATTTGGTCTATGAGGGTTCTCTCCATTAGCTGAAGCTGTTCTTGGCGACCTGGAAAATGTCTCTTTCTTTCTTTCTTTCTTTATCTCTCTCTCTCTCTCTCTCTCTCTCTCTCTCTCTCTCTCTCTCTCTCTCTCTCTCTCTCTATCTCTCTCTCTTTCTCTCTCTCCTTCCTCTCCATTTTTTTTCGTAATGAAGTACTTATTCTATCTTGATTATCTCTGCGACCAAAGACGAAAGAAAAAAAAACAGGAACAGTTTTCTAACAGCCAATTCTCTCTCTCTCTCTCTTCTCTCTCTATCTCTCTCTCTCTCTCTCCCTCTCTCTCTCTCTCTCTCTCTCTCTCACCTTCCAGTGTCTGCGCGGCAGCTCTGGACTTCAGATTACTCTGTTCGTTTTCGATTTCAAGGTCCAATTTCTGAAAATACCTTGAATCCTGAATTTTAAACAAAAATAACCTTAATTTCGGCCAAAAACTTCCGAGCCAAGTCCAAATCTCCTTTTTTCTTTGCTTCCATCGCTCCTAGCTTCAGCCTTTGCTGACGTTCTTGAAGAGACAACGGGCGACTTTGGGCAGGGGCGGGCGCACTGGATTGAGAGGAGCTGCCTGACTGGGCCGATACGGGCGGCCGCTGGGCTGCTGGGGCGGCTGCAGGCCGTTTTGTCTTGAAAAAAGGAATTTACCAATGGAATCGAACTAAAACTAAAGATTTGGTTTCTACAATGAAAATTTTCTAAAAATATGAAGCTGAGTTTTATCTTTCGAAAAAGTTATAATAATCAGTAGTTCACACCGCGGAAACGTAGTTGAAAAGTGTAAGCAAGGAAAATCTATAGAATAGATCAAACTTCAGTTACTGTAGTTCGAAAAATTTCAATTTTCCCCTTTTTTCATCCCAAATTCACAAAACGTAACGTAAAATGTTTGAAGTAGGTAAAACTATTGTTTGAAACAGTCCGCAACGTTCAATATCTATAGTGAAACATTTTTCAAAGTACTTTTAAAAATTAAAATAACATGATAATCTCCATATTTTGAATGTTATTTCCATAAACGTGAAAATTGGTTGTAAAATAGTTTTTCTTCTTTTTAATCGAATTTTTTTCTAACTCTTATAAAAAAATTGATTTTGCAATGTTTAAATTTTCATCAAAATCCAATTTACAAAAAAAAACCTGTGGCGGTAACGGAGTCATGTCTGGGAGAGCTGGTAGTTCATCTACATTCACAGGTCTTCCTTTCTTCGCCTCCTTGATCGCTTCATCATACTGACCAACGATTCGCAGATTCATTCTGAAAAATTTAAAC
>OZ022252.1:3334260-3344260 GCA_963978915.1 Caenorhabditis parvicauda
TGAAACTATAATTGAAAACTCACACTGAAATTCGGAGGCTCTGCTGGAATATCATTGGGGTCAATTTTTTGCCCTCTTGACGCTTTCCCTATCAGTTCTGTTAATTTTTCTGTCGCACGGCGATATCTGAAACACGTGTTTCGACGGCAAAACCAGGAAAATCTTCAAACCTGCGCTCCTTAGATCCTTCTCCATTCTTGCTGGCAGTAGCCATTAGGGCAGAATAAGCTGTATGGAGCTTCTTCAAGTGTGAGACTTGCTCACTTTCTCCAGTACTTACTGCAGGTGCTGCAACAGAAGTGACTGGTGGTGGGTTGGAGCTGTGCCCTACAAGACCAGACAACTCGTTCTGAAAAGGTCTTCTGAATAGGAAAAAACAAAAGAGTACCAGCAGTTCCTCATCATTCTCCAACGTTTCATCGTCAACATCATCAGGAGCATCTTTCAACGCCAACGCCAGTTCCTTCTGGTCTATGCCAAAAGCACCAGCAGGATTAGCCTTCTGTGCACGTTTCTGTACCGGTGCCTGACCCGTAGAACGTCTGGAAACATGTATTTCAATGATAGTAAAAAAGACAAACCCTGCTTTTCGATTTTCTTCTTCTTGAAGTTGAGCGAGTTCGGCTAGAAGTTCGGCATCGTCTTCAACGTTGCCATATATGGAATCTTCCATTGCAGCGAAGTTCATCTGAAAAGCGGAAAAATGAAATGAGAAAAACGTCGGAACGGAAAAATAAAAAATGAGTACGAGAAAGCCGAATTTCGTACGTTATAAATGTTAGGTCGACCATTTTATTTTTCATTTTCCTCTGTTTCATCCCTCATTTTAATAAGAGTTCTGGTTTATTTATCAACACAGTTCTATTTTACATAAGTGCTTGGTACTCGTTACTCTTAATTGAACTATAAATCGTTTCAAACCATGAGTCCCAACCCTAATCAATTAATTAATTAAGACCGAAGAAGAAATTCTCGTTGAGAAACTGCAAATTTGAATGTCTTTTCATTGTTTTTTAATATACTTTGTTATATAAATCTGGTTCAAAAAACAATCTCGATGAGTGATCAATCGATAATTCGACTTATATCACAAACCTGATAAGGAAGCACTCTTTTATTTTCCCTTTTTTGTGTTTAAAACAGTGCATGCGTTTTATTGCTCTCCAACTGATTATTCTTTACATTCCAGAGCATTACCGTGAGTCTACATGCGTTGAAGTCATATCAGAAGAAGAACGAATCGAGAAATGTCACAGAAGTTTTTGAAACCCGGCGTTATAAAGGTGATTTTCTCTTATCATGAACAAGATTAGGGAATTCGAAAACATGTGGTTTTTTCTAAAAACAATCAGCAGTTGTTACGAACCTTTTTCGCGGCCTCTTTCTGAAATTAAAATGAGCAATATATAGATAGTTGAGAACACGTCTAAATATCAAAAGTGAGAAATCCCGGACTGCGCATGAATGGAAAATAGGCTGCGGAACGACAGTGTGACCGAATAGTCTATTTTCATTTTTAAAAAATGGCTAATTTTTCAGGACCCCGCAGTTGCTGCTCTGTTCAGCAATAAGGATCCCGAAGCTCGATACCAAGACCTTCGAGAAATTGGTCATGGATCGTTCGGGGCTGTGTACTATGTGAGTTTTCTCGAAATACTATTTTAAAATAATAGTTTTATTAATAGTGAATTAGTTACGAACTCTCTAATAACGACTAGCAGCAGTCGCTTTTTGCACCAAAATTATGGTGTGGTGTTAAAAACTGCTCTGAGAATGTGATTTTAACATTCAATTTTGCTACGTTTGGGAAGTTTTCCGTTTTTTTTTCAGTTGGAGAAGTATCAAATTCGAGTCGAACAGCATTTTCCTCGTTAGATTGTCGAAATAAGTATTTAATTACTAAAAACTAATTTCGATGTAAAATCGACCTTTACAAAGGTACAAAAACCGAATAAAACAGAACTAGTGTTATATAATTTTCTAAAAAATTAGATAATTTTTTAATTACCGTAATTTTCATGAATTAGAAATGTTTCTTTCGAAAATTATCGAGTTGATTCATAATTTTTGATGGCCAAGAAAAACTTCAAGGAAACAACTTTATTCTACTCAGGGTAATCTTTGAGAATTGAAGATAAGTAAAAATTTGATACCATGAAAACAAAAAGAAATTTTCAATAGACTGTTTAAAACTAGAACATGAGATGGAGGAGGTGGCTGAAATTATAAAATTCAGAGAAAACGGTCACATTTTTTCAAGTCTCCTTTTTTGTGCATAAATCGTAACAAACCGCTTTTTCAGGCTTACGATAAAGATAGGAAAGAGACTGTGGCGATCAAGAAGATGAACTATTCAGGAAAGTCAGCAGGTGAAAAGTGGACAGACATTATAAAGGAGGTAATTTCACCGTGTTCTTCTCTGAACTTTATTTTTCACGAAATTGACCCATGATCAGTAGCTTATGTGTTTTTCATAATACTTTGTTCATGATCTATCTGTTAACTTAAGTTTCGAGTACATCTGGAGCATTTAAAAGTAATCAGAAAAGTCAACTCTGATTGTTTCCAGAAAAAATCAGATTGGATCCATGAGTTGTGTTTCCAGTCGGAATGAAGTATATTTCAAAACACTCGTGCTGATCTAACATGGGAATGCTACCAAAAACCCACGAAATTGGAAGGTCTGACTGGGTTCTAGGGTTTTCAAATACGCTGAAGATGATAGAACCGGTGTCAAAAACTGCTATGTCGACCTTGTTTCAGAGTTATGAGCTGAAAACGGAGTGAAAAGTAGGTTTCATATGAATGGATCAATCTATACCTCGCTAGACTACATTTTATGATAGAAAACAGTTGAAAACCTATATTTTCGTTGAAATTTCTATGATTCTTGGATTCTGGGCCGAGAAATCGTTTTTTGAATGTCCTCAAAAACCGCTGTATTGACCACCCAAAAAGCTACAACGCGTACGCGAAACCAAGCAAGGAGGGTAGTCGAGAAGTGAATAGCGTTCGAACACGACGCCGGTGTCCAAGTGGTTAAGACGTGAAACCGCTAAACTTTTTTGATTTTTTTCACTCGAGTTCGAATTTTTTCTTGTTAAAACTTTTTTGTTTTTGTTAACAAGGTGAATTCTAACCATTCAACTCAAAAATAACGATGCAAAGAATCGAGAAGCTTCGTGGAAGTCGAAATATGCCCATTTACAAAACTTTTTTTTGATTCCGTTAGGATTTCTTACCAAAACCGATATCGGACATTGTTCTCTGTTCGGAAATGATTATTACATCACTCAACATAAAAACAAAAAAGTTTTAACAAGAAAAAGTTCGAACTCGAGTGAAAAAAAATCAAAAAAGTTTAGCGGTTTCACGTCTTAACCACTTGGACACCGGCGTCGTGTTCGAACGCTATTCACTTCTCGACTACCTTGCTTGGTTTCGCGTACGTGTTGTAGCTTTTTCGGTGGTCAATATAGCGGTTTTTGAGGACATTCAAACAACGATTTCTCGGCCCAGAATCCAAGAATCATAGAAATTTCAACGAAAATATAGGTTTTCAACTGTTTTCTATCATAAAAATATAGTCTAGCGAGGTGTAAAGTGATCTATGCATATGAAACCTACTTTTCACACGGTTTTTAGCTCATAACTCTGAAACAAGGTCGACATAGCAGTTTTTGACACCGGTTCTATCATCTTCAGCGTATTTGAAAACCCTAGAACCCAGTCAGACCTTCCAATTTCGTGGGTTTTTGGTAGCATTCCCATGTAAGATTCATCGTGTTATTTGGGTTCGGCGAGAAAATAATTCTCCGGGGCATTACAGCTATTTGAAGGATTTTATCAGATTGATGGAAAATGGGCCTATAACCATGATGAAACATCATGATGCCTCATTCCATAATAATTTTGTGCATAATCCATCTGTTAACTCATGTTTCGAGTACATCTAGAGCATTTGAAAGTAATCAGAAAAGTCAACTCTGATTGGATCCAGAAAAGATCAGAATGGATTCCAGTTTTTTTTCCGAACTAGATGTGGTTGGATCCAATCTAAATTGCCTTCTCTGAGTAAAAACATGGCTAATTTGCGGGAAATAAAGTGATTTGAATAATATATAATTTTTAATTTTTTAAAATTTCCAATTTTCTCTTCAAAACATAAAAATGGATACTTTTCCGAAGCGAAATCTATTTTTATCTCAAATTGAAACAGGCCAATAAAAACTTCGGAAAAAAAACAAATTTAGACCTTAATTAATACCTTAGAGGCCCTAAAATAAGGTCATTGAAAAAATCAGGATTTTAAAAAAAAGAATATCACCTTTCGCCTTGCACGGTGTAACACTTTCGGCCATTCCAAAAATGGGCGTAACGGGGTCGGGATAACCAAGGGTCGGTCAAAAATCGCCTACTTGCAAAATTTTCAAATCGAGACCTTAACTACATTTTCACTATCAATATTGGTTAGTCTCCTCGAAATATCTTACAATAACTTTTAAAACAATTTTCTTGTTCAATAAGGACTAAAACTGAGCAGAATACATGGAATAAATGGGTAAAAATACCAATAGACGGCTGGAAAGCGGTCATCCGGAGCGTAAAATTCAAATCTATTGCTTGGGGTCGAGTGATTCGCGCCTTTTTTGAAACTCAACATTACAGGTCTCGTTCCTTAGCAAGATATCGCATGTGCACATTGTGGACTACAAAGCTTGCTTCCTGAAAGAAACAACGTGTTGGTTGGTCATGGAATACTGTATAGGTTCGGCTGCCGACATTGTCGACGTGCTGCGGAAAGGAATGCGAGAAGAGGAAATTGTAGCCATCTGTGCACAAACGTTGAGTGTGAGTTTTTCAGTTTCTGGTTATACTCGCTACGTTAGCGAGCACAAACCCCGCCTCTTCGTAATTCCCGCATCAGGCAACTAAATACAACCGTTTCCGGTGATTTCCGCCCCGTTTCCGGAGTTTTCCCGGAAAAAACGGCGGGGAAAACACCGGAAACGGGCGGAAATAACCGGAAACTCTACGTAGATCAAATTACAGTCACTGTGATTAGAATTTTTTTCTCAAACGTTTTTCCCAAATTCATGATAGAAAGTTACACATATCTTCCTCTACCTGTAAAAAGTCTGACCTCCGTAAATCGGTTACTGAGTACTGTATCAGTTTCGCCTCGAAATACAAGAACGATTAAGTAATGCGCCTTTAATTTCAATGAACTGAAAGTAAGAATAATAATTTAAATCCACAAAGATCTAACTGTTCGTTGTGAGAGTCCTGACTCCTACCGTACTCATTTTACAAAAATGCGACTGGCGCGCGTTTGAAATCGGTCAGACTTTTTTGCTAGATATGTGAGTTACATGACAATGCGATTGGCAAAGAGGCATTGCCAATCATTGGCAATATGCCCATGCCTAGGGACAACCAAGGATGGTCGGTCAAAAATCGACCACTTGAAAAAATTTTCAAATCGAGGCTTTTACTACATTTTCGATATCAACACTGGTTAGTCTCCTCGAAATATCTTACAATAACTTTCAAAACAATTTTCTTGTTCTACAAGGACTAAAATCCACAACGTTCATTATGTCAAGTGAAACATTTACACTTTCGAAAATGGTCGGAGGTCGGCAAAGCGGTTGCGAAGCGGTTATATTGTCCTATGCCTTTGCGTGTATGGTACCACTTTCTAGCCAATGTCTTTGAAATGAAAATTATCAAATATTCAGGTCACTAACTGAGAAATGAAAATTGCAGGCTCTTGCATATCTCCACTCACTCAATCACATACACAGAGACATCAAAGCAGGAAATATTCTTTTGTCCGATTCTGCTATGGTCAAATTAGGTATGGTTTTCATATGAATTGTCTGAGAAACAGAAGTTCGTGTTAAAAAAATTTACTAATTGAAATAAAGTTCATAAGCTTCATGACGACCAGCAATAGCCGCCAAGAGCGGGGTGGAAAATTTTTTTCTTGGAAGTCGAAAGTCGGAAGTAGAATTTTTTCAACGGTTTTCGGGAGTGCAAAAAAGTTTGAAAAAACCCAGAGATAATGTATATCCGCTCATTCTCAACAGGTGAAGGTCAATTCCAGACCGAGTAGAAACGATTTCACGGTCTTTTCGTCATTTTTCACGAAAAAAAAATTTTTTTTGACGGAAGTCGGAAGTGAAAAAAGGCGGAAGTCGGAATTCCGTGCAACTCTGTTCAAAGCTGTTCCTTTTTTGAAAAAATTCTGGTTAAAAATTAAGTGTAAGTGAAGTATTTATTATCGGTTTAGGAGTGAGTTCAAAAAGTATGATAAAAGTAGATATCAGAGTTGCACGGAAGTGAATTTTTTCAAAACGGAAGTCGGAAGTGAGTTTTTTTTACGGATGTCGGAAGTCGGAAGTAGAATTTTTTCAATGGTAGTCGGGAGTGCAAAAAAATTGAAAAAAACCCAGAGACATTGTATATTCGCGCATTCTCAACAGGTGATAGGTCAATTCCAGACTGAGTAGAAACGATTTCACGGTTTTTTCGTCATTTTTCACGGAAAAAAATTTTTTTGACGGAAGTCGGAAGTGAAAAAAGGGCGGAAGTCGGAAGGCGGAAGTCGGAATTCCGTGCAACTCTGGTAGATATAAGAAGTTCGATTTCCTGTTTTCTTTCAAAAGAGCTTACAAATTGTGACAATATGCCTGGTTTTTGATATTTCGAAAGAACCGTACCACACACTACGGCAAACGCAGTTGAAAAGTGTAAGCAAAGAAAATCGATATAGTAGATCAAATATCATTTACTGTAGTTCAAAAATTTTTACTTTCCCTACTTTTTTCATTCCATATTCACAAATCGTAACGGAAAAAATGTTTGGAGTAGTTGAAACTATCGTTGGGAGAGTCCGCAACGTTCATTATGTCTAATGAACCATTTATCAAAGTACAAACACTTTCGAAAATGAAAGCGGAGGTCGGCAAAGCGGTTGCGAAGCGGTTTTATTGTCTTATGCCGGTGCCTAGGTGTGTACCAGGTCGGACACTTACTTCTAAACTTCAATTTTCAAATCAAAACTTTCAAATCCAGTTTGACATTTTCATACGGCTGAAATTTATAACTAACCCGAGTCACCATTCCCAAGTGGGGAACAGTACCAGGTCGGACACTTATTTTCAAACTTTTCAGCCGATTTCGGGTCAGCCGCTCACACGAACCCTGCGCAGACGTTCATCGGAACGCCGTTTTTCATGGCGCCAGAAGTTATCATGGCAATGGATGAAGGGGTCTACACGGATAGAGCGGATATTTGGTCACTTGGAATCACCTGTATTGAGCTTGGTGAGTTTTTACCATCAATAGTAGTGATAAAATAGGTGTTGATATAATATTTCCACTCTTTTCATACCATTCGGATACATTTTCCCGCAAGATAAGAGGTTGTAGGAGCTTTTTTTCAGTACCTAGTGATATTCGACTGAAAAAAGAAGGAAAATCGTTCTTATTGAAAAAAATGATTCTTTGAGGATAATTAATTTTTTCTCCCTATTTTTTTTAATTTTCGAAATAATTTTGTCGCTCATTCCATTCAAAAAAAGTGAATAATGCTAAATCAAAGATTTTGTCTTTCTACAAATGTAAAACAAAAAGATAAAAAATTGTGTGAATCTTAAAAAAAATCTCCAATTAACTGGCCAAAGAGTTATGCTCAGTTGAAAAAGGACCTCACGGACAGAAAATTTTGATAGTACTGAATGATTTTTGTACTGCGACCCTTTTTTTCTTGGTTAAAACGTCATTTTAGGCTGCCTGATCCCTTACTCTG
Source organism: Caenorhabditis parvicauda (assembly GCA_963978915.1). Taxonomy (NCBI): domain Eukaryota; kingdom Metazoa; phylum Nematoda; class Chromadorea; order Rhabditida; family Rhabditidae; genus Caenorhabditis; species Caenorhabditis parvicauda. Next base: position 3,342,077 of record OZ022252.1, read on the forward strand.
AAAAGAAAAATTTAATATAGAGTTAACTCTGAATATACTCCGGAATTAACTCTGAATGTACTCCGGAATTAACTTCATATAAAGTTGAACGATCACAGAGGTCATAAAAAGAGGAAAGCAATTAAAACTGATTCTAGTAACTTTTGAAAATCATCTCCGGGTCTCTACTATTTCGGTATCCTACTTTCAGATGTTCGCAAAAAGAAAAAGTTAATTCAGAGTTAATTCCGGAGTACATTCAGAGTTAATTCCGGAGTACATTCAGAGTTAATTTTTGGTGCCTCAATTAACTCATTATTTTTTTTCTAGAGTTATGTAGGGGGTTAGGCTTGGGTTTAAACATAGCTGCAACGTAGTGTATCAGGTCGACCCCCCAAATCAAGCCATTTTGGCCAAACCGAAGCCTAAATGCTCCAGTGTCAACCTGAAGTTATTTTGAATGCGAATTGCAGCCGAACGTCGTCCGCCATTGTTCAGCATGAACACCATGTCTGCCCTCTACCACATTGCTCAGAACGATCCACCAACGCTGGCGCCAGTGCCTTCAGATCAGCCACCATGGTCGACAGCATTCGTTGACTTTGTCGCGAAATGTCTAAAGAAGATACAAGATGAACGAATGTCTGCAGCTGAATGTAGCAATGTAAGATTTTCATCAGAAGTTTAACATAAAAACCAGAAAAAGTCGAGAAATTGAAACAAACCATTAATTATGTAGGCATGAGAACGGGAAATTAATTGATTAGTAAGAAATTCAGAAATCTTAACTACGAATTTTTATTTTCAATTCATCAAAAAGGCTTCTAATCTACGAAAAAGTCGAAAATTGAAACTAATCACAAATCAAAAATTGAAATAAGTCAATAATTATGAAGACATCAAAAATATGAAAATCGTTTTGGAGTTTAAAAAAGTCGAAAAAATATGATATCTACATTGAAGTAATGTAAGATTTTGTAGAATTTCTCTATAAAAATTATAAAAAAAACCGAAAATTGGGAAAATATTTTTTAATTGGCAAAAAGTTTCTCTTTTCTCTCTCTCTCTCTCTCTCTCTCTCTCTCTCTCTCTTTCTCTCTCTCTCTCTCTCTCTCTCTCTCTCTCTTCCTCTCTCTCTCTCTCTTCCTCTCTTTACCTTTTTCTCTTTCAAACACATTTTCAGCACGCTTTCATACGAAGTTCGACGACAGTTCACAGAGACACCATACGAGAGCTCATATCGCGGACGAAGAATATGGTAATTCTGAGAAAAAAATCATGACATTTATAATTTTATTCAGGTAACCGAATTGGACAACTTCCAGTACAGAAAAATGCGGAAATTGATCTACCTGGACGATCCAGAAGGCAAAGAAATTGACCCATCTGGTATTTTTTGTTCAAATTTCACCATGATCAAAAAGTTTAGGTTGCGACGGCCTAGAAGAGAATCATACAGAACCCTCATCGCTGGATAAAGGTGAATTTTTGACTCGCTACGTTCATGAAGTTTTTGGTTTTTTGAGTTGTAGAAGTATCAAGTTCGAGTCGAACATAATTTTTCCTTTTGGATTGTAGAAATGAGCTTTTAACGACTAACAAACCGATTTTGATGTGAAATCAATCTTTAAAAAATAAAAAAAAGCGAATTTTTAAAAATAATGTTGTTTGACTTCTTAAAGTTTAGGTGAAATGGGAAGTGAATTTTTTTTTGTCAAAATTTTTCATGAATTATGATTTTTACATCAATTTTGACCGCCAAGACCCACTTGTTAAACTTATGAACGCCAAGACCCACTTGCTAAACTTATGACCGTTATCAACTAGAAACTTAAGTTCCGGACTCTATGAGCTCCCGAAGTGTCTCTCTAACGTCATTCCGGAGTACGAGGAGTGCGAACGCGGTCGGCAACGCGGTTCAGCCAACGGCCGAGACGAATGGACATCATCTGGACACGAGCGGAAAGCAGCCGGCACCGAACCCGCCAATCTTGGAGAATCAAAAACCGGTAAATTTTGAAGTTTCTCATTGTTTCGATCAAATTTTGACCCCTTGCAGTGTTTCAACAGAAAACAAACGAAAAAGTCGGAATTTAAAAAAATCTCGAGAAAAAGCGTTTCGTATTGTTTTCATGAAATTTGAATAACTTTGTGGTTTTTCAAATGAAAAAGGCGAAATTTAAAAAAGATCCCGTAAAATAATGA
>OZ022252.1:3349260-3434260 GCA_963978915.1 Caenorhabditis parvicauda
TCGAATGTCAGATTCTGAATCAACTTCACAAAAAATTTCAAATTTCGAAAAAAAAATTTTTTTCGACGATGTAGTCGACAACGACGTCAGAATCGAATTTCAGATTCTGAATCGAATTCACAAAAAAATTTCGAATTTCAAAAAAAAAATTGGCAATATGCCCATGCCTAGTGCAGAGGACGCAGTGGTGCCGAGGTGCCGGTCCGCCGGGGTGCCTTTTTCAGTTTGGCACCACGGCAGCACTCTCACCGAACAGTGGTGCCAAATCGCAAAAAGTGGCACCACTGTTCGCGGCACCACTCCCATCATGGCAGACTAGATGTTGCCGAGGTGCCGGTCCGCCAGGGTGCCTTTTACAATTTGCCTTCTAACCAGTAGTTTGATAAATTGTATTTGATCGTAGTTTCGGAAGGTTCCCAACAAATAATAGAACAAGGGTTAGCAATTAAAGATAAAAAAGTAATTATGAGAACTCTGCAGGCATTGGTTTTTAGACCCTCCAAACACTATTTTATTAAAAATATATCCAAATTTTATAGTTCAGGGTAATTTTTATTGATTGATTGCGAAGACTGTATCACAGACTTTAAAATCTGATAAAAAATTACTTTAAAAAATCTTTCATATCTAGCTCTTGAATTGAAAAAAAAGTACCGTAAGAGAACCTTTAAAAAAGTTGCTAAAAAGTACCTTTCACGTTTCAGGAACTCACAAGTAACGCCCGCCAGATCGAGTCGAAACAAGCCTTGCTAATGAAACAACACGAAATGACGCGAGAACTGGAGTTGGGACATCTTCGAGAACTGCATCAGATCAAGAAGAAGCATCAGGAGACGTTGCACGAAGCAGAAGCAAGTAATCAGACGGACTATATGAGAAGGACGACTGATGACTTGATGAAAAAGCATATGTTACAGTCGAGGCAGCAGCCGAGGGAGCTGAAGGTACCTTTTATTCCATTATAGATCTATTTTTATAAACTTCTAACTCTGAAAAAAACCACAATTTTTGAAGAAATATACAAAATTCAAAAAAATTACAAAAATACAAATATTGAATGAAGTTTTCCGGAAGGTCTGTTGAAAACCAAAAAAAATTGAAAAAATTCACCATAAAAATACAAATTTACAAAAAATCGACCAAATTTTTATTCTGAAAAAATACAAAGACAATTTTCTAATTCAAGAATTTGCGAGAAATCTAGAATTACGCAAGAAGTTTGTATTTTACAGATAACTAGAGATTTAGAAATTAAAAAAAAATAACTTTGAAATATTCAAATTTATTGATCAAAATTGGTACCACTGGTACACTTAGGCGACCTGACGTACGAGACAGTCCGATCCGACCGGAATTCAGAAAAAAACAATTAAAAACCATTTAAAACCGTGCAGGCACTGTTCGTACCCATACAGACACCGTATTCGGAAACGGTATCCCTATGGATTTATACAGGCTCCGATTTCTTGCTGTTTGCAAACGGTGTCTGTACGGATTAATACATATACCGCCTAAACAAAGATGGATTCCAGAAACCGTATAAAAGACACGGAACGGTTTCCCTGAATACTGCTATATCATATATGAACTTTTCTGTTCAGGTCAAAGAAGCCCAGATCCGCAAGCAATACAGACAAGCAGTGAAAACGCAAACGAAACAGTTCAAACTGCTCCAAACGCAAATTCTCGCAGAAACTCCACGCGAAGAGCAAAAAGAAGTGTCGGCGAAGTTGAAAGAGCAGCAGACGAGGAAGATTGCATCACTTGGGGTCCAATACGACACGCAAATTCATAAAATGGTCGAGGATCGGACGGTTCGTTTTTTATACAGAAGAAATCACGAAAAAGAAAGAAAATTATGACTTTTTCCCAAAGTTCTCTCATCCAAATTCGTTAATTTTCACCTCATTTTATCATCAGAACTAACGGAATGGCCATTAATCTCCTTTTTTTCTTCCAAATTCTGGAAAAATTGAGAATGTTTGCAGAAATTTTGAAACGTTTTCGTTTTTTATACAGATGAAATAATTTAAAATAAACAAAATTATGACTTCTTCCCAATTTTTCCATTCAAATTTGTTAATTTCCACCTCATTTAAGTATCGGAACTAACGGAATTTCCTTTTTGCTTCCAAACTTTTTTCAGACATTTATGAATGTTTTTTTCTAGAATCGTGTGAGAAATATTGTTTTTTAAAGACTTTTGATGTTTCTAACAATTTTTCGAAAAATTAATTTTCAAAATTGAAAAAAAAATAATTTTTAAAGTTTTTTGCCAATTCAAAATTTTTCAACGAAATAAGTCACATTCATGTAGAAGTGGGAGTTCTTTGACGGTTTTTTCCTTTTTTTATCGTTTCCTAGTGTTAAAATAATATTTTTAATGAAAAAAGGTGAAAAAAAAGTTTTCAGGTAAAACTCGAGTCCTGGCAGGAGGATGAAGCGAAAACGCTGGCGATCAAGCTAGAAAAAGAGCTCGATCAGCTCAGTTCTTATCAGAAGAAGCAGCGAGAGATTCTGGATGAACAAATTTTGAAGGTGAATTTTAATTCTGAATCAAGTTAAAATCCAAAAAATTTGTTTTTTAGCCTTGAATTTGAATTATTGAAAATGTTAGCAAAACTATTCTGGAAGTTTTATGTTTATTGGACTAAAAACAAAAAAAAGAAAAAAATTTAATAATAATAATATTTATTTTGGGGAAAGCCCGCAATAGAAACAAAGCCGATGTGAATAAAACGGACATAGTACAAGGTGGCAGAATATTCTCAGATAAAAGATAGTATATGTGGGTACAAGTGAAGATAAGGATAAATTTTGTGGAGAACAAAAAAGATTCAGATCAGAAAATGTAAGAACCCACACTGGATGATCCCTATAGAAAAAAAAAACTGATTAGGTAATGTTAAAAGCACTACTTAGGTACAGAGCTAAAATTTTTTTTTCGAAAGCGTCGCGGTCACTCTTTTTTAGCTGGTTTTGTTCATAAACTATGAGAAAATGCAATTTTTCTGATGATTGCATTATCATAAACTTGAAAAACGATTTAAACTTAGAAAAAACCGAATAAAAAGTCTCATTCACTTGATTTTCGAATTCCCTCCAGATGAATTTCTTCGAAAGCGCACACATCGGCAAAAGCATAAGACTAAAAAAATCCGCTTCGCAACCGCGTTGCCAACCTCCGCTTTCATTTTCGAAAGTATTTTTACTTTAATAAATGTTTCACTAGACATATTGAACGTTGCGGGCGGTTTCCAACGAAAGTTTTACCTATTTCGAACATTTTTACGTTAAGATTTGTGAATGCTGTTCACACTTTTGAATGCTGTTCACACTTTTTTGTTCAAAAAATTCATTTTTTTCAGGAAAAACGAGTTTTGGACGATCGAGTGGCAACCAGAAAAGCACTTTTGGAGCAAAGAATGGACGAAGAGAATGCAGAATTAGAGAAATCGAGAGTCCAGAAGACGGATTCTCTCTGTCAACGACACTCAGAAGAACGTCAACGACTCGAAGATAGTTTTTTACGAACAGGCGCAGTTAAGTCGCATCAACAAATGTAAATTTGACGAAAAGTCGTTGTTTTTACCCCAAAAAGGGCATTTTCTGCTATAACAACGACTTTTCACTATTACCCCTTGCGAATCTGGTCGTTTTATCGAGATTTTCAGTTTTAAACAGGGTTACCTTTATTTTTTTCAAGAAAAAGATTGATCTAACACTTTTCCATAGATAAAATGACAATTTTCAATGATTCACCCACTATCCCGTTGATTAAAACAAGAACTTTAGTAGAATTACGGGTTTGAGCTATGATTTTATGTTTGCAATAGGTAAAAGAGTGTTTTTTGGGTTGAATTCGAGAAAAAAACCGAAAAAACGCTCTTAAAGATATTTTTATTTCGGTTGTTTGCCCAATAGTATATCGGTTTGTCTATGTCATTCTCCAAAAACGCAAAATACAATATGAGTGCCTTACTGTGAGTACTACTTTGGAAATTTTTTGATGGAAAAAATTGAAAAATGAAAAAATCCCGAAGTAGTGCAAAAATAGTAATTAGAAGTCGAAATCCCGTTCTGTGATAAATTTGATAAGAAGAGAAAATATTTGCAGACGGAGGAACAGTTTCAATACGGTATGTAATGATTTAATATAGTTTAACAATGATATAAGAGTAATAAAGCCCATATCGAGTTTTTTTCATGTTGTTACACATCATCAAAGTATGTTTCTTTGTATTATGTTTAAAGTTTATCTTAGTTTTCAATTTGTACGGATTTCATAAATAATATTACCATGTTTGTTCACAGAGATAACAAAAAGCTCTAAAAATAGAAAATAAAAGTATTCTAATGAACCTACAGTATTCCACTTTTTGATCTACACGTTTATCGACTTTCACCTCTTCAACTTTTCCATTTCGTTTTTCTCTTTTTCGGACGTTTAAAGTGAGTTTTCATTCTCAGATTTTGATATAGGAATGTTTCAAAGTTGGTGAGTTTTGATTTTGTTAATGAATTTATGCAGGTTTATCCTCTTCCGGTGAGTATTTCACATTATGAAAAATTGATTTTTGAGAAATTCGTTAATAAGATTAAAGATACTTGACTTTTACTGAAACCTCCACGCAAATCTAAGATCCGCTCTTAATAAATAATGTTCCCTCCTAATAAGCTTTCATCCACACACACACTCTCTCTATCTTTTCTTTCTCAACCCATTTGTTAGCCAAAAAAGCGGAGAAGAGGGCTAAGAAAGCCCTGGAAGACGAGAAGCGTCTCTCCCTTACTTCTCTTCTTGAGCACAGCCCAACTTTTCGTCGAGCCATTCTTTCATAGAGAGAGAGAGACATCTCCGAGCACACCGCCGTGTGGAAAAACGCTGCATCTTTCTTATTCTGGGAATACACTGACTTCACTAACTGATCTCCAAAGTTTTGAGTGGACTAGTATTAAACAGTGAATGAGTGACGATGGGACCTGCCGACCATTTGCCGCGATTATTTTGCCTTTTATTTAGCCGCACTTTCTCCCGATTCCGAGAATCGGACCATCACACACCTAGGCACAGGCAGAAGACAATATAACCGCTTCGCGACCGCGTTGCCAACGTTCGCTTTCAATTTCGAAAGTGTGTGTACTTTTATAAATAGTTCATCTGACATAATGAACGTTGCGGACTGTTCTTTTTTAACAAGTTTTTGTTCCAACCAGAGTTGCAAAGAATTCCGACTTCCGACTTCTGTCTATTTTCACTTCCGGCCACCGTGAAGAAAATTTTAAAAAGAAAATCAGTGAGAAAAAGAGGTTTTTACATCTGAATTCCGACTATGACGACGTCGTTGATGACATCGTTGACGATAATAACATCACATATAGTTTTTTTGTTTTGCCAAAAAGAGAGAAGACGTTTTATAGAATTCTAACACTATGTCTAGCAGAATTATGAATTTTGATGTCCTATGTCCGAATATACTTTTTTCTTTGATCTCTCTCTCTCTCTCTCTCTCTCTCTCTCTCTCTCTTTCTTTTTCTCTCTCTCTCTCTCTCTTCTCTTTCTTTCTTCTTTTCATCTCTACTAAACGTATGTGGGACCGTGTGTGCCTGAGTGTGAGAAAAAATGCACACACACATTTGAGCTATGGCAGTTGTGACGAGCACTCGGAGTTTCGCCGCCCTTGCAAGATTTTTGGGAAGAATGAAGAGCAAGAGAGCCCGACTCTCTCTCCTTCTCTCTCTCTCTCTGCGTCTTAATCTCCTCTCAGTTTTTGTTTTTTTTCTCCAACGCCTCGAGCACATTCATCATGATCATTTTTTCTCGTTGTCCTTGCACTAGTATACATAATTATTGTTGTATGAATCGTTTTTTCGCTTAACTCAGTACATGTAGATTATGTGTTTCTAAACTTATCCCACACTGCAGCAAACGTAGTTGAAAAGTGTAAGCAAAGAAAATCGATAGAGTAGATCAAATTTCTGTTACTGTAGTTCGAAAAAATTTTACTGTACCTACTTTTTTTCGTTCCAGATTCAGAAATCGTAACGTAAAAAATGTTTGAAGTAGGTAAAACTATCGTTGGAAACAGCCCGCAACGTTCAATCTGTCTAGTGAAACATTTTTTAAAAGTAAAAATAAGCGGAGGTCGGCAAAGCGGTTGCGATGCGGTTTTATTGTCTTATGCCTTTGCCGAGGTGTGTATCCTAGTGGTCGAAAGGCATTTCACGCCCGTTTTCAGTAACACTCGGTCGTTTTCACAAATCTTTCGAAAACAACCGGTTGTTTATGAGATTTAACGAAATTAACATTTTAACGACTACCAGTTCACACCGCGGCAAACGCAGTTGAAAAGTGTAAGCAAAGAAAAGCGATAGAGTAGATCAAATTTCAGTTACTGTAGTTCAAAAATTTTACTTTTCCTAATTTTTTTCATACCAGATTCAAAAATCGTAACGGGAAAATGTTCGAAGTAGGTAAAACTATTGTTGGGAACAGTCTGCAACGTTCCTTACGTCAAGTAAAACATTCATTAAAGTAAAAAACACTTTCGAAATTGAAAGCGGAGGCCCGCAAAGCGGTTGCGAAGCGGTTTTATTGTCTTATTCCTTTGCCTAGGTGTGCAGTTTCGTTGATACTGAAAATAACTTAACTTAACGCTCAATCGTGCTGTTAAAATAAAAAGTTAAAGACAATAGTTTAAGAATTTTTCTGTTTTTGTTTTGGGTAACTAGTGAATTTTTTTAAAAAGTAGCTTAAAAATGGACAGAATCGAAATTTGATAGAATTTCACATTACATTTTTTCGAAATTGAAGTATTAGCTGGTATTTTTTAATGAAATATTTTCCATGCAATTCCGGAACTCGCTCCGCTTGACCGCACCGCTTTCCAAGTAGCTCATCAAATCCAACAAATCAGGGGGTCCCCAACTATGAAAGAAAAACTTCTTGTGCGGGTGCGCGCATGTGAAGGATGAAGTAAGTTTCCCTGGGGAGCTTCAAAAAGTCGGGCGGTGCACACACGCACACACACACACACACACACACGTTTATGTGCTTTTTCTTCCCTCAACTTTCTTGTTTTCATTTCCGCTGAGTGCCGCTTGATGCAGATTCATATGAAGAAGAAGAAGAAGAAGAAGAACGCTCGAGAGTGATCGAGTAGATAGAGATTCTTTAGATATAGGTTCAGTGTAGAGCAGAGCCGAGCGGTGTTCCGCATTTCCGCTTTGCATCGAAACTTTGCATAATAGAGATTCTGTGTAGAGCAGAGCCGAGCGGTGTTCCGCGTTTCCGCTTTCCGTCGAAACTTTGCAGAATAGAGGTCCAGTGTAGAGCAGAGCGGAGCGGTGTTCCGCATTTCCGCTTTGCATCGAAACTTTGTAGAATAGAGATTCTGTGTAGAGCAGAGCCGAGCGGTGTTCCGCGTTTCCGCTTTCCGTCGATTATGTGCTTTTTTCCGCTTTCAGTCAAAATTTAGTTTTTTTCCGCATCCGGTGGAATGTTTCTTCCGCTTTCAGTCGAAATTTAGTTTCTTTCGCTTCTGATTTTTTGGTCTTCTAACTTGCGACTTTTTTTGAATTCGTTCTTGATTCCGCGCAAGTCTAATGCACACAGCTTCCTCTACCTGTAAAAAAGTCTGGCCTCCGTAAATCGGGTACTTAGTACCGTAGCAGTTTCGCCTTGAAATACAAGAACGATTTACGAAATGAGCCTTTAATTTCAGAATGGACTGAAAGTTAAAAAAAATCAAATCCACAAAGATCTAACTGTTCGTTGCGAGAGTCCCGACCCTACCGTACTCATTTTACAAAAACGCGACTGGCGCGCGTTTGAAATCGGTCAGACTTCTTGCTAGATATCTGTAATGTCTACCTTTCTTCATCTTATGAACTCTCGAAAATAAAGGCAGACGCACCCACGCAGACGCTATAATCAGCTGTCTATGTACTATGTGTACAGACCTCTTCTAACGACAATAGCCGATATGTTTACTGCCAGTGCGCCCTTTGAAGATACTTGCTCTTCGCTGAGCGGTCGTTGAGTTCTGGATAGTTCTAGATGAGCCATGAGTGATTCTGGTCGAGTGAGTGAATTGTGATAAGATAGTTCTCTCTCTCTCTCTCTCTTACACCTGAATAGTACCTCACATAGCTTCCTCTAGCTGTAAAAAATTCTGGCCTCCGTAAATCGGGTACTCGGGTAAATCGGGTAAATCGGGTACCGTAGCAGTTTCGCCTTGAAATACAAGAACGATTCACGTAATGAGCCTTTAATTTCAGAATGGACTGAAAATCATATTATTAATTGACAAATCCTCCGCCCACTTTCCCCCGCCCCCTTTTTCGTGAGGCAAATTTTTGGGTGAAGCTTTTTGGTTTCGGTTGTGGGGGGGGGGGGAGGGGTTGTGCAAAAGTGGCCGGTAGTTGACGGGATTCGAACGCGCACTGAGCGAGTAGAAATCCAACGCTCTAACCACTCGGTCACCGCTGCACATTTTTTGCGAGCGCTGCACATTTTTTGCGAGCGCTGCACACGTGACCACTGGGGGCCCTCGCAGGTTGTTGCATTAGTTCTAGCCAAACTTGCATTAGTTTTCGCCGTACTTGAATTGTACAGGGAGTGTGAAAGCGAACAGCAAGTCAAAAACCACTTATTTTTTCAATAAAAAGGTCTGAATATGTGTTTTTGTAATGAAAAACGGCTCTGAGCGTAGCGAAGACTACCTGCTTGTAAAGAATAATTTAAATCCACAAAGATCTAACGGTTCGTTGCAAGAGTCCCGACCCTACCGTACTCATTTTACGAAAACGCGACTGGCGCGCGTTTGAAATCGGTCAGACTTTTTGCTAGATATGTGTAGGTAAGGAGGTAACTGCTTTAAATAGATTTTTATTGGACGTTAAATATTACCTTATCTACTTTAAAGTCCCTGATTTGACCTTTTAGATTCCCCCTAAAATTAATGCTAGCATTAGTATGAAATAAAAACCTCCGAACTTTAGTCCGACCCGAAACAGGATAAAAAAACGCCATCTCCGATAGATTTTCCCTCGAAGCTGAACGAAAAGTGAATTTATGCAAAATTCTATTACTTTTTTTCTTTCTCTCTCTCTCTCGCTGTCGCCCTCGAAAAACGTCGACACCGTTTTCTCCATTATTAGCTTCGTTCTGAAAACTGTTCCTCACTTTTTAGTCACCTTACGTTTCAGCTTTTTTTTCCGAGGCTGGATGTTAGGTTGAAAATGGATTTTAAACTTTTTTTTTTTATTTTTGATGTTAAAAATTTAGTTTAGATGATGATTTCGAATCAATTGAAAAAATAGTGATAGTCTCGATGTTCCTGATCTCTTCACATCTGTCAATAGTGTTGATTGTGGGTCAGATTTTCGTTAAGCGAAGGTTAATTATGAGTCGAATGTAGATTTCTGAGTTTTTCCCACTCTTTCAAGTGAAAGAAAAAGTTGAATTTTTGAAAATTGAAAATTTTGTGTTTTTTTTCGATCAAAACCGTCCTTTTTCGACCCCCTTTCTTTTATTCCGCTTTTTTCATTCATCTCTCGAAGAAAAAGTGAGTTTTTTGCTCTTTTTTTTATAAATTAGTAGTTTCTGATATTTTTCGATAAAAATCGGTCATTTTATACCTCTTTCTTTAAATTTTCATACTTTGAAGAAAAATCGAGTTTTTTACGCTCTCTATCTGTAAATTTGTAGTTTTTGATATAATTTAGTAGGAAGCACTCATTTTTGACCTCCTTATTTTCAATTCTTGCTCTCTTCATTCATATTTTGAAGAAAAAACGAGTTTCCCAGTAGTTTTCGACATAATTTGGTCGGAAGCACTCATTTTTGACCTCCTCATTCTCAATTCTTGCTTTCTTCATTCTTATTTTAAAGAAGAATCGAGTTTTCCACTCTCTATATCTGTAAATTAATAGTTTTTGACATTTTTCGATAAGAACCGCCCATTTTTTCGACCGCTTTCTTTTTTTCCCCGTTTGCAAACTCCTCGTTGGCTGCAGTATGCAGAGGGATGAAGTTAAAGAGGTCCAAGTGAAGCCGAAATGGCCAGGGAAGTAATTGAAATGGAGCTAAATGATTTGAAGGTAAAACGAGAAAAAGAGAGAGAAAGAGCTCATCTCATTTGCCGTTTTCCTCTTTTCCTTCACAATGACCAACGAACCGAACATCCGTGCGGTCCGCATTACTTTTTTGCCGAGAAAAACTAAGCTCAGAGTTGGTTTTTTAATAGTGTAGTGGATTCTGCTCCCACCGCACGTGCCGTGAGTTCGATCCCCGACTCAACCACTACTTTTTGTCCCAGTTGTACTGAATTACTATGGCAAACGAATCGAACATCGCGCATAAGCTTTGAGTTTGTTTTTAATAGTGTAGTGGATTCTGCTCCCTCCGCACGTGCTGTGAGTTCGATCCCCGACTCAACCACTACTTTTTGTCCCAGTTGTACTGAATTACTATGGAAAACGAATCGAACATCGTACATAAGCTTTGAGTTGGTTTTTAATAGTGTAGTGGATTCTGCTCCCTCCGCACGTGCTGTGAGTTCGATCCCCGCGTCAACCACTACTTTTTGTCCCAGTTGTACTGAATTAAATCGTACATAAGCTTCGAGTTGATCGTATACTAGTGTAGTGGATTTTCAACGTTCATAGATTGGAAAAATACGAAAAAAATAATGAGACAAATGCGCTCTGCGGAGGGTCACGCAAAGCGGTTGCAAAGCGGCTATATCAATTTGTCCCTGATCGTGTTCCAACCGTCAAGTTGCAGTGTACATCTCCCCAAAACTAAAAATAGAATCTTGAATTGAATACGTTTCGCCGATGTCACAAAAGGGAACATGTTGCTGATAACCGAGTTATTGTCCAGTTGAATGGCGCAAAACACGTCTCCGTCTCGCTTTCGTGATTCAGAATGTGACGTTCACACGGAGACGTGGGAAATCGCCATTATTACCAAGTTCCGGAACCTTTTTTTTTTGGTTGTCGTAGTTTGTAGTTCTCACTTTTTAAAGAAAGTTGTTCGAATTCGATCTACAACATTCTAGCCTGTCGTAGTACATTTTATAGGTTTCCGTGACACCTGGTTACGGTAGGTCGGATTTGATCTACAACATTCTGGCCTGTCGTAGTACATTGTATAGGTTTCCGAGTATGTGACACCTGGTTACGGTAGGTCAAGTTTGATCTACACCTTTTTGGGCTGTCGTTTTACGTTGAGTAGATCTGTTTCCGAGTATGTGACACCTGGTTACGGTAGGTCCATTTTGATCTACAACTTTTTGGGCTGTCGTATTACGTTGAGTAGATCTGTTTCTGACTATGTGACACCTGGTTACGGTAGGTCCATTTTGATCTACAACTTTTTGGGCTGTCGTATTACGTTGAGTAGATCTGTTTCTGACTATGTGACACCTGGTTACGGTAGGTCCATTTTGATCTACAACTTTTTGAGCTGTCGTTTTACGTTGAGTAGATCTGTTTCTGACTATGTGACACCTGGTTACGGTAGGTCCATTTTGATCTACAACTTTTTGGGCTGTCGTATTATGTTGAGTAGATCTGTTTCTGACTATGTGACACCTGGTTACGGTAGGTCCATTTTGATCTACAACTTTTTGGGCTGTCGTAGTACGTTGAGTAGATCTGTTTCTGACTATGTGACATCTGGTTACGGTAGGTCCATTTTGATCTACAACTTTTTGGGCTGTCGTAGTACGTTGAGTAGATCTGTTTCTGACTATGTGACACCTGGTTACGGTAGGTCCATTTTGATCTACAACTTTTTGGGCTGTCGTAGTACGTTGAGTAGATCTGTTTCTGACTATGTGACACCTGGTTACGGTAGGTCCATTTTGATCTACAATTTTTTGGGCTGTCGTAGTACGTTGAGTAGATCTGTTTCTGACTATGTGACACCTGGTTACGGTAGGTCCATTTTGATCTACAACTTTTTGGGCTGTCGTAGTACATGGTATAGGCTTCCGAGTATGTGACACCTGGTTACGGTAGGTCGGATTTGATCTACAACTTTTTGGGCTGTCGTATTACGTTGAGTAGATCTGTTTCTGACTATGTGTCCAACTCTGACTGCCCAATCTAATGCCCAACCAACTCTGCCCAATCTAATGATAAATATCAAACTTGAAGGATGGATATTGCCGTAGTAAAGTCACACTAAGACATTAAAGTTCATTGCGTTAGTTTATCGTTTCACAGCTTGGCTCGTTAACTTTTGTCCAGTGAGCCATGTGTCAAAATTTTATTTTTTTTATCACTGTCTAATGTCGAATTATTTCGAAAAATCATAGACTTTCCTCGTCAAAAGGAATCTTGATTCATTCAGCATGAACCAGAAGCCCATATCTCGATAGGAAATCATAAATTTGAAACACGTATCATAGTTTCGACTACTGATTGATTTTCATGACTCCCAATCAATATTCAGCAGGTTTTCTAGCTTTTTCTCATGTCCCCCCTCAGCGAAACAGTGCACTCGTCCCATGAAAGAAACCGAACTCCTCGGGCGACCCTTCCTCCTCCTCTCCCTTCTGCCGTTGATATTTGATATGGAAATTGTGACGTAACGTCAAGCGGAGCGTCGTTAATAAAAAAAATCGATGTTAGGCCCCCTCACCCCCGTCGAAACTCGACACCATAAAAGTTTATGGTATGAGCATTCAAGAGTAGTTCGCATAATATCTTCCCTATTCTGCCCTCAAGGACGTTATTTTGACCCTAATTTGACCTTAATTTAAATTGCGCGAAGAGAATTGATTGATCAGGGTAGGTCAAAAATGTCATCCTGTTCATGAAACTCTATTTTGCCCTTAAGGACGTTATTTTGACCTTAATTTAAATCTTGCCTCAATCAATTTATCAATAAAATGAAGGTAAATCAAAACTTTTATAGTTTGCCGTCTACCTTATTTTGACCATAAGGGCGTTATTTTGACTCTAATTTGACCTTATTTGGAAACTCCCGCTAGTCGAATTATTAATAAAATAAAGATGGATCAAAACTCTTATAATTAGTAATTCACTCTATTTTACCCTAATTTTACCTTTTTATGACCTAAATTTAAATCTCTTGCCAATCATTTTTTTCAATAAATAAAAGATCCAAAAAATTGAAGTATCCACTTTTTTCATAATTCGACCTTAAAAAATTAATTAAAATTGTTCTTACTGTACAAACGAAATAACATTTTTGTAATCAGTCTGCATTTCTTTTTTCTTTTCTCAACCCAATTGAAAAACCTAACAACGGCTAAGTTCGAAGTTTTCTTTTTAGTACATCTTGCAACATGAATTCACGATTTTTTCCAATAGTAAAAATTTTCAGTTTTCCTGTTCAAAATTTTTAATTATTTTTTCTCAAGATTAGGTAATGAAACTTTGTAGATGGACTTTTCTCTCTCTCTCTCTCTCTCTCTCTCTCTCTCTCTCTCTCTCTCACTCCTAAGCCAACACCCGAGACATGGAAGAAAGACGCAAGCCCTCCCCCCCCCTCCCCTTCCTCTTTCTTTTTCATCCTCAAAGAGTTGGCAATCGATCCCTCGAGATCCTTCGTCCTCCCGTCCGTCCGTTGCTCCATCGCATACACATAGAGAGGGGGAGGAGAGAGAGAGAGAGAGAGAGAGAGAGAGAGAGAGAGAGAAAAGAGTGTAAAGAGACTCGAAGTGAGTGTGTGGCTTCAAACGAGAGGTAATAACATACGGGTGGGAGGGGGACACCAACACGTAAACACATCATTTTCCACCATCTTTTATGTCTTTTTATCCAGTCCCAGGTATGGATTGAATAGTTAAATCATTTTTTCTCGTTTTTAAAGCTAAAATTAAGCGATTTTAGGGTATTCTGAGCTTCCGAAACACTTTTTTTGCTGTTAAAATGATTGTTTCAATAGTTTTTTCACCTTTTCTCTTTCTCATTTTTGATTACAACTCATGGCTATTTCAACATCGGTTTTGACTCTGATTCGTGTTTCACCTGATGATTCATCGTTTAAAACAGCTTTTTCCAGTGATTTTCGTACTTTTCTCAACTTCTTCCTTTTATTTAATACCTTTTCTTCCATTTTTAGAGTTTCTCAACTTTCAGCTTTCATTTGAGTGACTGCGATGCATTTCTTCATTTTCGCTTCATTTTTCTCTTTTCTTCCATTTTTCTCGGTTAATTTGAGTTCATTTCATATGAAAGTATTCCTGCAGTAATTTTTTCGCTCTTTTTTTGAACAAAATTTTGGACTTTTTTCTTTGTATACACTCTGTGGATTTTCTTTTTAAAAAAGATGTCAGATCTGAAACGATTTCAACATTTTAAAAATTCCATTATTTTTCAATTTTTTTCTGTATTTTTAAACCTTGTAACGAATCTCTCAAGTAATTTTTGTTCAGAAACATTAGAAATAATTGATTTTTCAAGATTTTGCGAAAATTTTCATTAGAAAGCTTATTATACGGGTATTATAATTTTTCTATTTTTTCAGCAATTTTGAACTTCGTAATGAATCTGTCAAACAGTCTTTCTTTACAAACTATCTTTTTCATCTGATTTTGCAAAAAAAAAAACGTTAAAAACAATCAATTTTTCAAGATTTTGCAGAAATTTTCATTGAAAAAAATAGAAAATGTTAGTTTTTTTTTCATAATTTTTCAACAATTTTGAACTTTGTAACGAATCTCTCAAAAAATCAATTTTTCAAGATTTTGCGGAAATTTTCATTGAAAAAAATAGAAAATGTTAGTCTTTTTTGTTTTTTTCATAATTTTTCAACAATTTTAAACTTTTTAACGAATCTCTCAAAAAATGCTCAAAAAATCAATTTTTCAAAATTTTGCGGAAATTTTCATTGAAAAAAATAGAAAATGTTAGTTTTTTTGTTTTTTCATAATTTTTCAACAATTTTAAACTTTTTAACGAATCTCTCAAAAAATGCTCAAAAAATCAATTTTTCAAAATTTTGCGGAAATTTTCATTGAAAAAATAGAAAATGTTAGTTTTTTTTTAAATTTTTCAACAATTTTGAACTTTGTAACGGATCTCTTTGAAAAATGCTCAAAAAATCAATTTTTCAAAGTTTTGCGGAAATTTTCATTGAAAAAAATAGAAAATGTTAGTTTTTTTTGTTTTTTCATAATATTTCCAAATGTTTGATATTGATCCTAAAATCTGTCTAGAAACGCATCATTCATGACACATTTCTATTGACTTTTCACATGTTTTTCGGGGAAATATCAGCCTCACTTGCCTCCTTTCTCTTGCCAACAGTTGTTTCGTCAATTTTGTTGATTGATATGCTTTAACTTTCAGTTGGATATAATTGGATCGCTTATTTACAGTTGATAATGATCGAAAATAGTCCTAATAGTGTTAAAAGTTGAAAAATTAGAGAAAAAATCATGATTTTGATTAAAATTGACGAAAAACAATTAATTGAGTTTTCATTGAAGATTTTGAGACAAAAGTCGTGAACAAAAATTTTTTGAAAATGAATTTAAAGTTAAAAATATAATTTTGAGTTTTTTTTTTGATGATTTGAAGATTCCGAAGATTCTCATTTTATTTTCCATAATTCTTCATCAATAACCCAGAAAAATCACGAAATTTAACTTAAACTTTTTAAAAATCAAATTTTCTCACCATTTTCATCCTAATTTCCATCACCCCCTAAGCCCCGCCCCCTTCAGTCACTCAAATGCTTTTTTCCCTCGCCCGAAACAATGAAATTTTGATGAAACATTCAAACAGCCGAACAAAGGGCTAACACGCGTTTTTTGCTCTTGCAAGCTGGCCATTCATAGTCATCGTTTCGTTCTTCATTATTAGAGTGTGCTCTTGTGGCCAGTTTGTGGTCTCTTTGTAGTAGGCACAAAAAATTAGAAACTCTCATCATGTAGAATAAGTATGAAAATGTCGTTTTTCGATTTGAAAAAAAGTTTCTATCTATTTTTCGATAGGATTTTGGTTTTGCCCAGTTTGTGATCGCTTTGTGCTAGGCACAAAAATTATAATAAATTCGATTTGGCGCCAAAAAAGTAGTAAAATAGACTCTGTATCAAAGTGTATCCCATTTGTGCCCAGTTTGTGTTTCATCATTTGTCATACCATTCTTTTCTTCATTTCAATATGTGCCTTGTTTGTGGTCCATTTGTGGTCGAAACGTTGAAATTTGAATTCAACACGTCAGTTTTACTGTTCAAGAGCTGAAAATGGATTAGATCATGGGGTAGAAATTATATGAAAATCTTACTTTTCAATTTGAAAAATATTTTTATCGATTTTTAGTGTGTTCCCTGATTTTGCCCCAGTTGTGTTTCTGACGTTGAATTGACCATAAACTCCCCCTCTCTCTCTCTCTCTCTCTCTCTCTCTCTCTCTCTCTCTCTCTCTCTCTCTCTCTCTCTCTCTCTCTCTCTTTGTCTCCCTCTCTCTCTCTCTTCGTCTCCCTCTCTCTTTCTCTCTCCCTCTCCCCTTTTCCGAAACCCAATCAACATAACCGAATTTTCAGGGTTCGCATCACGAATACTGCGTGGTAAACTCGAAAACGTGGGTGAAGAAAAAACTACGACCGGACTGGAAATTATATGGTAGAAGAGGACAAAAGTAGAGGTAACTTTTCATTTTAATGTCATTTTCGCGTCAATTTCATAGTAATCCCACCCCTTGGTTCAATTACCCAAGTTTAAGGTTTAAAAAAAACCTAAAATTGACTATCAACACGCAAAGCTTGATGAATTATTGACAGCTGAGACGTTTTGAACTTGAAAACGTACTAGATTTGTTTTTAGACATCCTAGAATTCGTTATTAGAGTATCTAGAACGTATTTGTTTGATTATCTAGACCATTTCTTTGATTCCCTAGACCACATTGTTTTTTATTCCTGTCATGAAAAAAACTGTCCACTTCAGAGTTTCAGTTAGTTTTCGGTTTTCTAGATCACCGATATTGTTGGTCAATGATATTGTTAGTTTTCGATTTTCTAGACCATGATTTTCTCAGGTTTCCTAGACCATTTTTGGTTTCCTAGACCGTTGTTACTTTTTCCAAGTTCAATGAGCGTTCTTTACTCTTTCGACTGAAAACTTCGACCGTCATCTCAATGGTAAACATTCGAATAGTCCTTTTTCAATTCCAAAGACCTCGTTAAAACCACCTGTTCACTTTTTCGTCATCGTTCTCTGTGCCAACCTCGCTACGTTCAGGTTATTTCGATAGCCTAGTGGGTATGCGGTTTGACTACTAGTTTGAATATCCGAGTTCGAGCCTTCATTCTAGTTTTTTTTGCTGAAATAATAGAACTTTAACTTTTTCCAACACCTATTCTTGCGCCTTGCAGAGATCAGGTTTATTTTCCTTTCACGATTTTGGTGTTTTCGGTTCGATCCTGCTCGTAACTAAAAATTTTTGCTTTTTCTGTTCGACAGGAATTTGACCATTTTTGTTCCCACATGGCCAAATTTTACATAAACTGTGATTCGGTCACTGTTTTGATACCGAGGTTCAATCTTTCTCGTATCTCATTTTTTTTTGCTTTTTCTGGTTGGAACTAGTATTTTTGACCAAATTAAACATAAAATCATTTTTAATATTTTTTTTTGGAACAAAGGGTTCTGGTTCGATCCTGCCCTTATCTTTCAGTTTTTGCATTTTCTGTTTGACCGGAAAATAAGTTCCTCGTTTGAAACCGAGATGAGCCAAGTTCGATCTTGCACTCATCGTTCATACTTTTGCTTTTTCTCTTCGACTCGCAGCATTTTCGTTCCCCCCAATGGTCAAATTTTACATAAACTGAGATTTAATCGTCCCAAACTAGTTCTCTCAATGTATGTTGGTTTTTCGATTTTATCTGTTGTCGGTGTACCCGAAAAGTTGCTTATCTTAACACACAGTATACGTACAACAATTACGTCTTTCTCGTATTGAAATAACCCTAAAATGCGTTTATAACCTTATCTCTGAACGTTATCTTTTAGTGTGACGGAATCAGTTTTGGTTTGATGTCGAGAGTACAATGATTAAAAAGTATATGTTTTTTCTCATTCTCAGATTTTTAACTTTTTTTCAGTTAACTTAATCCGAAAATTCCTCTTCCTCTCTGACAAAAATACACTTTTATTCTAGCCTCCAATCCAAGAGTGATTTTCACCCATAGAATCGGTCATGTTTGAAATGACCTGGGCACATAGCTTCCTCTACCTGTAAAAAAGTCTGACCTCCGTAAATCGGTTACTTAGTACCGTAGCAGTTTCGCCTTGAAATTTAAGAATGATTTAAGTAATGCGCCTTCAATTTCAATGGACTGAAAGTAAGAATAACAATTTAAATCCACAAAGATCTAACTGTTCGTTGTGAGAGTACCGACTCCTACCGTACTCATTTTACAAAAATTCGACTGGCGCGCGTTTGGAATCGGTCAGACTTTTTGCTAGATATGTGCCTGGGTTTTCCAAAAGTTGTTTCCTAGCTTTTATAATTTCTCCCAGATTCCATTTAGTTTTGTTCGTTTATAATAATTTCTATTCTCTAGTCATAAACTAGTTGGTCTAGAACTTTTAACAGATATTTCCTAACTTTTATAATTCGAAAAAATATTCCCTCGTTGCTCTAGAACTTTTGACGACTATTCCCTAACTTTTATTTTTTTCGTGAAATTCAGAAGTTTTCCCTTCCACAAACTGAATGGTCTAGAATTTCCAAAAACTATTTCCTAGCTTTCCCAATTTTTTTGGTGTCAAACCGACCCACCCCAGCCGCCTCTAATCCCTTGTTTATCCCCTCTCTCCAGATCGGCTTTTTCTATATAATACACTGGCCACGATGATCATTCTTGAGACGAGAAAATGTCTCACAAACAAGGTGTTTTCACGTTGAGGGTCTGCAAAATTTGGGGAGTCAGTGGAAAATTAGCCCGAAAACCGTGAAATTGACTTTATATGAAGAAAAATAGGTTAGAATTTGATTCTTGAGAAAAAATTACTTCATTTTGAGGAGAAACTGCTTGAAATTGAGTTTGTAAGTGGAAAATTAGCCCGAAAAGTCGTGAAGTTGGCTCTATTTTGAGAGAAAAACGGATTTAAATTTCATATTCATCGCGAAAAAGGTTGAAGAAAAGTTATTTTTTGAAAAATTGAACAAAAATGTTGAAAATGGAACAGAAGATGGTTTATGAATGTGTTAATTCAAAGTGAAAGAGATGTAATTTTTTATTATAGGGTAAAAGATTGAATATTTTCCCTAAAAATGACGCGGAAATATGATTTTGGTGAAAATTTGAGAAAAATATAACATAAATGGGTAAAAATGAATTTTTTGAAGAAAATAATTTATCTAACATGATTTCATAAAAAATTTCAACTGGAAAAATATTTTTCATCACTTTTAATGAAAAATCCGATGACCTAGAAAATCGAATGAAATTTTATTATACTTTTTCGGAAATTCTAATTTTTTCACTAACTCTTTGACTATCAATTTCTCTTCATAAAAATACTAATTTTTGCATCTTCTTGTAATTTCGTGTAGTTTTCGTGTTTTTTTTCAGCGTTTTCGTGAAATTTCAACCCAGGAGCTTGAAAAAGATGTCTGATGATGAGAAAATAGTTGAAAAGGTTGAATTTTGCGACCTTTTTCTCGACTTTTTCGTGTTTTTTGCATGAATGTGTGGTGAATTTTCAGACTGAAGGAGTGGAGAAGAAAAAACCGGAAATAACTATAAGAATCCCAAATCCCGAGGAGATAGGTAAATTTTGCATGATTTTTTGTGAGTGTCCTTTTCGTAGTGTGGTGTAATGGATAGTGATGTTGCTTCATGCTGAACACAGTAGGAGTTCGATCCTCTCCCGTAAAAAACAAAAATATAAATCAGTTTAAATTTTCTAAATAATTTTCTCACCAAAATTTAAGATGAACAAAAAATGGTGGAATGGATAGTGATGTTGCGTTTTGCTGAACAGGATGCGGGTTCGCTCTGGTCCTACAAAAAACGAAATTTTAATAATATAATTCGCAAAAAATAGTTAAATTTTCTAAATTAATTTTTCACCAAATTAGAATGGGAGTAGAAACATGGTGCAATGGATAGTGATGTTGCCTCCCACTAAACATGACTGGAGTTCGACCCCCTTAGAAAACAAAAATATAAGTTGAAACGCTTTCGGATCTTATTATCTTGCGTAGAACTGTCTTAAAATCAGTTTAATAAATATTCAAATTAGGTTTTCTTCAAAAATTGAGATGAATAAAATAGTAGTGTAGTGGATAGGGATGTTGCTTCCCGCTAAAACAGAGCAAGAGTTCGATCCCCTTCCATAAAAAACAAAACTAAATTACAACATTAGAATAACTTCATTACAGCTGCAATGGATTCACCATCAGGTAGTACTTCTCGCGCAGGATCGTCGGTTTCCGTCAGCGCAAGTCCGATGCACAGGTAAACTTTGATGGAGAAAAAAATGAATAAAACGAAAAAAACATGATTTTAACTTTCAAATTGGAAAATTGAATGAAAGTATCACGAAATTTTTGAGGAAATCATGTCTTAAAATCTCAAAAAAAAAACGAGGAATTTTGTCAAAATTTCGAAGAAATTCGCTTGCGAATTGAAAAAACTGAAAATTGATGATATTTTTTCTTACAAAACCTTGGAGAAACAATGAGATTTTGAAAAATGAAGTTTTAAAAGCAAGAAAACCCCCGGAAACAGAAGAATACGAGTGATAATCATCAGTAAATTAGGAAATTTGAATGTTCCGATCTTCAAAATCAATTTTTAGAAAATATTTTCATTGCAGAAACCTTACTTCGCAGAGAGGAGGACTTTTTGTATCGGCTCCAGGCAAAATCATCCTCTTTGGAGAGCATGCAGTGGTTTACGGACGGGTGATTTTTATTTATTCATTATAATTTTCAAAAAATGAATAAAATTTCGGTAAATAGCCGATTAAATTTGTCAATTTGAGTCGTTTTCAACGCCAAAATGCACAAAAATTGTGATTTTGCAAGGTTTTTATGTTCAACAAATACAGGCTTATTTTATTCAAAAAGTGGGAGTTATTTGGAATTTTTGATTTTTTCTGATTAATTAAAAAAAAACAGTTTTCATTTTTAACTCGTTCGAGCTGGTCAAAAATGAAGATTTGAAAATTACCTAATTTTAAAAAATAAATTCTATAGGAAAAATATTCTTTGAAGTTTCACTTAATTCTGAAATATCGGTTTAAATGCGACATTTTCCATTGAGAGTGTTCGATATCTCCCGTGACAAAATATTTTCCAGACCGCGATAGCTTTTTTCAAAATCTAATTCGTGGGGCTGTGCAAAAATGAACAGAAAATAATTTGAGTTACTCAGTTTTGATTTTTTTATGGGAAAAAATTTATTTGTTGTTGAAAAATGAAAAAAAACATGATTTTTTTAAATCACGGAATCGAAAGTATCTTGTGAGGAATATCGCATATCAAATATCGGTGAAAACGCGACATTTTTCATTGAGAGTGTTCGAAATCTCCCGTGACAAAATATTTTCCAGACCGCGATAGCCTTTTTTAAATCTAGTTCGTGGGGCTGTGCAAAAATGAACAGAAAATAATTTGAGTTACTCAGTTTTAATTTAGTTTTATGGCAAAAAATCTATTTTTTGTTGAAAAATGAAAAAAAACATGATATTTTTGAATCACGGAATCGAAAGTATCTCGTGAGAAATATCGCATATCAAATATCGGTGAAAACGCGACATTTTTCATTGAGAGTGTTCGAAATGTCCCGTGACAAAATATTTTCCAGACCGCGATAGCCGGCTCGATAGATCTACGCACTTACGTGTCTCTGTTCACTTCAGCCGATGGTCGTATCTATTTGAGTCTTCCAGACCTTGGCGTCGAGAAGACGTGGTTGTTGAAGGATTTGACGAAGGTAAGATTCGGGAAATTTATATTCTGAAACATGCTCAAATTTGGTGAAAATTCGATCAAAAATGACAATTTTACCCGATTTCCCTTATATTTGATGGTAAAAAACGCTATTTTACCATTTTTCTCGCATTAAATTAACTTTTTAAAAGATTGTGCTAGGAGAAGAAATTAATCTGATTTTTCTATATTCCTTCTCAAAATAAGTGGTCAAAACGGTATTTTTCATGAAAATCTCGTGAAAATGACTTGATGAAGAGTTTTTATCGGTTTTTTGTGATCTGAACTAATGAAAATTCACATACTAATTTAAATTTCGAAATTGATGATGAAAAACGACGTTTTTAGTCTTAACACCTACAAAATAACTTGGTTATTCCGGTTTAAAACGTGAAAATGATAATTATTATGATTTTTTCAGAATCAGAGACAGTAAAAACAGAAAATCTTCAATAATTAAATGAAAATAATCAAATCAGCTGAAATTGATTGAAAAAATGGATTTTGTAATTGAAAAAAAAAGAATTTTATTTTATTTTCAGGCGGCTGAAAGGCTAGCTGCAGAATACCCGGTAGAAGACGATCAACCACCATCGCTTGAAGTTTTTGTCCCGATCGCAAGGTTTGTATTTACTCACAACGCGTGACCATGGTGTAGTGGTTATAGATTTTGCCTTTGGCCCGACACGTCGGGAGTTCGATCCTCCTTGAGGTTTTTGCTATTTCTCAATTTGCTGTTTTCAGGAAACTGTCTGGGTCGTGTGAAGATCAGAACGGTGTTCAGCACCTTGCCATTTTGGCGTTCTGGTACCTTCTCCTCGGTGTTGCTCATAGAAAAAGGTAAATTATCTTAAAATACCTTAATTTTAGGGTATATTTTCCTGAGAATTGGCATTTTCATCGACTTTCCAGCGAAAAACCTTTTTTCCCGTGTTTTTTGAACGATTTTCGTTGAAATTGCCATTTTTCATTTTGCATGTTTTTTTCTGTTTAGCTAACGTGTTTTGGTGGTTTGTGATCAACTTCTTTGATTTTGGCCTAAACTATCTAAAAATGTATTTTCAAAAAGTTTGAAGTGAATAAATCATCGAAGTTATCAGAAAAAACACTTTAAAAAATTTTGGAAACATGAAAAAGTTAGCGAAAAAAGTTTTGAAAAAATGAATTTTTGAATTTTCCCCAAAAATTAATCTGAATTTTTTCAAATTTTAACTCTTCGGTAAAATGAATAAGCTTTTCGAAGAAAACGAGAATTCTAAAAATAAAAACAAAAGAATTTCTACATTTACTGAAACATGAAAAAGTTTTTAAAAATATTTTTCCGAACTTCCAAAAAAATTATTTTGATTTCAAAAAACGATTGATTACAGAATTTTATCGAAGTTTTCAAGAAAAATTGATTCCGAAATTCGGAATTAAAAAACCGAACTTTTCAAAAATCTGTTTCCTAACTTTCCCAATTTCTCGAAAAAAAAAATCAATAATTGTGCACGTGCATTCACGCTTTCAGCGGTCTCTCTCGCCTGGCCCGAGGACATCCAGCTCCAAAGCTGCCAACGTGGCTAGTGCACTCGCGCTCCACTGACAACGCGGCAGAAGACGTGTCGGAAGCGGAACGCGCGTTGTCGCTTCCGGTCCCTCCGCTGACGCCGACCACCGCGTCCGCCGCATCGTCGCCGACCCTCTCGCCTTCTGTCAATCCGGCCGCTTTTCAGTGTGTTTTTTATTGTTTTTTTCGAATCGAATTGTCACTTTTGCTTTGCGCAGAGCCAAGAGAGTTTGCATTAGAGCGCGTTTCCCTTTTTATTTTTGAATTTGTGAAAATAGAACATTCATCGAAAGAAAACGTCGTTTTTTAATACTTACCCAATCGAGAAAGAAATTTTCTCGTCAACTTCTACCATTTGAAAAATTTTAATTTGAGCGTCTTTCTTTTGGAGTAGTTGAAGCCGAAAAAGTTGTCTTTAGAGCGCGTTTTACGTATTCTTCAGTTGTTTATCTTCAACACTTTGCAATGGGGCGCGTTTCATCATTTTCTGAGCGTTGTATCTTTGATTCACAGCGAAAACTTTTCAATCAAAGTACGTTTTACGATCTAAAAAAAAGAATTGGAAGTCAATCTCTCGACAAAAATGATCAGAAAACATTCATTTTTGTTCTGAAAATTTGAGATCTGAAAATAGAGGTAAACGCGCTCTAATGACACTATCCCCTTGGCTCTGTCTTACAAGCAAAAAGTGATTGATTATCGTGGCATAAGATTTGCAGTGTTAACCAAGGGAATGAAAATAACTTGTTACCAATGATTTTTTGGTATTTTGTAGTGTTCTCACGGGATTTGCGCGTCAAAAGGGATGAGTTTTGTACGCAAATTAAATTTGTGATCTTTTGAACCCAAATTTGTCGGGAAAAATTAATTTCGCATTCTCTAACATTTAAATTCATTAAATTTACAGTTTAAAACCGTGAAATTGCTACAAAACATGTCAAAATTAGTTCTAAAAGATGAAAAATACAAACTTTCACAATCGTAGCATTCAGTTCGGCTTAAAAGTTTAAGTTGAAAGCTTTGTTTTGATTTTTAGTGTTGTGAAACGAGAAAAACTCCTCATTCGTTGGTTATTTGTGGCTTAATTAAGGTTTTTAGGGATCTCCTCGCGGTCAAAGCGACAGTAAGGTTCAAGCTTCCAAGCTGCATTGGCCTTGGATCGTCTGGTAAGATTTAAGCCAGTAAGCTACCCTAATTTCTTGAGTACTCTAAGAATTGAAAAGAAAAGGTGAGAAAAAATGACATTTTTCATGTAAAAATGAAGTTTTTTAGTTGATTTTTTATTGATTTTTATCTGTTGAGGGTTGGAGATGTTTAAAAAAGGAAAATACGATATCGAAAAAACAGAAAATAGTAATAGACTATTGATTTATTGAGTTTTTCCAGGTGCATACTGTGTCTGCATCGCGACCGCGTTGCTTCAGTCATCTGGTCTCATCCCAGCCCCATCGGTCGCGGTTAGTTTTTTCACCTAGTTTTGTGAAGTGTGCCGCACTTTGCACTTTGGGCCACGCCCACATGTTGAAAAGGACACGCCCATGATTGATGTAAAGTGTGATGAAAATCGCGTATTTCGAAAAAGTATGTCGCACCTTGCATTTGGATAAGGTGGTCCCTTTTCGGGTGAAACGTGCCGCACTTTGCATAAGTCCCGCCCCTAAAACTCGTTAATCACGCCGCAGATTGCATTTTTGGAAGTCTAAAAATGAAACTCGAGAGAGATAGTCGAAATGAAGAATATTTAGATTAGTATACCGCAATTTGAACTAGATCAGGCCACGCCCATTGAAAAAACCACGCCGCGGATTGCATTTTAATCAACACTTGGTATCGCCCATTTTTCTTGTGAGTTCATGCCGCAGATTGCATATTAAGATGAACGCATCAAAGTTGTGAACTTAGACTAGAGCACGTTGCGTTTCAATCAGAGCAAGCCACGCCCACTTTTGAGAAGAAACCACGCCGCGGATTGCATTTTCAATATGCACCGATTGCAGGCAGATGACCAAGGCAATCTGACCTGGGACGACGACCACCTGGACACGATCAGAAAATGGGCGACGGCCGCAGAATCACTGATTCACGGTCGTGCATCTGGCCTCGACGCCGCTATCTGCACATACGGTAAGATTACCCCCTTGTCGTCAGTTGAAACGTTTTTGTGCATTACACAGGAAACACCGAAAATGACGACATTCGATGGTACTGACAAAAAGAGACCGTTTGAAGCGTTTTGTCGTCGGTTTCGGTGTTTCTGGTGCAAAAGCGCGAACAAAAAGTGAACCAAAAACATCACAGTTGACGAGAAATGAATTTTCTCCATAAAACAACCTTTTGTCGTATGATTTGGTATTTCCGGTGCAAAAGTTCGAACATAAAGTGCACCAGAAACATCATGAATGACGACAATGAAAATTTTCCCGGTAAAAACTACCCGAAAACGTTTTGGGCCCGTCTTTACCTATTTGTCGTCAATTTTGGTGTTTCTGGTGCAAAAAAGTGCACCAGAAACATCATAAATGACGACAGTCGAAATTTTACCCGGAAATCACTTTGAAACATTTTGGGCCCATCTTTACCAGTATTTCGTCGATTTCATTGTTTCTGGTGCAAGCAAAAAGTGCACCAAAAACATCATAAATGACGAAAGTCGAAATTTTACCCGTTAATCACTTTGAAACGTTTTGGGCCCATCTTTACCAATATGTCGTCGATTTCATTGTTCCTGGTGCAAACAAAAAGTGCACCAAAAACATCATAAATGACGACAATCGAATGTTTTTGCGGTGTTTTCGTTTTTTGGGACCGAAAACTCAGGTGTTGTCCAGTTTTAGTTTCATCATTTTTTGCTTTGCACGGTTTTTAGAATTTTAGCTGTTTACCCTTACAAAAAACGTCTTTTTGAGCTCAAAAATGGTTGCAGAATGAGATTTCGGTCCTGAAAACGAAAAAAAAAATCAATAATTTCGATCAATATTCTACAACCATTTTTAGGCTCATCAATAAAAGATTATGGCTATCAGAGTATATCTCAACTAGCTCATGTCGGAACACTTGGTAATTTGAATTTCGAGCGGTTTTTGCGATTTTTTACCTTGAAAATCAATTTTAAACCTTAAATTTAAGGTAAAATCGCAAAATTCGCGAAAACATGAGTGGTTCTATGCGTGCCTTTCCGAGTTTCCTGAAAAATTTTGAATATGACATTGAAAAAGACCTATCGCATGAGAAACTATCACACAGTGTGTCACTTTTTCTATCACGAAAGGGGGCGTGTCGGAGGCGGGACGACCGATGTGGGTGGGTCAAAAATCGCTTACTTGTAGAAATACAGTAACTTTGAAAATTATATTTTAATTAAAACTAGGGATAATACATAGAATATGCAACTAAACAGACTGTGGATCAGGAGAAAGAAGATATAGCCGCTTCGCAACCGCGGAGCGCGCTTACGTTACTGTTTCATCTTCGAATAGTTCTGCTAATTAAAAAAAATATTTTTGTAGTTTCATCTCTATAAACATTGCGTATAGTTTTCAACGATAGTTTTACCTTCTTCAAACAGTTTCCGTTAGAATTCGTGACTCTGGGATAAAAAAAGGAATGAAATTTTTTGAACTACAGTAACTGAAAAATTTGACCTACTTTATTGATTGCCCCGCCCCTTTTTTCAACTTCGTTTACCGTAGTGTGCTACGAAGTGGTCATCCGGAGCGGAAAGTTGAATTTATTGATTGGAATCGACTGACTCCACACTACCGCAAAGAAAGTGTGAGCACAGTGAAATGGATAGAGTAGATCAAATTTTAGTTACTGTAGTTCAAAAATTCACAAATCGTAACGACAAAATGTTTGAAGAAGGTAAAACTATCGTTGGGGACAATCCGCAACGTTCATTATGTCATGTGAGACATGTATCAAAGTACAAAAACATTCGAAAGAGGTCGCAAAGCGGTTGCGATGCGGTTATATTGTCTTATGTCTGTGCCTAGGTGTGGACTCCGCCCCCTTGACTTTTTTCCCATCTTGATACACTGTGTGCATCTGTCCGCTTCTAAAATCGTGATTGATGTGTTGTTCTTTGGGTTTGTGCAAAGTGAAAAGAAAGAAAAGAGAAGTTTCGAGAAAAAGTATTGAAAATGACCTCTTTTTTGTCTTTTTTGCCTGTCGAAATGGGTGAATTTGAAGTGTTATCGGCACTGAAATGGAGTTTTCAGGAGGCGTCGCAAGTTTCAGACCAGGACACAGAATTGAACATCTGAAGAAGTTGGTTTTTTTGGAATTGTATGAAAATTTGACGAAAAAATAGCTTATTTATGGTATTATTCTTTGAATTGTCAGGAAGAATCGATAAAAATTAGGGAATTAAGGTTTTTTGTAATTTTATAAAAGTGGATGGAAATAAAAAATATTGCAATTCTTATGGGAAAAAATGAGGTGAAAAATCATAAAAGCGAATTTGAAAAAAGTCTTCTCGACTGCCGGGTGTGAAAACTGTAGATGTGTAGAAAGAAAAAAGGACAATTTATTTCGAAAGTTCAAAAAAAATTTATTTTTCATAAAAATAAAAAATTTTCACTTTTTCATATGACAAATTGAGTATTTGTCATGAAGTTAAAAAAAAAGTCATTTCTCGTTTTGAAAAATCGAAAAATTTTCACTTTTCTAGGAAAAACTAAAGAAAAAGTCATAAAGTTCAATTTTTCTCATTTTTCATTGAATTAACGATTTTCCAGTCTGCTCGACCGCAGAACATGAAAAATGTAGAGAAAAAACTCATAAATTTGAGATTTCTCCGGTGAAAATGGTTTTAAAAAAACGTTGATGGAAAATGTTGTTTTTTTTTTCAAAAATTCAAATATTTTTTCATAAAATTCAAAATGTTTACTTTTTTCATCTTGAAGGAATCGGAAAGTTTCAATTTTTCATAATAAAGAACCGAGTATTAAAAAAAATTCTATTTTTCAATTTTAAAATGCAAATATTTTTTTGATTTTTCATCAAGAATCGAAGTTTTTTTTTCTAAAAAAAGTGATTTTGTTAAAGAAAAAACTCAAAAATTTGAGATTTCCCGGTGAAAATGATTTTAAAAAAACCGTTGATGAATTTTTTTTCAAAAATTCAAATATTTTTTCATGTTTCATCAAAAATTGAAGGTTTTAGGAAATTTCATTATTTTAATGTAAATATTTTGTTTCAGTTTGCCTGACCTTCGAGTGATTCTGGTCAACTCGAAAGTGGAACGA
Organism: Caenorhabditis parvicauda; assembly: GCA_963978915.1. Lineage (NCBI taxonomy): Eukaryota > Metazoa > Nematoda > Chromadorea > Rhabditida > Rhabditidae > Caenorhabditis > Caenorhabditis parvicauda. The sequence goes on from OZ022252.1 coordinate 3,377,988, forward strand.
AACACGGCTCGAATGGTCCAAACAGTTAAAGAACGTTTAAAGAAGTTCCCAGATGTCGTAGATGCCATGTTCGGATCGATCGATTCGATTTCCCAAGAGGCCGCTCGTATTCTGCACCGCCCGTTGATCGATGAAAATGGCGATCATGATAATGGTGAGGTTTTTTGGTGTAGTGGGGAGTTATTTAGCTCACAGATTAGCGAGGTTCGGTCCCCCTCGGCTTTTGTTTTTTTTTTTAATTTTTTCATAATTCCAGGCCTAAGATTTTGATTTTGCCTTTTCGAAAGTGCTTTTTTGAATGTTTCCTGTCATGATAATGGTGAGGTTTTTTCGGTGTAGTGGGGAGTTATTTAGCTCACAGATTAGCAGGGTAGAGGTTCGGTCCCCCTCGGCTTTTGTTTTTTTTTTAATTTTTTCATGTTTTTAGGCCTAAAATTTTGATCTTGCCTTTTCAAAAGTGCTTTTTTGAATGTTTCCTGTCATGATAATGGTGAGGTTTTTTTTGGTGTAGTGGGGATTTATTTAGCTCACAGATTAGCAGGGTAGAGGTTCGGTCCCCCTCGGCTTTTGCTTTTTTAAAAGTATACTTTTTGAATTTTTCCGGTAAGGATAATGGTGAGGTTTTTTTTGGTGTAGTGGGGAGTTATTCAGCGGACAGATTAGTAGAGCAGAGGTTCGATCCCCGGCCATGTTTTTTGCTTTTTACAAGTCACATTTTTTAAAATATATAAATCTAGTTTCTAAAAAAAATACAGAATCATTTTTTAATGCTTTCAAACGAATATTTACAATAATTCTGGGCGATATAATTTATTTATAATTTTTTTAACCTTAAAACAAAAAGTCCCCAGGTCAGAATTCAAAACTTTCTTCTCACTGTTCTAAATTCGTTTTTTTGCATAAAACTCGCCCTGAGCCCTCCCAAATGAGTCGCGGACCCGCCGCGGGTTTCGCCGATTAACCAATTTTGTTGCAGAAAATGGACCTCTAGAAAACGGACTGGCCAACACGCATTTGAACGATGCCGATTTGCACTCCTTACAGGTAATTTTATGTTTTTATCATAAGAGCGCGTTTCCTCAATACAACATGCGATCGTAGCGATGTGGGCGTGGCTTAGCTGATAGATTATTGGCCTTACTAGAAACCTCCCATTTTGACCTACTTCTTCCACCTCAAGTAGAGCGCGTTATTCAAAGTGTTTTCATGAAAGATAGGATCACATTGACTTGGATTAGTCATAAAAATAGCGATTTTCAGCCAAAGCGGTTCTGATTTTCTTCAGAAAAGCCCGTTTTTCAAACGGTATTGATTCGCATTTTTCTTTATCTGAAAGAAATGATGACATTGACTCGGATAAGACATAAAAATTATCGCCATGCGTAGCGGTCAGCCGTCGCGGCAGCGTGAAGTAGTCGTGTAGACGAGCTTGAAGCAGCTTCCAACATTTCAGCCAACTCGTGGTGGAAGCATAAGAAGTTCATCACTGTCATCGTACGTCGCAGGTGGAAAACGATTGTCCACGGCTTCAGCAGTATCAACCGTTTCACAACAAGGGGAACAAGCGGACACCTTCCATAAGCTTAATGTGAGTTGTGTGTCCGATTTGTGGTCGATTTGTAGCGCTACAACTCAATTTCACCTTGAGAATTGTGAATCATAGAAGTGTGGTCGTTTCTTCACTTTGGAAGTAGAGCTCGAAGTAGAGATTTACTGATAATTGTGAATCATAGAAGTGTGCCCGATTTGTGTCCGCTTCGTGGCCGGTTCGTGGCTCTCCAACTCAAATTCACCTTGAGAATTGGGAATCATAAAAGTGTGGTCGATTTGTAGCGCTACAAGTCATTTTGACCTTGAAGTGAAGCTCGAAATAGAGATTTACTCATAATTGTGAATCATAGAAATGTGCCCGATTTGTGTCCGCTTCGTGGCGAGATGTGAATTTCAAAAATTAAGAATTAATATTGAAAGGATGGAATGAAACTGTTAATGAGTATCTTGTGTTCTGGTCTGTGGTGAAATATTAACTTCAATAATAGCAATTTTTATGAACATCATGTAACCAGTTTGTGGCAGAATCGTGAATCTCAGATTTTCGATTAAAAATGAAATTTCAGGATCTTTGCCGAATCAACAATCAATTATTGATCGCCCTCGGGGTCGGTCACCCAAAAGTGGATCAAATATGCACGACGTTAGCCCGTTACGGTATCCACCCTAAAATGACTGGAGCTGGAGGTGGTGGATCAGTTTTTGCCTTCTTGAAACCAGGTACTTTTTGAATTCGACATCAAAATCGGAGAAATTCATGAGCTATAGCCCACAGATTCTTCAATTTTTGACCCAAAATTTTTTTTGACTCCGATCTTCTCGAAACTTTCGTCGTTCATTAAATCAAGTGTGCTGATTCCATTTCTGTTGGCCATTCATCCAGAACTATTCGGAGAGTCGAGTTACAGAGCTTTAAAGTTGAGCCATTTCTGACATCGACTTCGAAGGCCTGTAACTTCAGAATAGAGGCCCAGAACCTCATGAAACTATGATTTTTATTCATCCCAAGTGTTCCTCTATCATTACCAATAAAAATCTCAACAGTTTTTTCCGATCCCAAAATCGAAAAAATCCATGGGCTATAGCCCACGGATTTTTCAAGTTTTGACCCGAAATTTTTTTGAATCCGATCTTCTCGAAACTTTTGTAATTAATAGAGTCAATCGTGCTGATTCCATTTCTGTCGGCATTCATCCAGAACTATTCGGAGAGTCGAGTTACAAATAATATGTGATTTTGTAATAAAAAAGGGCTCTGAGCGTAGCGAGGACTACCTGCTTGTTTCAAAAATAAAACCAAAATTGCAGACACTCCACAAACGCTACTCGACATGATCGACAGTGAGCTGAGAAAGTTGGGGTTCGAGGTATGGCAACCGTCCCTTGGAGGTCCTGGAGTAGTAGAACACTTGACGAAGCCGGATTTATTCAACCAACCTGTCGCCAAGTAAAAATGTTCTCGGTTTGATTCGAATGTGTGGATTTTGATTTCAACTGTTTTTTTTCCTAAAAAAAATCCACAAAGTCGAAGTTTAGCATATTGTATTGGATTTTCACTCCGATATATTCAATGGTGTTTTTATTTCATAGTTTGAGTGCTCATAGATTGATTTTTATACCAGAAACGATGATTTTGTATATGATATGGTTCATCGTGGTGCGTTTTAGCGTAGGCTAAGTGCGGATTTGACGCGAAATGTCGTCAAGATGAACCATTGAATAGACCTCTCATTTAATTGGTTGATCGTGGTGCATTTTAGCGTAGGCTGAGTGCGGATTCGGCGCGAAATGACGTCAAGATGAACCAATGAATAGACCTCTCATTTGAATTGGTTCATCGTGGTGGTTTTGGTGCATTTTTGCGTAGGCTGATTGTACGCGAAATGTCGTCAAGATGAACCATTGAATAGACCTCTTGTTTGAATCGGATCATCGTGATCGTTTTGGTGCATTCCAGCGTCGGCTGACTGCAGATTAGACGCGAAATGTCGTCACAATGAACCATTAAAAAGACCGTTCTTTTTTGTCTCACTTGAAACGTCTTTTTCAACAAGCCCATCCCCCCAGCACGAGAAGTGCGATTGAATTGCCCACAATTTTCTCTTGAATATTCCTTATTTTCAATTAATTAAAGTATATTTCTCAAAAACTATGAAAACAGAGAGAGATTATCAGAAAGTATAAGTAGATGATAGTAAAATTAGTCGATTTGATGTTTTATTTGTCAGAAATGAATAAAGATTGATCGATTTGTCTTGTTTTTGGGTTGGTCTCACAGGATTCTGAGATTTTTATTGGTAATGATAGAGGAACACTTGGGATGAACAAAAGTCATAGTTTCATGAGGTTCTGAGCCTCTATTCTGGAGTTACAGGCCTTCGAAGTCGATGTCAGAAATGGCTCAACTTTAGAGCTCTGTAACTCGACTCTCCGAATAGTTCTGGATGAATGGCCAACAGAAATGGGATCAGCTTAATTTACTCTATAAACTGCGAAAGTTTCGAGTGGATCGGAGTCAAAAAATTTTCGGGTCAAAAATTGAAAAATCCGTGGGCTATAGCCCATGGATTTTTTCGATTTTGGGATCGGAAAAAATTGTTGAGATTTTTATTGGTAATGATAGAGAAACACTTGGAATGAACAAAAGTCATACTTTCATGATGTTCTGAGCCACTATTCTGGAGTTACAGGCCTTCGAAGTCGATGTCAGAAATGGCTCAACTTGAAAGCTCTGTAACTCGACGTTCCGAATAGTTCTGGATGAATGGCCAACAGAAATGGAATCAGCACAACTGACTCTATAAACTGCGAAAGTTTCAAGTAGATCGGAGTCAAAAAATTTTCGGGTCAAAAATTGAAAAATCCGTGGGCTATAGCCCATGGATTTTTTCGATTTTGGGATCGGAAAAAAATTGTTGAGATTTTTATTGGTAATGATAGAGGAACACTTGGGATGAACAAAAGTCATAGTTTCATGAGGTTCTGAGCCTCTATTCTGAAGTTACAGGCCTTCGAAGTCGATGTCAGAAATGGCTCAACTTTAGAGCTCTGTAACTCGACTCTCCGAATAGTTATGGATGATGGGTCAGAAGAAATGGAATCAGCATGATACACTCTATAAACTGCGAAAGTTTCAAGTAGATCGGAGTCAAAAAATTTTCGGGTCAAAAATTGAAAAATCCGTGGGCTATAGCCCATGGATTTTTTCGATTTTGGGATCGGAAAAAATTGTTGAGATTTTTATTGGTAATGATAGAGAAACACTTGGAATGAACAAAAGTCATACTTTCATGATGTTCTGAGCCACTATTCTGGAGTTACAGGCCTTCGAAGTCGATGTCAGAAATGGCTCAACTTGAAAGCTCTGTAACTCGACTTTCCGAATAGTTCTGGATGAATGGCCAACAGAAATGGAATCAGCACAACTGACTCTATAAACTGCGAAAGTTTCAAGTAGATCGGAGTCAAAAAATTTTCGGGTCAAAAATTGAAAAATCCGTGGGCTATAGCCCATGGATTTTTTCGATTTTGGGATCGGAAAAAAATTGTTGAGATTTTTATTGGTAATGATAGAGGAACACTTGGGATGAACAAAAGTCATAGTTTCATGAGGTTCTGAGCCTCTATTCTGGAGTTACAGGCCTTCGAAGTCGATGTCAGAAATGGCTCAACTTTAGAGCTCTGTAACTCGACTCTCCGAATAGTTATGGATGATGGGTCAGAAGAAATGGAATCAGCATGATACACTCTATAAACTGCGAAAGTTTCAAGTAGATCGGAGTCAAAAAATTTTCGGGTCAAAAATTGAAAAATCCGTGGGCTATAGCCCATGGATTTTTTCGATTTTGGGATCGGAAAAAATTGTTGAGATTTTTTATTGGTAATGATAGAGGAACACTTGGGATGAACAAAAGTCATAGTTTCATGAGGTTCTGAGCCTCTATTCTGGAGTTACAGGCCTTCGAAGTCGATGTCAGAAATGGCTCAACTTTAGAGCTCTGTAACTCGACTCTCCGAATAGTTATGGATGATGGGTCAGAAGAAATGGAATCAACATGATACACTTTATAAACTGCGAAAGTTTCGAGTGGATCGGAGTCAAAAAATTTTCGGGTCAAAAATTGAAAAATCCGTGGGCTATAGCCCATGGATTTTTTCGATTTTGGGATCGGAAAAAAATTGTTGAGATTTTTATTGGTAATGATAGAGGAACACTTGGGATGAACAAAAGTCATAGTTTCATGATGTTCTGAGCCTCTATTCTGGAGTTACAGGCCTTCGAAGTCGATGTCAGAAATGGCTCAACTTTAGAGCTCTGTAACTCGACTCTCCGAATAGTTATGGATGATGGGTCAGAAGAAATGGAATCAGCATGATACACTTTATAAACTGCGAAAGCTTCGAGTGGATCGGAGTCAAAACATTTTCGGGTCAAAAATTGAAAAATCCGTGGGCTATAGCCCATGGATTTTTTCGATTTTGGGATCGGAAAAAAATTGTTGAGATTTTTATTGGTAATGATAGAGGAACACTTGGGATGAACAAAAGTCATAGTTTCATGAGGTTCTGAGCCTCTATTCTGGAGTTACAGGCCTTCGAAGTCGATGTCAGAAATGGCTCAACTTTAGAGCTCTGTAACTCGACTCTCCGAATAGTTATGGATGATGGGTCAGAAGAAATGGAATCAGCATGATACACTCTATAAACTGCGAAAGTTTCAAGTCGATCGGAGTCAAAAAATTTTCGGGTCAAAAATTGAAAAATCCGTGGGCTATAGCCCATGGATTTTTTCGATTTTGGGATCGGAAAAAATTGTTGAGATTTTTTATTGGTAATGATAGAGGAACACTTGGGATGAACAAAAGTCATAGTTTCATGAGGTTCTGAGCCACTATTCTGGAGTTACAGGCCTTCGAAGTCGATGTCAGAAATGGCTCAACTTTAGAGCTCTGTAACTCGACTCTCCGAATAGTTATGGATGATGGGTCAGAAGAAATGGAATCAGCATGATACACTCTATAAACTGCGAAAGTTTCAAGTCGATCGGAGTCAAAAAATTTTCGGGTCAAAAATTGAAAAATCCGTGGGCTATAGCCCATGGATTTTTTCGATTTTGGGATCGGAAAAAAATTGTTGAGATTTTTATTGGTAATGATAGAGGAACACTTGGGATGAACAAAAGTCATAGTTTCATGATGTTCTGAGCCTCTATTCTGGAGTTACAGGCCTTCGAAGTCGATGTCAGAAATGGCTCAACTTTAGAGCTCTGTAACTCGACTCTCCGAATAGTTATGGATGATGGGTCAGAAGAAATGGAATCAGCATGATACACTTTATAAACTGCGAAAGCTTCGAGTGGATCGGAGTCAAAACATTTTCGGGTCAAAAATTGAAAAATCCGTGGGCTATAGCCCATGGATTTTTTCGATTTTGGGATCGGAAAAAAATTGTTGAGATTTTTATTGGTAATGATAGAGGAACACTTGGGATGAACAAAAGTCATAGTTTCATGAGGTTCTGAGCCTCTATTCTGAAGTTACAGGCCTTCGAAGTCGATGTCAGAAATGGCTCAACTTTAGAGCTCTGTAACTCGACTCTCCGAATAGTTATGGATGATGGGTCAGAAGAAATGGAATCAGCATGATACACTCTATAAACTGCGAAAGTTTCGAGTGGATCGGAGTCAAAAAATTTTCGGGTCAAAAATTGAAAAATCCGTGGGCTATAGCCCATGGATTTTTTCGAATTTGGGATCGGAAAAAAATTGTTGAGATTTTTATTGGTAATGATAGAGGAACACTTGGGATGAACAAAAGTCATAGTTTCATGAGGTTCTGAGCCTCTATTCTGAAGTTACAGGCCTTCGAAGTCGATGTCAGAAATGGCTCAACTTTAGAGCTCTGTAACTCGACTCTCCGAATAGTTATGGATGATGGGTCAGAAGAAATGGAATCAACATGATACACTTTATAAACTGCGAAAGTTTCGAGTGGATCGGAGTCAAAAAATTTTCGGGTCAAAAATTGAAAAATCCGTGGGCTATAACCCATGGATTTTTTCGATTTTGGGATCGGAAAAAAATTGTTGAGATTTTTATTGGTAATGATAGAGGAACACTTGGGATGAACAAAAGTCATAGTTTCATGATGTTCTGAGCCTCTATTCTGGAGTTACAGGCCTTCGAAGTCGATGTCAGAAATGGCTCAACTTTAGAGCTCTGTAACTCGACTCTCCGAATAGTTATGGATGATGGGTCAGAAGAAATGGAATCAGCATGATACACTCTATAAACTGCGAAAGTTTCAAGTAGATCGGAGTCAAAAAATTTTCGGGTCAAAAATTGAAAAATCCGTGGGCTATAGCCCATGGATTTTTTCGATTTTGGGATCGGAAAAAAATTGTTGAGATTTTTATTGGTAATGATAGAGGAACACTTGGGATGAACAAAAGTCATAGTTTCATGAGGTTCTGAGCCTCTATTCTGGAGTTACAGGCCTTCGAAGTCGATGTCAGAAATGGCTCAACTTTAGAGCTCTGTAACTCGACTCTCCGAATAGTTATGGATGATGGGTCAGAAGAAATGGAATCAACATGATACACTTTATAAACTGCGAAAGTTTCGAGTGGATCGGAGTCAAAAAATTTTCGGGTCAAAAATTGAAAAATCCGTGGGCTATAGCCCATGGATTTTTTCGATTTTGGGATCGGAAAAAAATTGTTGAGATTTTTATTGGTAATGATAGAGGAACACTTGGGATGAACAAAAGTCATAGTTTCATGAGGTTCTGAGCCTCTATTCTGGAGTTACAGGCCTTCGAAGTCGATGTCAGAAATGGCTCAACTTTAGAGCTCTGTAACTCGACTCTCCGAATAGTTATGGATGATGGGTCAGAAGAAATGGAATCAGCATGATACACTCTATAAACTGCGAAAGTTTCAAGTAGATCGGAGTCAAAAAATTTTCGGGTCAAAAATTGAAAAATCCGTGGGCTATAGCCCATGGATTTTTTCGATTTTGGGATCGGAAAAAAATTGTTGAGATTTTTATTGGTAATGATAGAGGAACACTTGGGATGAACAAAAGTCATAGTTTCATGAGGTTCTGAGCCTCTATTCTGGAGTTACAGGCCTTCGAAGTCGATGTCAGAAATGGCTCAACTTTAGAGCTCTGTAACTCGACTCTCCGAATAGTTATGGATGATGGGTCAGAAGAAATGGAATCAGCATGATACACTCTATAAACTGCGAAAGTTTCAAGTAGATCGGAGTCAAAAAATTTTCGGGTCAAAAATTGAAAAATCCGTGGGCTATAGCCCATGGATTTTTTCGATTTTGGGATCGGAAAAAAATTGTTGAGATTTTTATTGGTAATGATAGAGGAACACTTGAGATGAACAAAAGTCATAGTTTCATGAGGTTCTGAGCCTCTATTCTGGAGTTACAGGCCTTCGAAGTCGATGTCAGAAATGGCTCAACTTTAGAGCTCTGTAACTCGACTCTCCGAATAGTTATGGATGATGGGTCAGAAGAAATGGAATCAACATGATACACTTTATAAACTGCGAAAGTTTCGAGTGGATCGGAGTCAAAAAATTTTCGGGTCAAAAATTGAAAAATCCGTGGGCTATAGCCCATGGATTTTTTCGATTTTGGGATCGGAAAAAAATTGTTGAGATTTTTATTGGTAATGATAGAGGAACACTTGGGATGAACAAAAGTCATAGTTTCATGAGGTTCTGAGCCTCTATTCTGGAGTTACAGGCCTTCGAAGTCGATGTCAGAAATGGCTCAACTTTAGAGCTCTGTAACTCGACTCTCCGAATAGTTATGGATGATGGGTCAGAAGAAATGGAATCAGCATGATACACTCTATAAACTGCGAAAGTTTCAAGTAGATCGGAGTCAAAAAATTTTCGGGTCAAAAATTGAAAAATCCGTGGGCTATAGCCCATGGATTTTTTCGATTTTGGGATCGGAAAAAAATTGTTGAGATTTTTATTGGTAATGATAGAGGAACACTTGGGATGAACAAAAGTCATAGTTTCATGATGTTCTGAGCCACTATTCTGGAGTTACAGGCCTTCGAAGTCGATGTCAGAAATGGCTCAACTTTAGAGCTCTGTAACTCGACTCTCCGAATAGTTATGGATGATGGGTCAGAAGAAATGGAATCAGCATGATACACTCTATAAACTGCGAAAGTTTCAAGTAGATCGGAGTCAAAAAATTTTCGGGTCAAAAATTGAAAAATCCGTGGGCTATAGCCCATGGATTTTTTCGATTTTGGGATCGGAAAAAAATTGTTGAGATTTTTATTGGTAATGATAGAGGAACACTTGGGATGAACAAAAGTCATAGTTTCATGATGTTCTGAGCCACTATTCTGGAGTTACAGGCCTTCGAAGTCGATGTCAGAAATGGCTCAACTTTAGAGCTCTGTAACTCGACTCTCCGAATAGTTATGGATGATGGGTCAGAAGAAATGGAATCAGCATGATACACTCTATAAACTGCGAAAGTTTCAAGTAGATCGGAGTCAAAAAATTTTCGGGTCAAAAATTGAAAAATCCGTGGGCTATAGCCCATGGATTTTTTCGATTTTGGGATCGGAAAAAATTGTTGAGATTTTTATTGGTAATGATAGAGGAACACTTGGGATGAACAAAAGTCATAGTTTCATGATGTTCTGAGCCACTATTCTGGAGTTACAGGCCTTCGAAGTCGATGTCAGAAATGGCTCAACTTTAGAGCTCTGTAACTCGACTCTCCGAATAGTTATGGATGATGGGTCAGAAGAAATGGAATCAGCATGATACACTTTATAAACTGCGAAAGTTTCGAGTGGATCGGAGTCAAAAAATTTTCGGGTCAAAAATTGAAAAATCCGTGGGCTATAGCCCATGGATTTTTCGATTTTGGGATCGGAAAAAATTGTTGAGATTTCTATTGGTAATGATAGAGGAACACTTGGGTTGAACAAAAGTCATAGTTTCATGAGGTTCTGAGCCTCTATTCTGAAGTTACAGACCTTCGAAGTCGATGTCAGAAATGGCTCAACTTTAGAGCTCTGTAACTCGACTACGAGAGCTTTTCAAGCACCATGAGTATGCTCACTCAATTCATGATCGCCGATGCTCTCATACCACCATGTTTTAACAAGTTTTCATAAACAAAGAAGTCAAAAATAATTAGTTTATTACTTTCTATCAGCTAGATCACATAAATACATGAGTGGATATCACAGGAAATCTCTGAGTCAATTCAAGTCAATAATGGAATGTAATTTCAATAGGGTGTGTAGATGAAACGCATCGGGCTGTGTTGCAAACTGCATCTGGACCCGTCCACGGACCGCAGCAAACCGCTTTGCGCGTACGCGACGCACACCGATCAGCGTCGTCTGCGGATTGGCTCCGTTGAGCATTCTTGAGGTCAGTTCGTAGACGAGGATCTGGAAGAACTGGTATTACTCTTGGTCTCTGCTCCAATTTCTCTTTTTAGCGTTGCTGATTCACTTACTAGTTTCCCGTCCGATCTGACTGGGAAAACCATGTCAGGTCGAGCTGGTACTTGGATCGGGCCTCCCACTCTCTCGCTGGTCAGAGACGCAGAAACTGCTCTTACCCTTCTACGATGGTTTCTTGATTGAGCTTTTCCGATAAATAAATTATTGTGCTACACAACATGTAAGCGCAATAGAAAAGTGTCGGATCAAGCAGCGAGGGGAGGCGACCAAAAAGCAACGAGCACTAACCCCGCCCCTTTATAAATCCTACATCGCCGTATAAATTTTTTTTTCAAACGTATTTCAAAATTCATGATAAGAAGCTAGTTACAAAGGAAAGTTACATAATTTTCAATTTTTCAATAGCAATCATCGAAACAAATTCGCTTGTGAAGATGAGAAAAATAGGACAAAAGAATTAAAAAAATTGATGTGCGAACGCGCCCTATAGTGGATTTGAGTTCAATATAATTAGCGTGCAACGCGTCTAATCGATGACGATCATCTATAGCTTGGTGAGGAAAGCCTTCCTCTCTCGCCGGTCAGAGACGCAGAAATAACTCTCACCCTACTGCTTCCTCTATCCTCGTTGATGATTGTATAATGATTGTAGGCTTCTTGGTACAACATCCCGAAGTATGACTGCAACTCGAACTTCTGGGTCCAATATGGTTTCAATGGGTCCAGGCTAGTCCTCCACGCGTCCAACAGGCTGCCCATAAGCCATTCATAGGCTACTCGTCTCACACCGTTCTGAAAATCGTTATTTTCTTTTTCATTCAAATTTTTCAAAATCAAAAAGTTTAAAACATATAATCTTGGATTTTTCTGAGAGAAAGTATCATAGAAAATCGCACATATCTAGCAAAAAGTCTGACCGATTTCAAACTCGCGGCAGTCGCATTTTTGTAAAATGAGTACGGTAGGGTCGGGACTCTCACAACGAACAGTTAGATCTTTGTGGGTTTAAATTATTATTCTTACTTTCAGTCCATTGAAATTAAAGGCGCATTACTTAATCGTTCTTGTGTTTCAAGGCGAATTTTTTAACAAGTTTATTTATTTTTAACTTTTTCTCAGTTTTTCGACTTTTTTCCACTTGAACTCGTTGAATTTATAGGAAAATTCTCAGAGAAAATGAAAAAACATTCTCAATTCGGCAAATGCTGTCTTTGCATCATGTTCGAAACAACTTTTTGAATTTCACAAAAAACGGTAGGCCTACCCTAGGGTCGAGACTATCACAACGAACAGTTAGATCTTTGTGGGTTTAAATTATTATTCTTACTTTCAGTCCATTAAAATTGAAGGCGCATTGCTTAATCGTTCATGTATTTCAAAGCGAAACTGCTACGGTAACTAAGTAACCGATTTTCGGAGGTCAGACTTTTTTACAGGTAGAGGAAGATATGTGAATCGTATTCATTTACAATGGTTCTGAAATTTTAATGATAACCCTGAAAATGTTCAAAAAATCTTGTTTTGTACCTAGAAAAATGTTTTTATCAATTTATTGCCTCGTTTCTTTTTAAAAAATTACCTAAAATAACTATCATCCCGATTTTTCCAAATTCTTTCAAAATTTCTATTCATATATTTATTTCCGCTTTTCTAACAGACAAACCGCTTGGAAACTCGTTAATCGTTTGAAACAAGATTTAAAATTTACAAAAATCATCAGAAATAATCAATTTTTGGCTCAAATTCAGAAAAATCTGCACCATTTAAAAAATGGAAACATCTCTTTCTCGTTAAAAACCAAAATAAACTGTGAAATAAGTTTTTAAACTACAAAAAAATCGAGAATCATCATTTTTAGCACAAATTCAAAAACTAACCTGGATCATTCTAACAACGGGCGGCGAGTTTGGAGCTGAGAAGAGGCTTAACGTCTTCAGTGCAGATGTCGTATGGTGACAGACGAACTTCCCGAGTCGAGGTGATTCGCGGTCATCTCTACACACTTTTCTTGCACACATTGCGTGACCTATGGCTAGTGCCAGATTGCTGAAATTATACGGTGCATGATTGGTGAACGTAGCGAGTTTTGGTGGTGCTTTTTTGATGGAACTTTTTGGTATACAGGCTCCGCAGTATTTACCCGCGTAAAGTTCAACGTCATACAGCAAGACGATGACGCACTCCTTTTGCATTTTTTGTTGATATTTTCATTAAGTATCTTTCATTTAGCTATTTCATAGAATTAGAGATCCCTCGTTTCAGTTTTAGCTGAATGGTGGCACCAAATCCATACCGCCCTACCATTGAAAGGCAGGAGTCCGCGTAGTTGACATCATAAAACAGCTTAGAATTCATAGAAGAACCGTCTATGATTCTGTTTCTGGTTTTGAACAACTTGATACATGTCTAGATATGCGTTTTGGAAGAATAATATCAACAGTCATCATTCCAACGGGGACCAGAGCTGTGAAAGAGAAGCATGAGAAATTCACATCGTATATGAACATCAACCTGATTCTGCTTGACAGAGTTGTCAGAGACAAGATAAAGCTCGGTTTTCATCCCAATACGACTTGTCAGTTAACATGGTTTTCTGACTCCTACTTTTTGATATACATCAATTGTAACTTCCGCGGGTGAATAGTGTGGACCCTGTATATTCATGGAGTGACGTTTGGTGTACTTTTTTGTACTTCTTGCCAGCTTACATATTCACTTTTGGTAATTTTTATGGTGAAAGTACCGAGGTTTAGTGACCCACATTCTACACAAGAAAAACAGTTACAGTAAACTAGCGAACAATTTCAAACTGAACTACAATTCACATATCTAGCAAAAAGTCTAACCGATTTCAAATTCGCGGCAGTCGCATTTTTGTAAACTGAGTACGGTAGGCTCGGACTCTCACAACGAACAGTTAGATCTTTGTGGATTTAAATTATTATTCCTACTTTCAGTCCATTGAAATTAAAGGCGCATTACTTAATCGTTCATGTTTTTCGAAGCGAAACTGCTACGGTAACTAAGAAACCGATTTACGGAGGTCAGACTTTTTTACAGGTAGAGGAAGATATGTGCAATTCTCCTGTATCTTACGAATGAAAATCCATTTTTCGGTTTTTTTTTCGAAAACTTGTTCCCAACACTGAAACATCAAAATTTACCAATACGACCCACCAGTTTACACGGGAAAAACAGTTACAGTAAACTAGCAAACAGTTTTTAACTGAACTACAATTATCAAATTAGAGATGATTTCATAACTTTAACATAAAAAATAATTATGCGGTTTTTTTCCGAAACATCAAAATTTACGGCAAAAGGGAAAAAGCAGACACGCAGACACGCAGTCATGCTCCCAAGTCTTGTCTATTATTAAGCTTAGCTGAGGTTCGGAAAACGACTTTTGTGAAGGTCCGAGTTTGGTAACACACGAAAGTCGGCTTCTGAACCTCAGCTAAGCTTATTATAAAAGGTAAATTACTGGGCATGACTGCGTGTCTGCGTGTCTGCTTTTTCCCTTTTGCCAAATTTACCAATACGACCCACCAGTTTACACGGGAAAAACAGTTACAGTAAACTAGCGAACAGTTTCAAACTGAACTACAATTCTCCTTTATCTTACGAATGAAAATCCATTTTTCGGGTCTTTTCCCAAAACTTGTTCCCAACACTGAAACATTAAAATTTACCAATACGACCCACCAGTTTACACGGGAAAAACAGTTACAGTAAACTAGCGAACAGTTTCAAACTGAACTACAATTCTCCTTTATCTTACGAATGAAAATCCATTTTTCGGGTCTTTCCCCAAAACTTGTTCCCAACACTGAAACATCAAAATTTACCAATACGACCCACCAGTTTACACAGGAAAAACAGTTACAGTAAACTAGCGAACAGTTTTTAACTGAACTACAATGATCAAATTAGAGACACATAGCTTCCTCTACCTGTAAAAAATGTGGCCTCCGTAAATCGGTTACTTAGTTACCGTAGCAGTTTCGCTTTGAAATACATGAACGATTAAGTAATGCGCCTTCAATTTCAATGGACTGAAAGTAAGAATAATAATTAAAATCCACAAAGATCTAACTCTTCGTTGTGAGAGTTACCGTACTAATTCTGCAAAATTGAGATTAGAGCGCGTTTGAAAACGGCCATGCTTCTAGCGATATATGTGAGAGATGATTTCATAAATTTAACATAAAAAATAATTTTGCGGTTTTTCCGAAACATCAACATTTACCAACACACATATCTAGCAAAAAGTCTGACCGATTTCAAACTCGCGGCTGTCGCATTTTTGTAAAATCAGTACGGTAGGGTCGGGACTCTCACAACGAACAGTTAGATCTTTGTGGATCATATTATTAATTGACAAATCCTCCGCCCACTTTGCCCCGCCCCCTTTTTCGTGAGGCAAATTTTTGGGTGAAGCTTTTTGGTTTTGGTTGTGGGTGGGGGGGGAGTCGGAGGGGTTGTGCAAAAGTGACCATTGGGAAGATTTGAACCCGCGACGATAGCGTGAAAGATGTCTGCTTTAACCACCCGGCCACCGCTGCACGAAATTTCGTGGCGACAGTTCGCGTGAGTAGTCATGCCTGCGGGGGTCGAAGTGTGTTATTGCATTGGTTCTAACAACACTAGCATTAGTTACGGTCGCATTCGGATTGGAGAGAGTGTGTGTGTGGGAAAAAAGGCCCCGAGCGTAGCGAGGCCAAGCGTGCTTGTTTAAATTATTATTCTTACTTTCAGTCCATTGAAATTGAAGGCGCATTACTTAATCGTTCATGTATTTCAAAGCAAAACTGCTACGGTAACTAAGTAACCGATTTACGGAGGTCAGACTTTTTTACAGGTAGAGGAAGATATGTGCAACACGACCCACCAGTTCACAGGGGAAAAACAGTTACAGTAAACTAGCGAACAGTTTTTAACTGAACTAAAATTATCAAATTAGAGATGATTTCATAACTTTAACTGTCGAATGAAAAATAATTTTTTTCCCGAAACATCAAAATTTACAGCAAAATGTAAAACGCAGACCCCCCATGCAGCCCATGCAGCCAACAGTAATTTACCTTTTATAAAAGGCTTAGCTGAGGTTCGGAAAACGACTTTCGTGAAGATTCGAGTTTGGTAACGGATGAAAGTCGTTTTCCGAACCTCAGCTAAGCCTTTTATAAAAGGTAAATTGAAAAGTAATTACTGTTGGCTGCATGGGCTGCATGGCTGCACGGTCTGCGTTTTACATTTTGCCAAAATTTACCAACACGACCCACCAATCTACAAACATAGTTTCAGTAACCAAAAGACTCACTCTTTCAACAACTGTTGCGGGCAATTTCTTATCAGTGAATAGTGTTTCTTGGCGGCTTCTGAATTTCCGTTACGCCAAAAAATAGCGCATGTCAAAACGTGGGTCCACCACGTGCACGAAGCGTCACCATCGTTCGGGAGCCAAGTTCCACCGAATTCTGGAAAATTAATCAATATTCGAATTTTACAAAATTCTGAATAAAATCATATTTTTCTCCATTTTTTAAAATGAAAATCATACTTCGAGAAAAATCATCATTTTAACTTAAAATTTGAAAATAGGTCTGAGAAAGAAAAAACATTTTTTAGAGGAAAATACTACTTTTAACCTGTTTCAACTAAATTATGTTAAAATTAATTAGTTTTTGATAGATTTTTTATCATTTCAATTATTTAAAAATCCACTCAAAATTATGAATAAAAACATATACATCTCGACTTCTCAAAGGGAAATCATACTTAGAGCAAATTTCGACTGAATTATTATTTTTTTCATTTTTGACTTCAAAAAATTCGCTACAACTTCATGACCGAGTTTAAAAAAATACGAGAAACTTAAAAAAAACGAGAAAACTTTTTCTCATTAAACTTTTTTTTTTAGGATTATTGAATATTTCTTTTTTCATTTTTCATTAAATTATGTATTTTAATCTTATTCTCATTCAAAATACACAAAAACTTTACGAATTTACAAAAAATCAGATTTTTCCCGATCAAACCAGTTTTTACTTTGAAAAAGTTGAAAATCCATTTAAGAAATCACTTTTTAACTCGGAAACCGCGAAAAACCTCATTTTTAGTGCAAAAACTCACTAAAAACACCATCTTTTTCGTCGATGACTGTTCTGGTCGACATAGAAATGAGAAGCCTCGATATACTAACAAAATCGACTTCATGATTGTCCTGTTTTGGTTTTTCTGAGACATCTTGAGAGCTGTCACCTCCGGGCTCTTTTCCTGTCAGCTCGCCGACCTGAATTGTAGGATTTTGAGCAGGACCGATCCAAGTACTTGCTCGATCCAAGGTATTTTTTCTTGTGAGATCGGACGGGAGAATGAAATACAAATGAGAGAGAAAAGAACGGCACTATAACTTCATGATGACTAAACGAATTTTACACATTTTTGACATGTATATTTCTCGGTTTTCGAATAAAATCAACTGTTTTTCTCAGAATAAAATTGAAAACATTACTCCTATTTTTGACTTCTCACACTAAAATTGTGTTTTTCAAAAAGTATGAAATACATTTAATTTTTTGTTTCTTGCTTAGGGGTGTTAGAATTTAATTTTTTTTGTTTCTTGCTTAACATGGGAATGCTACCAAAAACCCACGAAATTGGAAGGTCTGACTGGGTTCTTGGGTTTTCAAATACGCTGAAGATGATACAACCGGTGTCAAAAACTGCTATGTCGACCTTGTTTCAGAGTTATGAGCTGAAAACGGAGTGAAAAGTAGGTTTCATGTGCATATATCACTTTACACCTCGCTAGACTATATTTTTATGATAGAAAACAGTTGAAAACCTATATATTCGTTGAAATTTCTATGATTCTTGGATTCTGGGCCGAGAAATCGTTTTTTGAATGTCCTCAAAAACCGCTGTATTGACCACCCAAAAAGCTACAACACGTACGCGAAACCAAGCAAGGAGGGTAGACGAGAAGTGAACAATCGTCGGGCACGACGCCGGTGTCCAAGTGGTTAAGCCGTGGAACCGCTAAACTTTTTTGATTTTTTTCACTCGAGTTCGAATTTTTTCTTGTTAAAACTTTTTTGTTTTTATGTTTAGTGATGTAATAATCATTTCCGAACAGAGAACAATGTCCGATATCGGTTTTGGTAAGAAATCCTAACGGAATCAAAAAAAAGTTCTGTAAATGGGCATATTTCGACTTCCACGAAGCTTCTCGATTCTTTGCACCGTTATTTTTGAGTTGAATGATTAGAATTCACCTTGTTAACAAAAACAAAAAAGTTTTAACAAGAAAAATTCGAACTCGAGTGAAAAAAATCAAAAAAGTTTAGCGGTTCCACGTCTTAACCACTTGGACACCGGCGTCGTGCCCGAAGATTGTTCACTTCTCGTCTACCCTCCTTGCTTGGTTTCGCGTACGTGTTGTAGCTTTTTGGGTGGTCAATACAGCGGTTTTTGAGGACATTCAAAAAACGATTTCTCTGCCCAGAATCCAAGAATCATAGAAATTTCAACGAATATATAGGTTTTCAACTGTTTTCTATCATAAAAATATAGTCTAGCGAGGTGTAAAGTGATATATGCACATGAAACCTACTTTTCACTCCGTTTTCAGCTCATAACTCTGAAACAAGGTCGACATAGCAGTTTTTGACACCGGTTCTATCATCTTCAGCGTATTTGAAAACCCAAGAACCCAGTCAGACCTTCCAATTTCGTGGGTTTTTGGTAGCATTCCCATGTAAGAAGTATGTAATTTTTTTCATATTTCGTAAAATGAACCTCCACGAAGTATTCATTTCTATCCTCTTCTTTTTATTTTAAACAAAATTTCAAAGCATACCATTTCCGCGAGTAGTCTGAGTTTTATAGCTCCTCTCAGTCGGCTCAAAGGGAGCTCTTGTTGCTCTTCGGCAAATGGGCTCAACTTCATGGCAGTCCGCGCGTTGACCGCTTCACGAACCCGCGACGGGTCCGCGTAAAATCTTCGTGCTGCCGGATGGAAAATCCAGAGCAGATTTGAGACCTGGAACGTAGAAATTCACTAATTTCATTAGGGAATAATTATTTGGGCACTGGTGCATTTAGGCTTATATAATTTCATTTTAGTGTTAATTTTCCTTAATTTAAAGTGAAACTGTAGATGAAAAAATATTTTTCAACAAAATCAGCCACAGATGTCGAATTTCGATAAAAACAGAAGAATAAAACTCAACTTTTCACATTCTCTCAATTCTTTCCTAATTTGTCAATAAAAAAAGAAGACAACTACTGCAATTAATCAATTTATAAGGCAAGAAATACAGTTTTCGCGAATAATTTCTGTAAAAGATGGGGGATTTCAATAAAACTTTAGGAAAAATTCAAATTCTCAATTTTGTTTCACAACCCAAATTGGTGCTTTTAGGGTGATTATCTGTAATTTTAAGCGCAGAAACAGCTAATTTTAGTAATAAATCCAGAATTTCGAACTTACTTTAAGAAAATGTTACGAAAATTTGGTCCAGAATTTTACGCCTTCTCCACGTCAACATGATCAAGATCGGACATAATACAAAACATACCGTATTCTCTGGGGCTTTCCTGACGTGTCTTTTACCTCTTCTGAAGAAGTACCCCGCTAGAAATCCGGCAAGAAAACGAGGCAAACACAATCGACATCTGAATTATTTAAAAATTTTTCTATTTAAAAAATTTTAAAACGAATTATTTCCATATTTCAAGTGGAAAAGAGCCGCTAGTTCATAATTTTCAAGCAAAAACACGAAAAACCTTTTTTAACATACAAAATGAGCCGAAATTAATAAATTCTCTTCCAAAATCGACTTTTTCAATTCTCTCGAAACGTCAAAAGTACATTTTTTAAATATCGGATTTTTCTTCATTATTAAAACTTCATTTTTCTTATAAAATCATACAATATTTTTGTTTGAAAAAATAACAATGAACTATTGAATAATTAGATCCAAATTTCATTGTATTTCTGACCGCTTCCCTCGTTAAAAACACAATTTTCTGTTTTTTTCGAATTTGAAACAATTATTAAGAAGAATTAGCTAAATTTCATTGTATTTCTGGCCTCTTCCCTCGTTTAAAACAAAATTTTCTCATATTTCAAGAAAAAAACCTCACCTCAACGCCGCAGCCAGATAAATTTGTGCCATAATTGCTCTTGGCAGTCCATCTGGGGATATTCCAGCACTTTCTGCCAGATTTACAGCCGACAAGGCCAGGTAAAGACCACTGATCGACTCGTCTTCGTCGTCTAAACCCATCAAATGGAGCTGATGAAGTTCATGGTAGACGACCGCTGTGTGAGCGTAGCTACGACACACCACTGACACCGGGGTAGTTGCTGATCTTTTCCGGCGGGCCATCCTGAAGGAGTTAGTTAATACGAAAAAGTGTACTGAATCGTTTTTATTAAGAATCACTTTTTCATTTATCTTTGTCGACACCTCAAATTTTAGGCTTAGGTAAGGTTCAAAGCACTAGTTAGGTACGATGATAAGATTTGATCAAAGTTTAAACTTGATTATCACAAAAAAATTTTTTCACCTTGTAAGCCCTCCTTGAGGAAATGATTCTTAATAGAAACGATTCAGTACACTTTTTCGTATTAAGTGAAGGAGTTTTTTGAGTTTTACCGGACAGAATGATATTCGCAGGTTTTTATGATAAAATTTTTTATTTTTTCAATGAAATCTTGATGAACAAGATGATATTCGTTTAGTTTTCAAGGGTTGCGAGTTTTACCGGACAGAATGATATTCGCCGGTTTTCATGATAAAATTTTTATTTTTTCAATAAAATCTCGATGAACCAAATGGTATTCGTTTAGTTTTCAAGGGTTGCGAGTTTTACCGGACAGGATCATATTCTCTCAGTTCTATGATCAAAATTTCTATTTTTCGAGAAAATTTTGATGAACCAAATGGTATCCGTTTGTTTTTTTAAAAGATTTTTTGAAGTTTCAAAGATTTTTAAAAGTTTTACCGGACAGAATGATATTCGCAGGTTTTTATGATAAAATTTTTTATTTTTTCAATGAAATCTTGATGAACAAGATGATATTCGTTTAGTTTTCAAGGGTTGCGAGATTTACCGGACAGAATGATATTCGCTGGGTTTTTATGATGAGAATTTCTATTTTTCGAGAAAATTTTGATGAACAAAACGGTATTCGTATTTCAAGGTCCAACTTTTTTTAGGTAAAATTTTGAACTTTCAATGAGGATTTACCGGACATAATGATATTCGCAGGTGCGCGAGTCATCTCCAAGCTAAGTTCTGTCGTTTTCGTTTTGAAATTCATTTCATGGGATGCTATTTTGACAAGAATAATAATATTTTCAAAATATAATTCAAAGCATACCATCTCCCAATCCAAATCCAATTCAGAATATGTCTGATGAACTGCCAAATCACTGACAGTACCGTATCGATGCCAGCCGATGGTAACGGGCGGTCCAGAATCTTGAAACTAATTATTAGTGACCATCGGCGTGTTCTTTTCAACTTTTCAGAATACTGCTTCCTAGTGTTTTAGGTCATATTTTATAGATGAAAACAGTTTTTAAGGTCTTAATCTCAGATTTCTTAACCCAAAACCAAAAAAACATTTTCTATATCATATCTAGGGGTTAAAAGCATTTTAAACTTGTAATCCACTGTTTTCAATGATATTTAGAGCTAGAAATTGAAAAAAACCCACATCCAGACACTCACAGAACTGGTCCATCGCATCTTTCAGGTTGCCAGTTTTCCATTCTTGCCTTGCTTTCTCTCTTGTCGACGTGAATATCTTCCACGTCCTTGATGTCAGGTCCTGCACAGGTTCACCGTGGATAAGAAGCCGTGACAGGACGAACAATACCACAACGATGTTCACCAACCAAACGACAATTGGGCGAACGTAGCTACTATGGTATTTCTCTACTGGGCTGTTGATTGAATCGTCCTGGAAACCGCGAAATTTGAATTTTCAAATTTTTCAGAGAACGCGAAATTCGAATTTTCTTGTATTCCAGAAACCGCAAAGTTTGAATTTTAAAATTTTTCAGACCGCGAATTTTGAATTTTCTTAATTTCCAGAATCCGAGATGAAACCGCGAAAATTCAGATTTTTATTTTTCTCCAGTTTTCCGAAATTCGCAAAATTTAAGAATAAATTATATTTTTAATTTTAAAAAACATAAATAGTTAGTCCTTCGTTTAAAGTGAAAATAAAAAACATACCACCAAAATCCGCCCTTCGTCGCCAGCGACTTGTACGATTTCATGAGATGTACCGGCAATTATGCTGAAAATCAAGATCAAATATTTTCATTGAAGACCCCAACACACATTGTGCCAAGATCAAAAAAGTCGAATGGAGGCGGAGTTTCAAAAAAGACGCGAATCAGTCGCCCCCAATCAATAGATTCAACTTCCCGATCCGGCTGACCGCTTTGCAGCCGTCTATTGGTATTTTTAGGACAAATTGTAAAAGGCACCCTGGCGGACCGGCACATCGGCACCATCTAGTCTGCCATGATGGGAGTGGTGCCGCGAACAGTGGTGCCACTTTTTGCGATTTGGCACCACTGTTCGGTGAGAGTGGTGCCGTGGTGCCAAACTGAAAAAGGCACCTCGGAACCACTGCGTCCTCTGCACTAGGCATGGGCATATTGCCAAATTTTTTTTTGAAATTCGAAATTTTTTTTGTGAATTCGATCCAGAATCTGAAATTCGATTCTGACGTCGTTGTCGACTACATCGTCGGTGACGTCGTCGAAAAAAATTTTTTTTTCGAAATTTGAAATTTTTTGTGAAGTTGATTCAGAATCTGACATTCGATTCTGACGTCATTGTCGAAGACATCGTCGGTGACGTTGTCAAAAAATTGTTTTTTGAAAATCGAATTTTTTTGTGATTTCAATTTAGAATCTGAAATTTGAATGTCAGATTCTCAAAAGAATCGGATTTCAGATTCTGAATTGAATTCAGAAAAAAATTTTTTTTCGACGACGTCACCGACGATGTGGCACCACTGTTTGCGGCACCACTCCCATCATGGCAGACTAGATGGTGCCGAGGTGCCGGTCCGCCAGGGTGCCTTTTACAATTTGCCTATTTTTAGCCATTTATTCCATATTTTCTTCTCAATTTCAGTCCTTATTGAACAAGAAAATTGTTTTAAACGTTATTGTGAGATATTAAGAGGAGACTAACCAATATTGATATTGAAAAAGTAGTTAAAATATCGATTTGAAAATTATTGCAAGTAAGCGATTTTTGACCGACCATCCTCGGTTGTCCCGCCCCCGTTACGCCCACTTTTGGAATGGCCGAAAGTGTTTTACCGTGTAATGTTAAAAATAAATAAAAATCTGCACACTTTTCCTCAAAAATGAAATTTCTAACACTTTATATGATAAAAAATTCAGAATAGAAACAACTTCTTTGACAAATTTATACTAAAACTGAAATCTTCATCCGAAAAGATGTATTGCGTAAAAATTCAAAAACAATTGCTTTCAGATTTTTTTAAAAACTTCTAAAGTAGTGGAAAAATATAGCTCTAAAACTTTCAACCTAAATGTTTTCTCAACGTTTTTACTCGATCTTTATCGGAATTAGCCGTAAAAACGCCATATTCTCTCAAAAAACGTCAAATTTTTCAGATTTTTCGCCAAAAATTACCTCAACGGATTGAAAATCAACAATCCAAGCATCATCGCGAACATGGTGACTCTTGCTTGACTACTTTTTTCATCAACAGGTTTGCCCATACGGTTTCTCTTCCCGCCAGGTGACATCATTGAAACGTCTTTGGTCTCGATGGGAACATGATTTGATACCAACATGTACCGTAATCTTTCGATTTCTTTCCGGAGTGAAGAATTCTCCGCTTCCAGGTTTTCTATGTGGTCGATGGCTTTCCGGAGAGTTGCCGATTTCGAGAGCTGAAAGTTCTATTTGCTATGTTGAGTCGGGTTAGGCATAAAAATGTCCTATCATTGCTATGTTGAGTCGGGTTAGGCATAAAAATGTCCTATCATTGCTATGTTGAGTCGGATTAGGCATAAAATTGTCCTATATTTGCTATGTTGAGTCGGATTAGGCATAAAATTATCCTATCTTTGCTATGTTGAGTCGGGTTAGGCATAAAATTATCCTATCATTGCTATGTTGAGTCGGAGTGGGCATAAAATCGTCCTATCTTTGCTATGTTGAGTCGGAGTAGGCATAAAATTGTCCTATCTTTGCTATGTTGAGTCGGGTTAGTCATAAATTTATCCCATCTTTGTCACGTTGAGTTGGATTAGTCATAAATGTTTTGATAAAGATTGAATGAAGGAGTTCCACCGATTTCGAATAATTCTCGAAGTTTTTCGTCACTTCAACTTGGATTAGTCATAAATCTTTAAAAATTCACCTTAGCTTCATCACCGGCCAGAAGAACCTTCAGATGTTGGATTCTATCGTTTATGGAACACCTGAATCAAAGTTTCGAATTTCATCAAGATTAGAGTCATTTTTGCAGCCTGGAAGCTTCACTCTTCTTTTTTAAACTAATTTTTTCATTTTTCGAGCCAAATTCTCCATGAAAAAGAAATTTCTCTTTTTTTCGAAAGAAAAGAAGTTATCATATTAATAATAGAACAAGGGGACCGCCCCCTTTTTCGTGAGGCAAATTTTTGGGTGATCCATTTATGTGTCGATTTACGGGGATGGGGGGAGGAGGGAAGAGGAAGGGTTGTGCAAAAATGGCGGGGTACTACAAATCAGACGCTCTAACCACTCGGCCATCGCTGCACGTTTCTGATTAGTGCTATTCGCGTGACCACTGGGGACCCTCGCAGGTTGTTGCATTAGTTCTAGCCACACTTGCATTAGTGTTCGTCGTGTTTGGATTGTACAGGGAGTGTGAAAGCGAGCAGCGAGGAGGAAGGGATAGAGGGAGAGAGATAGATAGATATAAAGAGAGAAAAAGAGAAAGAGAGAGATAGAGAGAGAGAAGAAGGAAAAGAGAAAAGGAGAGCGAGTGAGAGAAATAGTAAAGATCTTGCTTCTAAAAACTACTTTTTTTCAATTAAAAAGTATGAATATGAGATTTTGTAATGAAAAAGGGAGAGAGGGGCTCTGAGCGTAGCGAGGACTCTCTGCTTGTAAAGTAGATAATCAGACAGTTCTATATATGATTCGGCAGAAAAAGACACAAAACCTCAAATATTTCCAATATTTTTCTCAAGAAACCAAAAATTAGCTGAATTATCTTTTTTTTCTGCGGAAAAATCCAAGGCAATTTTCATTTTTCATCTTTTTTTGGAAATTTGAAAAGTCAAATAATGTCTTAACATACTTTTTCTATAAATTTCTGGAAAGACTTCATTTTCTTGCAAAATTTTAGTACAAAATTCTACTCATAGCACATTTTCATGTATATTTAACCTAAATAACCTCAAAAAGACATGAAAACTTGAATTTTACCTATACTTCTTCTCAATTAGGTTATGCGCCGTCCGTCTTTCAGGTTTCGCTCCTCTCTTTCCTATATTACCGCTTCCATCATCAGAATCTTCGTCTTCCTCTTCGAGTTCGCCCTTTGAGACTGAACGAGGAATTTGCTCTTCTGGTCTTTCTGAAGTCATTTTTTTTAAAATTTTTGACAGATTAATAATAACCTCTCTTATAATTTTAAGATTTTCGATGAATATGAAAGTTTTGAACCTAACTTTTTGAAAAGAACTATCACCAAACATTGTTTTTCCATTAAATTTCTTGCTTTGAACACTTCTTCATGATTTTCAATGAATAAGAAGGTTTTTCACTCGAATTCAATGAAAAATTGAATTGAGAAATGTTTTTCCACGAAATTTCTCCGTTTCAAATCTTTAGAGGTCATATTTTTCTCTACTTGAATCCATATTAGTCAATATCCTGAAAAATCGCATCGAAAATTACTTTTGTAATTATTTTCAATATATTTACTTATGTGAAAAAATGAATTTTTGGCAAACATAGACGATTTTAGCTCCATTTCTAGTCAAAAACTCAACTTTAACACAGTTTTCCTCATAAATTTCACAATTTCCGGATGTTTTGAACTAACTCAACTAGAATTTCTATTAAAAAATTGAAATATATGTTGAGTTATTCTTTTCATATTGAACAAAAAGAAAAAAATAGCGAGAAATATCGAACCCACCCTGTTGTTCAGCCGCCAACGGTGCGGAGACCTTTCTGCCGCCTTTTTTCAGACGATCTACTTCTGCTGGTGACATATTTACCTGTAAATCATTTCACATAGCTTTTCTACCTGTAAAAAAGTCTGACCTCCGTAAATCAGTTACTTAGTTACCGTAGCAGTTTCTCTTTGAAATACAAGAACGTAAAAGTAATGCGCCTTTAAGACGCAATATTCTCTCGCGTCGAGACAAATCGGTCTTAGGGCTGTAACTTTCTTCAAAATATTCAATTTCGGAAAAAAATTCACCGGTACTCTTTCAGGTACCCAAGGATTGTCTTGTCCAAAAATTTTCTCGGTGCAGTACCGTATACCAATAACTGACAGCATTTTTTCAAAACAGACCAAAACGCTTCGTTATTAGGTTCAAAATGTTCAGCTCGATGAGAGCTACATTTTATCCCGTGAGACCTATGCTCTATTGTCACCCTGAACTACTGTAACTCCCCGTCAAAAATTGACAAAATCGGAAAATTGATATTTTCAGGTGATAGAGGTCTCGGCCAGTGCAATGACCTATATGAGTGCGTGCAGCTTATTTTTCTGCGTCGAATGAGTGTATAATCATCAGCCAAAGCGTTTCCACAAAAGGCGAAAAATTCAAAAAACTGATTTCAGATCACAAAATATAGTGGTAGGTCAAAAACTTGTGAACGTTTTCGGCTTGTTAAACATCGTTAGTTCTGCTTGAAAGTGAGGTAAATCCCTTCAAAAGTGATTTTTTCTCTGTTGATGAACACTGTAAATCTTTCTTACTGTCACACACACCTCTGCAGTACTCAGTACTTGCCGTATGACCGGATTCATATGATTTCAACGTCTCCACAGCTTTACGAGAAGAAGAAAAAATACTTTCTGATTGATTACAAACAAAAAAATCATCAAAGCCATACTATTGTAAACGGTAATGTAATGAATAGTCTCTCTGAACGCTGCACATGACCGGAATTCGATCCCTGCTTTATTTGAAGTCGACCTAGCTTTAAATGGGAAACTGAAGTTTATGGTATTGCCAGCCCGGAGACCATGCTTCAAATAGTCCAGGCTAATGTGTTGTTCACACGCGTCTATGATACTGTAACAAGGATCTGAAGACTACCAGCAGTGCTAACTCTAGGTTCGTAGTTAACTCCGGTTTACTTTCTTTGAACTAAAATTCAGAAACAAGAGGTGAACCAATGAAGAGAAGTTATAACTCTATTGAAGCTGTGTAGTTTTTGATGGCGACGGTTTTGTCATCAAATTTTGATCCGTCTCCACGAATATTCTTCTGTGAATATACAAATAGACAGAAGCCGGAGAGAAAAAATTTGCCTTCACGATTTTTTTCTTCTAATAGACGGCCATTTTGTTTGGACTACGGTTAATCTAGTTGTCATGAATGGAAAACTGTGTTTATTAACCAGAACAGTTGTGGAGACGTTGAAATCATATGAATCCGGTCATACGGCAAATACTGAGTACGGCAGAGGTGTGTGTGTGTGACAGTAAGAAAGATTTACAGTGTTCATAAAAAGAGAAAAAATCACTTTTGAAGGAATTTACCTCACTTTCTAGCAGAACTAACGTTGTTTAACAAGCCAAAAACGTTCACAAGTTTTTGACCTACCACTATATTTTGTGATCTGAAACCAGTTTTTTGAATTTTTCGCCTTTTGTGGAAACGCTTTGGCTGATGAGTATACACTCATTCGACGCAGAAAAATAAGCTGCACGCACTCATATAGGTCATTGCACTGGCCGAGACCTCTATCACCTGAAAATATCAATTTTCCGATTTTGTCAATTTTTGACGGGGAGTTACAGTAGTTCAGGGTGACAATAGAGCATAGGTCTCACGGGATAAAATGTAGCTCTCATCGAGCTGAACATTTTGAACCTAATAACGAAGCGTTTTGGTCTGTTTTGAAAAAATGCTGTCAGTTATTGGTATACGGTAGCGAAAAAAGTTGTAACTCGGAAATGTGAATATTCAAGGTGTCCAAAGTGCACCTCCGGAATTTTTCCTAATGAAAATGAAAATGAAGCGAGTTACAGGCCTAAGACCATTTTGGGCCTTTTTGTCTCGACGCGAGAGAATATTGCGTCTTAATATCAATGGACTGAAAGTAAGAATAATAATTTAAATCCACAAAGATCTAACTGTTCGTTGTGAGAGTCCCGACTCCTACCGTACTCATTTTACAAAAATGCGACTGGCGCGCGTTTGAAATCGGTCAGACTTTTTGCTAGATATGTGTTTTAAATCATCGAATTCAATTCTTTTCGAATAATACCAAAAAAACGTTTTTCCAATATAATTTTCCACTATTCAACGATAATTTACCGGAATTTTTTTTAAACGAATCTTCAAAAAACAAAATTTTTCGCTCGTCGTTCAGCAAAATCTTCGAAAAAGAAGTCACGACTTCCAAAATTTCTGTGAATCAAAAGGCAAATCGTGCTTTTTCGGTACAGTAAACTTTCTAAAACACTCACTGTTACGGTATTTCTCTGTAGATCAAAACTTATTAACCCCTTACCAACATTCTCAACAGCTCATCTTTTGTAGTTGTTTGTGGTGTGCCAGTTGGTGTCACCATCTTGAATTGGTGACCCTGAGAAGGTGACTGGAGCATTACCTTGTCGTCGTACACCATTTGGTGTGAGCTGCTTGGGTGCATGTCCATTGGCGAAGTGATTGCGCCATTAATCTGAAATAAAATAGTGAAATTAATTAGGATTTTATTAATTCCAACCCAAAATTCGAAAAAAAGATCTAGCCGAACATAAGCCATTCTTCTCAAAACGACAAAATTCAATGGAAAATCTCTTCATTTTGCGAGAGTTTTATGACTACTCCTGCCCAACATAACAGATCTAACAAAAAACTGGCGTCGAATTTTTATAACTCTTCCAACTCAACATCACAAAGATCTCGAAAATAATTCAAAAGTTCAATTTTTATGACTACTCCGAACCGATATGACAAAACACTTTAGCGCTGCTCTTTTATGACTATACCAACTCAACATATCAGAGCACACGTGATGCGTTCAAACATCCCGGTGCTTCACTGAAAAACAATCAAATACCACTAGAACTTCATTTTATGACTACTCCTAATCAACATGACAGAGATCTTAAAAAAAATGAAAAGTCACCTTATTATCGAAATTTTGCGCTGTCTGGACGAAAAGTGGTGGCGAATTTACTGGTTGCATCACTGGAGCCGCTAGTTGTTGAGCCTGAATTTTTTTTTTGGATTTTTGAAAATTCATTTTAAAAAAGAAGAATTTTCTTTATATTCAATTGTCAACTAAAAACTTTCGAACAAAAGTATAAACAAAAACTTTTCAAAACCGGATAAATGTTATGAAAACTTCAATTTTCATCATTTTTCAATAAAACTAATCGAAAATCACCAGAGAATGTGGTCTATACGCGTCGTCTGGTTGATATTATCAATAAAAGTTCAAAAAATAAGATCAAAACTTCAAACCCTCTTATTTAAGGCAAAAATCATCGGAAAAAAGTGGACCAAATTATATGAAAACTTCAATTTTTATCATTTTTCAATAAAACTAATCGAAAATCACAAAAGAATGTGGTCTATACGCGTCGTCTGGTTGATATTATCAGTAAAAGTACGAAAAATAAGATGAAAAACTCGAAACCCTCTTATTTAAGGCAAAAATCATCGGAAAAAGTGGACCAAATCAGTTGAAAACTTCAATTTTTATCATTTTTCAATAAAACTAATCGAAAATCACCAGAGAATGTGGTATATACGCGTCGTCTGGTTGATATTATCAATAAAAGTTCAAAAAATAAGATCAAAACTTCAAACCCTCTTATTTAAGGCAAAAATCATCGGAAAAAAGTGGACCAAATTATATGAAAACTTCAATTTTCAACAGAACTAATCAAAAATCACCAGAGAAAGAGGCCTATACGCGTCTGCTGGATACCCATTAACTGTCTCAAAATGCTGCATGTGATGTTCTGGGTGCTGCAGTTGATCAGCTTCTGGGAGTTGCAGATTCGACAACATTCCAGCTGGTCCTGACAGCGTCTCCAGATTCATCATCTCCAAGTTCGGCGGGGAGAACCTGAACGACTTGCTCAGGTCGATGTTCAAAGATCGGACGAAAAGGGAAAACTTACGTTTTTCAGTGTATTTTAGGGTCCCAAGTGGACATCTGCAATAATTTCAAGACTTAATCACTTTTGATCGATAAATTTTTGATCTAATTTTTCAACGTTTTAAGACTATTCCAAATCAAAAAACTAAAAACTGTAGATCAAAAGAATCCCAGATAGTAATTTTTCTTTTCTTCACTGCGAATTTTCAAGCTTCTAAGACTATCTCAAGTCGAAAAACCAAAAACTGTAGATCAAAAGGAATCAAAATTTAATTTTTACATTTTTAAGACTACTCCAAGTCAAAAAACAAACTTTGTGAGAACAAATGGGTCCCTCGTCGGCGATCTGGCATGGAGCAGAGACGAATCAACAGAAATTTCTTTCGGTCGATTTGGATCATAAAAATTTTGTGGTGGACTATGGCGATACTGCCTGGTGTCTTGGTGTTGGTATCCGTAAGAGCTCTGAAATTCTAATTTTTAGAAAATTCGACTTGGAGTAGTTTTAAAAATTAAAAACTTGCTAAAAATCAATGAGTTACAGTGAAAATTGATATTTTGGTTCTTTTTAATCTACATTTTTCTGTTTTCTGACTTGGAGTAGTCCTAATAAATCAAAGACTTGCTAAAACTCAATGAGTCACAGTGAAAATTGATACTTTGATTATTTTTGATCTACATTTTTCTCGTTTTGTGACTTGGAGTAGTCGTAAAAACGAGGACTTGTGAAAAATTCAGAAGATACTATGAAAATTGATATTTTGGTTCTTTTCAATCTACATTTTTCTGTTTTCTGACTTGGAGTAGTCCTAAGAAATAAAAGACAATTACTGTGAACAGAATGGATTTTCTTAGCTTGGTTACTTCTGGTCTTCATTTTTTCCTAAAATTTTATTTGCGAGATACTGATAAAATTCTGATTCTAATCAATAAACCTGTGATTTTCATGATTTTTTCTATCGTTTTCTGTAGTAACTGTGGTTTCTATAACAATTTCCACGCAATTATTGAAAACAGCCTTCATTTTTAATCAATTCCTACAAAATTTTTGTAAAATATAGTTTTTTTTGCTTTGTTTTCGTCTATTTCCTCCATTTTTCCCCAGATTTTAAAATTTTAGAAAAAATTGTGAAAATCTCACTAATTTTGTTTATTTACTACTTGAAAATTGAATTTTAACATTTAATTCAATAAAAAATTCACCTGTGACGTCCCAGGTTGATTCCAATCGGTCAGTTGGTTCATTTCAAAGTCGATTCCATCATCTTTGAAGTCTAAATTTTAGGGGTTTACTTTAAAACTACTGGATAGGATCGTTCTAAATACCCTGATCGAACTACTAACACCATTGTTCTACACTGTGTTAGGGGAAAACGACAAGTTCTGATTACGGTCAATTTCGCCACTATTTCTGAAAACTGTGCCAACTACCAGCACAAGAGTTGATAAGAAGTTTCAATCAAACATTTCTTGTAAATTTCAGCCCAGACGATTGATGAGCTCTAGAGTTATGTTGGCTAAACGAAATTGAGTTGTAAAAAAAATAACGACAAGTTTTTTTTTCTTTTTTTCGCCTGTAATCGACAGACCCAGTGCGGAAAAGTGAGATTCTGAACATTTTAAGAATGAAACTATTCAGATGAATCTCAAAAATTTAGAAATTCTGTTCATTTTTCTATCATTGTTCGAGCTTTTAGCCGCTACTGCTCGTCGTTATTGAAGCTTGCGTATTTTTATTCGTTGAGACTAAATATTATCATTAAAAATACCTTAAAATTACCTTGTAAGTCATTGAGATCCGTTTCCATAGACAGAAACGGGTCAGAGATATTGTGAAAGTGATTGTAGCCGTTAGACATGGCTATTTAACATGCTGAAATAAGGATTTAGTTAAAGTTAGATAAAAAATTTTAGAGCTTAATTAAGAGGTTATTCAAAGCTGTAACTTTATTTTTTGGGATCTTTAAGAACTAAATAAGGACTTATTGAAAGATAAGTTTTAAGGTATTCAAAACTTAATTAAGAGTTTATCCAGAGAGTTAACTTGTTTTACGAGTGATCAAAAGATATGACCTTAATAATTTTAAAGATTTAGAAAGCAATATAGAAAGTAATCTAAACGTATTATCTTGAATATTTTTCTGACTCTCATAAGAGAAAACTGAAAACATGAATTTAATAGATTATTTATGATAAAGTTAAGAAGCATCTCAAACGATAAGGAGTAAAAAAAGAGAATTCAGATAAAAACGGACAAATTGAGATGAGTCATCTAGAAAATCAGTGCTGTTTTCCAAATGTTTATCAGATTGTCAAGATCGAATTTCACTTCGGTCAGAAATCAAAAAAACGATTAGAAAAAATTCTGTTAAAAAACATTAAAAACAATTGGAAACGTTAGAAATCTATCAATTCCATTGATATAATGAACTTCTGATTGGAATTTCGAAAAAAACTATCGAAATTGAGCTATTCCGATAGAATAAAACAGAAAATAAAAGAAATTATTGAACTTTTCGAACACAAAAGTTCAATAACTCCGAAATTAATCTTATTTGTTGATCGGAGAAGGTGTTCTTAGCTTTTCTGAAGAAAAAACTGGAGAAATGAAGATAATTGGACTAATCGAGTGAAAATTTGGAAACAAAATCTACCAAAATTGATTTTTTTTGTAGATCCGAGATGGTTTTCTTAGCTATTATGGTAGGAAGAGAACTTGAAAAACAAAGAAATGGCTAAAATCTTTGAATTTGATTATAAGAGGTACTAAAACGGGATAGTTTGGGAACAAAATCTACCGAAATTGACCTTATTGTTGATCCGAGAAGGTTTTCTTAGCTATTCTGAGAGAATTTCAACAGAAAAACGAAAATTATTGATACTTATCGAATTCAACTATCAGAGGCAAAACGGTTCAGTCAAAGGAATAATAATCTAATCTAAGAAAGAACCATCAAAAAACCATTGTGGCATGGGAAATGTAAGTGAAAAAAGCGGTGATTATAATTGTTATCGATACGATAAGAAATGTCAGAAACCACCCCAGACAATTCTTGTACGAAAAACAGCCCAAAGCGATGGCAAAAAACCCATGGCTATTGAAAGGTCAAACTAATCAATCAATATTTCTCGTTATCAGGTGTCTCTCTCAGTCTCACGTGCAAGGTTTAGTGTCTGCAAAATTGTTCCGAATGGAATTTTCGAGATCAAAAGATCGATGAAAACGAAGAAATAAAAGGTTTCGTGACAGGTAAATGAAACCAGTTATCAGAGTTGTAATCAAGTTTTTCGTAACTACAATGAAGTCTTTGAAAGAAGAAAAAAACCGAAAAGAAAACGGAGTTAAATTGATAGAAAAGAGTCAGAACCAACTATGTATCATTTATTTGCCTACTTCTATAGACTCTTGTTTTATTTGCTTGCACAAGAAGAAAACTTTTTGAAGGAAGAAAGAAGAATCTAATGGGAAAAGTGACAAATCAAAAATTTACTGTGACTTCGATGACATTTCTGTAGCGAAAATGTACGGAGAATGACGTGGAAATGAATAGTGATAGTTTTCACGTAATGAGTCTGTTGAAAAGTTTGAAAACAGTGGTTTAGTTGAGAGAAAAGAAAAAACGAAACGAAAAAGTGAAAATCGATTGGATGAAGTAGATCAAAACAAATGTTACTGTAGTTTTATTTTTGTTTTTAATTTTTGTTTTTTTTTCAATTATTTTTATTTTGTTCTGATTCATATTCTTCTCCACATGCTTTCCTAAGCTATCCCCTCAAATTGTCGAAAGTTTAGGCTAAGAGAGTCAAATGCTTTTTATGCCGCTGCCAACCATCTGGTCGCAATAAACCGATGCCGCCGCGAAGTGAGACACAGTAGGAATGAGATTTGTGCAAAAAGTTTATTCTCAGTGTACAATTTTATACTTGGTTCTTCCTGATAATCGACAACCCGTTTGAATTTTGAAGTCCGCTGTAGTCAACATGACCACGATACCGTCACATAGGGCTGTTCGAGAAAACCTGAAACGTTCAGTCGATTTTATTATCAAACAGATAATGGAGAGTTACTAAACCTATCATGATCAGAGAACAGTCAGAGATTGATGAGTTTTGGTCTCGAGTGTAAATATTTTTCATGGTTTGGTCATATGTCACACAGTAAGAAACATACATAGGAGGCTTTTTTACTCGCTCGACTTAACAGATCGGACGGGAAGATTTTCATTCGAGAGAAACCGTAGGGGAAAACTTCTCTCGCGTGTTCAAACCACCATTAGGAACTGATCCAAGTACTAGCTCCAGTCAGCACGTGTCGACTTAACAGATCGGACAGAAAGATTTTCATTCGAGAGAAACTGTAGGGGGGAACTCTGTTCGCCCGCTCAGACTATCAGAAGGAACTGATCCAAGTACTAGCTCGAGTCAGCACATGTCGAATCAAAAGATCGAACAGATAGATTTTCATTCGAGAGAAACTGTAGGGGAAAACTCGGTTCGCCCGCTCAGACGATCAAAAGGAACTGATCGAAGGACTAGCTCGAGTCAACATGTATCGACTTAACAGATCGCATGGTATAGCTCAAAAAATTTTTGCAAGCCGAAAGAAGGTGTAGCTATCTAGTCTCCCTCTGTGATTGACTGGTACCAATCACAAAAAATCTGCTCTCAGCTGTCAAATGTATGTTTATGTGTCATTAGATGGCACATCTAGATAAGTTCCCACAGTCATGTAACCGGATACCACCAGCGCTTATCGTAAAACTTTTATGACAACTAGTAAGAGACGAGGCTGCGTATCAAATTACTGTAGGTCAGCTTTACACTTCTTAATCTGAAGGTGTCAAGTAGTTTTGCAAAATTTTAGACTTCAAAAAACTAGTCTCTTTTTGCCCTCGGCAGCCCGTCCGATCTGACAAGTCGTGACATGTTGACCCGAGCTAGTGCTTGGATCAGTCGCCAGCGAAGAAAACTCACTTTGAAACTGCGGGAACTGGATAGCTGGTACGGGCGGCATGTTGCTCTCTGAAATAGATCAAATTTAGCCTACAGTAACCCGGGTTACGGTACCTGGTCCTGGTGATAAACACGTAGAATTGCCTCTACGCCACATGTTGAAGGAGGCTTGGAGTCCATAGCCTCCCTTTTCCGCGAAAACTGGTACTCCGAAGAGCTTTCCGTCGTCTTGCTTGATCTGAACGTCGTAAATCTACAAAAGTTGAAGGCGCATGGTCTCCGTAAATCTACAGTGCTTGAAGGCGCATGGTCTTTATAAATCTACAACAGTTAAAAGCGCATGGTCTTCGTAAGTCTGAAATAGTTAAAGACGAGAGCCTCATGAATTTATTCATAATATTCTTGTGTTGGAAGGTCCACACCAATTGAAGGAGCATAACCCAAATCAGTGTTTGGTCTCACCTGGTCCAGAAATCGTATGTAATCCGTAGCGATTCTGAGCGTGTGAATTTTACTCATCTTGTCCGATGGCATGGACGGTATGAGCTTGCGAAGAATAGCGAAAGCGTCGTTGAGTTCCTGGAATATTTTTGAATCTCTCGGTGTGAGCTTCCATCACGTAACGTGTTTGCACACTGTACACTACAACTGACGCGCAATTTCAGAGAATCGTCAAAAATTTGTTAGTGTATACACACATTATACTGGAGTTGACGCAGAGACCAAAGAAACAGTGTGAGTTTTCGTCGGCTACAAAACTGTGTCCACACTCTCTACATCATACCTGACGCGCAAACCGAAACCTCACCTTCGTTCGTTGCCGTTCCCTTTTGTTTGCACACATTCTCTGTACCATGCTTTCTTCATCGTTTTTAGCGGGAGTCTTCTTTGAAGATGTGCCGTTTGAAAGCTTCTTTTTCGAGCCCATTGTCTAAAAATGAAAACTTGAGTTAGGCTAAGGATTGTTCTAAGCCGATGGGTCTAACAAGCCGCTTGAAACTAAAAAAAAAGGTATGGTCACAGTTGGAAAATGAGTCCACAGTGTTCTGCAACACAAAATTTTATTAACTCCCAAAAATCGTTTTTACCGAAGATGGTTAGATTCAGGTCATAGGCTCAGACGATAGGCTAAGGCTTGGCTAAGGTGGCAGGTTAAGGGGATAGGCTCAGACAATAGGCTAAGGCTTGGCCAAGGTGGTAGGTTGAGGAGATAAGCTCAGGCGATAGGCTAAGGTTTGGCTAAGGTGGTAGGTAGAGGGGATAGGCTCAGGCGATAGGATTGAGCTGTAGGCTTAGATGGTAGGCTTAGACGATAGATTCAGGAGATAAGCTTAGACTATGATCTTAAATACTAGGCTTATGAAGTAGGCTTAGGAGACAGGCTCAGACGATAGGCTTAGGAAATAGGCCTAGGCGTTGGGCGATCGGTTCAGGCAATAGGCTCACATTTCGGTGACAGCTCAAGAGATCGAGTCAAAAGTTGGCAGAGCACAAAGGAGATTGATGAATCACCCTGGGTATGCGCGCAGGATACGGTAACTCGCCCCGCCCCTTTTTCCCTGACTCCACCACGCGGTGATTTATGGTTAGCTGGCACACACAAAGTGCCATTTGAATGTGAAAGTAAGATGTTGAGAAATTCCACCAAGCTAAATGTTTTCCCTGTTACTCGTCGGTTACAAAATGGTGCCTTCCACGTTCCCAGTTGGTGTTCAGTTCGTGGTGTGCGTTGGTGAGTGGTGTAGGTCAAATTTGTAAGTAATGGCTTTTCAGTGGTTTTTACAATAGGATTTTCCATCTTCAGATGCTTTGTCAAAAATGAAGAATCAGATTTTGGAAGGGTTAAAAGAAACCTGGATGATGTGAAGGTGGTGCTTTTTGCGTACACAACTTTTTATGTTGACGATACTCTGCGTACTTAACTTATTCTCGTAGACAACCGACTTAACACTCATAGCTTGACGACACATAGCGTACTTAACTTTTTTCTACTGACGACACTCTGCGTACTAAACTCTTCTCCCTTGACGACACTTTGCGTATAATTTTCTCTAACTGGACGAGTGAATGCGTACTGAACTTCTCATGCTTGACCACATTTTGCTGAAATTCTCTTGTGCTGACAGTACAATGCGTCCATAACTCTTCTGACGACACTTTGCGTATAATTTTCTTCAACTTGACGAGTGAATGCGTACTGAACTTCTCATGCTTGACCACATTTCGCTGAAATTCTCTTGTGTTGACAGTACAATGCGTCCATAACTCTTCTGACGTCACTGTGCGTACCACACTCCTTTCACTTGACGTCACTCTGCATCCATAACTCCTTTCGCTTGACGACACTTCGCGTACTAAACTATATGACGAGAAATCACACCTGAATCGTTCAGTTTTCAGACGACTATCAAAGAAATCAAGAGAATTGTCAATTCTGACATCAAAAAGTATCAAAAACTCTTTTCCCTGGTTGAAAAGGATAATAAACTAACGAAGGTAACATTATTTTTGCTTTTTCAACAAAAAAAGTTTCAGGACATTCAAGAAATAGAGGAAAAAATCAATAAATGTATTGAAGGTGAATGCTTTTATCGATTTTCCTGCAATTTTTTTGAATTCTCAGATGTTTGTTTCGATAGAATTCTCATGTATGCCGAGCAGTTGCAAAACGTGGACATCTGTCATCGAAAAAGGTGAGCTATCGTGCTCTATTGAAAATGAATAATTTTGCTTACTGTTGAAAATTTCACTTTGTGACATCGAAACTATTTGATTGACGAGAAAGTGCGGACTAAACTCCTTTCTTTTCACGAAACATTGCGGACTTTACTCTTTCACTTGACGAGTTTTTGCGGACTTGAACTCTTTTGACGAACAACTGCAGACTTATCTTCCATTGAGACATATTGCGGACTGAACACCTACCATTTGACGACATATTGCGTACTCAACTTCTTTTTCTTTACGACACATTGCGGACTGAACTTTTTTGATTTGAACACTTTTTTGGGTAACTCCTAGTTGAAGATTGAACGCGTACTGAAATATCTTCTGCTACGGGCAAAGATCTTTTTGACGACAGTGTGCGTACTATACTCAATTCAATTGACGACATGTTGCATACTGCATTCTTCTTGACGACGCTTTGCGTACTGCACTCGTTTTATCTGACGAAACTTTGCGTACTATACTCGTTTCAATTGACGACATGTTGCGTACTACATTCTTTTTGACGACACTTTGCGCACTGCACTCGTTTCATCTGACGAAACTTTGCGTACTATACTCGTTTCAATTGACGACACTTTGCGTACTGCACTTATTTCATCTGACGAAACTTTGCGTACTATACTCGTTTCAATTGACGATATGTTGCGTACTACATTCTTTTTGACGACACTTTGCGTACTGCACTTGTTTCATCTGACGAACCTTTGCGGTCTATACTCGTATCAATTGACGACACTTTGCGTACTATACTCGTTACATTCGGCAGAATGTTACGGACTAAATTCTTTTTGACGACACTTTGCGCACTGCGCTCGTTTCATCTGACGAAACTTTGCGTACTATACTCGTTTCAATTGACGACACTTTGCGTACTATACCCGTTACATTCAGCAGAATATTACGGACCAAATTCTTTTTGACGACACTTTGCGTACTGTATTCGTTTCATCTGACGAAACTTTGCGTACTATACTCGTTACATTCAGCAGAATATTACGGACCAATTTCTTTTTGACGTTACTCTGCGTACCAAACAACTTCATTTGACGAGCAAAACAAAAAATTCATTAAGACTACTTATTATGATAAATTGAATGGAATGTTCGAATCCTGATTGTTCATGATTTGAGCTCGCGCTGCACTTTCTAAGGAGTGCAAGTAGTTGATAACTGCGTCCTACATTGTATTTCGTAGTTTGTTGAGTCTCTGAAGCAAAATTTGTGCTCAGTTTGTGCCGTTCTGGTGGCGTGCACTAACGTTAAGAGTTGGGAAGCGCATAATGGAAAAACTGTGAAGCATCGAAATGAAATATTAATTACCTCAAACTTGGGTAATTGAACCGGGCTGTGGGAATTGGAAAAAGTTACCTGTAGGTCCATTGCCGGTTGGAGTTACATTTGAGGACATCTGTCGCAGAGCTTACGGCATTACAGCCCGTTCCGACTGTTGTGGAAACTCCATTTTGAACGATTACGATTTGAATGTTTTTGTTTGATGCATCTTCTGTGACACAGTTGATTTGCGCTGTTTCGCACCTGGAATTTCTTTCTCTCTCTCTCTGTCTGTCTGTCTCTCTCTCCGTCTG
The DNA here is from genome assembly GCA_963978915.1 of Caenorhabditis parvicauda. Taxonomy (NCBI): domain Eukaryota; kingdom Metazoa; phylum Nematoda; class Chromadorea; order Rhabditida; family Rhabditidae; genus Caenorhabditis; species Caenorhabditis parvicauda. The sequence goes on from OZ022252.1 coordinate 3,417,649, forward strand.
TCTCTCAGTCTTCCCCTCTCTGTCTGTCTGTCTGTCTCTCTCTCTCTCTCTCACCACGTCAAAGTATCCAGACTCCTCAGGAAATATGCGATTCCGGATGATTCAGTAGAAGTCGTGACGAAACTCGAACCAACGAGACTTGATATATTGCAGGACGGACAATTACCTGCGAAATTCTATTAGAAGAAAAATAGAGAGAGTTAGAGAGAGAGAGAGAGAGAGAGAGAGAGAGAGAGAGAGAGAGAGAGAGAGAGAAACTAATTGTGAACGAACGACACTCGAAAATTCGATCAGATCAGAAACAACTAACCTGGATTGGGCGTCGTTGCAGACGACGTACTTGCACATGGTACTGAATCGTGGATGAGAGTCAGAAGCACAACAAAGAACGGCAACATCGAGTGAAGGAAAATGAGTGAATGGAGAAGGGACTTTCTTCGACTCTAATTATCTTACACCCCATGACCTCATAATATCACTTTCACAGTACGAAAAACAGAGATAATTGATGCGGAAATCAGAGTTCGAGTGAAATCGGCGAAAAACCCGTGGCGGGTCGGCGACTACCAGAATCAAAACTGTCGCGAGTTGCAGCATCAAAAAAGATTTTCATTTTCTAACTTGGATTAGTCTTTTCCAATATCTGCGAAATGTGTCGCCACGAAAATCAATAAATTCATCTCGAGAGAAGTTAAAAACAGGAATAACCGAAAGATTTTGAAAAATTAGGTTCAGCCTAAGCCTGAATACGAGATCTAAGCTGGCCCAAACCTAACCTAAGCCGAAAATAGAGATGAACTTTTAACAATACTCAGGCGTCGAAATACGATCGTTTTCAGAAATTTTCGATCGTTTTCAGTAATTTTCGATCGTTTTCAGAAATTTTTCGAAAAAAAATACCGTTTTTTTCTGAAAATTACTGAAAACGATCGAAAATTACTGAAAACAATCGTATTTTTTGAAAATTTCTGAAAATTACTGAATACTACTGAAAATGGCTGGAAACAATCGAAAATTTCTGAATACCACTGAAATTTAGCAAAAACAACTGAATATTATTGAAAACTGCCGAAATTTTCTGAAAACGTCTAGAAATTCCCTGAAGCAGTTTTTTCGTAGCTTTGAATTTCGTACCCCCAAAACGACGATCCGACCCTACTTCAAATATTAACAAGGAATTAATTATCCTCTTTATTGAAATACAAAAATAATTAAAATTTCTTCATGGTTCATGACCTCCTGGACTGGCTTGGTGATCCAATGGGTGTCTGGGTCTTCTCTTCTCTCTCTCCGCTTTCTTCATGGCATCTTTACTGTTGTTTTGGTGAGTTTCAATCACAATTCATCAACACTCTACCCATCGACTTCAGATGAACTCAAAGACGATGTTTGTGACGCTGGAAGCCTGCCAGCTCTGACTGAAGACATGCAGTCCGTGAAGTGTCAGACGTCCACCGACTGCCACAAGATTCTCACAAACAAACACGCCGGCTCAGTTCGCTGCTCTGCCAACGGGTACTGCTGCCAGTCCTCTGACTACAAGTGTCCGGAATCAGGAGTGAAGATGGAAAAGGAACCCACATGCACAGACGACTCAATGGACGAATGTCAGGCAGCTGGTGTTAGTGCCTTTTGTGACCATGGAATTTGCTGTCCGAAAAGTGAGTAAAGTAGAGAAGAAGTGCTTTATTCAGTACAAAAATGTAAAAATGTGTCTTGTTTCAGTGCCAGTAGAAAGGACGTACAAAACAAATATTGATGATGAGCAGTCGGAACCAGATGTGTCATTCTTATTCTTCCAATCTCGAATCTACTTGATTGGGGAGAAAAATTATAAGGATGAAGAGCACACAATCGCAGGAGACTGCTCATCCAGGTGAGAAGTGAAACAAGTCTACTATATTTGACAAGCAGAAAGTCCTCGCTACGCTCAGAGCCCCTCTATCCCTTTTTCATTACAAAATCACATATTCAGACTTCTTAATTGAAACAAAGTGGTTTTTAGAAGAAGAAAGGTCCTTGCTATTTCTCTCTCTCTCTCTCTTTCTCGCTCTCTGCTCTCGCTCAGCACTCATGAAAAACGTGCAGCGATGACCGAGTGGTTAGAGCGTCTGAGTACTAAAAACGATTCCTGTTTGTTTTGTGAATAAAAAAATATTTTCGAGAAAGTTATGACAATTTAAAAAATTTTCGCTAGCTAGATCCAGCGCTGGATCCAGTTCGACTTTTTTCGAGATATTCGGAATGATTTCATTGCCCTCTATTTCATATGGTGAGTGACTATTTCGCTGGGATTATCATTTACTTCGAATGTTTCATTCATTTCAATGTCTGTACGGTTTTTGGAGCACAAAAACGAAATTTTGAAAATACCAGCTGGATCTAGAAAAATGTCGAGCTGGATCCAGACTGGCAAAAGCAAGTTTGACTGGATCCAGAAAAGTGCCAACTGGATCCAAAATAGTCGTCCAAAATCGACACATAAATGGATCACCCAAAAAATCGGCTTCACGAAAAGAGGCGGTCCCCTTGTTCTATTATTAATATGAATGATTCATTAGCTCTAGTCAGTCTTAGTCTGACGGGGCAGTACCTAATCTTTAATATTTTCAGCAAGCAATGTCCCGATATTGATGGCGAACCTTACTTTTGTGTGCATGAAAAACATGCAAATGGAACAAAGTCGAACCGATGTTACAAAAGCCCTGCGGTATGAATTGAGCCTTCGATCTAGTAATGTAATAATTTTAGCTACGGCGCAAACCCAAGGTGCCGGTGAAAGTCAAAGGTTCGTTTGAATTAGTACGGGTTTGAAGTGACATATTTCTCTCTCTCTCTCTCTCTCTTTCTTTCTCTCTCTCTCTCTCACTCACTCACTCACTCACTCACTCTCACACACACACACACACACACACACACACACACACACACACACACACACACACACACACACACACACACACACACACACACACACACACACACACACACACACTCTCTCTCTCTCTCTCTCTCTCTCTCTCTCTCCCCCCCTCTCTCTCTCTCTCCCCCTCTCTCTCTCTCTCTTTCTCTCTCTCTCTCTCTCTCTCTCTCTCTCTCTCTCTCTGTGTGTTGAGCCGGTTGATTAATGAAGTTTTCATGTAAAATTTTCTACATGAAAACTTCATCCCTTTCTGAATCCGACCAACTCTGAAGGTGCTCAGACCGGATCAAACCAAGTAGTTTAGCCTATCTTCGAGTTTCTTGTTCACCCAGCCTATTTTTCCTCCTTTTTTAACTTTTCGAATGAAAACACTCACTCCACTCAAAACAGACAGACAGCGGACTTTTTCAATTGTTTAATTATTGAAATGTTTCTTTTTTTAGAAATGTTTTTAGAAATGAAGAAACGGATGTACCAAGAGCAGTGAATGTCCATTTAATCATGCTTGCGTGCAGTTGGGACCCAGATCTTTTGATCGACGTTGCTGTTGTAAGTGATCGCCAAAACTCTCTCTCTCTCCCTCCCTCTCCCTCCCTCTCTCTCTCTCTCTCTCTCTCTCTCTCTCTCTCTCTTCCTCTCTCTCTCTAACCATCCATTTCCCCCTCTCCCCTCATTTGGGATATCGGATAGAAAATAGATCTGGTCGGTTCAGATTTGACGTTGTGCCGAAACGAAATGCTGGCAGAAAAGAAGGCACACAAGTTGGAGTTTGCAGAAACGTTCTACCGTATAATGGTGAGAATTTGAGATGAGAGTTTGAGTTTTTTGTTTCTTGAGTTGCGCTTGCGCTTGGATGAGTTCATTCATGGGCATTTGTCCAGGCTGATTTCATCAGCAGTTCATTTCCTATCAAATGAGTCCTTTTTCGACCTGTTTTGAGCAAAACTGAAGAAGATTTTCCGAAAAAGTAAAAAGTTTGACGCCGCGTAGCGCGACGCGGAAGGCCCAAAAAATTCAAACAAAAATTCTATTGGAAGAGTTTTCGGAGATGAACAGAAAGAGCTCCTGATGTTTGAGGCATTTTAACGTTTACCTAACTTGGGAATGGTAACCACTGTCCGAGAATCTGTGATGTCAGAGTGGGTTCTAGGGTTTTCGACTATGCTGAAAATGATAGAACCGGTTTCAAAAAGTGCTTCGTCGACCTTGTTTTAGAGTTATAACCCAAAAACTAAGTGTTTGGGACAACTTTTACACCTCTAAAGCACCCTTCAACGCATGTCGGTTTCGATTGAAATGACACATAGTGATATTCAGTTGCCGATGAATGACACGTGTGAAGAAGGATACGAAGTTGGTCGGCTCTCATTGAAAGATTTTGTTCTCTGTTGTCGTGAGTTGCATCCCCCCTTATTCTGACTACCCATGATTTGTTCAGCCATCGCCTCTCCCCTTCTGACGTCCAAGAATCCTCTGGTTCCCAGACCGACGCCGTTGCTCGATGCGAACGGACAGAAGAAGCCATGTAAGGATGTATCCAACCCACTAGCGACCTGTGACGTGGCCACTGAAACGTGTCTTATCACATACCAAGGAGAATTGGGACATGACGATCGTGAGTCCACAACAGTTTAAAACGTATTTGCAACGGTACACGTGTAATTGTTTATTTCTGAAAATGACTGAATGATACAATGGTTGCAGCGCCCGGTTCGAAAAACTATTACGAAAGTCACTTCTGTTATCCATGTGAGTGGTCACGCACAAAAGCGAACTGAAAACTCGATTCTCAGTCCCAACACTCCCAGGATCAACAACTTCAGTCAGTTCGATCAAATACTGCTTGAATGACGGTAAGTACTCTTTTCTATTTCTCCCTCTCTCTCTCTCTCTGTCTGTCTGTCTTTCTCTTTCTCCCTTTCTCTTTTTCTTTCTCCCTTTTTGTCCAGAAGCCTTCTATTCAGTCGACTGCCAGTCACCGGATGAGATCTGCTTCTTGGGATTCAGGGCAGAAGACAACTCACCAACAGGTCTCTGTGGTGAAGGTGAGTGATTGACCTCTGACTCTGCTTAAAGTGAATTTTAGATCTTTACACGTGTGCCGAAACGGGGATGACTACGATCAAGACAAAGATACCGGTAAGAAACAGTTTGAGAAAGATGTAAAAGTAATCTACAGGTAAACGGAGGATGCGGGACAGGATTCGCAGTCGGAACCGCGAAGAAACAACACTCGACGACGTCGCTGGGCTCTTCCATATGTTGCCGTGAGTGCATTCTGTCTGCAGATCCATCCATTTACCAATTATTTCAGCCATTCCTTATACGATTCTGACACACAAACGCGAGAATCTGACACCACCTGTGCAAGAGACGGGGGGATACAAGAAGTGCGCGAAGTCTGGTGACGGGTGTGATGCGGCGACCGAGTATTGTGGCAGTTCATACAACCCGTTCTGGGTGCATGGACTCCAACCTGATACACATTTTTGTTATCCGCGTGAGTCCTCTTTTCTCTCTCTCTCTCTCTCTCTCTCTCTCTCTCTCTCCCCACCTCTTTTCACCAGCTGATTTCAGTGGCAGCTCTGTCTGATTCTCCATGTTACACATTCCCATCTGTGGCCTTCTGTTCTCATGATGGTGAGTAGTTTGACAGTGCCCATCAGTTGAAATGATGACATTCAAGGCGACTGCAGAACTGATCAATCCTGCATCAGCGGTTTCTGGGTGACAAACAGCAGTGGAACTGGCATCTGTGGCGACTCGAAGTGCACCACGACCCCATCATCTTCGTCCAACCAGAACAACCAGAATGAAGCAGCGTCAGTGTCCGACGACGCTTTCGATTTTGACTCGGTGAGAAAACAGAATATCACTGTTCCATGATTCGGTTACAGAAGGCAATCCTACAGTCCAGTTTCCTTGCCTGTTTCGTTTGCTTCGCCATTTTCAGTATTCTGGCAACCACCTTCAACATCCTCTTCTTCCGTCCAAACTTTTTAAGAAACTTCCGAAGAAATTATCGTTAATGCTGAATGATATTAATCTGTATGTATTTTTAAATGAAGTGGTATAAGTTCTTGTTATTTATTTCTTCCATGAAAAAAGAGAGAATATTACCTGTGGGTTCTGGGTTGCTTCAAAATTAAAAATGACGACCTTGAGAAAACAAAGAGAGAGAGAGAGAGAGAGAGAGAGAGAGAGAGAGAGAGAGAGAGAGAGAGAAAGAAAGAAAGAAAGAGAGAGAGAGAAAGAGAGAGAGAGAGAGAAAGAGGGAGAGAGAAAGAGAGAGAAAGAGAGAGAGAGAGAGAGAGAGAGAGAGATTCTTTAAATTTCTAAGTTAACCCCAAAGTTTACAGTAACCCTAACTAACTAAATTTAAAAAGAAAGAATCGAACAATTTCTTCAATAAAACTCAAAAATAATTTCCTTTTGGGTTATTGGTTTATTAGTAACCCCAAGTTTACAGTAACCCCAAGTTTACAGTAACCCCAAGTCTACCTTAACCCCTTAAAAAAGAAGATAGAAAGAAGGAGATTGGCTGTCTTTCAAACTGTATTCAATCGAAAATGGCCACATTGCATAACCGAGTTTGGCATCATTCAAACAATTCTAAGTTTCGTGAAAATGGTATTCATTCATTGTGCATGAATCACATTTCAATTGAGTTATTGCTTTAAAAGGCTGCAGGATGATGTACCCATTACTATTCGAACGGCAGGCATCATGACTCGTCTCCTGGTCATCCTTCTCCTCGCTTCTCTCATCTGCGCCGTGTGTACCAACCAAGTTGTCGACCTTGCGTGTAAAACGACCGATTTAGCTTGCCATAACCCTATCCGAGAAGTTGCAAGCGATATACTTTCCACCTTAGATGACAGACTCAAAATTCTACTCACTGCGGAAGGTGTTTTAGACAAAACTTTATGCGCAGCTGCTCTAGAAGCTTGCAGAAATCCGACAGATTTCAACGTCAACAGTTTCGTTGCCGAGTTGCGCAAGATCAGTAGGTTTTGATGTTAATTCCATAAACCACTAACCTTCAGATCCATCTTTCTTTGACAACATTGTGAACTTCTTTTCTGGAATCGGCGATGTAGGTTCGTCTTATAAGACGCACTTTTTGACACAACGAAGTTTCGCGGATATGAAAAAATATTGAACGCATATTTTCCACTTTTTTTCTCAATATTTTCACATAGAAGAAAAAGGTTTAACTCAAATTATCAAGAGGCACCAGTGACACGAAACTGTGGTGTCGTAGTGCCGTGTTTTATCGTGTCTCAGGCCTACTCAGGTAAATGAAAGTAAGTTAGATCTGCGAGAAAGTAAATTAGATCTGGGAAAAAGTGATCGTGCTATTTCATATTTACTTTTTCCCAGATCTAATTCACTTTTTCCCAGATCTAATTCACTTTTTCCCAGATCTAATTCACTTTTTCCCAGATCTAATTCACTTTTTCCCAGATCTAATTCACTTTTTCCCAGATCTAATTCACTTTTTCCCAGATCTAATTCACTTTTTCCCAGATCTAATTCACGTTTTCCCTGATCTAACTAACTTTCACTTAGCACGCCGCGGAAAGCGCAGTTGAAAAGTGTAAGCAAAGAAAGAACAAATCACAAATCGTGAAATGTCTGAAGTATGTGAAACTATAGCTGGGAACAGTCCGCAACGTTCATCATGAAACATTTATTAAAGTACAAACACTTTCGTAAATGGAAGCGGAGGTCGGAACGCGGTTGCGAAGCGGTTATATTGTCTTATGCCTGTGCCTCGGAGTGTCCAGTTATAATCGGAATGTTTCAGCTTATGGTGTCACCGACGTAATCAAAAACGTATGGTCTCAAATGAAAGACGCAGGTGAGAAAGTTTAAAATAAAGATAAATTCATCGACACACTTTTTCCACTTCATCACATGCGAGGAAAAGACTTCTAGATAAAGCTGGAAAAAATGAAAAATTGTTGTTGCGATTAGTACTTTATAAACTAAATACCGTTGCTATGACGTTCATAGGTAGCACATCAACGTCATAGGCCGTAGATATCAACGACCTATGAACTTCATGCATTTCTATCAACGACCTATGAACTTCATGCATTTTTATCAACGACCTATGAACTTCATAAATTTTTATCAACGACCTATTAACTTCATAAACTGCTATCAACGACCTATGAACTTCATAAACTGCTATCAACCACCTATGAACTTCATAAACTTTCATCAACGACCTATGAACTTCATAAACTTCTATCAACGACCTATTAACTTCATAAACTGCTATCAACGGCCTATGAACTTCATAAACTGCTATCAACGACCTATGAACTTCATAAATTTTTATCAACGACCTATGAACTTCATAAATTTATATCAACGACCTATGAACTTCATAAACTACTATCAACGACCTATGAACTTCATAAACTGCTATCAACGACCTATGAACTTCATAAACTACTATCAACGACCTATGAACTTCATAAACTACTATCAACGACCTATGAACTTCATAAACTGCTATCAACCACCTATGAACTTCATAAAATTTTATCACCGACCTATAAATTTCATATCAACGGCATTCAGTTTATAGAGTAGAATGATGATTTAGAGATACTAGAAACATCCTATCCGATTATGAGAGAGAGACTTAAACGTAGCGAAGTGTATTCGTTAGTACACAATGATAATCAGAATATTTCAGCTGAATATATCATCAACTCACTCAAAGGTTCATGGTGGGATTCAATTGCAGACGCAGGTAAAAAAAGAAAGAAAAGACGCATATTTTCTCCACTTTTCCCGATTTCATATTTTCATATGTAAGGGAAGGGTTTCTAGATGAAACGGAAAAAAATAGTTGATTTCAACCTTTTTCGTAAATGAAAGCGGAGGTCGACAAAGCGGTTGCGAAGCGGTTTTATTGTCTTATCCCTTTGCCGATGTGTAGAATATTTCAGCTCATGAAGTCACCGTCTTTTTCGAAAATTCATTTTCTACAGTTAAAGACGCAGGTGAGGCTAACTCATTTTCATACCAAAATTTCAAGACAAACCTTCTTTCCTGGTTTTATATTTTTACGAAGACTGCTAGATTAAGAGAAGAAAAATGGTAAAATTATGATATATAAGTTAAGATTATTGTTATTTTCTTATACATGTAGAGAAGCTCAAGCGTTGCGAAATTTATTTCGTACCTAATCAGGGCACCATTGTAATCAGCATGTTTCAGCTAAAGATGTCCTTGACTTCTTAACAGGATGGTTCTAAACATTGATTCAAGTTATGAATAAACTGCTTCAACTCTATTTGTTTACATATTATACAAGGTTATGAAAGTAGACGCAACACGCCAAGCTACAGGTGATTGTTATCGATTAGACGCGTTGCACGCGGATCAGAAACTTCCGGACGGTCCTTTGCCAACGCGAGACCACGAAATCTTTCTCACCAGAGTACCAGCACGTCTTCTCTGACCAGACATGGAACGGATGTGAAGAACATTGTCTCTCGCTTTGACGATGTCGTCGCTCCATCTCAGATGAGGTCTACCTGTTTTCCTTTTCTGACCCAAGGGTGTCCACTCAGTGATTTTTCTTGACCATCGGGTAGGCGGTTGTCGAGCAACGTGACCTGCCCACGCTAGCTTCCGTTCCGTGATACGCTTCAGAATAACAAAATCACCAGAGTCGACGTCTGCATCTTCACATGTCTTGTTCATCGTGTGTTGTAGTCTTCTTATCTCTGACTGAAGCAGTTGCCAGGTTTCTGTTGCGTAGAGCAAAGCTTTGATGACGCATTGGTTCAGCAGTTATTTCCTTTTGAGCTTGTTACCAGTGAGTCCGTCAATGGTCCTGACCAAACAGAGCACAACTTTTACCGATTTTAACACTATTTTCGAAAAATGACATTTCTCACTTATTCTTTGTCTCTGCGCTTTTTAATTCCGTGTGGACCACTAGACCATCCAATCTGGAACTGGGAAAATGAGAAAAAAGCAAAAATGAGGTGGCGAGGCCGGGAATCGATCTAGAATGAGGGCTAGTGTGAAATGAAAGTGTAGACTATTCCAATCGGAAACAGAGAAAAAACAAAAATGAGATTTCGCGATCAGGAGTCGATCCAGAGGTAGGTTGAGTGTAAGATTAACGTTTAGACTATTCCAATCTGAAACTGAGAGAAAACAAAAATGAGATGTCGCGATCAGGAGTCGATCCAGAGGTAGGTTGAGTGTAAGATTAACGTGTAGACTATTCCAATCGGAAACAGAGAAAAAACAAAAATGAGATTTCGCTATCAGGAGTCGATCCAGAGGTAGGTTGAGTGTAAGATTAACGTGTAGATTATTCCAATCTGAAACAGAGAAAAACAAAAATGAGATTTTGCGATCAGGAGTCGATCCAGAGCTAGGTTGAGTGTAAGATGAACGTGTAGACTATTCCAATCTGAAACTGAGAAAAAACAAAAATGAGATTTCGCTATCAGGAGTCGATCCAGAGCTAGGTTGAGTGTAAGATTAACGTTTAGACCATTCCAATCTGAAACAGAGAAAAAACAAAAATGAGATTTCGCTATCAGGAGTCGATCCAGAGCTAGGTTGAGTGTAAGATTAACGTGTAGACCATTCCAATCTGAAACTGAGAAAAAACAAAAATGAGATGTCGCTATCAGGAGTCGATCCAGAGCTAGGTTGAGTGTAAGATGAACGTGTAGACTATTCCAATCTGAAACAGAGAAAAAACAAAAATGAGATTTCGCGATTAGGAGTCGATCCAATGACCCTAAAGTCCCTTAGGCACCAAATTAGAGCAACCATAAATAAGCAAACTTTAATTTGTTTACCAGATCGACTGCACATGAAAAAGCATCCCACAACAACAACTCGTCTTCTCTTTTTTCTTCTTTTCGATTAATCTGAAAACACTGGGTCATGGTTTTTTCTCCTTTCTCGAGTTCTCAGAAGTGAAAATTGTTGGGAATAGTGTTCTTCCTTTCTCATTTTTTTACAGAAAAATGCTTCGAACTATAGTTTTCAACATGTAAAAAATCACTATTCAAAAAATTGAATTTTTCAGCACATCTTGAAAAAATGATTGACCACTTTGAAAATCTTCAACATTTTTTATGTTTCTCAAAATCGTATAACATTTAAGAAATTCTAAATATTTTTCCTGTTTCCAGAAATTCATAAAAGGTGGTGCAATATTTTTTTCATTCCTGGTAAGCTCAATGAAAAACTCAGGGAAACTGTTCGATGTCAGTACGTTTTTTTTGAAAAAGGTGTCCTCCAAAACAATTGATCTGTCGCCCATCCGCAATCCATGTGTCGCCTATGTAAGGTCCGATGCCGGTCCGGTCCATCTGTCGCCCAGTCCATCTGTCGCCCGGTCCATCCGTCGCCCATTCACGGTCTAATGCCGGTCCGCCAAAAGCTTTGGAGGTGTGTATGGCTTTAAACCGTGTCCAAAATGGTAATTTTTCGCATTCCGTTTAGATCCATAAAGACACCGAACGTTTTCCTTGAGACAACATTCAGAAATCTCTCCGCTCATGGGAATGTGTGAAAATTGGTCTATTAACGTTCACTCTTCTTCTTTCTTCGGGACGGGGCCCCTAAGTATCTTTACTTGGGGAAGAGACGCTAGAGAGAAGGAAAATAAAGTTATGCACATTCAATCTTTTACTCGTTTTTGGGCGACAACCACTACTCTCTCTCTCTCTCTCTCTCTCTCTCTCTCTCTCTCTCTCTCTCTCTCTCTCTCTCTCTCTCTCTCTCTCTCTCTCTCTCTCTTTCTCTCTTTCTCTCTTTCTCTTCCTCTCTCTCTCTCTCCCATTTCTATATTCATTCCAAAACATTCTGTTCCTCTGTAAACATTTTATACGCCGGAAAATTGAATCTCCCAGAAACGTTTTTTCTGCCCTAAAAACAAAATTAGTTCAAAGCGTGTTTTTCCACTTTCCCAGTATTTCCCACCTTTACACAAAAACATTACTCAAGAAATCTATAAAACCTCGTACTTCAGCAACGATGTTATGATGCTATCGACACTGTACAATATCTCAACACTACTGCTGCTAAATTACATAGGTTAGTGATGCAACGCGGTCGGCAACGCGTCCCCGGGGGACACTTCAATGTCACTCTTACTGATTGGCAGTTTCAGAAAACGACAGGGCCATCAAATCGCCAGTCAAGACAAAAAATGAAGTGGTTAGAACTAACCAGAACGAGCTAAAGGCGGATGATAGTGTTATGCGATTGTATAGGTAAATTTTGCTGGCATAGCTCAGTTGGTAGAGAAGTTGACTGGCACGCGGATGGTCAGGGGATCGACTCCAATCGGAAGGATTTATTTTTGCTTTTTCAGGGACATTCTCCTTGGATACAACAACGAAGTGCGACCTGCAGTAATGCCTAATGCACCCATCAATGTCACTTTTGTATTCTCTCTGACTCAAATTATCGATGTGGTGAGATTTTCTAGACCAAATTATTGGAATTTCTAGACCACGGTTTTCTTGATTTCTTAGGTCATCTACTGTCATAAGGTTTAGACAAATCTTTAGAATTTTTCGATCAATACATCCGGATAGCCTAACTCGAGTCGATTTCATTCCCTAGACCGTGGTTCTATAAATCCTAGACCACGATTTTGCCGATTTCCTAGACCAGAAGTTTTCATATATCTCAGATCAAGTTTTCGAACAGCGAAGAACAAAAAAACATCTTGGATTTCCTAGACCAAGTTATTTCATTTCATAGATCATACTTCTATAAATCCTAGACCAAGGTTTGCTTGATTTTTCAGACCACGGTTTTCTTGACTTCCTAGACCTGATACTTTCATGTCTTTGAGGACTGAAATTTTGACATTCCAGAACAACTTTTCTGACTTCCTAGACCGAGTTTTTCACTTCCTAGACCATCCCTTGTTTTCCTATACCACAATCCTTGAATTTCTAGGACGAGCGGAACCAAATTCTCACCACAAATTCATGGGTACGTCTTCACTGGGTCGACTATAAGCTGGTTTGGGACCCCAGGTTTTTTTTCGTTGAAATTTTTGAAATTTACGAAAATTTCTAGAAAATACGGAAACGTTACAAAATTACATGTGCCCAGTGTGAAAATATGGAAGCCGGATATTATCTTGTATAATAAGTGAGTCGCGGACCCGCCGCGGGTTTCACCGAAATTGACGTTTTAGCGCAGATGCACAGTATACGAAGTCGGTTATGTCTACGGATGTGATTGTTGACTACCTGGGGCACATACACTGGCCGTTGTCCGCGATTTTTACGTGGGTGGACTAGGTTTTACAGAGAGAAATTAGATTCTCTAGGTCATCGTGTCCTCTTGATGTCAAGCACTACCCATTCGACAGGCAGACCTGTACTTTGAAGTATGCTAGTTGGGCTTATGATGGAACGAAGATTGATTTGGTTTTGGAATCGGAAAGAGGTTATTTTAAGTGAAAAGGTTCTAAAGCTCCGAAAAAAATGAATTTGAGACAAAAACAAAATACTTGTTCCGAGGTGGGATCGAACCCGAGAAGTGCCTATCGCATTTCTATGTGGTTATTTCAATCGAGAATAGTTTTTAAGAAAAAGCAAAAATTTTGTTCCGAGGTGGGATCGAACCCATGAAGCAGTGCCCGTCGTCATTCTATGTGATTGTTTCAATCAAGAAAAGTTTTCGAGAAAAAGCAAAATTTTTGTTCTGAGGTGGGATCGAACCCATGGAGCAGTGCCTGTCGTCATTCTATGTGATTATTTCAATCAAAAAAGTTTTTCGAGAAAAAACAAAAATTTTGTTTAGGGATGTGATCGAACCCAGGGTGTTATTGACTACTCATTGCACTATGTCATGTGATTATTTTTTTATAAAAAAGCAAAAAATTCTTCCTCGATGTGGGATCGAACTCACAACTTTCAATTATATCCACGCAGAAATTTTGATGACGACAATTCTGAGAAAAAAAAACAAAAATCATTGTTGCGAGGTGGGATCGATCCCATGAAGCAGTTGCCACGGCCATTTATGGGAAAAGCAAAAAAACTCTGCCCGAGAAAGGATCGAACCAGTAGGCTCATTGTCTTTATCATTTATTGCGCCTTTGTAAGGGTCTCAAACACTTTTTTTTGAAAAAGCAAAAATTAAAGTCCTGGGGGTGAATCGAACCCATGAGCTCTAGACTGTTGAACCTCGAGACTACACACTGCGCTAAGGACAAAAATTTCAGGTGATGCATCAAATTACATAACAAATACAGAATGGAGTTTGATCGGTATCAAGGCTATCAAGAACCAAGTGATCTACAGTTGCTGCCCAGAACCTTATCCATTCATCGATGTTCACGTGACAATCGAAAGAAGAGCAATGTTCTACGTGAGTGTGTCTGGATTGTGGCGTTTTGGTGGTCGACACGTGGTCGTTACAAAAAGAACACATGCGACAATACGATCGAAATCTCGTCATATGCTGCTGTGAGTGGGAGCACTGACCACGCCACCTGCTGGATCGATCCCCTCAGGAACCCCAAATTTTTGTTTTTTCAGGTCTTCAACCTGATACTTCCATGTGTTTTAATCAGCTTGATAGCGTTGCTAGGTTTTTACATGCCTACGGATTCCGGAGAGAAAGTAACACTGGGTTAGGAGAGATGAGAGAGAGAGAGAGAAAAAATTACAGGAATAACATCCCTACTTTCTACAACTGTTTTCCTCATGTTAGTCGCTGAAGGAATGCCGCCGACATCCGAAGCTCTGCCTCTTATAGGTAAATCAATTTCGTGTCATAAAAGCCCTGGTTCGATCTCCCAACCTGTTTTTGCCTTTTCAGGTATCTACTATGGTGTTACTATTATGTTGGTGGCTCTTGCCACTGCTATGACTGTTTTGACGGTAAGCGAGAGAGAGAGAGAGAGAGAGAGAGAGAGAGAGAGAGAGAGAGAGAGAGAGAGAGACGCCAGACAGCCAGAGAACCTTTCAGGTTAATGTCCACCACACCGGAAAGCATGGGTACCCCGTATCTCCTTTTTTGCAACATTTATTCTTCCGCTACCTTTCAAAACTGTTTTTCGTCAAGCTCAGCCCCTTCCATTCCATAACTCAACACGTCAGATTCATCTATGAGGTAGGATTTACAGGTGTCTGACCTGGCACCCCAATTTTTGTTTATTTTTACTTGGAAGGTCATCAAATTTGAAGAGCAGTGTTTTTGCGAAGTCTTGGAAAATGCAAAAATTAATTGACCAGGGTGGGAACCGAACCTGTGGTGTCTGAAGTGTTTTTTGAAACTGCAAAATTGACATGTCACGGGCCGGAACCGAACCCCTAACGTCCAACTTTCAGCAAGAACACCCAGACGAGTGCTACCATTCGGCGACCCTTCATCTGAAACGTCTCCACCAAATCGATCTTCTGACCTCTGAGAAGATGAAAAAATCAAACGGTACCCTCAAAGATCCTGAGAGCGTTTCGGTTGCGGTGCGGCCTTGGACGACGCAAAGCGGTTTCCGGAACGATGGCCTGGAAAAAATACCACTTACTAAAGAGAACAATAACAGTGTTCTTTCAATTTCCAGCAAGCCGGTTAAAAAGGTGAGAACTGCAAGTGGGAGACCAATAGTTGAAGCGAGGGGGCGGGGCTAATTTTTGAATTTCTGGTCTTTGCATTCTCAAACTTCTACAGCTCTGGCAGTTCTCTACGCAAAAAGTGTGTATCCCTGAACTTTGCAGTTTTTTTCTGGCAATTCTGAACTCCCGCAGTACTAAATTGGTGAAGTACTGAAGTCTTACAGTACTAAAATATTTCAGTCCTAAATCTTCAATCCATTTCAGGGTAGAATTCGTGTGCATCGTCCCAAGACTAGAAACACAATCGATGTAAGAGTGATTTCCCGCCTTCGGGTCGTGATTCGTTGGCCACGCCTACTAACCAAAAACTAACTCGCATGCTTGTGTGCTGCTTATTTCGATAGTTTTCCATTGAAAAGATGACAATTTTCAGGTTTCCTTCACAGACAGCGCGCCCGAAGTCGAAGCGATGCCGATAGTGACACCTTTGGTTAACCACGCGAGGTTCGTTCGTCCGATCTTGTGCAAGTCGACTTGGAGTAGTCATAAATTACGTTTCAGAGAGGAAATGACCCCTGTTCGAAGTCCTGATACCAAACTTGTTGCGGATGCTTTTCAGAAGGAGTTTTTGCAGGTGAGCTTTGAAATTCAGAGCAAAGGGGTGGGGCTTGTTGGATTGTGAGGGACAGAGCATATTGTTTAACCAACCAATTATTATAAAAGGGGCGGAGTTAGTTGTTTCAACTGATCAGTCACTATAAAGCGGCGGAGCTAGCTGTTTCAACAGACCAATCACGTCAGGGGGCGGAGCCACTTTTCTCAATCGACCAATCACCGCAAAGGGGCGGGACTTCACATTCAAATTCCAGGTGATGTCGATGGTTCATGGAATTATAGAGAGAAACGAAATGCGAGTCGCCGAAAAAGATCGAAGGGATGCCATTGCATTAGAATGGCAACAAGTGGCGATGGTGCTGGATAGATTCTTGCTTATAGTCTTTCTGATTGGAACGACTTCAGTCACTTTTCTGATTCTTAACCAAAGGCAATTGTTTGGTGAATAAACTTTCCGGGTAGCCTTCTTTTGTAGTTCTAAACTCTT
>OZ022252.1:3439260-3447094 GCA_963978915.1 Caenorhabditis parvicauda
GCGAATCGCTTTTTGGACTACAGTATCCGTTACTGTATCCACGTTAGCTGTAGCTTCGTCCAAAATCACTATTTTTCCTTTTCGAAGGATTGCACGGCAAAGACAGAGAAGTTGACGTTGACCCATGCTGAAGAATGGTTGATAACGGTGCACATACCGTCCATAAAGATACGAACGCTAAGATTTTTTGGCATATGTCAACCTGGGAGTTCCAGATGGGTCTGCAACTTCCAGAGATGTTGGAGAAAACATTTTTATGTACTGATAATGAAAATGTAAACCATAGGAAATCACTGCGCAACAAAAAAACCTTTTTCTCAAACCCCCTAAAATTGGCTCTTTCCTTTTCACATTTATTTTTGTTTTTTTTTTCATTTATCAAAAATTTCCTCATTTTCAAGTGCATTGTTCTGATAACTCAAACTATTAACATGTTCAAAATCAAAAAATCAACTCAATTGATGATTGTTCGATGCCATCACATGAGATCGAAGAGGTCACTCATTACTGAGAATACAGTGAGAAAGAAATCGACTTTTTATGAAGTTGTTCTTGCTCCAGATGAACTGGATTCACCCACAAAACTAGTAAAAATACCCTTTAAATAGTTTTGACACTACTTGAAGTTAGCGTTCGTATCTTTATGGACGGTATTGTATATCTAGCAAGAAGTCTGACCGTTTTCAAAAGCGCTCTAATCTAAATTTTGCAGAATGAGTACGGTAGGAGTCGGGACTCTCACAACGAACAATTAGATCTTTGTGGATTTGAATTATTATTCTTACTTTCAGTCCATTGAAATAAAAGGCGCATTACTTTTACGTTCTTGTATTTCAAGACGAATTTTTTTAACAAGTTTATTTATTTTTAACTTTTTCTCAGTTTTCCGACTTTTCTCCACTTGAACTCGTTAAATTTATAGGAAAATTCTCAGAGAAAATGAAAAAAACATTCTCAATTCGGCAAATGCTGTCTTTGCATCATGTTCGAAACAACTTTTTGAATTTCACAAAAAACTTTTTTTTCCGACTGAACTTTTGAGAATAACAAATTGAGAATAGACAGAAAATCATTTTTTTTTATTCCAATTCAAAACAAATTATTCAAATTTCATCAGAATCTGGAAAAAATTGTTTTTCACTTAATCCAGAAACTCTAGATTGAAAAGTGACATCACACACTGCGCTAAGCGCAGTAGAAAAGTGTCGGACCAAGCAGCGAGGGGAGGCGACCAATAAGCAGCGAGTGCAAACCCCGCCCCTTTGTAAATCCCGTTTTGCCGTAGATCAAATTACAGTTACTGTAGTTGAAAATTTTTCTCGAATGCGTTTTTTTCGAAATTCATGATAAAAAGCTAGTTACAAAGAAAAGTTACATGATTTACAATTTTTCAATAGCAATCGGTGAAACAAATCCACTTGTTAACTTTAGAAAAATAAGACAAAAGAATGAAAAAAATATTGATGTGCGAACGCGCTCTATAGCGAATTTTTTTTCAATATAATTTTGCTGCAACGCGACTAATCGATGACGACCTTCTTTAGCTCGGTGTGCATCATTTTATTGAAAATTTTGGGAGAAAACAGATTCTACAAAAACCCTATGCATGATCAGATTATTTTGACTTCTTTTTGACATCTCAATTTTGTCTTTTTCCCGGGCTCGGACACAAAACAGTCAAAATGAACAAAAAACAACCGAATCGGCGAAACCCGCGGCGGGTCCGCGACTCATTTTCCGAACCTCAAATTCTTCCCGCCTTCCGCGATCACCGTATCCAATGCTTTCGGATGTCCCTGGGCATATTTCCTCATCTGACATTCGTCCAACGCCTGCCACAACTCCACGTCAGTATGCTCCGAGAAGGGGTCAAGATTGAACCTGAATGACGTAGTGGTCAAGGGGGTCCATTTTGGTTTCGTGGGATCGATCCCCACTGATAGGGGTTTTTTTGCTTTTTACCTTAACGTCCCGGAGAAGATGACTGGATCTTGGGGAAGGATAACCAGTGATTTTCTCAGTTGATGAAGTCCGATTTGGTCGATTTCGAGACCAGAAATCGATATTGATCCATCGGAGGCTTCTAGAAGACGGAAGAGAGCGGAAGCGAGTGTGCTTTTCCCTGAATTTTTGAGGTTTTGAGTGTGCGGACCCGCCGCGGGTTTCGCCGATTTCACATTTTCAACTTTTCTATGCAGGCGAAATTGAGTGATATTAAAACAAGACGAAATTGAGTGATGATATCAGTGATATTTTTAAGCATTGCGGACCCGCCGCGGGTTTCGCCAATTCACCTGATCCAGTCCTTCCGATAACTCCAATCCTCTGGCCGTCTTCAATCATCAGAGAAACCTCGTTCAGCACTGGTGGAAGTTTCTCGGAATATTTTGTGGAAAATGAAGTGAATTCAATTTTTCCGTTTTTGGGCCATTTTTCATCGATATTGTCGACTTCCCAGGGTGCCTGAAGGTCTTTTTTGTAGCGCAGTTGGTAAGATGTTGCGATTCCACTACGAGGTCACGGGATCGATCACCACCGGAAGCAAGTTTTTTTGCTTTTCAGTTCGCACTGGGATTCACACACTTGAATGAACAAGCAAGTTTTCACTTAGAAGGTCACAGGATCGATCCCCGCCGGGAACACGTATTTTTTGCTTTTTCCTTTTCAAAAGAAATAATCATACCTCCTGTTCCACCTCTTCGAACTCTTTTATCCTCTCGATGGATACGATATTTGACTCCATCTCGCTGAACATCCTTACGAGCATAGCCAAAGCTTCCGTGATCTACAAAAAGATTATGCACTGATTGCAGAAGCTCCGCCCCTTTAGGCCATGCTCAAAGAAACTTCTTATTTTATTTGTCTATATAGATTTCATGAACTCAACAGAAACTGCGCACAGATTGCATAAGCTCCACCCATATACCCAGAGAGTTAAAATAAGAGAAAAAAAAGTATGCACGGATTGCAGAAGCCCCGCCCCTCCAAACTCACCGAAAGTGCGTAAGACACAGAAAGTCCAGTCATTCCTGGGGTAGCTCCAAAATACTTTGTCGAAATGATGGCGCATAGCCCGACTAGCAGTACCATGACGTTACCTTGAAAATCAGGCACTGTTAGCTGGAGTGTCGTTCTCGGGAGACTTACCCAGGGCTTCCAATCGCGTTGCTAGCCAGCGATTCGACATGGTGTTTAGGTATCGACACTGGGTGAACTTTTCGCACGTTCTCATGAACTTTTCGATTGTTTGGTCGGTCTGGAAAAATGGAAATTCTGAGAGAGAGAGAGAGAGAGAGAGAGAGAGAGAGAGAGAGAGAAAGAGAGAGAGAGAGAGAGAGAGAGAGAGAGAGAGAGAGAGAGAGAGAGAGAGAAACCTTTCCAAAAGCTTTGATAGTCGTCGTTCCTTGAATTGTTTCACGAATAGTTGACAAAATTGGTGACCTGTTTGAACTCTCCAACCGCTTCAACTGACGTGCGGTGGGGATGAAGTATGTCTGCAATCTACCGTCACGGTGAATGCAGACAAAGCGCTTTTGGTGACGACATTGTCTTTTTTCAGTCCTATCTTGGACATTTTGACTCGAAGAAGTCATAAATTTTCTCTTCGATATGTTTACTCGGAGTAGTCATATAAAACCTCACCATGATTTTGTGATAAGTAAAAGCCAAAGGAACAACGCAGATCAAAAATATCGGTGTCGATATGGAAACTATGACGATGATTGTGATGAGCTGGAATTATTGATTTATCGACTTTTGCAGTGTCGATTTACGTAGAGGAAGGACTGCGAGAGTTGCCGTAGGCTGTCCTGGAGTTTGTCGACCATATCTAGGTCCTGAATTTTATGATTTTCCGCGACATTTCGAGACTGAAACCTTGGAAAGACGGTTCAGAATTTGACCACTGGGGGTCTCATCGAAAAATCTCATCGGAGCACGAAGTATTGATTGAAGAAGCGGGACGTGGAGATGGTATGATGCTCGGAGAGTTCCAATAGTCAGTAGAACGAAAGCGATCGCGAGCATCAGTACTGAATGATGTTTTGTTTTTGCGGTGAGGTCGTCCGATCTGGCATCTCGCGAGATGTTGAGGTGGGTTAGTATTTGGATCGGGACCGGGTCAGAGATTTCGAAAAACTTTCATGTTTGAGAAACCGCCGGATTCTGTGAATAAGAAAATACGTTGACAAGGGTTAGTCACAAAATTAATTAGGAAAATTGACATGGATTGTCCGATCTTGCGAAGCGAGACACTTTGACTAGGGTCGGTCATTGGATTGATACTGGGGGGTTCTTTGATGAGGAACCATCCGATCTGTCTGGCAAAGGCATATTGAGCAAGGTTAGTGTTTGAATCAATCCCGGTCAGTTAATTTTGTAAAATGTATTGCAACTTGGAAATCGTCCAATCTGTCTGCTCAAGGGATGTTGAGGAGCGATAGTACCATTATCGGAATTTCGAGAACTAGAATCGAATCAGTCATTGGGACGACCCCAACGGGTGCTTTTTGCGAAACCCGTCCAATCTTTGCACATCGACTCGGGCAAGTACTAACCTTCAAAAAATCCATAGCCCGCGTAAACATACAACCTGTCATGTGTAGAAATCGTATTGTTCACGGCAGAAATATTCGAGTCTGACCAAGAGGTCAGCCAGTAAGATCTTAACGCCTTAAAATGGTTATTGACCTTTTTTTTCAAATTTGACCTACCAAGACCACATGAAACATTATGATACAGGCGAAAAATCCAGTCGAATTGAACTTTCCTAACGATTTGAAGTACAGTGTGTAGACTCTCCACGAAACACTTCCGAATTTAACACTTTCCGCTCCAGGTTTTTTCTTTTCTTTCTTCCCCTTTTCTTTCTTCTTTTTTTCAGGCTCTAAAATTGTGCCTAGAGAAAAAGCAACACAAAATCCTTCACGAGGGACCGAACCCGCGACTAAAATTTACCAGTTCCATCTCTTACCAACTGCACCATGTCCTCACCTTTTGAGTCCTCCTTCGCACTTTTTTCATGTTCGACTTCCAATTCAAATTCCTTGAGCAGAGTTGAGAACTCTCCATCGCAGTTCTTCAATTCATCGAAGGTTCCTTTCTGGACAATAGTACCCTCTGAAAAAAGGGCGTGGCTTGAGGGGGCGGAACCTACCATTGACAACGATGATCAAGTCAGCTGTCCGGGTATAATTCAGATTGTGCGTTACCAAGACTCTAGTCGTCCCGCTGACTATTCCTGTGTTCCCGACGACCTGGAAGAAGGGGGCGTGGTTGAGGGGCGTGGTCAACCACTCACCTGCTCGAAAATGTTCCGCCCAACTTGAGCGTCAACAGCGGAAAGAGGATCGTCGAATAGGTAGATGTCTTTTTTCTTAAAAAATTTGTTTTTTTTTTTCAAAAAAAAAGAAACAAACCCTATAAACTGCTCTAGCCAACGTTACTCTTGCCCTCTGTCCTCCTGACAATTTCATGCCCTAAAAATCGATAATGGGCGTGGTCTCGAAGCCCCGCCCCCTTACATTGTCTCCAACATTCGTTGCATCACCGTCTTCTAGAAGATCAAAGTCGGAAGTTAGTTGGCAAGCTTTTATGACCTAGGAGTTGTGATTGGTCTTTCTCGGACAGATCTTCTGGTTATTAAAAATTCAATTTTTATTTTTTTTTCTATCTTTTCATGAAAATCACCGCTTTCTCCGGTTCAATTTTTTTTTCAAAAAAAATTTTTCTTCGAAATAAAAATATTTTTCCCATATTTTTATCAAAATTAATGAATTTTTCAATTTTTTTTCATTTTTTCTTGTTTATTTTGTAAGTTTATCATTCTTATAACTTAACCCACCTCTAAATACCTCTTTTCATCAAAATTCTCTCCAAAAAGAATATTTTCTCGAATAGAAGTGTTCATTAACCAAGGTTGTTGGGAAACTAATCCAAGTGTCCCAGCAGACTGAACACTCCCATTAGTAACATTCATTTCTCCTGAAAGTATCTGTGTCTGGTTTGTGGCCAGTTGGTGGCCATACCTAGAATTGCCGCCAATAAGCTACTTTTTCCACTTCCAACTGGCCCAACAATGGTAACTAGCTTTCCTTGATTTACTTCGAAGGAAATCTGAATCTCTCTCTCTCTCTCTCTCTCTCTCTCTCTCTCTCTCTCTCTCTCTCTCTCTCTCTCTTTCTCTCTCTCTCTCTCTCTCTCTCTCTCTCTCTCTCTCTCTCTCTCTCTCTTTCTCTCTCTCTCTCTCGCTTTCTCTCTCTCTTTCTCTCTCTCTCTCTCTCTCTCTCTCTCTCTCTCTCTCTCTCTCTCTCTCTCTCTCTCTCTCTCTCTCTCTATCTTTCTCTCTTTCTCTCTATCTTTCTCTCTCTCTCTCTCTCTCTCTCTCTCTCTCTCTCTCTCTCTCTCTCTCTCTCGCTCTCTCTCTCTCTCTCTCTTTTTTTTTTTTCACTTTCTCTCTCACTTTCCCTCTTTCTCTTTCTCGTTTTCTCTCTTTCTCTCTCTTTCTCTCTCTCTCAACTTACATTTTCCAAAACATTCTTATTCGACTTCGCATCCCATGACAAGTTCACATTAGTGAATTTTATTCCCTTTACTCTCAGTGAAACCGATTTCTGATGTTCTTCGGATTCGTTCAAAAAGTTCCGAAGACGATCGTTCGAGACCATAGCCTGTAAAAATTACAATTTGTAGGTTCTCCATCGCACAGCGTATCACTTCTGCTCATTGCAAAAGCGGTCGTGTTGAAGGAATTCAACGAAACTTTTCGTTAAATAAGGTTCAACGATTAACGGTTTGAATGGAGTGGGAAAACTGTGCACCGTGTTTGATTATTTTGCACAGGAAGAAATAAATCTGACTAGACCTAGTAACCTAGGTATAAGACCTGCATATCTCGGTAATACATAGGTCTTGTTCACGTCTATCAGGTCTTACATCGAAGTTCCTAGGTCTGATTAGATGTTTTCTCTGAATGGTTACTGACGAATCGTCTTGTTATCACAATGAAGAATTGCAAAAGAAACAGTGTGTCCCACAAGAAGTAGAACGCGTGCGTAAAACACTAGTGAGACTGTATGCTTATTTTCCAATGTTTTGGAAGACAAGCCATTTTCAGAGATATACCTTAAACTTTGGGTAATTAAACCGATCTGAGCAATTCTTCCAGCCACCGTCATTAACCACTGAATTTTAATTACCTGTACTAGCGTGTTGATAACATTCGCGATCATTCTCATCGGTGTCCGGAGAATGTTGAAAACCGTCAGAGCGACGAAGGCTTTGGATGGTGTTAATGAGTTAGCCTCTTCGATCGCTACGAACGTTGCGAACGAAGCTACGGCGACGAGAAACGGACTGGCAGAGTTTGCCACGTCGACGAACCGACTCAGAAAGCACACTTTCTTCATCATATCCACTTCCTTCTTTCTGAAAGTTTACCTAAAACTTGGGTAATTGAACCGGGTACTTCTTACATACACTTATTCAATACAATAAAAATGAAATTCTGTTTAGACCTAATACGAAAAACACATGTAAGCTTACAAGATGCAAGCATTATTTGTGATAATCAACTTTGATCAAATCTTAGCGTTGTAACTAACTGATGCTTTGAACCTTATAAGGTAATGGGCCTAAAACTTAAGTATCCGACAGAAATAAATGAAAAAGATTCATGATTCAGTCTTTTTTGTATAAAATTCTTTTACATACCTTTTATTCAAAACATAAAAATAAAAGCTCTACCTCAACGCGTTGACTTTCACAGCGAACGATGGTTCCCATGCGTTTAGCTTGATCACTTTGATCCCGTTGAGAACCTGTATTGGAGTAATAA
>OZ022252.1:3447294-3457294 GCA_963978915.1 Caenorhabditis parvicauda
CACAACGAACAGTTAGATCTTTGTGGATTTAAATTATTATTCTTCCTTTCAGTCCATTGAAATTAAAGGCAGATCACTTAATCGTTCTTGTGTTTCAAGGCGAAACTGCTACAGTACTAAGTAACCGATTTACGGAGGCCAGATTTTTTTACAGGTAGAGGAAGATATGTGAAACAGGTAGACGTGTAGTTATTACCTGAAAATTCTGAAGAAGTGACCTAGTTTGAGTCATCAGAAACATCCCAATCACTATTAGAATGCAGATTTCGATTGGTTCGTTCAAAGAGTCGATGAGGAGCCTGAAATAGGTGGGCCAATAAGGTTCAAGCTTGACCACGCCCCTTTTAAAGGACGGTAGGTTCAATCCCGCCATTGGATGTTTTATCATAAAATTACTTCTAGCATTGAGCTTGACTACATCAAGAGTTCAATCCCCTCGGTGAGCGCAGTTTTTCAGCTTTTTCAAAAGAGGATTTTTTGCATCATCCGACAAGAATCTGACCAGGTCAAGAGTTTCAATCCCCTCATTTGGACGCTATTTTTGCTTTTTCCAAAAAAATGTTTTGCATCAGCCGATAAACATCGAGCCTGACCACGTCAAAAGTTCAATCTCCTCACTAGACATTCTTTTTTGCTTTTTCAACTCACTTCAGAAGCATCGGATTTGTATACTTGTATGATATCTGCGATAACCCTAGCGGACGTTATTTTTATGATTGTGGACTTCTGGCTTCGTACGAAGGGCCTCAAACGATCGATGGTCGGGAGCCTTCTGAAAAAGCAAAAATAAGATGGTTCCTGGCGAGGTCGAACTTGCGAACACCAGAAACAGCAGCAAACTCTTGAAGAGTATCCTCGCAAGTTCGCTCCCGGTCGGAGATTTTTGCTTTTTGCCACTTACTCTCTTTCTCTCTTTCCCGTTGAAAATCAGCTGATAGATTCGCTGAAGTTGCATTCGGAAGTAGTGGGTATAAGTCAGACTGTTCTAGAGGCTTTCGTGCTCACAGTACTAACAAGACGATTCAGCCAGCAGAAAAAGAGGCGTGAAGGTAGTGAACAATTCTGTTCTGGAGACTTTTTCTGAAATCTCTCTCTCTCTCTCTCTCTCTCTCTCTCTCTCTCTCTCTCTCTCTCTCTCTATCTCTCCTCTCTCTCTCTCTCTCTCTCTTTCTCTCTTCTCTCTCTCTCTCCTCTCTCTCTCTCTCTCTCTCCTCTCTTCTCTCTCTCTCCTCTCTCTCTCCCTCGTCTCTCTCTCTCTCTCTCTCTCTCTCTCTACTCTCTCTCACTCTCTCTCTCTCTCTCTCTCCTCTCTCTCTCTCTCTCTCTCTCTCTCTCGCTCTCTCTCTCTACTCTCTCTCTCTCTCACCTCTCCTCTCTCTCGTCTCTCTCTTCTCTTCCTCCTCTCTCTCTCTCTCTCTCCTCTCCTCTTCTCTCTCTCTCTCTCTCTCTCTCTCTCTCTCTCTCTCTCTCTCTCTCTCTTTCTCACTTTAGATAAAACTAACCATTTCTTCCTCATTTTCACAGTTTAATGACGGTCTGCTATGCAAATTTTCCCATTGCACATTGATGTTCGTGTCTAAAACTTTCTGATTTTAACATCGGTCCGAACGATTATAGTGTTAATGCAAAACTGTTGCGTTTTTGTTGGACAAAACTTTTTCGTGGGAACTCTTGTCCAATAAAAAGCAAAAGTGACCACGCCCACTACTCAGAGTAGGTCGTTACGGTAACTTGGGAAAAGTTATAAATTTTTAATGTTTCAAGCAGCATATTTCGTCATAAAATTTTTGGTGGTAATGATAGTTTGTAAATATGTGTTATTCAGTGATTAACCAATAAGGGGGCTCTTCTTCGACCACGCCCCCAAATCTGGGGTAGGTCAAATCTGGGTTACTGTAACTTGGGAAAAGTTATAAATTTTTAATGTTTCAAGCAGCATATTTCGTCATAAAATTTTTTGGTGGTAATGATAGTTTGTAAATATGTGTTATTCAGTGATTAACCAATAAGGGGCTCTTCTTCGACCACGCCCTCAAATCTGGGGTAGGTCAAATCTGGGTTACTGTAACTTGGGAAAAGTTATAATTTTTTAATGTTCCAAACAACATTTTTGACCCATTCATATTTTCGATATTGATTCTGGTTTTTTCACACCATATACAACCTAATATTTGACCACGCCCACGAGGGTAGGTCAAAAAAGGGTTACTGTAACTAGCATTGAAAGTGAGAAGAGTAAATCAATCAAGCGGTAAAAGAAACAGCAAAATGTCGTGTCGTGTGGCTTGTTCGAACAAATGTTCAACGTCAAAACTGATTTATCACTATGTGTACTGAAACTGACACCCCAGCCCACGGCTTTTATGATTCTTGGGTAGAGCAGGTGGTCCGCCTGGTCTATGATTTAAAAATTGTCTGAAAAATCGACTTCTGGAGGTCAGCCCATAGGTTCGATTACTGACTGCGCAAAGTGTTTTGTATTTTCCCCATCAATATTTAAAAGATAGAATGACCTCTTGTCCGATCTGCCAATCTGCGCCACGTCGACTCGGAGTAGTCTCCCCTCGACTCAGTGCTTTCAGTTTCGAGCACCCAACAATTTTGTAACCCTCAAAGCGTCCGATCTGTCAATCCGCACCACGTCGACTCGGAGTAGTCCTTTCTCGATTCGGTTATGCTGTTTCTGAGCACAGTTCTGAAACCCAGCCTGTCCGATCTGTCAATCTGCGCCGGGTCGACTCGGAGTAGTCTTTTCTCGATTAACTGCTGCTAGTTTCGAGCACCCAACAATTCTGTAACCCTCAACGCGTCCGATCTGCCAATCCGCGCCACGTCGACTTGGAGTAGTCCTTACTCGATCCGCTGATACTATTTCCGAGCACAGTTCCGAAACCACGCCTGTCCGATCTGCCTTCCCGCGCCAGGTCGACTCGGAGTAGTCTTTTCCGATTCACTGCTGCTAGTTTCGAGCACACATCAATTCTGTAACCCTCAACGCGTCCGGTCTGTCAATCCGCACCACGTCGACTCGGAGTAGTCTTTCCTCTCTTCTGTGATGCTAGTTCCTAGCGAAATTCCGAAACCACGCCTGTTCGATCTGCCTTCCCGCGCCATGTCGACTCGGATTAGTCTCTATCACGTACCACAACTAAAGCTTGAAAACTTCATTCAAAACCAAAGAAATGGGTGAAAAAGGGAAACTCAACAAAATTTACACGAAAAACATATCTATCTGTAACTTTGGGGGCGTGTCTAACTCATACTCGTATTTATTCTTTCTTTTCTTCTTTTTCCACTTCATAGAGGGGGAACAACTTGGATAATTCTTTGAAATCTTTGATCACTGGTTTATCGTCGATGATTCTTCGCGCAACATCCAGGGATTGTCCGAAAACGTTCAGAACGACCACTCCTACCACTCTTCCAGAATTCTTTTCCTTGTAGAAGACCACCGCTTTTTCGATTTGCGAGTCTCCCTGAAACATCACATCGATAATTGACCCCCTCTTCGCTCCGCCCCTTTTGCCCCGCCTACTTTCGTGAGGCAATCTCGAAAAAATGAGAGAAAAGCAATAAAATGCAAAAACCTGCTCTCTGAGGAGTTCGAACTTGGTTTAATTACCCAAGTTTGAGGTATAAAATTGGATCTTCACAGCAACAATTGATCAATGCTTCACCCTTTTAGCTCCGCCCCTTTTGCTCCGCCTACTTCCGTGAGGCAATTTTCAATCTCGAAAAAAATCAGAAAAGAGCAATAAAATGCAAAAACTGCTTGCTGAGAAGTTCGAATTCGGTTTAATTATCCAAGTTTGAGGTATAAAATCTGATCATCACATCCATAATAGACCAATGCTACACTCTTTTAGCTCCGCCCCTTTTTCACTGCACGCTTTTCGTGGTACAAACTTCAGGATGAAACTTTTTTCCAGTTCGCTGGAGGAAAGTAAAGAGAAAATGCAAAAAAGTGCTGCTCGATAAGAGGTTTGAACCCGCGAGATTGATTGTAGCGAGATTCAACCGCATCTTTTGTCACTTCTGTCAACCACTCGGTTCCAAGTCTGAGGCAATTTTCCTCTGGGACCACAGAAAATACTCTTCGTAATGAAAAAGTTAACATAAGTGTACTACTGTCGTCACTGTGCGCCATCTGTGCATCGCAGACTCGGCGCATTTTGACGACACCGTTTCACTATTTACCTCTGGTTCCGCAAAGACTGTCACCGTATCCAAAGACGGGTCCACATTTCCGACTGCGTTGACGTGGAGTTTTGGTGCCAGTTTCGTGAAGAATGATGGTTGGTACCTGAAAAGCAGGTATTTTACTACGTTCAAAAGCTGAGCCTCGCTTCGCTCGAGTATACTCACTTTAAAATAAAATCTTCTTCATTTCAAATTATGATACAATGATTCCCACAACTCTTTTATTCGTAAGAATGTTCATATTTTAATTTTTCGAGTAACACAATTTTCAATTATCCCGTGAAATTGAAATAATAATCAAAAATTGTCAGAAAAAACCCAAAATTATCCTAATTTTACCGAAAACTCGAGTAATTGTATAACTTATCGCCTCAAAGTTTATATATTTTTAGGTAAGCTTCTTCGAGAATAACACAAAAAAGCTCTTTTCAATCTAACACGAACACATGGAGAGTTCTAAAAAAAAGTCAATAAACACTCAAAATTTAATTCACTTTTACCTCAAAATTTCTTAATTTTTTGATCTATCGTAGTTTTATCGGATTTTTCTGGTAAGAATGAATACATGAAAAATTCGATGAAAACAAGAAGTTTCGAACAACAAAAATATTTCAATTATACCGCAAATTAACCAAATTTTTTGACCTACAGAAATTTTCCCAGAAACAAAATTTTCAATTATCCCGTGAAATTGAAATATTATCCCGTGAAGTTGAAAAAAATCATCAAAAAAACCCAAAATCATCCTAATTTTACCGGAAAACTTGAGTAATTTTTTAACTTATCGCCTCAAAGTTTATATATTTTTAGGTAAGCTTCTTCGAGAATAACACAAAAAAGCTCTTTTCAATCTAACACGAACACATGGAGAGTTCTAAAAAAAGTCAATAAACACTCAAAATTTAATTCACTTTTACCTCAAAATTTCTTAATTTTTTGATCTATCGTAGTTTAATCAGATTTTTTCTGGTAAGAATGAATACATGAAAAATTCGATGAAAACGAGAAAAGTGTCGAACAATAAAATATTTCAATTTTACCCCAAATTGACCAACTTTTTTTGACCTACAGAAATTTTCCCAGAAACAAAACTTTCAAAAACAGAAGACAGTCAGAATTCTAAAAAAAAAAAAACGAACCAGAACTGTGTTGGATTCTTTCCAGTCATATTTCCACCGGCTAGTCTTCCAGTAATTTCGGCATTCTCCCAGTGATGAACTTTCCTTCTTCCGAGCACCTAAAAATGTCATTTTAGCTCTCTTTCAGTATTTTCAGTGTATTTTTTTCATTATTCAAGAGGAAGAGTCGCTAATAATTCACCTTTTTCAACTTTTACTAAGAAAAGTTTCAGTCACATTCTGTCTTTTTCAAAAAAAAACTCGTTGGTATCTCATTAATTAAAACGTCGTTAATTAAAATTGAAAAAGTATTTTTTTTTGGAGAAAAAAGGTCGTTTTCCACGAATTTCAATACAATTATCATATTATTAATTGACAAATCCTCCGCCCACTTTGCCCCGCCCCCTTTTTCGTGAGGCAAATTTTTGGGTGAAGCTTTTTGGATTTGGTTGTGGAGAGGGGGTTGTGCAAAAACGGCTGATAGTTGACAGGATTCGAACGCGCATTGATCGAGTAGAAATCTTCCGCTCTAACCACTCGGTCACAGCTGCACAAAGTTTTGTAGCGATCGTTTGCGTGAGTAGTCATGGCTGCTGGGGTCTACGGGTGGTTGTGTATTGGTTCTAACAACACTAGCATTAGTTATGGTCACTTTCGGGTTGGGAATATAGAGAGATAAAGAGAGAGAGAGAGAGAGAGAG
This sequence comes from Caenorhabditis parvicauda, assembly GCA_963978915.1. Taxonomy (NCBI): domain Eukaryota; kingdom Metazoa; phylum Nematoda; class Chromadorea; order Rhabditida; family Rhabditidae; genus Caenorhabditis; species Caenorhabditis parvicauda. The sequence continues at coordinate 3,453,314 of OZ022252.1, forward strand.
AGAGAGAGAGAGAGAGAGAGAAAGGGAGAGAGAGAGAAAGGGAGAGAGAGAGAGAGAGAGAGAGAGAGAGAGAGAGAGAGAGAGAGAGAGAGAGAGAGAAAGGGAGAGAGATGAAAAGAGAGAAAGAACAAATGGAAAAAAGGGTCCCGAGCGTAGCGAGGCCAAGCCTGCTTGTGTGTTTTTAAGAGAAAAAACCAACTTTCAGCCCATTTTCAACAGAATTTACTTCTTTTTTTGAAAAAAAAATCAGAAAAATACCTTATCATCAACACTCGCTACGTCACCCGCTACCCAGACGTTTTCAGCTACTCTCAGTTCGGAATCAGCCAGGATTCCTCCGGTTTTCTTATCGATCTGGAATGTTGAAGTTATACGTTAGCTCCGCCCCTTTCGCCCCGCCTACTTCCGTTTGATTGACATGTGCAGTTTGAAACATTGCGCATTTTCCTAAAACAATAGGCCCGTCAACTCGAGACTTCTTTTTTTGCTTAGAAGAACTCTTATTCAGTTCTTTTCCTTCTGGTAATTTGGCAATGTTATCCAACGTTTTTTTTTTTTTGCAAAAAATCGCGCAGCTGTCCTGACCAGAGCATCTTTTTGAAAGGTTCTCCTACGGTTCCCAAATCCCATTATTCTGTGCTCGTGGCGGCTATTGCTGGTCGTCATGAAGCTTATGAACTTATTCTCAATGAATAAAGTTATTATTATTAAGAAGAGGATAACAAAATGCAAAAAGGTCTACATAGGGAGGGGATCGAACTCTTGCTGTAAAAAGCGTAGCTAGGTTAACTATCAAAATCTCACCGGTAGATCCGACGCTTCTGCGACCTCGACGTTAGGGTCAGTTCCTAGTGCCACAACGATGACGTCAGATCGTAGTTCAGAATTGTTCACCTGATTTGTTCGCTGATTTTCCGAGTAAAAATCAGAATTACCTGCAGAACCACATTCTTACAGCATTTTCTTGCTCCTGTTATCTGAAAAATACCGATTTTCTACATGGAATGCTCAATTCTTCACAAAAAATTTCAGAAATTTTTCGAAAAAACCGTTTTTTTTATTTTTCTACATAAGATAATCAAAAATAGCACTATTTTTAAACACTTTCTCAATTGTTTTAACCTTTTTCTGAATTGGGAAACAGCTTTTCACAGTTTTTAAGAAGAAAGTTACACATTTCTCTAAACGTTCATTAAAAAAAATTTTAAGGTCTTCCCAGAAAACAATTATGCATTTTTCGCTCAAAATCAAAAATTTCAAAAATTTTAAACTTGACCCACCTTCGCATTCGGGAACACTTTCACGCCTACACCTTTCAGACCCGCTGTTGCCTTCGCTGCCAGATGTTCTGGGAGGATGTCAGAGCCGTTGAACTTCTCTTTGAAAACCTGGAAAAAATTCTTTTAAATTCCAAAATATTCCGATTCTTGTTTTTTCTACACCACAATCTCAAGAATATTTTCTTCCTGGGTGGTCCTACGGATTCCAAAATACTAAAAGCCATGGAATCAATCTCAAGAAGCACTTCATCAACCTGGTTTCAGAATTACGATAAAAAACTAAATTTTTAATACATATTTTTTTGTGAAAAAGTACATCAAAGCAAAATTCATCTATTAAGATGTCCTTTTGCCCTTTTCTCTAGAAAATTGCTCGAAAAGACTGTATTTCTTCTAGAATTTTCTGAAAAACTACTCAAAACACTGTTTTTATCTAGAAATTTTTGGGAAACTTTATTTTGTAGAACTTTTCAAAAAAGCCAAAAAAATTATCCAATTTTGTTAAACAAGCAGATAATCCTCGCTACGCTCAGAGCCCTTTTTTCCCTTTTTTCATCACAAAATCTGACTTTTTAAATGGAAAAAGAAGTGGTCTCTCTCTCTCTCTGTTTCTCTCTTCCTTTCTGTCTTCTCTCTCTCTCTCTCTCTCTCTCTCTCTCTCTCTCTCTCTCTCTCTCTCTCTGTCTCCTCGCTTTCGCACTCCCCGAACAATCCAAACACGGCGAACACTGATGCAAGTGTGGCTAGAACTAATACAACAACCTGTCGGCTTCAACCATAGAAGGGCGGAGCAAAGGGGGCGGTCCCCTTGTTCTATTATTAATATGATGCTCAAAACCAACCTGATTCACTTCAACATTCTCGAATCTTCTCTTAATACCGTATGCCAGTTCCGATCCCAGGACTCCGCCTCCGACTACGGTAACCGACTTGTACGTTCCGTCTGTGAATCCTTTGTAGAGTTTGGCAAAGTCGGGCGTCTAAAATATTGATTTTTCTGAATTTCCAGAAATTTTATGGTGGATTCCATCATTTTTTTCCAATTTTACTAAAAAAAAAAACTCACTCCATGATAATATATAATCTTTTCTTTTGCCTCGTCGCTTGAGCTTTCAAACTCCTTTACTTGTTGTGGTTTGGAACCTAAAAATCGATAATAATTCATAAACTTCAATCTCTGAAAAACTGGAAAAAAACGCGTAAAAATTGGTTTCGAACTAACTTTTGAAACTTCAAAATAAAAAACTCTTAAATCCGAAACAATTGTAAGTTGAATACTGAAAGTCTGAGAAGAATTCATCTATAGTTCTTCTCTAACTCGATTTTCCATTCAAAATTAACCTGTGGCCAACAGCAGCTTGTCAAATCTAACACTGGTTCCATCGTCAAGGTAAACTCTTTTGTCTTTTTGGCACACCTTGGTCACTTTGACTCCCTTGATCAGGGCAACACCACCATACTGGGTTGATTGCAGATCGTCTTCTTTCACAAACCAACCCTGAATTTACGTGATTTTTGTATAAAAATACGAGTTCAATTTCTACTCCAATAACAACTCAACGGTATCTAACGGTCAACAACAGTTCTGGATGACTACAGAAATTAGCTCCTCTCTCTCTATCGTCTACAGCTCTCATAATTATTATTTTATTTTCAATTCCTAACCCTTGTTATATTAACTGATGGGAACCTCCTGAATAACGGTCGAAAACAATTTGTCAGATAACTGGTTGGAATTGATCTGAATATCTTGGTCGAACAACTAACACCAATGTTCTATCACTACTAACACTCATATTCAGTTCGTTTCCTTCTGGTAATTTGACAATGTTATCCAACGTTTTTTTTGCAAAAAATCGCACAACTGTCCTGACCGGAGCAGAATTTTTAAAAGGTTCTCAGAATTTTTAAAAGGTTGGTTCCCATTATTCTGTGCTCGTGGCGGCTATTGCTGGTCGTCATGAAGCTTATGAACTTATTCTTAATGAATAAAGTTATTATTTATTAAATTTAATCATTGTAAGTGTATTTTTTTGCTTCGATTACAAATAAAATTTTCACAAAAACAATTTTATTCAATTAATTGCGAGTAATTTTTACAAGAATATTTCTTTTTATAAAAAATACGAGTGAAAAATTTTAACAAAGAATTTTTGTCAGTAATCACGAGTAAATTTCGTGTCAAATACTTCGGAATTCCTACTTCATAAGTTAAGTGAGAAAGAATATTTGTGAACTCGCATTTTTCAAACCAGAAAATAGCCAGAAAATGCTAAAAATTGTTCTAGAAATTGCTTATAATGTTAGAAATTGAGTAAACCCTACGATTTTTGGTGAGAATTCATAGATAATCTTTATTTTTCAAATGACAGGAGCAAGAAAATGTTGTGGGAATGTGATTTTAGAGGTATTTTTTCCCCAGAAAATTATCAAAAAATTAAGATGAACTACAACCTGATGTAATTAATCTTTATCTTTAGGAACTGATTCTAACGTCGAAGCGTCAAACCTCCAACTATTTCAATTAAAATTCTTTTCCGGAGTTCAAAATTTTCAAGCTTTTTAGAGATGATAAATTTGACATCTCACAATGGTTTTTTTTAAATTGAAAATTAATGTCAAACGAAGAATTTTTCTGTAAAATGAATAGAAGAAAAATTCACCTCCACTTCATAGAACACATCTCTCTTCTTTCCTGACA
>OZ022252.1:3462294-3474904 GCA_963978915.1 Caenorhabditis parvicauda
ACTTTCTCACACTTCCCATTCAGTATCTTTTCTCAAAAATCTCAAAAAAAAGAATATTGCACACGTTACAAATCAGATGTTAGGAAACTGACTGATATTTAGGATTTTTTTGAAACACGTTCTTTCAACTTTCGAAAAATCAACTCACATTTTCCTATTTGCTTTCAAATCTCTCTAATCATTGAGAAACTTTCTCACACTTCCCATTCAGTATCTTTTCTCAAAAAAAAAAGACTTTTTGGTAACACAGTATTTCCGCGGCCCGTTCTCAGCTCAATCGCGTTGGATTTAAATTTTCTAAGCTATCTGATAGATCATGTTCGTGCGGAGACGCGCTGCTGCGCGGCACAGTTTTCCCAAGTTTCGTTATTTCCTCAACGTGATCTTTGCGGCATTGATCAATTAAATTTAACGTCGCGGGTACTTCTAACTGCATTAAATCAACAAGAGTTCCAAAGACTCACCATGGTGATCATGTCCGTGTCCACCAAAAGCTGGTGTCGTCGTCGAAATTGATCTGGCTGTGTGACGCGCCAACGTGACGCTTCTGATTTGGCAAACTCTGCTGACAGCCCGAAGGAGCATTTTCGCTAGAAATAAATCATTTTATAAATGACGTGGATTTTTTCTGTGGAGGAAACTCATTTCAACGTGAGACGTACAAATTTCCGCATCATTTTAGCGGAAGATTTTTGAAATTCATCATTCAAACAGTGAGTACCGCGCAAAATTATTCCTAATTATTTTGAAGTACTGAAATTTCCCTGAAAACAACGAAAATAAGAGAAAAAGATAAAGTCTGATGCAAACACCGCCCATAATTTAGTGCAATCGTGCTCCGGTGATAATTTGATGATACGGAATATGGCAAAGGTAAACACTAGGTTGAAACCAGTGATAAACGATGAGAGTTTACACGTTGGAATGAAAATTTATGAGATATTCGATTAAAACCCGTAGAATTTACAAAATTGCGGGAGAAATTTAATCAAGAAGCGTAGTTAGGAAATTCCTATACGTCGGCGGGACTTTGATTTGTTGAAGTTTCTAAAATAACATTTTTGAGTCAAAAAACATGAACTTTACCTTTTTAATTGGTTCCAACCTCACTGGGTCTTCTGCGGCTAACGTCAGGATCAGGCAACGACCTTCGCACCAGATTCGATCTTCTTCAAGTAGGCAATCTGGAAACTTTAGATATCTAACTCTGTGCTAAGACCCGGCACAGGATCCTCTTTCGCAAGTTTTTGTTCGATTCACTCGGAGTTGTCACAAACTTGGCAACTGAATGAAGACCAAGTTATCTCCAGAGTCAAAACCCGAGTTTGCAGTAATTCTCTCACATTTTCAGTGATCTACGAAGCGAAAAGACAATTTTATATTTAACAGAAGTTACCAGAGAAAATGTGTTGGTTATTTGTGAAAAAGATCGTGTTTTCTAGGAATTCTTATAAAATGATTGAAAACAACCGCAATTCCACAATTTTCTAAAATGTCTGAAAAAGAACCATACCATAGTTCAGATCACTTTTCGTCGTGTTGGTCTTGTCCGATGACGTAACAACTTCGTTCCATTGCGATAGGACGTCTGACATGGTGACCATCACGTTACAATACAGAGGTTCTTCCGGATTTGCTTGACTTAGGTAGTATTTTACCCACTTTGGAAATACCTGCAATATAGATCTGAAACTTGAATATGTCTCGTCCAATACCTTTGTAGCAAAATCCTCACCCAACCAAGGCGTATCTCGGAAATTCTTCAATATGTAGCTCGAACTATGCAAGAAGTAATAATTGATAACGATGCACATACTATCGCTCATTTCGACTTTCTGAGGAGCCAAAGCCAAGAAGTATGTCGTGATTTCAGGACACGTCTCTGATAGAGAAAGAAGATATTCATACTGAAATTCGTTCACATGAGATTGCAATCTCTATTGGGGTTTACCATTTTATGCTCTTCCTCTGCTACGATATAGTGTTCCACTAACATTCCAATAAGACTGTCTGCGACTTCTCGGGATTCTTGGACTGTTTTTATCTGGAACAACAAGTTGCTCTATGATCCTTCTATACATACCTTGTCAAACCAAGCTGTGATGAGGTTGTACAGGTTCAACACTGGAAACTGCAGCGAAAACGAGGCAAATCGCATTAGAAAGTCTAGCCTCCATGCATGAAGTGCGGCATCACCTTCTCTGCCTAGGAAGAGAGCTTCGAAGTAGGAGAACTTATGTGTGTCATCAGCACGTTCCTAAAACACCGGAATAATGAAGAAAAAAAGAAGTTTATACCAAAAAGAACTGCGCAAGAAATCCCATCAAAGCATACTGCTGGAGCGATGTGAGTTTGGTCCTCCTGTCCGGCTGCATACAGAACAACTTACCATCGATCGCATCTTGCAGTTCATTGTTCTTGCCTGCATTGCCCATTCGCCTTGGTAATCGACTTAACTTGACAACCTTAGGAAAAAATTATATTTTAAGATACTGTAGTCTCACCAGTTCCATAGCAGCTTTCGCATTTTGTGGCAGGAGGTTTATACTCGCAGCTGGTACACTCATGCCTCCTTCTGTAAGTCAAATATGTTTACTTCCAAATAAAAACGGAATTTTCGTTGAAAAAATAAAAATAAAGAAAATAATCGTCATTCACTATGTCATGTACGATACACAACACAAACGTGTCGTGTATACACTCACTGTGAACGTTTTGCGTCGTTAAAAACGCGTTATTCAATTCAATTTTGGTATTTTTAAAATTCGTTCGTATTTTATGCATGTTTTCATGTGTGAATAGTGTTCTCTCTCATTTCTATAGTTATTCTCACTTTATTCTTGCATTGTTACCGATCGTTCAAGCACCTAGTCATGAAATTATGCTTCAGATGCAGAAAACAGTCAAAATCCCAGATATGTTCCTGAAAGGTGTGAAAAGGTAACTTTCATCGAGTCAATTAGCTATGAAAAACCACTTCAGAAAGTCTACAGGTGTGCTAGCCCCGTTGGAAAACAAGAAAATGGCTGTTGAAAACGTGGTGGAAACCAAAAAAGAACCGACGGTTAGTGTTTCAGAGTTTTGACCATAAAATTATTTTTTAGAAACCACAATCTGAACCAAAGCCAGATGCGAGTTTCTGCCTTGCTGATCATTTGAAATCAGAGTCTTGGTTGGGTCTACTGCAGGATGAATTGAACAAACCTTACATGAAGAAAGTCGAGAAGTTCTTGGATGAACAGTATCAGAAGGTGATTTTTATGATGGGAATTTGTGAATAAGACTTTCCAGGGAACTCAAATCTTCCCACCACAAGAGGAAATCTTCACAGCGTTCAATCAGTCGAGTCTGCAAGATGTTTCAGTAGTTATCATCGGTCAAGACCCATATCACAACGACAACCAAGCACATGGTCTCTCTTTCTCAGTCAAGAAGGGAGTTCCACCACCACCATCGTTAAAGAACATCTACAAAGAGCTGGAAAGTGACGTGGAAGGATTCAAGAAACCGGATCATGGCTGTCTTCTAGGCTGGGCGAAACAAGGCGTGTTCTTACTCAATGCGACGTTGACCGTGAAGTAAGTTTTTTCTCAAAAAATGTGAAATAGAGGCCGTGGGAAAGAGATTTTGAGAACTTTTTCAGAGTATACAATAATTTTCTATAAGAAAAGTGTGTTCCAGAGTGTCTGGGTTAGAAATTTTTGAAAAAAGCAGTTGTAGGCTTCGGATAGAAACGATTTGAACGTGATATGATAGGTTTTTTGGCTCGGAGATGTGTATTAAGTATATAATTTACCGCGCGGTGCTGCGCGGAACGGTTTTTTCAGGTTTTTTTGATGATGATAATGTTTATTTTTTACAATGAACAGAAAAAGACCAGACCAATGTCAGCAATATCAAGGGTAGCTGGTTAAATTATCATAAATCAAAATAAAAGACAATTTCTAAGCATAAAGTGGCTATAAATTAATATGACGCATATCTGGTGTGACTTCAGTGTTCTTTAGTTGTTTCTCGCGGTGTTTTTGGGGATTGTACAAAGATCGGCTCGCTTCTCGCAGTAATATTGGTTATGTGGTCACGTGGTTCGAAGATCAGTCCGTCAGCCAGTCAGTCAGTCAGCACGTGTAAGCTCGGCTTGCTTCTCACAGCAATGTCGGTGATGTAGTGACGTGGTTCCATGATCGATCCGTTAGCCAGTCAGTTAAGCCATTTTGTCAGTCAGCCAGATAGGTGAAATTGAATTCATTGATTTTAAATTAATAGAAGATCCTATTGATAAAAACTACTGGTATTATATTCATAATGTCCTGGACATAAAAATTCCAGAGCTCACGAAGCAAATTCCCACGCGAAAATCGGATGGCAAACCTTCACTGATGTGGTCATCAAGAGGATATCAGAGAAAGCAGAGCGGCCTGTAGTTTTCCTTCTGTGGGGAGGCTTCGCACATAAAAAGGAGCTACTTGTCGACAAAAAACGTCATTTCGTGCTGAAAGTGAGTTTTTGAAGGATATTCTTAAACAAATTCGTGAAAAATTAGATTCAAAAATTTTTTGATGAAAAAAAAGATGAATACATTCTGAAAAAGGAAATAAAAATGATGAATAAGTTCAAAGAAATGATAGTGAATAAATTTATTTTCAAGTATTAGTCACGAAAAAAATTTAAAAATTTAATTACCGATGAATTCTAAAATGATAACATTTATATTTTCAAAAAAGTTGATAAATTTTTAATTTATTCTCACAAAAAATTAGTAAATTAAAAATAATTTCAAAAATCATAATAAATATTTTAAGGAAACTTTGATAATGAATGATTTAAAAACCATACTGAACAAGTTTTGAAAACTAATATAGAATAAATTTTGAAAATTCATACTAAAAATTAAAAATTATTGTGGTAGTTGACAGATCGTCTTGTTGTGACCAGTAGAATTGCACAAGATGTATTTATTTTCCAACGTTTCGGCAATCACGCCATCATCAGGGATTTATACCTATAATAATTTACATGAGATAGTTAGCGATAGGGGTTGGGATGACAGAACAGAATATTTAGTATTGTGAGGAACAAGAAATGAGAAATGTTAGTACAAGGGAACCGTTTGACGGCAAAACAGGAAAGGTAGTCGGTTAAAAGTCACTAAAAGATAATAATTGAATTTTCAAAAAATTAATAAAGGAAAATAATCAATTAATTTCAGACAGCTCACCCATCGCCCCTCAGCGTGAGAAAATGGACAGGATGCAAGTGTTTTTCTCAGACGAACGAACTTTTGGAGAAAGCCGGAAGAGACAAAATCGACTGGTGCGACTTGTGATTTTTTCCGTTTGTGAATATATATTTTTGCTCAATCTCACGGTTCTAACAATGATACTCAGTAAATCTTGCCTTACTTTGCACACTTTTTGATTTTTTTAATGCGTTTTAACGCAAATATATCTGTCTTTCATTTTTTCCACAGTCAAATGAAGTTCAGATGGCTGACGACTCGAGGTGGTTCGAGAAGAATCACTTTTCGTGCAGAGAGTGTCATAAGATTTTCAATACCAAGGTATGTTTTTGCTTTGTTTTGTTTAAAATAAGAAACTCGTTAAAAAGGAAGAAAAATCTGATATATTCAATTGCACATATCTTCCTCTACCTGTAAAAAAGTCTGACCTCTGTAAATCGGTTTCTTAGTTACCGTAGCAGTTTCGCTTCGATAAACATGAACGATTAAGTCATGCGCCTTCAATTTCAATGGACTGAAAGTAGGAATAATAATTTAAATCCACAAAGATAAACTGTTCGTTGTGAGAGTCCCGACCCTACCGTACTCAGTTTACAAAAATGCGACTGCCGCGAGTTTGAAATCGGTTAGACTTTTTGCTAGATATGTGAATTGTAGTGAAGTTTTTAGTCTATATTTGCACATATATCGCTAGAAGCATGGCCGTTTTCAAACGCGCTCTAATCTCAATTTTGCAGAATGAGTACGGTAACTCTCACAACGAACAGTTAGATTTTTGTGAATTTAATTTATTATTCTTACTTACAGTTCATTGAAATTAAAGGCGCATCACTTAATCGTTCTTGTGTTTCAAGGAGAAACTGCTACAGTACTAAGTAACCGATTTACGGAGGCCAGATTTTTTTTACAGGTAGAGGAAGCTATGTGTATTTGGAGCCAGCAGAGTATTCGGGACTTTTTGAAATCATAACTTCAAAAAAAAATAGAATTCGAGTTTTTTGTTTGAAAAGTGTTTGACTATTCTGAAAAGTGAAAAAAAACTTACAATAAAGTTTCCTGGGAAAAAATTATTGTAGGTTCAAAAAAAACTGAAAACCCAATGTCGTGAATTTTTTGTTCTATTTCCAATTTTACCTTTGAAACAGCATTTAGTAAAACGCACCGGGTGCACCGCACCGACTTTCTATTCCCTATGCAGGCTTAGGCTGTACCTTAGCTGGCCCAAACCTAACCTACGCCTAAAATAGAGATGAGCTTTTAACAATGTTGACTTTTAAAGTAACACCATAACTAACTTAACAACTGAAAAAGTTCATACTAACTTTAGAAAATCGGTGCGGTGCACCTGGCACTACCTGTGTGTCTTACTAAATGCCCTTTAAAATTACGAAATGTTGCTCCAAGTAACTGAGAACAGAAGGAACAGTTTCGATACTTTTCTCACCTTAATCACTTCTGATTTCAGCGAGGACATTAGATTTCAAAATATAATAATAATAATAAAGTTTATTCCGCAAAACGGAGTAAACGAGAAAAAAAGAAGGAGAGGGAAAGAAATTTTTGAAAAAAAACATTAGAAAAAGTACGCATTGACTATTTCGAGAAGGATCTAGGAAAAGGTGCATCCAGTTGGAAACTTCTGTTTCCTCGAATTCATAGCTTGTTTCAAGTAACTGAGGCGCACCAAACCACGGTTACGAGGTGTCTCACTATTTTGGAAAAATTGAGAAAAACTTACAATAAAGTTTTCTGGAAATAAAGTATGATAGGTTTAAATAATCACTCTGAAAACACAATGCCTCGAATGTTTTTGATCTTTTCTTCGCAATTTTATCTTACAAACTACGAAGGTTGCCCGAAACTGAAGAAAAAAAGAGAAACATCTTTGAGACATTTTAAATCATGTACACCTCTGATTTCAGCGAGGTCTGTACCTACATGCAGAAAATTGTCTTCTGATGGGTCTCGAAATGGAGTTGGCAACAATGATCCAACAGCAACAACAACAGACGCAGCAGCCTTCGACGTCGTCGGTTATGCAGAATACTGTTGTCATCAAGTCATTACAGTATCAACCGTTCGAACAGGTAAATTTCCGCTGCATCCTGTAGTTTTTAATAAGAAAAAAGCAAAACCGCCAAAAAATTTCTCGTCCTATGAATTTGATAAGTTTTCAAATTTGAAAAAATAATGAAATTCTCATCTACTCAGTTGAATTCATTCGAGAAACCTTTTTTCCACTTTCGACTTCAGTTTTATAATTTAAAACTACTTTAGTGAAGATCTGTACGGCACCATTCCATTTAAAATTTTTCAAATGAAATTATCATCATAAACTACATAATACACACAAAGTAGCTACTCGTTCGATGCTGTTCAGTTCATCAAAATTTTGAGAAACTTTATAAAGTTGAAAGTCAGCGCGTTCTAAACTTTATAAAGTTGAAAGTCAGCGCGTTCTAAACTTTATAAAGTTGAAAGTCAGCGCGTTCTTCAGTGAATGCGTTGCGTTTCTAATAATTTTATCGTTTTTAATGCGATGTGTTATTATTATACAACTACTTTCAGGCGACACGAATAGGAGCTATAAAGAAGCCGACGATCACATTGCCACCTGGGATCACGATAAAGGTTTGGAATCATAAAGCATATTACAAATATTGTCTGACCTATTAGTAACGAAAATCATTTTCATTAGGGAAACAACATTAGGAATCGGGAAAATTCGTGCGGATTGTTTTTTTCAGTTTGGTCGTAGTGCATGTTTCAAATTAACACCATTTTTTCCACTGTAAATGGTTAAAAGACTTGTCTGATATGAAAAGGCATTTTTTTTACCACTTGCGGATTATGTGTCACATTTTTGGATGCTAAAGTTGAGAACTCAGAGAAGTCAACTCTGATTGGATCCAGAAAAAATCAAATTGGATTCCAGTTTTTCCCAAACTATATGTGGTTGGATCCAATCTGAGTTGCCTTCTCACTCTAAAAAATTAAAACGGGCATTAGCTGTGCATGCAGCTGGGCATAAGGCCGGTGTAAAAAATAGGTGTGGGCATTAGGCTGGGGTTTCTCTAAACGTTGATAAGCTGGGTATTGGGATGGGCATATGGCGTGCACTGGGTGGGCATAGGATGGGGTATCTGGGCAGTGATGGGCATTAGGCTGGGGTTGCTCTAAACGTTGATAAGCTGGGTATTGGGATGGGCATATGGCGTGCACTGGGTGGGCATAGGATGGGGTATCTGGGCAGTGATGGGCATTAGGCTGGGGTTGCTCTGAACGTCGATAAGCTGGGCATTGCGATGGACAACGGCTGGGCACAGGACGGGGTATGCGGAAAAAATGGGCATTAGACTGGAGTTGTTATAAACGTCGATTTGCTGAGCATTGCGATGTGCATCGGCTGGGCATATGGCGTTCACTGGCTGGGCATATGACGTGCACTGGCTGGGCATATGGCGTGCACTGGCTGGGCATATGGTGTGCACTGGCTGGGCATATGGTGTGCACTGGCTGGGCATTAGGCTGGGGTTGCTCTGAACGTCGATAAGCTGGGCATTGCGATGGACAACGGCTGGGCACAGGACGGGGTATGCGGAAAAAATGGGCATTAGACTGGAGTTGTTATAAACGTCGATTTGATGAGCATTGCGATGTGCATCGGCTGGGCATATGGCGTTCACTGGCTGGGCATATGACGTGCACTGGCTGGGCATATGGCGTGCACTGGCTGGGCATATGGTGTGCACTGGCTGGGCATATGCTGTGCACTGGCTGGGCATAGGATGGGGTATGCCGACAAAAATGGGCATTAGGCTGGGGTTTCTATAAACGTCGATGAGCTGGGCATTGCGATGTGCATCGGCTGGGCATATGGCGTGCGCTAGCTGGGCTTAGGATGGGATCGCTCTAAACGGCGATGCGCTGATCGGCGAAACCCGCGGCAGGTCAACGCAAGGATGGAATGATACAGCGCGCACATTTGATCGAGTTAGCTCCGCATCTCTCTTCGGAGGATGGCGAGCGACGGTGATCATCTGATCATGGGATGTAAATCCCACCATTTTTGGAACTAGCTGTTCGGGTCTACATCTCCATGATCATCTGATGATCATGAAGATGTAGATGATCGTAAGATCTACATCCCCATGATTATCTGATCATGAAGAAGATGTAGATGAGATGGTTGTAGATGATCATCTGATCTACATCTTCATGATCAGATGATTGCGGGACTGTAGATCGGGTGATCATCTACATGGATGAAGGTCCCACAATTTTTGTTTTGGCCTTCCGAAGTGACGTGAATGGCATTGGGCATTTGGATGGGAATTGACTGTGAACTGGCCGATAACCTGAAGCAACCTGGCCGCTAATCCGAAGCAACCTGGCCGCTAACCCGAAGCAACCTGGCCGCTAACCCGACGCAACCTGGCTGCTAATCCGAAGCAACCTGGCCGCTAACCCGAAGCAACCTGGCCGCGAATCCGAAGCAACCTGGCCGCGAATCCGAAGCAACCTGGCCGCGAATCCGAAGCAACCTGGCCGCGAATCCGACGCAACCTGGCCGCGAATCCGACGCAACCTGGCCGCTAATCCGACGCAACCTGGCCGCTAATCCGACGCAACCTGGCCGCTAATCCGATGCAACCTGGCCGCGAATCCGAAGCAACCTGGCCGCGAGTCCGAAGCAACCTGGCCGCGAATCCGAAGCAACCTGGCCGCGAATCCGACGCAACCTGGCCGCTAACCCGAAGCAACCTGGCCGCTAACCCGACGCAACCTGGCCGCTAATCCGAAGCAACCTGGCCGCTAACCCGAAGCAACCTGGCCGCGAATCCGAAGCAACCTGGCCGCGAATCCGAAGCAACCTGGCCGCGAATCCGAAGCAACCTGGCCGCGAATCCGACGCAACCTGGCCGCGAATCCGACGCAACCTGGCCGCTAATCCGACGCAACCTGGCCGCTAATCCGACGCAACCTGGCCGCTAATCCGATGCAACCTGGCCGCGAATCCGAAGCAACCTGGCCGCGAGTCCGAAGCAACCTGGCCGCGAATCCGAAGCAACCTGGCCGCGAATCCGACGCAACCTGGCCGCGAATCCGACGCAACCTGGCCGCTAATCCGACGCAACCTGGCCGCTAATCCGACGCAACCTGGCCGCTAATCCGACGCAACCTGGCCGCTAATCCGATGCAACCTGGCCGCTAATCCGACGCAACCTGGCCGCTAACCAGCTGGGCATGGGTACCCCAGCTAATGCCCAGCTAATGCCCGTTTATTTTTTTTAGAGCACATAGCTTCCAATACCTGTAAAAAAGTCTGATCTCCGTAAATAGATTACTTAGTACCGTAGCAGTTTCGCCTTGAAGTACAAGAACGTAAAAGTAATGCGCCTTTAATTTCAATGGACTGAAAGTAAGAATAATGATGTAAATCTACAAAGATCTAACTGTTTGTTGTGAGAGTCCCGACCCTAGGGTAGGCCTACCGTACTCATTCTGCAAAATTGAGATTAGAGCGCGTTTGAAAACGGCCATGCTTCTAGCGATATATGTATGTGTACCAGAGTTGCACGGAAGTAAAATTTCTCAAAACGGAAGTCGGAAGTAGAATTTGTTAAACGGAAGTCGGAAGACGGAAGTGAAATTTTTCACGGAAGTCGGAAGTAGAATTCTCTCAATGGTAGTTGGGAGTGCAAAAAAGTTGAGAAAACCCAGAGATATTGTATATTCGCGCATTCTCAACAGGTGATAGGTCAATTCCAGACTGAGTAGAAACGATTTCACTGTTTTTCGTCATTTTTCACGAAAAAAAATTTTTTGACGGAAGTCGGAAGTAGAATTTGTTAAACGGAAGTCGGAAGTGAAATAAGGGCGGAAGTCGGAAGTCGGAATTCCGTGCAACTCTGATGTGTACCGTAGAAGAATTGAGATTGTGTTGGCTCGAGAGACTAGATGTGGTTGGATTCAATCTGCGTTGCCTTCTCTGAGAACATAGTTTGTTTGTTCCAGACTACGACCAGAGAACCAATCAAAGAAGAATTTGTACGTCTGAATATGCCCAGAGAATTGCAACAACAGAATTGGACTTCAGAAGAATTGATCGAAGGGGTTGAAGTAGAAGAGCAAGTGGAAGAGGAGCAGTCGACAAGGTTTTTTTTAAATTTAAAAAGTGTATCATTTAAAACGTTTTAATGGATATTTTACATCAAATAAGTTAAAAGCTGTTGAATTTTAAAATAGGTACGAAAAATTAAAAATTCTGGAATTACAGAATGCATATGATAAATAATACACACGCTGGGCGCAGTAGAAAAGTGTTTGATCAAGCAGCGAGGCGACCAATAAGCATCGAGCACAAATCCCGCCCTTTCGTAAATCCTGCACCGCTGTAGATCAAATTACGGTTACTGTAGTTAACAAACTTTTTTCTCTGACGTTATTTTCAAAATTCATGATAAAAAGCTAGTTACGAAGGGAAGTTACATGGTTTGCAGTTTTTCAACAGCTGTTCAATATTTGAAAAAAGAGGATTGCATTTCTATTAGAAAACAATTTCCCTCTTACAGCGAGCAAGTCGAAGATATGGCAGTCCTAGAAAGAGTCGAATACGAACACGAACCGAGTCAGAAAATGGTGAAAAAAGAGTCGAAAACGGAGTCTGAATGTTACTTGGAGCCAACCAATGGAGATGAAGAGCTTCAACAGCAGACTTCGGAAGGTGAACTTTTGTGTTTTTTGTAAGAATTTCAATGTTTTGTACACTACTCTCTCTCACTCTCTCCTTCTCTCCTTCTCTCTCTCTCTCTCTCTCTCTCTCTCTCTCTCTCTCTCTCTCTCTCTCTCTCTCTCTCTCTCTCTCTCTCTCTCTCTCCCTTTTGGTCTCTCAAAAGCGTGAAATTTACGCTTTATCAAGTCTAATTCGATGTTTATGAGAGTTGTACGGAAGTAAAATTTTTCAAAACGGAAGACGGAAGTGAAAATTTTTTCTCGGAAGTCGGAAGTATATTATTTTCAACGGTAGTCGGGAGTGCAAAAAAATTGAAAAAAACCCAGAGATATTGTATATCCGCTCATTCTCAACAGGTGAAGGTCAATTCCATACTGAATAGAAACGATTTCACGGTTTTTTCGTCATTTTCCACAAAAAATTTTTTGACGGAAGTCGGAAGTCTGAATTCCGTGCAACGCTGGCCCTAAAATAAGAGATTGGTAATACGATCTCGAAGTTTATTCAAAAAAATTTTTTGAAACATGAAATTGAAATGAAAGCAGTTTTCGCCTAAAGACATATAGGGCTGCCTGCCTGTCTGCCTGTCTCTCTCCTCTCTCTATCTCTCTATCTCTCTTTCCCTTTCTATCTCT
>OZ022252.1:3475104-3487604 GCA_963978915.1 Caenorhabditis parvicauda
CGCCGCCGCTGCTGAACGAAGCGTATGAAGACGACGAAGAGATTCCTGGAGCCGTTCAAGCGAATCAAAGTGATGCTGATGATGGTTGGTGTATTCAGAAGTTCCTACTAATTTGATTTTTGTAGCTGAGGAAATCGATTTTCATTATCTTCCCGGACATCAAGTGAGTTTTCTGAGTGTATTTTTGAAATTCTGACAAAATTATGTAGTTTTTGAGAACTGAAAAAATGTGAAAGAAGAAGTTGGAAGTTTTTCGAGCTTTTTGCATTTTCAAATAGTAAAACGATGTGTTCGCATCAATTCGGACATGTAATTTTCTCGAAGAAAAGTTAAAATGCTCCAGAAAAAATCTTGCCAGGAAAGAATTAGAAAAAAAAGGTTTTTATTAAAATGTTTCAAAAACTAAAAGAAAGAGTCATTATAAAATTCCTTTTGGAGTTCGTTCAAATTTAAAACCACAAATTGAAAGAAGAATGAATAGACCCAGAAATTGATAAATTTTCCACATTTCTGACTTTCGTTAACACGAAAAAATATTTCATCACATGAGAATAAAACATTTAATCCGATTCTATAATTGAAAAGTGACACCGGTGGCTTCGATAAGTTTTTGGTTTTATGGCTGTAGCAAGACGAGAACCAAGATGTTACTTACGTATTACTGCATAAATACTCGAATCTTACCAAAACGACCTTCTTGATACCGATGTTATACTCAAGTGCGGATTTAGAGAGAAAAGTTGGAAGTGGGAAAAGGATTTGATTTTTGAATTAAATGTAACTTTTTTTTTAAAAAGTGTAACCATTCAATCATCATTTCCTTTAGACGAACGGAAATCTCATCAACGACGACCCATCAAGACCGAAAATTGAGTGCCCGACTTGTGGACTTGTGCTCTACAGACACAATTTTGCATCTCATTACCGAATTCATACGGGTGAGATGCCTTACTTGTGCCCGCACTGTTTCAAAAAGTTTAGGTGAGTGACTTTCTTTCTCTCTCTCTCCCTTTTGGTCTCTCTAAAACGTGAAATTTACGCTTTATCAAGTTTAATTCGATGTTTATGATTTCCTTTTTCTGAAAATTTCCAAATAGAAGATTGGTAATACGATCTCGAAGTTTTTTCAAAAAAACTTTTTGAAACATAAAATGGAAATGAAAGCAGTTTTTGCCTAAAGACATATAGGGCTGCCTGTCTGTCTGCATGTCTCTCTCCTCCTCTCTCTCTCTCTCTCTCTCTCTCTCTCTCTCTCTCTCTCTCTTTCTCTCTCCGGTTTTCAATCACTATTGATCGATTTTTTTCCAGAACAAGTTCGTCTCGAAAAGTCCATGTGAGAAGTCACACGGGAGAAAAGCCGTACAGCTGCCCGAGCTGTCATTATTCAACTATTACCAAGAGAAATCTCGATCGGCACATCATAAACCATCATGTGAGAACGGATGGAGCTCGTGGACCGGTGAATAGGAAGTCGAGGTATTCTTACTTGAAAGAGCTCTAAAAGTTGATTGAGATTTAATTTTTCGTCTTTGTAAATATAATAATATAATTGAATAATGCTTGGAAAAATTTACGAATTAAGTTATTTTTATTCGGAAGGCAAGAAATAAGTTTTGTTTTTTTTGAAAATTTCGAAAAAATCTTTATATTTCCAGAAAATTGAAAATTTCACCGTTGAGAATGGAGTTTTTTTCTGTTTGAAAACCTTTTTGATTCGAGACTAATTTAATTTTACATACGGTATTTAGCAAGGATGTGAGTATTTTTTGAAATCATTTTTCAATATTTGTTTCAAAGAAATAAATGCGTTGACTTTTTTCTAGTGATAAAGCCCCTTTTGAAATAAAAAGTTAACATAGTTATAAAAGAGGTGTTTCTATGATATATTTTTCCCTTCGAGATTTTTGAAAAAAAGAGTAAATATGATTTTGATATCCTGAATTTCAGGTACCCACTTCTAGCAGACGCAGCGAAAGCAGCATTTGAAGAAGGTGATCCGAGACCCAGTAGACAGGTATGATTTGAATTCTGAAATTATCAAGGACATCCTTAAAACAAATGAATTTATCTCTAATCAGAGAAGGCAACTCAGATTGGAGTCAACCACATCTAGTTTGGGAAAAACTGGAATCCAATCTGATTTTTCTAGATCAAACCAGAGTTGACTGTTCTGATTAATTTTAAATGCTCCAGATGTACTCGAAACTTGAGTTAACAGATAGATCAGGCAAAAGGGAAAAAGCAGACACGCAGTCATGCCCAGTAATTTACCTTTTATAATAAGCTTAGCTGAGGTTCCGAAAACGACTTTCTTGTGTTACCAAACTCGGACCTTCACGAAAGTCGTTTTCCGAACCTCAGCTAAGCTTAATAATAGACAAGACTTGGGAGCATGACTGCGTGTCTGCGTGTCTGCTTTTTCCCTTTTGCCGATAGATCATGATGATAATGATATAGTTTATTCCGTAAGGCGGAAAAAGTGAGAATAAGAAGAAAATTGGATAAATAAAAATAGATCATGAACAAAAGTATTATGTTATGAATCATCATGATGTGTCATCATGGTTATAGGTCCATTTTCCATCAAATAAAAACACTGCTAATTGGATCCAATCTGACCGAACTGGATCCAATCTGGTGAAATCCTTCAAATAACTATAATGCCCCGGAGAATTATTTTCTCGCCGAATCCAAATAACACGATGAATCTTTGGTCAGCACGAGTATTTTGAAATATATTTCATTCCGATTGGAAACTCAACTCTGGATCCAATCTGATTTTTTCTGGATCCAACATAGTTGACTTTATCAGTTTTCATTTTTTTCTCATGAGAAGTAGTTAATCTTTTTAATGATGTTTTGGTTGATACTTATCACAGTTATAAAAAATCTAATAATGAATTTCATCAAAAACCAACAAATTATTGATTTTAAGAAAAAGACAGTTAATGAGAATATTTTCGTTTTTATTCACTCGAAACTTCTGTTTTGTCATTTTTCATGCCTGTGTAACTTTTCAATCTTTTTGAAAACGGAAAATCTTACAAAAGAAATCAGAAAATGAAACACATCATGCATGAGTTAAAGCCGACAAAACATTTTAAAAAAAATGCAAAATCGAAGAAGATTATTTATTTACCAGGAAAATAATGAGCTTGAAGTATACAACAGATTAATATTAAAAAATTGCAAAAAGTAAAAAAAAACCAAACAAATCGATTTTTAAGGAAGATAATAAGCTTGAAATCAAATTATTTCTTTATTTATTTTAGAGACCTCAACCACAGATGACGATAGATGATCTGGTTGACTGTGTGGACGACGAGCTTCTGGAATTTCCAGATGAAGTGTACGAAGAAGTGGTCGTAGGAAATGAATACAATATGTAAATTTTGACAAGTCACATCCTATTACAGGTAACGCTTCCAAAGGTTTTTGATTATAAAAATGACAATTTTTGATTCGAATTACTTGAAACAGTTAAGTGAGTATTTATATGAATATTGTACATAACCCTCAAAAAGTGAGAGTTTTCGATTTTTCAAGATTTTATCGGAAAAATAAAATTCTGACCTAGTTTAATATTGATTGAACTTGTTTCAATAGGTTAAGCTGTTCGGGTTTGTAGTGATGGAAGTGTAGATCCTTTATGTTTAGACAAAGAATGTTGATTTTTTCAGTTTTTGAACGTACAATAGGTCCCATTCAAAGTGAATCTAGCTCTAGAAGTCTGATTATGTTGATATGGTACCGTTCATATTTTTATTGACGAAATTGTAGCTTATCCATGGCTTTATGCAGGCTTAATGTCGTGATTTAAATGTTCGACCTGTCACTGTCACTCTGATTTTGTAAGATGGACTGAATCGAATCTAGCTCTAGGAGTCTGATGTGAGGTACCGTTCATATTTTTATTGACGGAATCGTAGCGTTTCTATGGCTTTATGCAGACTTAATGTCGTGATTTTACTGTTCGACCTGTCACTGTCACTCTGATTTTGTAAGATGGGCTGAAATCGGGCAGAGCACACTGAATAAAGAAAAATAGTACTAAGCGATCGCAACGCGGTCATCCGTAGCGTAAAATTGAGTTTATTGATTGGATTAGACTGACTCGCGCTTTTTTGAAGCTCCGCCCACTTGATTTTTCTGAGGTTGATACACTATGCGGCAATTTGTCTTCCTGAATATCTCAGAAAGAAAAATGGCAGGTTTTTTTTTGAAAATTACTGAAAACTATCGAAAATGTCTGAATACTATTGAAATTTAGCTAAACCAACTGAATATCACCGAAAACTATTGAAATTTTCTGAAAACGCCCGGAAATTCCCCAAATCCGTTGTTTTTTTTTCTGGAAACGATAGAATATAACTGAAAACAATCGTGAAATCCCCCGATTTTGAAAATGATCGACCCCTGAGATGGTGTTTCTTCCCTTGCAATATCCATTTTCTAAAAACTTCCGAATTTAATGTAAAATAGTATGTAAACCCTGTCTACTATCTGTATTTATCCAACCATATCACAGTTATTCACAACTTTGTCTCTGACTTGTTTTAATAAACACATTTTAATATTAATGTAGTGTAGTCTGAGTTTGCTCCTCGTTTATACCTGTGTAACTTGAAAAAAGTGAAATGAACTTTTGAGCAGATGATCAGAGCCTTATTTGTGGCTGAAAAGAACGATGTTGCAAAAGGAATCGCGGCGTTTTTGTCGAGAGGTATGGTTTTATAGAGAGTTAATTGAAATTTAATTCATTAGTTTTACAAATTAATCTTATTGCGAAAAATAGTCACTTTTCGTGAAAGAAGTAGTGAAAAAAATTAAAATTCACGAAAAAGCATTATTTTGTTGACAATTATGTAGAAATTTCCAAAAAAAAAACATTTTTTTAAATCAGTTTTTTCCAGAAATCCTATTCGAAAAGGGAAGAAATGTGGTGAAAAATTGAATTTCAGGTTAATAATTAGGTAGACATTTTTAAAAAAAAAGGGGCTGCTAAAAACATTTTTTGTGAACTTAATAGTGAAAAATTCTCCCAATTTTCGTTGAAAAAAAATATAAATTTGATATTAAACATGCTTTAAATATCTGGAATTTAGTTGAAAATTAAGTTTCACGAAAAAAAATTTTTTGGTCAATAGTTATGTAAATATTCCAGAAAGCATGGTTTTTTTTTCAAAATCGACGTTTTCTATTGATAAAAAAGAAAATTGGGAAAAAACGATTCCTGGTTTGGGTACGTTTCGAGCACAGATTAAACCCAGTGCTCGTGTGTACATTTTTCAATAACCAAAATCAAAATTTTAATGATTTCCAGAAAAATTTGCGAAAAAACAAATTATTTTTTGGAAATACTATGATAACGATTATTGTTTGAAAATGATCCTTTTTCATTAAATTTTAGAAAATACGGTAATTTTTTTTTAAATCGCTTGTTTTCAACAGTTTCTGGCTTGAATTAAGCTTTTTTCTTCGAGAACTGTCGAATTATGACCTATAGGAAGGTTGATAATGTCTTTCAGGACAAGCTGGACGACGAGAAGGAAGGTCCAAGTTCAATAAAATCTACACACTCACTGCTGATGTTCTGGGACAGGTATATTATCTTCTTGATTTCAGTAGCATAATTCTGAAACTTCAGAATACACTAAAAAAAAAATCGGGGAAACCATTCGGTGTCTGTATGGATTCTGGAATTCATATTGGTTGAGACTGAATTCCGTTTTGATTCATACAGACCAGAGTTGCACGGAAGTAAAATTTTTCAAAACGGAAGTCGGAAGTGAAATTTTTTCACGGAAGTCGGAAGTCGGAATTGAAAAAAGGACGGAAGTCGGAAATAGAATTTTTCCAACAGTAGTCGGGAGTCCAAAAAAGTTGGAAAAAAACCCAGAGATATTGTATATCTGCTCATTCTCAACAGGTGAAGGTCAAAAAACGGCAGAAGTCGGAAGGCGGAAGTCTGAATTCCGTGCAACTCTGATACAGACACTGAAAGTTTTCCCTGACAAAACTAGTTTATGTCCTTCTGGGCTTTTTCATTTTAAGTAAAAATTGGGTGACTTCCCAACTTTTCAAAAAATAAAAAGGTTTTTCAGTACTGCACTAAACTCGTGTTGTTTTTTGATGATTTCTTTTTACAGAAAGCAGCGGTTTCTGTAACGAGCGTCAGCGGTCACCTGATGGAGTGGGCTTTTCACGCAGACATGGCGAATTGGCAGGTTTGCTTCGTTTCTGAATGAAAACAAGATATTTCTCAAGAAAACTATCTGTGAGACGTGATGCATATCTTCCTGAGTATACGCCTAGAATGAGAGAGAGCACAGAAAATTTGCGGTTAGAGAGTGTTCTGTGTAGGTTTACGGGGCCAATCGATATTCTATTTTTATTGTATCCAATGATTATTTGTCTTTTAAAACAACATTTTCATGGCTATTCAGGTGTTCAAGATATCTTTCAAATTCCTTGAACATCATCATATTAATAAGCGACAAATCCTCCGCCCACTTTTCGTGAAGCCGATTTTTGGGTGAAGCTTTTTGGATTTGGTTGGGTTTGAGGGAGAGGGAGGGGTTGTGCAAAAGTTCCCAGAGGGAGGATACGAACCCGCTCAGAGGAGGCAACTCAGATTTGATCCAGAAAAAACCAGATTGGATCCAGAGTTGCACCTCCAATCGGGATGAAATATACTTCAATGTACTCGTTTCAACCGAGTATTCACCATGGTATCTGGTTTTGGCGAAAAAATGATTTTCCGAGACAATATAGCCATTTGAAGGATTTTGTCAGATTGGATCCAGAACGGTCATATTGGATTCAAATTAGATCCAATTTGCATTTCTGATTCTGTGAAAAAAGGTCCCGATAAGTCACTTTTTTGTTCTAAAAACACCATAACTATTTGTTCCATAATAATTCAGCTCATGATTCATCTGTTAACTCAAGTTTCGAATACATCAAGAGCATTCGAATGAAATTTGAAAACTCTGATTGGATCCAGAAAAAAATCAGATTTGATCCAGAAAAAATCAGATTTGATCCAGAAAAAATCAGATTTGATCTATAATGCAGAAATTATAACTTCCAGCAACATTCATTCGATATCAAAAGAACCATTGTTCAAATTTATAAGTTCTTTCTCAGTGTATTTGTGGTATTTCGGGCATTCCGCTGAAGTTTCTCTTGCTTATCACACCACGTGGTGGCCTCCCAGTCATAACACTGAACCTGATTTTTTTTTCAAAAAAATGACTTCGTAACTTCGATATAACTCAGGAATCGAAAAACAATTTGAGATTGAAAACGATCAGCTTTAAAAAGCGTAGTGAGTGCTGGGTCTGACGTTATTAATCTCTAAAGTTTTGGGTGGACCGACATTGACCCGTAAATGGGCGACAGTAGGATCTGGCAACAGATGAACTGCAAATAGACTCTAAGATGCGACTGGGCGACAAATGGATTGAAGATGGGCTAGCATGAGACTGGACGACAGAATGACTGTAGTTTTAACAACGAAGAGAAAATTAATCCGATTTGTAGAACGCAGTTAATAAAATAAGTTTGTCATGCGCGTGTCAAGTGGAACATCGCATTTTCTATTTTTTTTTTCACATTTTCTGATTATTTTCGTTACGTTTTGTTTTGTATCATGTAAGTCCCATCTTATTGTTTTACAAACTAAAATGAGTTGATGACCTGTTCTCAAAATTTACAAAAAGCTAATGATAACAACTTCGAATACTTTCTGTTTTTCGCGTCTTACACCTTTCTTCTCGTATTCACCTGAAAACTTATTGAGATCTTTATGAAAATAATTCCTTTTCAGATACATGCATGCAATGTTTGAAAATGAGAGGTAGAAGCTTTTATATCCCATTTTTAAGATTTTTAGATTGAAATCGACCAAAACACGGGAATTCGACATCGTTAAAAGACTCAATAGCTTCTATCCTTCACTATCACGATTTTTCCCTTTTAGTAATCGACTTACAGATCAGCGTGCATTGAAGTTTGGACGAGAAAGATCATGTAAGCTGTGAATTTCGATGAAAGTAAGTTTTCAGTTCTTTTTAATTTAGCTGCAAAATAATTAATTTTGTGACGAATTAAATTGACGAAAAAACGTTACAGAAGACCAGCACCATCCCACATCACAACTGGCGACTGCGCTGCTACTTGATCACGAGGTAAATTTTATGCAAGTTCGTATTCTCAATCTCTAGGCGACTAACGTACTTTGCAAAAATAACGCCATGATGCATTTTTCTAATTTTGTCATCTTACATGAGATATATACCAAAATCCGGGAATCTGTCAGATATGTGGTCGCGTAGGTTTTCAAATATGTTGAAGAAAGTAAAATCACTCTTGAAAGTTACCACCGAGTTATGGTTTTTTTTGCTGATAAATGAAACGAGTGAATCTATTTCACAAAGACCAAATGAGAGAAAGAAGAGTTACATTGACCATAAGTGAGTTTCATAAAAATAAACTTCACGAGACACACTACATAGCTAACAAAAAAAACTTATAACAAGAAGTTGGGAACTGATCCGAATAAAAGGAAATCAGCAAACCTTTGATTACACTACTCGGCCATTGGAGACATGGTTTCAGCCCTATGTAGCCCGATTTTCCGTATCAACATGATAATTCAGATTTTAAAAAATTAAATTTCCATAAATTAGTCGGTAGAGCAGTTTTATCGTCATTATTATATTTAAAAACTTAGGGGAGCTCTATCTTATAAGACCTCAGAGCTTCCTCGGAAACAATTTATTCGTTCCAATTCACTTAAAATTTGATATTCAGGACCGTCAGATGAAGTGCGTCGATCTAGATGACAACTGTCCTGGGAGCTGTAGATGGAAGGGGTACAGCAACCGATCATCGGAAGAGTCCTCATTGATCATGGAAGAAGAAATTTCAACTAATTATTTTTGAGTTTCAAATGAATAAATATGACATGAAAGTGTGTTTATGGATGGAATATTGGATCGAATGTTGGTTCAAAGTGTATAGATTTTACAAGGAGTGCTAAAATTGGATCCAGAAAAAACTCTGATTTGATCCAGAAAAAATCAGATTTGATCCAGAAAAAGTCAGATTTGATCCAACCACAGTTTTTCTAGAATAAACCGGATTTTTTCTGGATCAAATCTGAGTTGCCTCCTCTGAGCGCGACAATCGCGTGAAAGTTGTCTGCTTTAACCACTCGGTCACAGCTGCACGAAATTTTGTGGCGGCCGTTTGAATGAGCACTGATGGGTGCGGAGGTCAACGCATGTTGTTGCGTTGGATTTAGCAATATGAACATTAGTTACGGTTGCATGCAGATTGGAAAGAGAGAGAGGGAGAGGGGGGTGAGAGAGAGAGAGAGAGAGAGAGAGAGAGAGAGAGAGAGAGAAAGTGAGAGAGAGAGAGAGGAAGGGGAGAGAGAGAGAGAGAGAGAGAGAGAGAGAGAGAGAGAGAGAGAGAGAGAGAGAGAGAGAGAAAGAGAGGGGGAGAAAGAAAGAGAGAGACGGAGATGGAGAAAAAAGAAATCGTTTTGGAGCGTTAGCGGAAAAACTCAAGCGGCCCGAGCGTAGCGAGGAATAGCTGCTTGTATTTTATGTTCGAACTCAGAAAGATTGAACATTTCACACGAAAAGTGAACCTGTAAGACGTAGTGCACTTCTGCTTACTTACTGCATAGAGTTATTGGCAGAGTTTACTCTTAATTTTTGTGTGTGCTTTTTGGAATTTCTGATTTCGAGTATGAAATGTGTTCAAAAAATTGATTAGCCTCGTAAACCTACAAAAAGCACTCTTTAACCGCCAAGTGTCATGTGCTCTCTGATAGAAATATATGTGGTGGAGACTCTGCACCCTTCTCCCTCAGAGTACTCTCTCGCCGACCCATCTGTGTCTATCATTTTAACACACTCTCTCACTCTTATAGTGAGCAGACGTCACATAATCACAAAAGTCTTTCAGACCGTCCGGATAGCCGACCTCTTTGATGCTCCAATTCAACATAATGTGAACTCGACGATGAAAGATATTGAACGAACGTTGAAGTGAGATTTTCTCTTTCTCTCTCTATCTCCCTCTCTCTTTCTCTCTCTATCTCCCTCTCTCTCTTTCTCTCTCTCCCTCTGTCTCTCTCTCTCTCTGTCTCTCTCTCTCTCTCTCCCTCTCTCTCTCACTTTATCTTTCTCTCTCTCTCTCTCTCTCTCTCTCTCTCTCTCTCTCTCTCTCTCTCTCTCTCTCTCTCTCTCCCTCTCTCTCACTTTATTTTCTCTCTCTCTCACTTGCTCTCTTTTTCGCTCTCATTTCTTCCTTTCCCCGCCCTTTAAATTTTAAATTTTGAAATTTTTATAAAGTATAAGTTTTTCATGTTTCAAATAAGAAATTTTACCAAGATAGTGTAAAGCTTTACAATACGAAAATTTCGGCGGTTGACTAAAAAGAATTGACAAAAACATGGTTTTATGACTGACTCAAGTGAAAATACACAAATCTTTTGAAACATAACTCGAGTGTCAACAAAATTTACAGAGAAGAAGCACCGAAAAACGATGTTCTGGTTCTGTGGACGGATTGTGATAGAGAGGTGACTTTTTTTGTGGGCGGAGCTGTCCAATAAGGTCAATGCATCTTCAGGGTGAAAATATTGGAGCTGAGATAGTCCATGTCTGTACATCGAGTAACAGAAGGCTACAAGTTTACAGAGCTAAGTGAGTGTTTCTAATTCATTTATACGCATAAACAACTGTTTCCTAGTGAAAATGGTAGATAGATAGATAGTTTATTCCTGGAAGGCGAGAGTAAAAGATAAACAAAAAGAAGGAGAAAAATATATATGTCAAAGGTGTACAAGTTTACAGAGCCAAGTGAGTGTTTCTAATTTATTTATACGCATAAATAACTGTTTCCTAGTGAAAATGGTAGATAGATAGATAGTTTATTCCCGGAAGGCGAGAGTAAAAGATAAACAAAAAGAAGGAGAAAAATATATATGTCAAAGGTGTGTAAAGTTCGTAAAGTCATAAAATTATGTTCCGGTTCTTTTCTTCTTTGAAAGAGCGTTGTACGATTCATCTGCACGGGGCACAAATGCGTATTCTCGGATCTTTTTCTTTGGTACTTCGTAAGAGAGTTTCCGCGAGCTACCTCTTGACTCTGTAATTTTAAAGAAGTCTTCAGGATTAATCTCAACTTTTCCGTGTAGAATTTCTCGCACCATGTTATTATCCGTAATTTCTTTTCGTGCGCTAAGTTCCTGGAGCTTTAGAAAATGAGAGAGTTGAAAATAAAAAGTGGTTTCTTTTTGAAATAGGGCAAATTTAACAGTAATTATTAGTTCTCAACTAAATAGAAAATCCTCGTTTCTCGAGAAAAAAAAAGAGAGAGAGAGAATTCTTACTCTTTTTCCATGTTTCAAAATGATCTCATAACAATGATTGCATCTATCAATCTGTTACGACTGGAAAATCTATCGCTACGCTCAGATTTTTGTTTTGATAGTTGAAAGTCACAATTTTTGGTTTTGCATATTATTTCCAAAAATGGGCGGGACGATAGGGGCGGTGCCAGCCCATAACTACAAACCAGAGTTGCACGGTAGTAAAATTTTTTTCAACGGTAGTCAGGAGTGCAAAAAACTTGAAAAAACTCAGAGATATTGTATATCCGCTCATTCTCAACAGGTGAAGATCAATTCCTGACTGAATAGAAATGATTCCACGGTATTTTCGTCATTTTTCATGAATTTTTTTTTTGACGGAAGTCGGAATTCCGTGCACCTGATTCATACGCATAAATAAGAGATCTCTAGTAAAAGTGAGAGTTATAGATAAAAAATGGTTTCTTTTTGAAATAGGGCGAATTTAACAGTAATCATAAGTTCTCAACTAAATAGAAAATCCTCGTTTCTCGAAAAAAAAGAGTGAGAGAGAATGAATTCTTACTCTTTTTTCATGTTTCGAATTGATCTCATAACAATGATTGCATTAATCAATCTGTTACCACGGGCAAAAGTTGTCACTACGCTCAGATTTTGGTTTTGATAGTTGAAAGCCACAATTTTTTGGTTTTGCATATTATTTCCAAAAATGGGCGGGACGAATGGGGCGGTGCCAGCCCATAACTACATACCTCACAACACCACAACTCAGGCAACTAAATACAACCGTTTCCGGTGATTTCCGCCCTGTTTCCGGAGTTTTCCCAGTAAAAAACGGCCGGAAACGGCGGGGAAAACACCGGAAACGACCGTTTTTCTCGGAAACGGTCGGAAATCATCGGAAACGGTCGGAAAACACCGGAAACGGCCGGAAATAGGAAATACCACCGGAAACGGTTGTATTTAGTTGCCTGAGAACAGAGCGAGAGAGAGAGAGAGAAAATGAAGTTTGCAAATTTAGATTCTCAGAAATCACGGCCGCCGCAATATGGCATGCAGTCAACAATTTGATCAGACTTGACGAGAAAACAGTGGACGCAGTTAACTG
>OZ022252.1:3492604-3517604 GCA_963978915.1 Caenorhabditis parvicauda
AAAACTGCTTCCCAGTTTCATCGGACTCGCCCTCGTCGACGGTTACGATAACATGGGTTTCGCGATGAGCAAACCTGATCTCAGAGCCAATTTGGAGCAGGGACTCAAAGATATTTGCGATGGTAGAAGATCCAAGCAGGACGTACTGCAAGAACAGGTGAATTTTGGAACCTTGTTATCTTTTCAAAACTTGCTCTAATTTTCTGGTACAAGTATCTGGAACTGGACAATTTTCTGATAATTCTACAATCTTCAGAATAACATTAGTTTTTCGTAAAAATGTCAATTTGCGAAAAAAAAATAAGCTCATTTTTCGAAAATTTGCCAAGTTTTCAACTTCAATACATTGTTTGTGGAAGTATGTCAAGCTTCTTGTTGTGACTGTAGAAATAATCGATGTTGTTCTAGCAGGTTATAGAACATTGCTTCTGGAATGTTCTAGAACCTTGTTTCCCGAATGTTCTAGAACCCTTGTAAATTGTATATAAGGTCGAGTTTTGTGTAATAAAGAGAGAGATAATTCTACTTCTACATTCGACACCTGGTACTTGGATAGTACTACACGGACGTACGAAGAGATTACAACTGGCGATCAGGACTACTACAAGGACGATCGTGTAACTACGGACCACCAGAGGAGCCACGATGGATATGACCATGAAGATGTTCCAAGACACTCTCAAGCAAGTGATGGCGGAGAACAACCGGCAGATTGCTGCTCTCATAGCGGAGAACAACAAGACGGTGACGGTGCTCATGGAAAAGTTATCATCTGGAAGCGGTGAAGTGGTAGCTACTAGGATGACGGGTGGCAGTGCAAGAACGATGACGGATTTGCTGAAGAGGATCCAGACGTTTTCATACGACTCGGAGAATGGACAGACGTACGAGGCTTGGCTCAAACGGTTCGAATGGATTCTGGAGGATGCAGAGGAATCACTCGACGACGAGAGCAAGGTGCGGATCTTAGTTGAGAAGTTGGACTTTGACGCATATTCGAAGTACGCTGATCGCATTCTACCCAAGGAGCCGAAGGACATGACATACAAGGAGACGGTGAAGACCTTGAAGCTGATCTTCGACACAGGCTTGTCCAAGTTCAAGAGAAGACTTGCTGTGTTGAACGCAGAATATGTCAGTGGCAACCTGAAGGACTATACTGGAAGCGTGAAGAGGAAGTTCATCACATCGGAGTGGGGCTCAATGACGAAGGAACAACTCGAGTGTTTGATCTGGATTGCTGGGCTGAAACACCCGCGGCACGCGAACATAAAGTTGAGGGCATTGGAAGCTCTGGAGATGAACCCGGACCTGACAATCAACGAGCTGTGCGACATGGTCGAGCGTTCCATGGAGATTCTGGAGGACGCGAAGACGGGACCAGAAGTGGGAATGGACGTTTGTGCGGTGAAGAGAGAGGACAAGCACAAGGGACCAAGTGAGAAGTCGGCAGCTGAAGAAGACGAGAAGAAGAAGAAGACGACGACGACCCAGAAGCAGTCACGAAGAATCTGCAACAGATGTGGATGGGACCATGGTGACAGGAAATGCTTCAGATGTAGAAAGAAGGGTCATGTGACGAGATGCTGTGAGAACCAAGACCGAGAAGAAGAGGAAGACGGGATGGTCAGCACAGTGAATGTAGCTCAGGTGATGAGTACAAGAAGAAAGAAGGGCAGTCGGAGGAAGAAGGTGAGGACCAAGGCTGGAGAAGACGACAACAGGAAGTACGTCAACCTGATGATCAATGGAGAGAAGATCAGAATGCTGTTCGACACGGGAAGTGAAGTTTCGGTGATCAGCGAAGAAGACTGGCAGCGGCTTGGAGCACCACGACTGGCAAAGGACAAGTTGAAATTGACGACGATCAACGGACATGGATTGGACCTGATTGGACGACTGCAGTGCACGTTCACGTTTGCGGGTCAGAAGAGTGAAGGAGTCTGCTACGTTGGTGGGACGACAACAGTGGTAGGCATGGACTGGATGATGAAGAACGATCTGATGACGGAAGTTCTACGATGGGTCTCCAGTGAAGAAGACGAGCAGTTCACAATCTTCGGAGAAGGGGAGATGTTGTGACTGTAGAAATAATCGATGTTGTTCTAGCAGGTTATAGAACATTGCTTCTGGAATGTTCTAGAACCTTGTTTCCCGAATGTTCTAGAACCCTTGTAAATTGTATATAAGGTCGAGTTTTGTGTAATAAAGAGAGAGATAATTCTACTTCTACATTCGACACCTGGTACTTGGATAGTACTACACGGACGTACGAAGAGATTACAACTCTTCTAAATCAATTTGTTCATTCAGATTGGGAAATATCGTGATATCTTCATAGAAGCAGAGAGAAATATCAATGTACTGTCAGACTCGTTGCAAAGGTGATTTTTTCGTTATCTCAAGGTGAATTTCTGTGAAAAAAATGAGTTCGAACATGTTTCTGTCATTGATCTGACGTAAGATAATCTTTAATAGTGTTTCTGGCAAGAAATATGTAGGTATAAAAGTTAAGAAAATTGATAGTGGCTCGATATAGGTCTTACACCCCCTTATTAGTCAGACAAATTTGGAAAGGAATATTAAATGTTTTCGTAATATTTAGGGAAAATTCTGTGAAAAATTAGTTGGAAAAAGATGGAAATGTGTTTTTTATAATTTTTCTTGTGGGAAAAAAGTCAGAAAATCGAGAAGTTGATTTTCGATGCAAGTTTTGATTGATGTAAGGTAAAACTGACCGATTTTGAAAAGAAAAAGGCAAATAAATAAACCAAACTTTTTTGCCCGCGAAAAGCTCTGGCGGCTTGAGCGTAGCGAGAAATATCTGTTGTTTATTACTAAAGCATCGAGACCCCTGCGACAGCCTAATACAACTATCATTTGTTAAGGCACCTAGCGACAAGACCTGCCGATCAACCGCGAGGTGGTGGTCGTGGTGGTGGCAGAGGTGGTGGTGGAGCTGGTGGTAGAAGAGGTGACGATGACGGTGACGAAGACGACAATCATGGGAACGGAGGTGGCGGACAACGCGGTGGACGCGGGAGTCGAGGTCGTGGAAGAGGAACGACTAGAGGTACGACAACGACCAGGGGAAGAGGAAGACCGAAGAATCCTGCACCGCAAGTCGATTTTCTGGCTGATGTGAGTGAGAGAGAGAGAGAAAGGGAGAGAGAGAGAGAGAGAGAGAGAGAGAGAGAGAGAAAGAAAGAGAGAGAGAGATATTGCAGAGTAGTATGATCCAACTGGACGACGAGCCGAGACCCACAAGAAGCAGCGGATCAGGTCAACGACTATCAAGACCACGATTATCAGATGTGGCGAGAGATAGAGGTAATATTTAGTGTCAGTAATTTTGTGGTCATAAAAAAAGATTCATCTCAGTAATTTTGAAAAACTAGCTGTTGAACCTCCGCTGCTCTCAGGCGTTTCGCGTGTTTTTTTGGATGCTCGTATTTTTTGCTATCGATAAACTCAAACGCAAGAAATAATTTTTATCATATAAGCTACTTTTTTTCCAATTTTTTCTGTTCCAAAATGAAAAATTCAATGTTTGCACAAAAATATTGACTTTCTTTTTTGTCCATTCCAAAAGTGGGCGTAACGGGGGCTGGATGACCAAGGATGGTCGGTCAAAAATGGCTTACTTGCAAAATTTTCAAATCGAAAACTTTTTTTGTAAGTGAAACTATTCAGATTCAACTGGAGGCGTCGTCTGCATGTGCGACCCACCGGCGACAGCAGTCCAAAGAACGACCCAGAAAGAAGGACCTAATAAAGGAAGAAAGTTCTGGACTTGCGCACAGCCCTTCTCGTCAGAAACCAAGTGCAAGTTTTTCAAATGGGCTGACGAGGTATGAGACCACGCCCCTTTTTTTGCAATGTGTGCATGGTTTTCATCCCAGTCGTGTAAATAGTTTTACTGCCAGTTCGGTGATCTCACCTCGGTCTTGTTGAATTGAGCAAAAATCGGATCATCTAAAGTGCTCCAAAATTATCGATTGATTTTGAAAAGTTGAAAAGTAACCTTTGAAAAAACTGATTAAATTTGAGTTAAAAGTTGTACCCCCACAGGCGAATTAAGGATACCGTAATACTCTGCTCTTAAGACGTCACATACAGTGTGTTTTTCTCGGCCATATAACATCATGATTTAGGAATTTCTAGAACTATCGATTGATTTCTTACTGTACATAGAGATGTTACTGTAGGTAAAGCCACCTATAGTACTTTTCGGTACTGTAGTTTAAAATGTGTTGAATTCGAGTTGAGTTAAAAGTAGTACTTTAGGTGAATTGAGGATACCGTAATACAACGTGTCACGTCACCTACAGTATGTTCACCCAATTTTCTATGTTTATTGATTGATTCCAAGAAAACATTAGAATCATTAGCTACTATAGTTTTCCCTGTCCCATGCAGTCCAGTATAGTGGAAAACAACAGCTCTGAGGGTTTTGCCCGACTATTTGTACTAAAGATTCCTCCAAACGTACGCTCACAGTCTTTATTGCCATACTGTCAGTGATAAAGACACCGTTATCTTGCGGAAAGAATGGAATGTGGTGCTCACCACCATCACTTTCACTTCCCTTTTCAAATTTATTGTGGTTAACTGAATTTTGAATCATAATGCAGATCAGGGTTGACTGAATGTAGCCGCTCTGCAACCGCTTTGCAAAACCCTTCGCGAAGCGCACTTTCCTCATTGTATTTTTTGCTAATATTTTAACCCTTTTTCCTCGTTTCACATACAGTGCTGGCCATAATCTTTTGCGCATTCGCATTTTTGGGCATAACTTTTCTCAAAGATCATGGAATGAACTGAAATTTTGAGACATGATTTTAGACATCATTTCCATCTGGGAAAACTTTAACACGTTCAATAAACAAACTTCAAACAAGTTTTCCATAATTATAACAAATATCACCAAAAATCAGAAATTTGGCACTCATGACTCAAGAGCCCATGAAAATTTTTCAACATTGCCAATCAGCTAGAAAGTATTATTTTATGTTTGACACAGTCTAGAAGAAGATTTTCGCATAAGCCATTGCCGGATATTGTTTTGATACGCAGTCCAGGAGTACGCCGACTATCTCTACTTGGATGCTCTGTCCAGCTTTCTTTAAAAGAGTATCCTTTGTTGGATTTCGCAGTGTGACAGTTTTGAAAATTTCATTCTAGCTTCACACGATATTCTACCATAATATTAAAATACTGACACCGTGTTAAACACTCTATAGGATCTACGAGGGTCTTGTGAAACGAGGTGCTCACATGCTGCAACCTGTGTTCGGCAGCGTTCTCTCGTCATAATCATGTCCAATTTCTATACTTCTCAGATTTCAATACTGTATTAACATCAGGAATGTTTGTTTCGTTGTAGATTTGAAAGTGGATAACACGGAAAAATTCAGAAGAAATTTTATAACATGAAACATGGACTTTCGTTCTTCATGGTGAAACGTCCGTATTTATTGCTTGGATATTAAAGTTTTTTGTTGTGTTCAGATTCGAATATCCGTTAGTTTGTAGTAGAAATATCAAGAATAAACAAGTTCACAAATTTTCAACTTCTCCAATCGTTTCCAAACCTTTGTAAAACAAGCCGGTGACATAGGCATTACACAAGAAAAAACGAAATTTTATGTTTCTTGTTACCAAATTGCTTTTGAAGTTTTTCGTGGTACTCACACACAAATCTTTGACAAAACAAACATTTTAGTTGTTAATACTGTATTGAAATCTGAGAAGTATCAAAATTGGACATGATTATGACGAGAGAACGCTGCCGAACACAGGTTGCAGCATGTGAGCACCTCGTTTCACAAGACCCTTGTAGATCCTATAGAGTGTTTAACATGGTGTCAGTATTTTAATATTATGGTAGAATATCGTGTGAAGCTAGAATGAAATTTTCAAAACTTTCACACTACGAAATCCAACAAAGGATACTCTTTTAAAGAAAGCTGGACAGAGCATCCAAGTAGAGATAGTCGGCGTACTCCTGGACTGCGTATCAAAACAATATCCGGCAATGGCTTATGCGAAAATCTTCTTCTAGACTATGTCAAACATAAAATAATAGTTTCCAGCTGATTGGCAATGTTGAAAAATTTTCATGGGCTCTTGAGTCATGAGTGCCAAATTTTCGATTTTGGGTGATTTTTGTTATAATTATGGAAAACTTGTTTGAAGTTTGTTTATTGAACGTGTTAAAGTTTTCCCAAATGGAAATCATGCCTAGAATCATGTCTCAAAATTTCAGTTCATTCCATGATCTTTGAGAAAAGTTATGCCCAAAAATGCGAATGCGCAAAAGATTATGGCCAGCACTGTATATCCGCTAGAAGCATGGCCGTTTTCAAACGCGCTCTAATCTCAATTTCGCAGAATGAGTACGGTAGGAGTCGGGACTCTCACAACGAACAGTTAGATCTTTGTGGATTTAAATTATTATTCTTACTTTCAGTCTATTGAAATTAAAGGCTCATTACGTGAATCGTTCTTGTATTTCAAGGCGAAAATGCTACGGTACTAAGTGCCCGATTTACGGAGGCCAGACTTTTTTACATGTAGAGGAAAATATGTGAAATGTTTGAAGTAGGTAAAAGTATCCGCAACGTTCATTATGTCAATTGAAACATGTATCAAAGTAAAAACACTTTCGAAAATGAAGCGGAGGTCGGCAACGCGGTTGCGAAGCGGTTTTATTGTCTTATGCCTTTGCCGAGGTGTGCTTAATAGTCATCCTGTAATATAGAACCAAGTTCCTGTGAGTCAGCAGGTGTGTCACTCTTTTTCCACTGCCCACCATTATCTGATATATTCATGTATACACTCATTTGAAGGTGACTAACCGTCCTCCCCCCTTGCCGCACCATCGTTCATATCGATTCCTGGCAACCACAGGCAAATAGTGGTATCGTGCGGTCGGGCAGCCTCTCAACTCACCATTGTGACTTGTACCAGCCGGTATAACGCCTCCCACAACACACATTCATGCAAATAACTTTGAATACATGTCCCCGACGAGCAGGCTTCTTTTTGAAATTTCTTGTCTCTGGTGTTGCGGTTTAATGATTGGACTGTCACCTACAATAGCTGGGGTTCGATCCTTGCACTGAAAAGTTTTGCTTGACCTATCAGAGCTAGGTTTCGATCTTTGTTTTGGGAGGTTTTGCTTTTACCTTCCGAACAGGCTTCGTTTTGAAATTTCTTGTCTCTGGTGTTGTGGTTAAATGATTTGACTGTAACCTGCAAGAGCCGGAGTTCGATCCTTGCGGTGGGGTGTTTTTTTTGTTTTTTCCATAATTCTATTCTGAAAATAAGGTCAGCTAGTTTTCTGCTAAAAACTGAATTCGATTTTTGCTCAAATCAACAGAACTTCCCTTTTTAAATTCCGTGTTCCGTATTTTTGTCATCATCCTTCCCAAATTTGTCTCTAATTTCACTTTACAAAGTTTTAATGAATGTTCAGAATTATGGCCACTGTACCTGATGACAACCTGGTGAGATTTCTGTCCAGATTTTATTTTGAAATTGAAAAAAAAAACAGGTAAAAAGCATAATAATGAGAGTAAAATGATCAAAAGACAAGAGATAAAAGATAAGATGAGTGAAAAGAGAAAAATATAGGAGTTACGAAGTAACAATACCTTTTGTCAATGAAAAAAGGAAGTGCCGTAAATCGACACATAACTACAGTAACCGAAATTTTTTTGGCTATTTTTGATCTACGATTTTTCATGGTTTTTCTCACTTTTCCTACCTTGTACATAGATTAGTAGAAGATTCCTCAAAGTGTATGAAGAGGTAACAAAGAAAGAAAAAACAGTAAATCTACACATAACTACAGTAACCGAAATTTTGTTCACAATTTTTGATCTACGATTTTTCATGGTTTTTCTCACTTTTCCTACCTTGTACATAGATTAGTAGAAGATTCCTCAAAGTGTATGAAGAGGTAACAAAGAAAGAAAAAACAGTAAATCTACACATAACTACAGTAACCGAGTTTTTGTTGACAACTTTTGATCTACGATTTTCATCATTTTTCTCACTTTTCCTACCTTGTACATAGATTAGTAGAAGATTCCTCAAAGTGTATGAAGAGGTAACAAAGAAAGAAAAAACAGTAAATCTACACATAACTACAGTAACCGAGTTTTTGTTGACAACTTTTGATCTACAATTTTTCATGGTTTTTCTCAATTTTCACCACAGATCACAAGAAGAACGAGCATCCTGAAGGCTATCGAAGAACTCAGAGGCAAGAAGCATGAAATCGCACAGGCACTGCGTGATATCGGAGTCAATCCAGAAAATGAGGTTTATTGATTTTTTTTTCAATTTTTCGAAAAAGTCAGTACTTATATCCATTGTATCCAGTAGTAGTTAAAATTGTTTGATCAAATTGATTTTTTTAAAACTAATTTTTCGGTAATTTTTTTTCAAAATTTTAGAAAAATCAAATTTTCTGTATACTTTCATGATAATTAGATAAAGTTGTTAGATTGTTCTGAACATTTCGAGAAAACCCATTTCTTAAAAGTTCTTACAGATTTTTTTCGAATTTTTAATTTTTGAAAAATTAATTTTTTTCCAAATTTCCACGTAAAGTTTTCCCGCTTTTAAGATTGAACAATTGCTTGAAAAATTTTTTTTCACACAAAAATTCGAATTTAAATTTTTAAAAATTTAACTTATTGCAATTTTCGATGGTTTTGAAAATTGAAAAAAATAAACCCAAAATGTTTTTAAATTAAAAATTTAGGAAAAGAAAGAATTGGCGAAGAAGCTTCTTGATGCGTACGATACGCTGAACGAACAGGAAAGCAAGTATCTGACCTTGTTGACGACTATTGTGGTGAGCTTTCGATTTTGAATTTTGAATTTTTAAAAAAATGAAAGTTGAATTTTTTCTAAAGTCTATTTTTTTCGAAACGGATCGAAATTTGATATTTCTTGTATTTTTAAACGGTTTTTTTCTGAAGTCTGGAACAGATCATTATTATTATTAATTTCTTACTCCTAGAGAAAAAAAAACCGATTAAAATTTGTCTTGAGTTCTATTAGGAGTTTGCCAATATGCACATGAAAACCAAATTTATGACTAATCCGAGTCAACATGACGGAAAACTGTCGCTAGATTCTATCATTTTGAGAATATTCACGAAGAAAGCCGGTTTTATGACTAATCCAATTCAACATGACTGTTGAATTGTCTCGATGGTTCTAATAGATGATCGGAAGAGCCAAATTTATGACTGCTCCGAGTCAACCTGACGAAAAACTGTAACTAGATTCTATCCTTTCCAGAATATTCATGTAGAAAGCCGGATTTATGACTCATCCTAGTCAACATAACCCTCAAACTGTCTAGATGTCTCTAACCAATTATTTTTCTCAAAACACGGAAAAACCAAATTTGTGTCTACTCCAAGTCAACATGATCGTTTTCCAGAATATTCACGAAGAAGCCGCCCATGAAATGGCTGACGAGCTTGCTATCGGAATCGAAGAAGATAAGAAAAGAGTGAAGGACATTGAAAAAAGAATCGCGGAAAGAAAAGAAAATGGAGAATCTTCGGTCAAGCAAGAAGAAGTTCACATTAAAGAGGAGGTCGAGGGAGATGGTGAGCTTTTTTGTTGATAAAATAGATGTTAACTTCGTGGGTGGTCTTTTCGATTATAAAATAGACGTTAACTTCGTGTGTGGTCTTTTTGATTATAAAATAGACGTTAACTTCGTGTGTGGTCTTTTTGATTATAAAATAGACGTTAACTTCGTGTGTGGTCTTTTTCCAATATAATTTTCAATTATTCATGAAAAATTGGTTTCAAAACTTGAAAAATAAGAAATTAAGCTAAATATTGCAAGAAATTGAGTATTAAATTAGTGTGTGGTCTTTTTTGAATATCATTTTTTCCTTTTAAAGCAAAAATGTCCTATTTCGAGTGTTTAGTATCGGAAAAAGATTGTCAGATCAGAAAAGCCTATTAAATTTGAATTATACTTCTGGGAGAATGGACGCGATGTTCTTTAAAGTCGTGGGTGGTCCTTTTTTCATCCAAACACGACTCATTTTTTTCTTTGAAAAATGGAATTTTTGTTCGAAGCTTGATATGTTGCAGACGAAGAAGAACTTCGCCAGGCACTGCTGGAGTTCAAGAATTTGTCTGAACAAGCCGTCGAAGCGAGTAAACTTAATGAGAAGTTGGTTGAAAGACATCAACTCCAGAAGAAACAGGTATGATTTGGGTTCGATTTAGAAAATAGACCTTCTGAAAACAGTGAGAACCTATGTTCCAATAAAAACAGTAATAATTAGTCACAAAAATTGAATTTAAAAAAACTTGATTTTTCAAAAATAATTTTCAGAAGAATCAAACAATTTTATTTGATTGTCAAAAAAAATTTGAAAAATCTCTGAATATTCATCTCATGGAGTGAGATTTTTTTGAAAAGCCTCAAAATTAAAAAAAAAAACATCGCCCGGCACTGCGCGGACGGATCCAAACTTGCCAAGCCTGGTTCAAGCTATATTCCCAATAGCGTTTAGCCGTGACAGCTTTGTGCTATATTCAATGGAAAGAAGATGATTTTACAGAGAAATACGATGATAGAAGGACGGAAACAAAAGATGAAAGAGTTGGAAGAAAGGGCGAAAGAAGCGCGTGATATGGTGCAAGAAAAGATGAAATTATGTAAGATTTTCCAATATCAATGCAAAAATTACCTTATTCTACTATTTTGACAGCATTTTTGGTAAGAAATGAGTCATTCAATCGAAATCTGAAAAGTTTGTTATAGAGAAATGCCTGATAAAATATTCATATTGTTCATCGTTCAGTTGTTTATCTGAAAGAAAGTGAAAGAAGATTGAGAATTCTAAATTTAATGTCAAAAAAACCTTTCATAGCATACACTCTGTTACTAAAAAACAAGAACACCTATATTTTCTCATATTTCTCAGCTCATATTCAAGTTAGAACTATGTCACTTCCCGAATGTTTTTAACGAACAGAAACAATGTTATTTGCCGAATATCAGCTGAATCGAACGATTGATTCAGAAGTTATAACCGAAAATGTCAAAAACAGGGTGTTACAAAAAAACAAGAACACTCAAATTGCTGTAAGAAAAGAAAGTGCACGATTGTCCAAACTTCATTTTTATTTTTATTCCTATCATTCAATCACTAATCAGTTGTTTTTCAATGTAATGTGTGGTATAAAACATCTCTCTGGTGCATTAAAAGATAAAATCATGTCTTTTCGGAAAAGCTGGCTTGTCCACATGGAAAATCGCAAGAAAAAATGGCAGAACAGCTCTTTGTGTACTTGAACATATTTAAAATGTCTTTTAATATTTCAGCTTGAGCGTTGAGAAAAAATTGAATATTCTGAGTGATCGTTGAAGCCGTCTTATTATTGATAATGCGTCTGACAGCACGATTGGAGTGCGCGAATTTGCTGTCAAATAGCCTCAATCAATCTCTCCAACTACAGCTTCACCAATCTGTTTTTAATCGAGCATGTAGAAATGTTTTTAGCTATTCTCAATGCTCAGAACAAACTGAGTATTAAATTTTCCGTTCGTAAAAAACTTTGCAAGTCAGAGGTTCATCTGCACTTTCATTACGAGTGGAAAAAAACGATGGAATCCTACCGTAAATTTTTCCGACAGCTTTTAAAACCGTCTGGTTCATCTAAAATTTTCTTTTCTTGTTTAAAACTATCCCCTAAG
Organism: Caenorhabditis parvicauda; assembly: GCA_963978915.1. NCBI lineage: Eukaryota > Metazoa > Nematoda > Chromadorea > Rhabditida > Rhabditidae > Caenorhabditis > Caenorhabditis parvicauda. The sequence continues at coordinate 3,504,357 of OZ022252.1, forward strand.
AGCTGACTTCGTGTTTGGAATCGAACAGTTCACTCGAAAAGTCACGGCCTTTTTTTCATTTTTCTTGTCGCGAACTCCAGTCAAGCGATTTTATGTTTTCGTGGTAGATGGGGTGCTTTTATAATTTGCTGACACTAAATTTATCTGTACCTCTTCGTTCCGAGCCAAGCTGTAATTGGAGAGATTGATTGAGACTATTTGACAGCAAATTCGCGCACTCCAATCGTGCTGTCAGACGCATTATCGATAATAAGACGACTTCAACGATCACTCAGAATATTCAATTTTTTCTCAACGCTCAAACTGGAATATTAAAAGACATTTTAAATATGTTCAGTACACAAAGAGCTGTTCTGCCATTTTTTCTTGCGATTTTCCATTTGGACAAGCCAGCTTTTGCGAAAAGACATGATTTTATCTTTTAATGCACCAGAGAGATGTTTTATACCACACATTACAATGAAAAATAACTGATTAGTGATTGAATGATGAAAAATAAAATATAAATGAAGTTTGGACAATCGTACACTTTCTTTTCTTACAGTAATTTGAGTGTTCTTGTTTTTTTGTAACACACTGTTTTTGACATTTTCGGTTATAACTTCTGAATCAATCGTTTGATTCAGCTGATACTTGTCAGATAACATTGTTACTGCTTGTAAAAAACGTACGTGGAGTGGCATAGTTCTAACACGAGTATGAGCTGAGAAATATGAGAAAATATAGGTGTTCTTGTTTTTTAGTAACAGAGTGTATTTTATAATTATTAAAAAATGAGTTTTTCCGAAAAAAGCACTTTGACTCTTGTAAACAATAACGTTTCTTTATTTTTCATATGTTTTTTTTCACTTTGAGTCCAAACATCAGAAAAATGATCGTTCAAAACAAATTATTGAAATAATATAGAAAATCCAGTCTAAAAAATTATGAAATGCATTTAACAACTTGGGTGGTCTGAACATCCGACCTGATAAGAAATGTGTTGAAAATGATGTCGTTCATAAACTTTTGATCGCTTCCTACAACAATCTTACAGTCGAACAAGAGTCGAAAGTAGCAAGGCAAAGAAGACAAGAACTTGAGCAGCTCAAAAACTTGTGCTCACAGTATGGGCTTTTGGGTGAAGAACAGGTGATTTTTATTGATCGATTTTTTATAGATACAGTAATCCTGGTTACTGTATTAACAACATTTTTGTTTTGTTGGAGGTTGCTTTGGAAATATTACAATCTCTTCTCTTTCATTATGCTCCTGTAGGAGAAAAAGTTTATTACAGTAAGATTCTCGATTTCTTCCAATTACAGTAATCATGGTTACTGTACTAATTTTTTGTTTTGTAGGAGGTTACTGTAGAAATGTTACCATTTCATTCATCGTGTTCTCGTAGGAGGAAAAGTTTCTAACAGTAACCTTTTCGATTCCTACCAAGTACAGTAATCAAGGTAACTGTAATGAAAATGATTTCTTCAAGTTCCCGTGGGAAAATTAGTTTTGATCTACAAAAAAGAAATCGATTTTCTTACCTACAGTAATGATGGTTACCGTAGCCAATCCAATATTTTGATCTCTTCCAGACACCGTCGAATGCCAAGAATGCCAACGTGGAGCCCACTCCACAAGTGCAGAAGGTGAGTTTTTTTCAAAAATGGTTACTGTAGGTCTTTTTTGACCTACCAAATTCACAGTAATCTTCGATTTTAGCCCCAAATGACAGAAGAACAGTTGGAGAAACGGCGAGCCGAGATCAGGGAGAATATTCGAATTGAGAGAGAAAGGTTTGATTATTATTGATTTATTGATTGATAAGCGGAAAAATTGTAACTGCAAAGTTCAACTGTATTTGTACATAAAGCACTATGGCAAAGCGGAATCTGTAAGACTGGTTAAGAGTTCGTTTTCTGTTTTATTTTCGATCAAATAATGTTGTTTTTTTGAAACATGTAAACTTCATTCAACGAATAAGAAACATACAAAGCATGTTACCGACCAAAATGCCACTAAAAGTCACTAAATTATCGTTTTTTACTTTAATTTTTAACGGAATTATTGACTGTTTAAGCAGCTATCCAACAGAATCGTTAAACGTTGACTCTAAACAGGAGTTGACCTTCAGCGTAATTCACATCCAGAGTTGGGACCTATCCAGATGTGTTAAGCAGGTCAAATAATGAACTTTTCATGTAGAAATTTTTTGCGCGTTTTTTGTTTCAAGCGAGATATTTTAATTTTAAAAATGACTCTTTGAAATGCCACGTAGGCTCATTTCAGCCACACGCACTACACAATTAGATCTAACAGAGAAAATCAATAGCGGCGTGGTAGAGTGGGTTGAGTTCATGATTTCAAAGCGGGTTCGAATCCACTCGCTGACGGTTTTTTCTATTTTTTAATTTTGATAAAAAAGTTCCCCAACTACATGAAATTTATTTCCGAGGTGATTTTTTCGTTTTTAACTTTAAATTTTAACGGAATTATTGACTGTTTAAGCACCTATCCAACAAAATCGTTAAACGTAGACTCTAGTGTTAAGATTTGAAAATCGACAAAGTCCGGATGAATCCTGTCCAGTTCCGGCGAATTCATGCCGGATTTGGTGAAAATTGACCGAATCTTTTCAATCCATGCCATATGAGGTTAAATTCTTGTCAATTCTCTATTCTCTGAGAAATTACTGCTTTTCTAGTTTTAATGGAACCGTTAAACAACGAAACTTTTTGTTAAACCTGTTAAATCCCTAATTTTGTGTAATTTCTCAAACAGCACTGTAAGATACTCGATCTGAACATTTTTCCCAGGTCCCCAAGCCTCGCAATACACAAGTTGTTCGCTCCGAGCCAGCGAGGATGACTTTAAACAAGGCTACACATTGCATTTATTACACTTACAACCCAGTTTCAGTGGGTCACTTTATCCTTGGGAAGAGAAGGAACCCCTGAAACCAGCGCTGTGTAATTCCACGTTTGCAAGAAATTTTGGGAAACCGCCCCGCTTGACCGCGACGCGATTAATGGTCCTCAGCAGTAGAGATAGATTGATTTTTAGACTGTGCCTTTTTAGTGCCTTTTCATTGACGATTGGGTTGATCTCCACAGGCAGTTTTGATGAATAGTGTCCGATCTGCATGTTTGAAACACGTTGGCTCGGAGAAGTGAGGAAATTTCATCTTGCCCGTCCGATCTGGCACCCTGCGATATGTTGCCTTGGGGTAGTGATATAAAATCACGCTCTCTAGTTATGACGTCACGAGCCTCACCAAGATGAGGTTGTTGGCGTTTCGTCCGATCTGGCGTCCTGAGATGTGTTGGCTAGGACAAGTGATAAATTTCATTTTCGCTTCCGATCTTGAAGCCTGGGATATGTTCGCTTGGGTAGTAACGTCGCGTACCTCACTACGGTTGAACGTTTGGCTTTCAGTCCGATCTCGTGTCCTGAGACATGTTGGCTTGGAAAAGCCATAAATCCCATTCGTCCCACCTCACTGCCTAAACTATTTTGACTTGGACAAGTGACATATTTCATTAAAATTGCATTCAACTGTACACTTTTCTCTCTAAAAGGATAGAAATACTTTTTCCAAACTTCATTTTTTCAGAAAAGAGGAAATCAACAGACAGATCAGAGAAAAGCTAGCAGGAATGGAGGCCAGAAGACAAAGAGTTGAAGAAATTGCAAAGTTGCTCGTTGAAGGCAAATCGGCACAAGAAAAAGAAGCAGGAGGTGAGAGAGAGAGAGAGAGAGAGAGAGAGAGAGAGAGAGAGAGAGAGAGAGGGAGAGGGAGGGAGAGAGAGAGAGAGGGAGAGGGAGAGAGAGGGAGAAAGAGAGAGAAAAAAAGAGAGAAAGAGAGAGAAAGAGAGAGTGAGAGAGAGAAGGAAATTCCTTTATTTTTCAGATTCGGAAGAGAAAAAGTCCGACGAAAAGGCAGAAGTCGCAGCCGAACAACCTACAGTCGCAGAAACAGCAGAAGAACCCAAGAATGGTGATTTTGAATCACTTCGCCTTATAAAAATGAAATCTCAGATGGCGTTGAAATAACAGAAGAAGAAGTGAGAGAAGTTCCTGCGTCCGTACCCCTCCCTGACGATCTGCCCACCATTGACGTCATTTTGGATGGAGCCAGGAACAACTTGATGTGAGCTTTTTGCAAGTCATTTATCTGTCCGATCTTCCAAAAGAACCGATGTTGAGTAGGGCAAGTACTATGGCAAGGCTTCAGGTGTCTCGCATCCCCTCTCTCTCTATCTATCTCTCCTTCTCTCTATCTATCTCTCCTTCTCTCTCTCTCTCTCTCTCTCTCTCTCTCTCTCTCTCTCTCTCCTCGCTCTCTCTCTCTCTCCTCGCTCTCTCTCTCTCTCTCTCTCTCTCTCTCTCTCTTTCTCTCTCTCTCTTTCTCTCTCTCTCTCTCTCTCTTTCCTTCTCTCTCTCCCGTTCTCCTTTTCTCTCTCTCTCAATTCACAAAAAAGTTTTCCATTTTCCAGAAGTTTAACCGAAATGCGTGAACGACTGGAAGAAATCCAGAAAAATGGAGGTCCAACCAGCGATGATGACGTAACATTCCTCAAGAATCTTGAAGAAGGCCTCGGATGCATCGAAGAAACGGAAGAAGTGTCCAATGGAGCGGACAACCAAGAAGTGAGTTATTGACCTGTTTTTCTGTTTGAATTTCTGATTTGGTATGCTTAACAGTGTGAAGATTGTATTATCGAAAACTACTTTTATTACTACTTTCTAGATTCAGTTTTACCTTTATCTGTTAAAACTAGAATATTTTTGGATTTTAATACCTATAACTACGTCAAATTAAGAAAGATCCCTGAAAATAGTAACGTTAAAATTAGTGGAAAACTTTAACTTGACAGTTTTTGATGATAAAATTGATGGTTTTTGCCATTGGAAATTGACTTTTGAACTCGGATTGATGTTTTGCACGGCACAGTGTCCGATCTGACACGTTAAGCCATGTCGAATCGGGTTAGTACCTTGATCGGCGCTGGCTAGGGTTATATGTACGTGAGATGGTCTCTGGATTAAACTGACTGGATGGTCCAACTTTGTTTTACAATTTCCCTTCATAAGATTCGATAGAACGTGAAAAACTAGGGAAAACGATTTTGAGTAGAGCAAGTACTTGGATCGAATCCGGGTGGATGCCTCACATCCCCTCTCTCTCTCTCTCTCTCTCTCTCTCTCTCTCTCTCTTTCTTTCTTTCTCTCTCTCTCCATCTCTCTCTCTCTCTCTCTCTCTCTCTCTCTCTCTGTCTCTCTCTGTCTCTCTCTGTCTCTGTCTCTCTCTGTCTCTCTCTCTCTCTCTCTCTCTCTCTCTCTCTCTCTCTCTCTCTCTTCTGTCCCAACACATATCACACCTTTCCTTCTAATCTACTCATTTAACCGATTTGTTTTGGTCGTGTGCGCGCGAGCTATAGAACACCTGCTTATAATCCGCGCGGTGACGTGTAATATACGTTGTCATCGTGACGAAAACAAAACATTTTGAGAAATGAGAAACGTGTAAGCTTACTACCATGTAATGGGCTCAATTTGTGACTAACCCGAGTCGATGTGGCGAAGGTGGGACAGAAAGAGTACCTCTCCGGAGTTTCCCACTTTTCTTGGAAGCAATGCATGGAAGTCGAATTTGTGACTAACCCGAGTCGATGTGACGAAGATGGGACGAAGAATTACCTCCCCGGATCTTACTTCAATTATCAGCAAAGCACGGAGGTCAAATTTGTGACTAACCCGAGTCGATGTGGCGAAGATGGGACGGGAAGAGTTGACTCCCCGGATCCTACTTCCATTATAAACAAAGCACTAAGGTCAAATTTGTGACTAACCCGAGTCGATGTTGCGAAGATGGGACAGAAATGAATCCCGCAATGTCGACGGCATTCCGCTCCGATATCCAAAGACTAAATTTGTGACTGACCCAAGTCGACGTGATGAAGATCGGACGGAGAAGGGTCCGGTGTTGAGTCAGACAAAATTTTCTGGTTTTTATGACTAATCCAACTCAACGTTTCCAGAATTCGGGAACTACCCCACTGTGCGTGCATCTGTTTGCACATTCGCAGAAGACCCCATACATTTCTAATCACTCCAAAAGCAAAAAAAGATGCAGCGTTTGCATACATGAAACACTCATGTAACGGAAAGAAAGATTCTGACCGCGTTGCTATGACCGCGACTCGTCGGTCTGTCTTTGATTTGGCGCGAAGTGGAGAAATGTTCATCTTCAACTTATTCTCGAACTCTGAAGTGATATTACCAAAAAGCAAGGTGGTCTTGGTGTGAATTTTCGTCGTTGGTGGCATGGTGTGGACTTTTCAACAAGGGTTTCCGAGCGTGGTGATTCTTTCTTGGTGTGATTTTTCGTCGTTGGTGGCATGGTGTGGAATTTTCAACAAGGGTTTCCGAGCGTGGTGATTCTTCCTTGGTGTGAATTTTCGTCGTTGGTGGCATGATGTGGACTTTTCAACAAGGGTTTCCGAGCGTGGTGATTCTTCCTTGGTGTGATTTTTCGTCGTTGGTGGCATGGTGTGGACTTTTCAACAAGAGTTTCCGAGCGTGGTGATTCTTCCTTGGTGTGAATTTTCGTCGTTGGTGGCATGGTGTGGACTTTTCAACAAGGGTTTCCGAGCGTGATGATTCTTCCTTGGTGTGAATTTTCGTCGTTGGTGGCATGGTGTGGACTTTTCAACAAGGGTTTCCGAGCGTGGTGATTCTTCATTGGTGTGATTTTTCGTCGTTGGTGGCATGGTGTGGACTTTTCAACAAGGGTTTCCGAGCGTGGTGATTCTTCATTGGTGTGATTTTTCGTCGTTGGTGGCATGGTGTGACTCGGTGGCATGGTGTGACTCGTCAACACCCACCAATAAAAAGTCTTCACAGATTGAAGACGTGGTTCGTGCACAATTTGAAACGGTCTTTCGAGGTCCTAGCACCAAACCGAAGTCAACAACGTCGGAAGGTCGTTTGGCGGTGATAGAGTCGATCGTGACGTCGAACCAGAGAATGTTGCAGTCGATCACCCAGAAGGTTTGACCATAGTGGCCGGGGTGTGGCTCGTTGGTGGTGTCCCCGTTGTGAATGAGGTGCGCTTAAAATGAAGATTCTCCATGGTGTTGTGGTCTATCATCCCGTTCCGCGAATCACATGTGCTGGTTCGATCCCTGACCCCATTGGCAAGTAGTTCTAAAAAAATGAAAATTTTCATGACTGATCCGAGTCATTGTGACTGTTGTCAAGATCGGACAGACTGACAAACTTTTATTACTGATACTAGTCGACGTGACTGATGTCGATATCGGATAGACTGACAAACTTTTATGACTACTCCAAGTCAGTGTGACTGATGTCAAGATCGGACAGAGTGACAAACTTTTATGACTTATCCGAGTTCACGTGACTGTTTTCAAGATCGGACAGGTGGAGCATTGTACACTCCCCTATGAAGAACTTCCTCCAAAACAAAAAATCGATTTTATGTTTTATTAAGTGCACACAAACACATAGCACGTCCACTATGTTTATTATTTCAGACACATCTCTTCCTTCTTCCCTTTCCAAAAGCAACCCCTCCTCTGAATTCGTTTCAAAGTGTGCATGCGAGTGGTCAAATCGAGCGTGAAACAATCCGCCCAACGCGTGGAGTCAAAATAGTCGTGAGAAAGTCTGACGCAAAATTGCACTGATTCGAGCCGTGGTACGGTTACTGGCGTGAGAATATCTTTTTAGTGATGTCTTATTTTGAGACATTTGACGCGAAAGTGCACAGATTTGAAGTACGGTACTATAAGTGTCGTGAGAGAATCCGTTTTAAGACCTCTGACGCAAAAACGCACAGATTCGAAGTACTATACGATTAGTGTCCTGAGATGGTCTGTTTGATGATGTCTGACGCGAAGTTGCACAGATTGAAGACAGTGGTTGGTTACTGTCGTAAGGCAACCTGACGCGATATTGCACAGAATCAGGTTACATTTGATTACTGTAGTCGGCAGATCCGTTCCGACCACTCTCACGAAAAACTGCACGGATTCATACCATGATCCGATCATTGTCGTTAGAACCTTGGTTCACTTATCTTTTTTTCTGAAAATTTCCAAGATAAATCCACCAATCACGCCAAAAATCAAGCCTCTGTTGTGCGCTGACCCACACCGGATGGAGAATCTTCTACGAGAATTATAGATTTGAGAGAGAGAGAGAGAGAGAGAGAGAGAGAGAGAGAGAGAGAGAGACGCATGTGTAGAAGAGTTCGAAAGCAATTAGTTGGGGATGTCGCTTTTCTTTTCCCCTCTGGGTGCTCTTCGAGCTCACTGAGAGCTGTCTCTGCAGCAGGGACCGCCCGAGTGTGTGTGTGTGTGCTCCAAAAAATGGGCGGGGCGAAGCTGAGTGAGCCACCTCTTTCTCCCTCATTCACATTCGATCAGCCCCCACACAGCGAGCCCTCCCCTCCTCCTCCTCCTCCTCCTCCTAGAGCCACCAATGGTGTACTCCAGAAAGCCCACCAAGACCTGTTCACCATCCTGGTTGGAAGTTCACCATCTGAGCTGGCAGCTCTCCAGGCCGCCCTGACCACTTTTACTGCTACTGGCAACGAAGCCGATTTGAGGCTTGTCTGTAAGATTATCCAGGTGAGGCTTACACCATTCCCTTCCACCATCTCCCACACCAATTGTCACCGCCCATCTAAGTGAATGCTTTGCCACAGTCTTCGACGGTGCTAGCTGGGCTCAGATTCACTTAGGCTGGTCGTTGGACATCTTTTCGAACCCCATAAGCCTGAAAAGATACGTTTTTTGAAGGTATCCTAAGGATTCTGAAGCGAAATTGATCTTTCAAAAGCCTGGAAATTACGTTTTTCGAAGGTACTCTGATTCTGAAGCGATGTTGAACTAACGAGAAAAAAAGACGATTTGAAAATATGAACTGAATACCCATTTGTTGGCCACGCCCACTAGATTGTGAGCGTAGAGAGAAATCCTCATCAACTAGAAATTTTGATAAATGGAGTTGGAAGAAAAATGATCAGGGTTTTTCAATTTTTAACCGAGAAAATGGAAAAAAAATCGATTTTTAGGTTAGTGGTTAGCGCCTAGATAATTATTCGCAGGCCACGCCCACTAGATTATGAGCGTAGAGAAGAATATTCACAACTGAACAGCGAAAAGGTCAGAATAAAGCTTTATCGAGATTTTTAGTGAGAAAATGGACCAAAATCCTGCCTAACCTAGATCTTATTCGCTGGCTACGCCCACTAGATTATGAGCGTAGAGAAGAATATTCACAACTAAAAAGCGAAAAGGTCAGAATAAAGCTTCATCGAGATTCCTAGTGAGAAAATGGACCTTCTAGGTCACTGGTTAGCACCTAGATGATGATTCGCTGGCCACGCCCACTAGATTATGAGCGTAATGAAGGATCATCTCAACTAGTGAGAATATAGGGTGTTATGGTCCTAGAAGCTATACCTTCAAGTGGTTTCTTCGAGTCTCAAGAGCAATTATGAGAGAGAAAGATGCGTTCAGAAGAAACGTTTCAGAAAATCTCGAAATGATTACAAAATTGGGAAATTTGTAAAGAGAAAGGGCAAAATTTTCTTCAAAATAAGAAAAATAGAAGTTTTTGAATGAATTCTGAGTGAATTTGGGAAGAAAAAAAGAAAATGAACACCAAATCACGGTTGTTTGAATGAAATTGTGAGGGAAAAGTCGTGTCGCCGACCTCTAGCGGTTTCCTACATCACATATATTGCTAGAAGCATGGCCGTTTTCAAAGACGCTCTAATCTCAATTTTGCAGAATAAGTACGGTAGGGTCGGGACTCTCACAACGAACAGTTAGATCTTTGTGGATTTAAATTATTATTCTTACTTTCAGTCCATTAAAATTGAAGGCGCATTACTTAATCGTTCTTGTATTTCAAAGAGAAACTGCTAACTAAGTAACTGATTTACGGAGGTCAGACTTTTTTACAGGTAGAAGAAACTATGTGTACAATGGTTTAGCTGCCGCATTTGTAAGAAAACAAGATTTTTTTTACCAATCCTGTCGCCGACCTCTAGCGGTTTCCTAAAATTGTTAAACTCTCGCATCTGTTAAGAAAACACAAGATTTTTCGGTCGCCGACCTGCCACGGGTCCCCTAAATCTTTCAATTTCCGCTACCCCCAGTGAAAAGAAACGACCCGAGGGGTAATCAATTCAACGCCTATTGCATGGGCAAGCTGAATGAAGCGCATTAAATTGGTGTCCGTTCCGCCAAGACACCAAGCCCACCAATTTTGGGTGGTGTCGATTGGTGGCCCGAACTGGCACCAATCGCAGGTGTTTTTCCGAGTTAATGTGAATCTTAAAGTGCCCCTCTCGGATTGTAATTTTAGTGTAAGACAGCTGACGAAGGAAACGGAAATGAGACTAATCCGAGTCGATGTGGCAGAGATGGGACAGAGGGATGCATTTGGGGGTAGTTTAACGGAGCGAGGTTGGAAGATTAGGATGTTATTTTATGACTTGTCCGAGTCGATGTGGCAGAGATGGGACAGAGGGGTGCATTGGGGGTAGTTTAACGGAGCGAGGTTGGAAGATTAGGATGTTGTTTTATGACTTGTCCGAGTCGATGTGGCGGGGATGGGACAGAGGGGTGCATTGGGGGTAGTTTAACGGAGCGAGGTTGGAAGATTAGGATGTTATTTTATGGCTTGTCCGAGTCGATGTGGCGGGGATGGGACAGCGAGGAAGTTGAAAATTGGATTTTTGAACGGAGCGAGGTTGAGATGGGTTCAGAATGTTATTTTGTGACTGATCCGAGTCAATGTGACAGAGATCTCACTTTTCACAAAGTACAACAGATTTTTTCTCAGTTTTATGACTATCCGAGTCAACATGACGAAGATGGGACAGAAATCATGGTCGACTTTTTTCTCTCATGGTCTGTACTAACTTAAGTCAATTTCATAAAAATAAGATACGGATGTTTCTCGAATTTTTCAACTATCCCGAGTCAAGGATTTCGCTGTGAGATTTACGACTTGTCCAAGTCAATGTGCCGAAGACGTTACAGTTTAACACTAACCCAACTCGACGTGACAAAGATAGGCCTGCCGACTCAACTTGTTTCACACTTGTTTCCCTCTCATTCTCACTCCTCGGCGGCGGAAATCGACTTTCTAATTAACGATTGTGGCTTTGAAGCAAGAAGGGGCAGGGGACGAAGAGTTGTGCCGTGCCCCGGCTCACGGTTACCATGATAACGCGTGGCTGACACTTTGGCCGGTTGGTCACGCAATCTACATCCGCCTGAGGGGACACACGTAGAAGGATTAACGGGGATGGAAGATATTGGTTTTGCATCCCATGGTGAAGGACGAGGGGTGATTTCTCTTCCGGAAAGTGGAACGCGGAAGAATACTACCGTCTCCGGAAAGCAGATCTCAGAATGATCCTCTGTCCGGGGAAGTTGGTGATAAATTCATTCGATAAACTTACTCTAGCTAGAAATCCCATGGAAGTTGTCTCTATCCGTCCGGAAGGCACCGCGCGGAAGGAAATTTACCTTTCCGTGAAGCGGATTAACGGGGATGGAAGATATTGGTTTCGTCTCAAGGTGCTGTGATGGTGTCCAGCAGAGTTGGCGAGGTGCAGGATGGATCCTTCCGGAAAGCAAAGCGCGGAAGCATGGTTCCCATTCCGGAAAGCGGGTCTGCCGAAGATACTTTCTTCTCGTTCTACGAAGTCAATCAATGGTGAAAGTCGTACGATCTGGCGAGTCGAGATATGTTGAGTAGAGCTAGTAGTTGGATCAGGTACCCCTTGTTGAGAAGATGTCGCCTATTTCGCATCCGAGAGAGTGAATATCAACATTTAAAAAAATACCTGTTCCTATCCGATCTCACAACTCTAGTAACGTTGAGTAGGGGTAGTACTTTGATCGGTTTCGCTCAACTCTGTTGCATTGGTGTAGTGATCAGAAAGTGTTTAGAGATTACTCCAAACTTGAACAATTGATCCGTCGGTCGAAATCTTGATTGTTTTTATCTTGAATTTCTTTCCCTTTGAGGATTTCTCAGATCACTTTGATGGTTTGGACTTCTAAACGTCCACTTTGTACATGAGTAAACAAGATTCATCACAATAACATGTTTTGATCTCATAAGGTTTTAGATGAGCCCCGCCGTGCCCCGGCTCACGGTTACCATGGTAACGCGCGGCTCACGGCTGGCAAGTCACGCAATCTACATCCACCGGCTGGAACACGCAGAAGGATTAACGGGGGATGGAAGAAATTGATTTTGAATCCCATAGTTGAGGACGAAGGGTAATTTCTCTTCGGGAAAGCGGAACGCGGAAGAATACTACCGTCTCCGGAAAGCCGGGCTCTGAATGATCCTCTGGGGAAGTTTCCATTCGATGCACTCAGTCTAGCTGAAAAATTCCATAAACGTCTCTAACCGTCCGGAAGGCACCGCGCGGACGAAAATTCTTCTTTCCGGAAAGCGGCTCGTAGGAGACATTTCTATATTCATCCGAGAATCCTATTAAACTTCCTATCTATCACAGCCCTTTCTCAACTAATGAGCATCGAGATGACTATAGTCGTGTTGTTTATCAGAAGAGGCCGAATTTAGCAACACTCGCCGTGCTCCGGCTCACGGTTACCATGATAACGGGCGGCTCACACTTGGTCACGCAATCTTTATGAGCCTGCTATATAGAAGGACTAACAGGAATGAAGAATATTCGTTTCGGATCCGAGGAAGTGAATGTCATGGGGCTTCATGTGAGCATAATCACCTCAAATTCCGGTAATCGAACCTTAGAGAGCCACATCACACCTCGACAAAGGCAGAAGACAATAAAACCGCTTCGCAACCGCTTTGCAGACCTCCGCTTTCTTTTTCAAAAGTGTTTGTACTTTAATAAATGTTTCACTTGACATGATGAACGTCGCGGACTGTTCCTAACGATAGTTTTTTACGTCTATGAATCTGGGACGATAAAAAGTAGGAAAAGTAAAATTTTTTGAACTACAGTAAGTGAAATTTGATCTACTCTGTCGATTTTTTTCCTTACACTTTTCAACTGCGTTTGCAGCAGTGTACACATTTGGTACATGATGATGATAACAATCATCCCAACTTTTTGACCCACCGTCGGTCAAATTTTAACTCGGATCTTCCACTCATACAACAGCTCTAACTGTTACTATTGAGAAGTTGATTTTCTTCCAAAGAAATGGATAGAAATCCGCA
>OZ022252.1:3522604-3527604 GCA_963978915.1 Caenorhabditis parvicauda
AAACAGTTTTGAAAATTTTTATATTTCAGAATGCAAAAAATAAAAGACGTATACAACTCAACACACGCTGCTGTGCGCAGGACCGTGGAGTGGAGGTCACCGTTGACAGGGTTGTACTTAATGATCGTCAATTCTACTTTTTGGTTGGTTTTTCCTTCTGAAACCTCTTCTCAAATGGATTTTTCAGGCTCGGTGTGATCTACGGTGACAAAACTTTCCATCAAACTGCTCTGGTGACAGCAATCGCTGTGATTTTCGCCTGGGACGTTCTATTATCACCATCGCACGAGCATAACATCATCACGCATATCTTCCTATGGCCGTTTCAAAGCGTCTGGAGGGTTTGTTTTTATCAATTCTCTAGCATTCAAATAACAAAACCGGATAGTCAAAATACCACAAAATATAATTCAATGTTCACAAAAAATATAAAAGTAGAAAATCTCATGATTTTTAAAAAGATTTTTCCTAAAAATCACAGAGCTTAGTGATTCTTTTCTTACGTTCTTAACTATCGCGTTAGGTCAGCGATTCTTCAAATTGAACAAGAAAATAGTTTAACATAATATTTTAATTTTGATTATTTTTGGTACCATTTGAATGTTGCAAAATGTAATATAAACAGCAGTTTTAATATTTTTTAATTTTAACGAAATAATTTATCAAAAAATAACGAATCCGTAAATCGTAAAAGTAATTTTGTGAAATATTAAAACGTTCACAACATCAAGCAGAAAAATTAAAGTTTTATTTTATTTTCTATTCGAAACAGCAAAAAATTTTTATTTTCCAGACCGCCGCTGTTGCAAAAACAGTATATGGACTAGTGCTGCTGAAAAACGACGAAACTGAACATGTTTGTTGGATAACTTATGCAGCACGTGAGTTTTTGATTTGAGAAAAGATGTTATCATCTCTTTTCAAAAATATAATTTTTATTGAAGTGAAATTTTCAGAAAAATGGAAAATGGAAGACAGCTAGCTTTCGTTTATAAATATTTTCAAATTCATAATTTAGAGCATTACCTGATTTTTCAATGAATTCCAAACTTTTGGAAAATGAGAAAATTAGCGAACAATCGTTTAATAACTCACTTCAAGCTTCAGTTAATTATCGTCCTCAATTTTTCTCTGAATTCACTCCAAACTTCTGAAAACATTTAAAAAATAGGAAATTAGTTGATTTCAATCGTTTTTTTACAACATAGTAGAATTTTAGTTCACTACTTCGCAAAGGCTTTTTTCATTTTTCTTGCTATAACTCTTCAAAACTTTTTATTTTATGTTCAGTAATAAAATTAAACAGAAAAATTGAGAAAAAGTTTAGGGAGGAAGTTCGAATTTTGTTCGCTAATATAGATAGATCATGGACTAAATTTCGAAAAAAGTGAAAGTAAACATCATTTTTATGTCCTATAATCTCTGCCGAAACTGGTTCAAACTCGTCCTGGACATCAAAAATCTCGAGCTAAATTTGGAAAAAAATGTTTTGGAAAATGAAAATTTAAATTCTTCACGAAAAAAATAAACATTTTTCCACATTTCTTGAGAAATAGAAAGTTTAAGTTCGTTTTGAAATCATGAAAATTGAATTTTTATTGTTTTTAAGAGTTCATAATGCTTCTGGGGACTAACTATGATAGAAATGATGTTTTTAAAACAGAATTTTCAAAAAATCTTACAGTAACCTGCCTGTTGATCAATCCAGTCTGGGAGCATCAAAAAGTCAGTCAAAAAATCCGAAACACAATTTGTGCCATGGGAACGAAGATCTGGCAGTGTTTTCAGGTAATTTTTGAGTTGAATCGTCAAAAATTATATGAAAAAGAAGTTTATTAACCAAAATAGGGGAATTATTGTTATTTTCACTGATTTGTTCACCTAAATGATGTTGAAACTAAATTTATCGAAGTAAAATTGAGGAAAATTTACGTATACCAGGTGAAAAAAGCCTGTTATTGGTGGAAAATAGCCAATTTACTGTAATTTCGACTGATTTGTTTTAAATTTTCAATTTGTGAAAAAATAAATTTATTGACATTAAAGGAATGAATATGTGTTATTTTCATAGTTTTTGAGATATTTTCTTGATGGAAAACTTAAAAATTGAAATTAAAAAAAAAGCGTTTTTTCAGTTTCTCATTGTGACACCGATTATGAAGGTTTATGCAGCCGTCAAATATGTCGTCCTTCTCCAATTTATACCACGTAAGATTTCTGATTCAGAAAAAAAGTATCTGTTCTTATCGTTTTATCTGTTCGTATGATAGCTACTCCGATTTCCATCAAAAATTGTATTCTCGATGAATTTTGTCGAAAATTC
Organism: Caenorhabditis parvicauda; assembly: GCA_963978915.1. Lineage (NCBI taxonomy): Eukaryota > Metazoa > Nematoda > Chromadorea > Rhabditida > Rhabditidae > Caenorhabditis > Caenorhabditis parvicauda. Next base: position 3,524,928 of record OZ022252.1, read on the forward strand.
AAGAAAAAATTATCAAATATGAGAGGATGACATGGGAATCTTTATCTATTTAGCTTGAGAATGAGCGGATATACAATTTTTCTGGGTTTTTTTTGACATTTTTTGCGGATTTCTATCGTTATTTCTAGCTTTTTCCCATAAAAATGATTTTTCCAGCACTATGGACGTCCCTAAAACACTTCATCTTCAACTTCCGGGCGTCCTGCGCGGAAATTTATCGATCGATTATCGCTTTTTTCCGAAGATGTATCGATGGAACCAAAGAATTGTGAGTTTTACCGAAAAATTGTCTGAAAAACCGTTTTTCAGCATCAAAAAGTGTTACGTGGCGACGAAAAAGTTTCTCAGATATTGGTTTTTAGCGGAATGGTGGCCCACCTTCAAAGCTTGGCTGGCGGTAAAGGTGAGAATTGGACATTTTTTCAAAAATTCCTAATTTTGTAGCCCGAATAAGGCTAAATTGAAAGAAATTGGATGAAATTAGAACAGAAATGACAGTTCTTCCAAGTTTCAATTAGAAAAAGCAAAAATGAGTCCGGGGATCGAACATGTGACCTTATTATTTAAAAAAAAACGGCTGAATCGCTCTGAAATTTGCATCGATTTAGAAAAAGCAAAAATGAGGTCGAGGAATCGATCCCATGACCGGTCTGATCGAGAGTCTTGCTAAATCGCACTGAGCTATGGCTATGGTTTTTTGTATCGATCCCGTGGTTTTTGCATCCATTCAGAAAAGACAAAAACAAGCAGCAGGATCGATCCTATGGCCTTGTTCGTTTTGAGCTTCCATTATTAGAAAAAACAAAAATATGCCCGAGGGTCGAACTCGGACCTCTCTAGTCAAAAGTCAGCCAAATCCCACTGAGCTATAGTGACACCATAGAAGAAAATCACTTCATTCATGAATTTCAGGTGGGGAGGCCACTTCGGGAATGGGCTGACTGTATCTGTTTTTGCGTCGTTTACGTCGTGTGTGGTCACTGGGTCCCCCCGGTTTGGCGATTTTTCAGTGCTCAAGTTGTGAAATTGGCGATTTTGGCACATAAATACGTACTGGAGCCGTCGAAAAGGTGATTTTTATTCATTTCTCTCAAAAATATAGAAAAACGTTCATTTTTACCCTGAAAATAGGCTATTTCCGGATAACAGCTGGGATAAATCTGGATTTTTGGTATAAAAAAGCATTTTTTTTGAACTGAAATTTCTTTTTTACAATCAAAATAACTTTTTTCTTGGCTAGTTTTATGTTTTTAGGTAGAAATTTGGGATAAATCTGGATTTCTGTATGAAACAAGCATTTTTTGAACTGAAATTTCTTTTTTACAATCAAAATAACCTTTTTCTTGGCTAGTTTTATATTTTTAGGTAGAAACTTGGAATAAATCTGGATTTTCGTATAGAAAAGCATTTTTTGAACTGAAATTTCTTTTTTACAATCAAAATAACCTTTTTCTTGGCTAGTTTTATGTTTTTAGGTAGAAACTTGGAATAAATCTGTATTTTCGTATAGAAAAGCAATTTTTGAACTGAAATTTCTTTTTTACAATCAAAATAACCTTTTTCTTGGCTAGTTTTATGTTTTTAGGTAGAAACTTGGAAGAAATCTGGATTTTTGTATGAAACAAGCATTTTTTGAACTGAAATTTCTTTTTTACCATCAAAATAACTTTCTGGGTTTATGTTTTTAGGTAGAAAAGTGAGTTTTTTTTACAATCAAAATAACCTTTTTCTCGGCTAGTTTTATGGTTTTAGGTAGAAAAGTGAGATAAATCTGGATTTTTTTAGAACAAGCATTTTTTTGAACTGAAATTTCTTTTTTACAATCAAAATAACCTTTTTCTTGGCTAGTTTTATGTTTTTAGGTAGAAAATTGGGATAAATCTGGATTTTTGGTATTAAAAAAGCAATTTTTGAACTGAAATACATTTTTTACAATCAAAATAACTTTCTCGTCTGGTTTTATGTTTTTAGGTAGAAAAGTGAGACTTTTTTACAATCAAAATAACCTTTTTCTCGGCTAGTTTTATGGTTTTAGGTAGAAAAGTGAGATAAATCTGGATTTTTTTAGAACAAGCTTTTTTTTGAACTGAAATTTCTTTTTTACCATCAAGGACTGGCTAAATTTCACTTTCCCATGAAAACAGGAAGCTGAAACCGTGATTTGAAGAGTTCTGCTTTTTCAAGAGGCAGACCCATCCGTTTAAGTAAATAAAAGAGATATTTGAGGTTAGATTGAACAAATATTTGAAAAATTGAGAAAAAGTGGCCGATTGAAACGGTTTTTCATGAGAAACGTGTGAATAATTAGTATTTTGACGAATTTCTAGTAAAAAGCATATCAATTAAATTGTTTTTTGTAGAAAAACTTGAATAATAATAGTTGAACAATAAAAATGTCAGATAAAATGAATGAGAGATGTGTTTTTTTTTAATATTTTTCAAAATAAAACATTGAAATCGACATTTTCCGAGTTGATTTGACAGAGAAATAGAGAGAAAATGATATTTCTTGAAATTTGACTGCTTTTATCAAGAAAAGCGTTTTTTTGGTTGTATCTGTAAGAAAAATTCATTTTTTTGAAGAAGAATTTAAAAAAATTACCCACTTCTTTCAGATATATTTCTCATCAATTCGATCGCTTCCGAATCTGGCTGAGAGCCAAACTTCATCGTCTTG
>OZ022252.1:3530104-3577604 GCA_963978915.1 Caenorhabditis parvicauda
GAGAGAGAGGGAGAGAGTGTGTGTGTGAGAGAGAGGGAGAGAGAGACAGAGAGGAAGAGATACTTTCCAGCCCGTCCTCGTCTACCTCTACCAAAGGTACAGAATCATAGAAACCGTGATTCTTATCTACTTTCTGGGACCGGCTCTCGACGTCGTGATCAATAACATTCCAGAAAAGAACCCTCTAGTTGGTGAGATTTGCAATTTATGACTAACCCAAGCCAAAATTACCAAGAAAAGTTTTGTGTTTCAAAAAAATGGTTCCCGAAATACTGTTCGCACGTAAGCTACAGGTGTTCGTTATCGATTGGACGCGTTGCACGAAAATTGTATTGAACGAAAATTTGCCATAGGGCGCGTTCGCACTTCAATTTTTTCATTCTTTCGTCCTGTTTCTCTCGAGTTAACTAGCGAGTTTGTTTTGCCGATTGCTATTGAAAAATTGCAAATTACGTAAGTTTCCTTCGTAACTAGCTTTTTATCATGAATTTTGAAAAAAGGTTTTAGCTACACTGTAATTTGATCTACGGCGATGTAGGATTCACAAAGGGGCGGGGTTTGTGCTCGCTGCTTATTGGTCGCCTCCCCTCGCTGCTAGATCCGACACTTTTCTACTGCGCTTAGCGGAGTGTGAATTCTCGTCATCACACAACTTTTGGCGGTCCCAGTTTTCGAGATATGTACTGTGCATTTCACAGAAGTTTTCAACTCATTTTTACCTCAAACTTGGTTAATTAAACCAAATCGAATCAATGATTCGGAAGCTGGAAAAATATAAAGAAAAACTAAGATTTTATGAATTTTTAAGAAGCACACCTCAGCACAAATATGGGTAATTAAACCGGCTTCAGATGAGAGTGACGTCGAGTTCGATGGATTTCTACCAGAAGAAGTGCAAGATGGAGATGGACCAGAGACGGATTCTGATGAGGAAAATGATGACGTGGTACCGGCTTCCAAGGATTCTGGTGGGTTTTGCGAAGCTGGTAGTTAACGATCTGAAACTTGCAGAAGATGAAATTGAGTTCTCCTCCGGCCTCAAGTTCAGAGATGTCAACGACTCGGAGTCGAGCGACGAAGAATTTGATTTGAAAATGAAGAAGGTAAGCATCTCTCTCTCTGTTTCTGTCTCTCTATCTGACTGTCTGTCTCTCCTTGTCAAGTTGGATCAGTACTTGAATTAGCGCTTGTGATACGTGTTAGAAGGATTTAACGATTTTCTAAAAATTCAACGAAACTTATCAATTTTTTGAAACACGGAACGGAACTTGCATATGTGATTTTGACTTGGGACAGTCAGAAATTTTGATCTCTCTCCATCCTTCTCTCTCCCTCTCTCCCAATGTGCCTCTCTTTTTCTGTCTCCCTCTCTCTCAGTCTGTCTCTCAGTCTATGTCTCACTCTCTCAGTCTCTGTCTCTCAGTCTATGTCTCTCTCTCTCATTTTTCTCATTTCAGCGTCAAAAGAAAAAGAAGCAATACACATCGAACGACAATCTGGAAAGCTCGCCAGCTCCAAGTCATTCAATGAGCACGAGCTCAACTTTCTAACCCCGACCAGCTCAAGAAAAGCGACTCTCTTAGAGTCCAGTCGCTCTAATTAAGCATTTTCTAACAATTTAATTGTAAATAGACCCACTAATATTTCAAGACTCAAACTACTGGTAAAAGCTCTTGTCAGATTTGGAATAATAAATTTGCTCACTATCGATGTTCCAAGAATATGTCAAAAAAGAATCCAAGAAGATTCCAAGCCTTTGTTCTGAAGTTACAGGTCGCCAAAATCGACGTTAAGAATAGCTTAACTTCAGAGCTCTGTAACTCAAGTTCTAAATGGTTTCCAGAAGCATGTAATAGTTCATTCGATTCAGGATGATCGATTCTATCATTTTCGACTTCCAGAGTAAGAAAAAAAGTTTATTACCCGTATTTACAGATGACTAGTATACATGATGACTCGAAAGGGGGACCCGTTAATCTGGTTGAAAATCACTTCGGCGGTATGTGAGATACGAAATAGGTCGTCATCAGTCCTTTTCCTTTGACGTTGATTTGGCCACGACACTCGAACTCGAAGCCTTCCTTCTCCAGAATGTTCTTCACTTCTTCAGTCACCTGAAATTTATGACTAATCCGGGTCAACGTTACAGAGATCGGATATCACCCACTAGACCATTTTAATTTTTTGACTAATCCAAGTTGATATTACAAAGATCAGACAATAAGGCTTACTGTATGGGGTCGAGAACCAGCTTATTGCAAGTTTTTCTGACTACTCCAACTCAACGTTGTGAAGGTAATACAGAAAGGTTACTGTATTGGGTCGCGCCTGGGATTATTGAAAGTTTTTTTTCTGGCTACTCCGAGTCAACATCTCAAAGATAGGACGAAAAAGCAAATTTCCGGGTCTAAACCACCAAAAATTCTGCTCTCAAGCCGGGGAGAACCTATGTGACTACTCCAAGTCAACAATACAGAGGTCGGACAAAAAGCCGATTACTTCGAATCTAGATTATTAAGAGTTCTGCTTTCAAGCCAGAGCGAACCTATGTGACTACTCCAAGTCAACAATACAGAGGTCGGACAAAAAGCCGATTACTTCGAATCTAGATTATTAAGAGTTCTGCTTTCAAGCCAGAGCGAACCTATGTGACTACTCCAAGTCAAAATGCTAAAGATAGGACAAAAATTAAAGTTAGCTTACCTGAATTCTCTTTGGAACTCCGGAACTATCCATTCGACTGGCTACGTTGACACTATTACCCCATATGTCGTAGTGAGGTTTGTCCATTCCTATTACTCCTGCGACGACTGGACCGACATTGACACCTGTAATTTCGGTATTTATTGACGACAAAACGAGCAGAGTGTGCATACACCGACTTGTAAACTTGTACAGGATGTATTCACACTTCACTCGGTTTTTGGTGAGGTAATTCAAAATTCATCGCTTTTTAGTGACGACAAATCGAGTAGAATGTGTATACACCGATTTATCAACTTCAAAAGAGTGGCTGCACAGTTCACTAAGTTTTTCGTGAGGTAATTCAATATTCATCAATGTTTACTGACGAAAAATGAAATAGTGTGTGCATACACTGACTCTTGAACTTTCTCAACGTGTATGTACACTTCATTCGGTTCGTAGTGAGAAAAATCAAAATGCATCGCTTTTGCTGACGATAAAACGAGCAGAGTGTGCATACACCGACTTGTAAACTTTCTCAAAGTGTATGCACCCTCCACTCGGTTTGTCGTAGGAAAATTCAAAACGCATCGCTTTTTACTGACGACAATTCTAGCAGAGTGTGAATACACCGACTTGTGAACTTTCTCACAGAGTATGCACACTTTATTCAATTTGTCGTAGGAAAATTCAAAACGCATCGCTTTTTACTAACGACAAATCTAGCAGAGTGTGCATACACCGACTTGTGAACTTTCTCACAGAGTATGCACACTTCACTCAATTTGTCGTAGGAACATTCAAAACGCATCATTTTTACTGACGACAAATCTAGCAGAGTGTGCATACACCAGGTTGATGGTTGCACTACCTACTCAATTTTCCGTCAGGACCCCAGGAAATAGGAAATTCGTCATCAGAGCACGATTTTCATTTTTTCAAGGAGTCGGCATACATGGAGGCCAAAATTTTCATTAGAGCACAAAAGCATACCTATTCTAAGCTCAAAATTGTTGAAACTGTGATCGTTGATTGCTGATAGCTTGTTCAAGAGCTCATTGGCAAATCTTATTACAGGCGCCACATGGGAGTTGTCATCCGTCTGAAATGTCATTATTCGAAAGGATGAAAACTCGAGACTGTTTAATTTTGACTATTTTTAAATTTCAAAAAAATCAATTTTTCAAAAATTCTAAAGCTTTAAAAAATACCTGTCCTGTCAGTCCACTCGCTACCATGTATGTTGTCGAAATTGTCTTTATTTTTTCGATACATCGAAATTCCGGCTTGTCGAGCACCTAAAAAGTTGATAAAATTATAAAACTTACATGTTAGGTCAAGTTCCTTTTTTGTTGAAAAAAATCAATTTTACTACAAAAGGTCCCGAGTTTTCTCAAAGGTGGTCTCAAATTTTTCAAAACTGAATTTATGACTAATCCGAATGAAAACTTTTGATTCGAAGAAAATAGCTCACATCAAAAACAGAAAAAGGGGTATTTTTATGAAAATGCAAAAATGACTGCGAACCGAGAGGATCGAACCTGTGATGACCACCCTAAACGGGTTAAAACAAACGAGAGTTGATTTCTAGAAAAACGCAGAACGTCTCCGAGTTGAAGGGATTGAACCAACGATGCTCGCGCCATGGACAAAAGATTTAACCACTAGACCACCTGGGCGAAATCGTAGCCAGGTTAAAAGCGAACCTCATCAAAATCCGAGATAATCTCATTGAGAAGTCGCAAGCATTCAACACCTTCGTTGTTTCCGTCCAGTTCGATGTAAAACTTGTCGAATTGTGTGATTGTAGCGAAGAGTATACAAGTGTTTTCGCGGGCCTGGAAAATGTTTTGGTTTTTCCTCTCTCTCTTCCTTTCTCTCTCTCACCTCGTGATAGTTATCTTTCTGACTTTCTTTTTCCTCCAAGAAGTACTTCGCAACATGAGACGGTAGAATATTTTCAAGAACACTTCTGTTCTGCTCGTGACGATGCCTCATTTGGAGCTGCTCATCCAACGCCTGAATTCGATTTTTCAAAAAATCTGTCAAAAATTATTTTTACCGAAATTTTAACATCAAAAATCTGATTGATTTCCTAATTCATCTATGAAAAAAAGGAAATCATACTAATTTCCCACAAAAGAGACAATTTCCAGCTTATTTCATTAAAATTTGTCGAAAAATAAAACCCTTTTTCCATAATTTTCATACTAATATAATATTTTTCATGCAACTCTAGAGTAAAACGTTGAAAATAAAAAATTGAAATCGATTTTTTGAGAAAAAAAAAAGTTAAAAACTGATTTTCGCTCGATCATTGTATTTTTTAGTCTTTAATTTTAAAGCTAAAAAAACAAAATTCAACTAAATTTGCTAAGATTCATGGAAAAACTTAATTATTTTTCATTTTAATTCTAATTAAATTAAATAATTCAAAAATACCTGAAGCTTCCAAATAAAATCATATCTTGAAATCAGCTCGCTTCGTCTGCTTTGAAGAATTATGAGGCACAACGCGAAAATGACCATGAAAGTCGAGAAAACTTCTTCATGCGGGAGCCATTCGATGGTACTATAAGTATTTGATGTTTTTCCTTTTTTGTATAAATCCAATCACAGCAGAGAGAGAGAGAGAGAGAGAGAGAGGGAGAGAGAGAGAGAGAGAGAGAGAGAGAGACCTTACTCTTGTAATGCTACACAGGGTTCTATCCCAACACTTTGCTGTTAGTTTTGCATTTTCTCTCAACAAGTGGGCAGGCTCATCCCATAATCACCTCATACATGAATGCTTCACCAATCTGTTAGTTTTGCATTTCTCTAAAAGGGGCGGGGCAAAAGGGGCGGAGCCAGCCTCTACATACCTCGTCATAGTTTCATTCCTTTGGATCGTGATAAAATCATCATTTTTTGGCGCGAATGGCGACCATATGAACGCGACACATGCTAAGGTCATGCTGACCACAGAAACTATCTGAAAATTGATATAAAAAATCTTTAAAATCCATCAAAATCACCTTCGAAGTTGATAGAAGTGACAAAAAGACACACGTAGACAGTATCAGAAGCAGGTTTGAGACGAAAATTATCTTAATTATTGTTTAACTCAATTTTTTTCAAGTTTCAAATTTTTAGTGCAGAAAATCGAAAAATATTCGAAAACCATTTTTTCACGTCAATTTTTAATTTCAACTTATTTTTTTTCGAGCTGAAAATTTCAAAATAATTTTTCGCGCCATTTTCAGCTCTGCTCAATTTGAAACGAAAATATAATTTTAAACTTTTTTCAAGTTCAATTTTTAGAATAACTCGAAAAATGTTTGAAAATCATTTTTTTCACATCTTTTTTCTAAATTATTGAATAAAAATAAAAGAAACCAACCTCCGATCGAAAATAACTTCTCACATGGCGAAATTCTCTGAAGGAATCGAACAAAAGTGTCTGAAAACGTTCAATTTTTTTATTTCCGATAAAATTTACCGTAAACAGAAGAAAATTCGCTACGAAAACGACGGTAAAAATGAGCGGGACTCTGGCTTTACGGAAAAGCGATGACTTTGACTGTAGGATAGCGTTTTTCTCAGGCTTTTTCTGAAAAAATCCAATTTTTTCCGTAAAAAATGAAAAAAAAACTAACACAAGAATTGACGGCTAGATAGATCATTGACATGAAGAAGGTTGACATTGAAATCGCTAGGGCCAAGCAGACACATGTTGATCTAAAAATGGTTCAGTGGTCTCTGATGTTGATTTTTGACCTATGGGTTCGATTCTCAGCCGAGTCTCTTTTTTTTGTTTTTTTCCGAACCAAATTAGTGATCATGGGTTCGGTTCTTACCCTCCTTTTTGTTTTTTTCTGGAACAAGATAATGACTTTTGATGTCTGTCTCAACCCATAGGTTCGGTCCTCATTCAAGTATCATGATTTTCGTTTTTTTTTCCTACACAAAGTGGTCTAATATGTGAAAATCAGACCCATGGGTTCGATTCTCAGCCGAGTCTCTTTTTTTGTTTTTTTCCGAACCAAATTAGTGATCATGGGTTCGGTTCTTACCCTCCTTTTTGTTTTTTTCCTGGAACAATATAATGATTTTTGATGTCTGTCTCAACCCATAGGTTCGGTCCTCATTCAAGTATCATGATTTTCGTTTTTTTCCTACACAAAGTGGTCTAATATGTGAAAATCAGACCGATGGGTTCGATTCTCGGCCGAGCTCTACTATTTTGTTTTTTGTTGGTTCAAGTTTTTCTCACTATTTTCTCAAAACTTCGGGGAAAAACTTATTCCCTTTGGCGAATTCATAAAAATATCACGATTGAGCTCTAATTTTTCAAAATTGGATTCAAAAGACAACTCTTACCCAATATCTGATACCAACAACGCCAGAGTGATCAGAGAAAAGACGAAAAGATAACAGCACAACTGTGACAGTAACGTCACTTCTCTCAACTGGAGAAACTGAAATTTCAATTTTAAGACACACCACGCTACAGGTGATCCTTATCGATTAGACGCGTTGCGCGCAAATTACCTACAGGGCGCGTTCGCACATCAATTTTTTTATTTTTTTTCCTATTTTTCTCATCTTAACAATTTGTTACGCCAGCTGCTGTTTAAAAATTGCAAATCATGACAAATCTTTCCTTCGTAACTAGCTTTTTATCATGAATTTTGAAAAAACGTTCGAGAAAAAGTTTGTTAACTACAGTAACTGTAATTTGATCTACAGCGGTGCAGGATTCACAAAGGGGCGGGGTTTGTGCTCGCTGCTCATTGGTCGCCTCCCCTGGCTGCTTCATTCGACACTTTTCTGCGCTTAGAGCAGAAATCACCTTTTTCTCAACCGAGTCTTGTTTGAACTTCAATGACCACTTCTCGCAATGTAGCTTCTTCCAGTTATCCTGAAAGAAACTATGACTATTCCGAGTCAATCGATACAAAATATTACTTTGTTTATAGCTTGTATACCTAAGCGTAGATTTGACTCGACGAGGTCTTTGATCTGCCGTTCTTCTTTCATGGGGTATCTAAAATTGGTTTGTAGGTACTAGGCATGGGCAATTTGCCAACAACTCTGTTTTCTAGGCCTTTTTTACGTTGACGAAGGTGACATCATCGTCAGGGATATACCAAATATGACATCTGACTCCGATGACGTCATGGAAAAAGTTTTTTTTTTCAAAAAAGCAAACGTTTTCAGTATATCCTATCTCGACGACATCGTCGGAAATATTCTTAGAGTTATTAAATCTAACATCCAATTCTGACGACGTCGTCGGAAACATGGTCGACGACATAATCGAAATAAAAATTTGAACAATTCTTTTTTATTCATTATAGAATCTGACATACGATTTCAACGACGTCGTCAGATTTTTCTCTGAAAATCTCAAATCCAATTTCAAACCGATTTTTCAAACTAGCGCCATTTTCAAAAAGGGGCGGAGCGAAAAAGGGTGATTTGAAATTGGCGCGAGATTCAAAAATCAAAATACCTCAAGCTTGGTCCTCTCGGCATTGACGTTCCTAGGCCAGTCAGTCTCTCCTGCTTACTTGCTCCTTTTTGAAGTTTCTGAAATTTAAAAAAATCATTTTTTTTATTTCAAAAAAGTGAAAGATTTTGTTTTACATTGTGGTAACTTTGAGAAAACTAGTGAAATGGTGAAAATTTTAAGAAAATCAGTAAAGCAAAAACCAATCAATGAGAGGAGAGGGCGGGGCTACGTTTTGCAGTTCGAAATTGTTCACCGGGTCATAGTTTCCCTCTATATCACAAATAAAAGGTCAGATGTATGGGGAAAACGACGAAATTGGGAGCTTAGGGAGGACCAATCAATGAGAGGAGGGGGCGGGGCTACGTTTTGCAGTTCAAAACTGTTCACTGGGTAATAGTTTCCCTCTTCATCACAAATAAAAGGTCAGATGTACGAAAAAATTGAAGAAATTGAGAAAAACTTAATTTTCCAAATCCATTCAAAGTGCTCAGGGAGGACCAATCAATGAGAGGAGGGGGCGGGGCTACGTTTTGCAAATCAAAACTGTTCACTGAGTCATAGTTTCCCTCTTTATCACAAATAAAAGATCAGATATATTAGGAAAACGACGAAAATTTTCTCGGAATTTTTTTATCCGTTCATTTTAACTATTTCCAATTATTTAATAAAAATATCTTTGATAAAAGGCGTAAATTTTTAACTTGAATCAATTTAAACTGGACTTAAAACTCACCCTTGTCCCGTTGACAGGCGGTAGATGTCCTCGGTTTGCGTCTTCTACGACAAGATATGTTTCAACATTATGTTCCTTTAGATATTTCGATCTGAACCTTTAGATTTCTTACGGAAACTTCTGACCGTACCCTCCTTTTTGAAAATTTAACTCGGAAAAGGGTAAAAATGAGAGTAAATTGAACCTTAAAAATCTGAATATCCCGGTCGAACAACTAACACCAACGTTCTATCACTACTAACAATCATATTCAGTTCCTTTCCTTCTGGTTATCTTACAAAGTTATCCAACGTACTTTTTGCTGAAATCGCACAACTGTTCTAACCGCAGAAGCTTTTTTTTCAAAAGGTTCTCCTTTTCAATGAATAAAGTTCTTATTATACAAAAAGGTAAAAATCAAAGTAAGTTACATTATAGAAAGGTAAAATGAGAGTGAGTTAATTTTTCATTTTCACAGACTAAAAATTTTTTTATCGAATGAAAATTCAAATTTCCGAACGGCTTCATGAACTTTCTCAAAGGTGGTCTCCCACGCTTGTTATCATTAAAAACATCAACATAACCCTGCTTTCAGTGAAAAAACACTTGAAAATAAGACTTTCTCGGTTAAATCCTACTTTTACTCCGTTTTTCAAAGCAAATTTTTGGAAACTTCAAATTTAAACTATATTTTACTGTTAAAATTATAAAATTCACCTCACTTTTCCGTTTCCTGGTTCAACAACATAAGCTCCATTGAGTGCTTGGAGAGTAGCTTGGGTTATGTGAATTCTCCTGAAATAATTAGACGTGCAGGTTTTTATACCGTAGTCCTAGTTCTTGACTGGTTCACTGTTCGTAAAATACTCATCCTTCACAGTTTCTGGCTACCCAAAAGTACCGTAGTAAGATGTGCAGGTGAAAAAAAAAGATACCGTAGTAAGATGTGCAAGTGGTATAGCTTGATAAAATGTTATGTGTTTATATAGTTTAAGTACCCTTTTCGCACGCCTATCAAAAGTACCGTAGTAAGATGTGCAGGTGACATACCGTAGTCATATTTTTAAACTTTCATATTTTAAGAGTACCGCAGTGAGATGTGCAGGTTACTTAATGAAGGAAAGGTACTCAGGCCCATCATCGTGGTCACATGTTAGGGCTACAAGCTAGTATTCTAATAAAATGTACAGACTTCTCATCAAACGAACCGTAGTAAGATGTGCAGGCATTATACAACAATCAAATAGCACAGTAAAAGTACCATAATCACTGTAATTAGGCGCTCTCTTCAATGTACCGTAGTAAGATACGCAGGTGGCATACCGTAGTCATGAAACACAGAAAACGAACCCAGGTACTCCTCCACTCTCCATGTGATTCGCGAGGGTGACGTCATCGCTCCAGACGTCGAACTGCCATTTCTTGAGGCCGATGACTCCGCAATGCGCTTTTCCGGAGTGGATTCCAACCCTCATGTTGACGTCGACACGTGTCATTTCACGGACCAGCCTGAGAGGGTAGAAAATCGATAATTTCAATCGATAATCATGATTTTTTGGAAATTATCTCGAAAGACGTGAATATTGAAGCTTATTATTTGAATCATTGCTTGACAATTAAAAAAATTAAAGAAAGGAAATTGAAATATACTTTTTAGAGGTTCCTCTGAGAGAACAAATCAATATTATCGATCGATAATCATATGATTTTGCAGATTTTTTCATGAAAAAGCGGTCTACTGCTTATTATGTCACTGAATACATGAAAATTTGAAAAAATTCTATTTTTTGCGTTCCTGTGAGAGAGTCGATCGGAATTTTTCATCGAAATAAGTGGAATTTGAAAATCTACTGTTAATTATCTCACTCAATACGGGAAAACTGAAAAAAAAAATTAAAATTCAATTTTTTTATTTCCATCTTTTTTGTAATTTTTAAAATCAAAAGTTACCGTATCGCTTCGATCATGTCGAGACCCATTTCCACCGTATTTCCCGCATGATTACTCTGGTACTCTGGAACTCCACAAACACAATAGTAGCAATCACCGAGAATCTGAATTTTTTTTTCGTAAAATGAAAACATTTTTTGAAAAAGTGTAAACGTTTCTATACATCATTTTTTCTAGTTTTTCGAGGAAATAATGAGAAATTTCAACTATTTTTTATGATTAAATCATGATAAACTCATTTTTACATCCATAATTGCTTTTTTCAGCGTAAAATTCAGGAGGATATTCGAAATATAATTAATATCGCTACTTTTAATGTACAAAAAGGAGAAAAAACGTTTTCATATATCACCTTTCCGCTTCTTCCTATTTTAGTTCACATTATTTTTTTTAACCGTCATAAACTCATTTTTACGTCTAAAAACAGGTGTTCAGAGCAAAATAATCAAAATTTGTCGGTTTGCCTTCAAAAATCACCTTTATTCGCATGCATTTGTGAATCGCCGCTAACTTGTCGAATCTATTGAAAAGCTCATTCAACGTCTGAACCAGGTCTTCTGCAGTGTATTCTGACGCCAAATTCGTAAATCCACAAATGTCAGCGAAGAGGATACTGTAAGTATGGTAGTGAGTGAGAGAGAGAGAGAGAGAGAGAGAGAGAGAGAGAGAGAGAGAGAGAGAAAGAGAGAAAGACAGAGGAGAAGAGAGAGAGAGAGAGAGAGAGAGAGTACGCTAAAACGAGCTTTTTTTCAAAAAAATTCATGTTTCAAAAAATCTGATAATTAAGATTGAATTCAGATTAACCGCCTACCGACTTTTTTATTCGAGAAACATTTTTGAATTCCACCTCTTTCACAACCTCTAAAGTATTAAATTGAAAATTCCTTAAACATTTCCATCTTTATGAAAATAAACTTTAAAGTTAAATATTCACATCAGTTGATGACCGGCTTATTGGAGTAAAAATAGCATTTTCAGTTGTATTTCTCAGCTAGAGAGAGAGAAAGAGAAAGAGAGAGAGAGAGAGTTTCAAAGTCGAAGCGAGATTTAAAAAAGAATTCTCATTTTTATTCGAGAATAGTCAGAAAACTTATTTTATAATCTCAAAATATGAAAAATACCTTATATTCTCATGCTTCATAATATAAATCTTGTGGAAAAGTCGTTCCTCCTGCTCTCCTTTCTTCATATCTTCTTTAACCTAAAAAAAAACCTTAATTAACCTTATGGTCCTTAAAACCTGATAAGCGATTCTTTGTGGGAGCACCGATAGTAGAATCTTCTCCTGCCGTTGCATTTCTAGTGTAAGAAGTTGTCTGGTTTCGACGCATTTTCTGAATTTTCACATTTTTTGGGTAAAATTGGAGTGAAAACCTCGTTTCGCGAAAAGTTTTTCTCTGTACGAGTTCTGTGGGAAAGTAGACAAAGAATCCGACTACGTTGATGGCAAGAATAAGGATGAACTCGGGGACGATCTGGAATTTCTTATGATAATTAGGACCACCCACTTTGCCCCGCCTTTTTTTAAAGAGAGAGGGAGAGAGAGATAGAGAGAGAGAGAGGGAGAGAAAGGAAGAGAGAGAGAGAGAGAGAGAGAGAGAGAGAGAGAGAGAGGGGAGATAGATAGAGAGAGAGAGATAGATAGACAAAGAGAGAGGGAGAGAAAGGAAGAGAGAGAGAGAGAGAGAGAGAGAGAGAGAGAGAGAAAGGAAGAGAGAGAGAGAGAGAGAGAGAGAGAGGAGGGAGAAGGAGAGTGAGCGAGAAAGTTTTTTAAAAAATTCGTGTTTCAAAAGTATGATAAATAGAATGTTTCAAAAAATCTTATAATTAGAAACTGTCAAGAAGATTTCAGAAAAACAAATTTCTCTCGACACGGAGATCAAAAAAATCGAGGGGGGGTGGCGTTTCAAAAAAGGCGCGAATCATTCGATCTCAATCAAAAGATTTAAATTTTCGCTCCGGATGACCGCGTTGCAGCCCTCTATTGGTATTTTTATCCATTAATTCCCTGTATTCTTCTCAATTTTAGTCTTTATTGAACCAGAAAACGTTTTTTTTTAAGTTCTCGGAAGATATTTCGAGAAGACCATTGATATTGTAAATTTAGTTAAGGTCTCGATTTGAAAATTTTGCAACTAAGCCATTTTTGACCGACCATCCTTGGTTGTCCCGCCCCCCCCCCCCTTTTGGAATTGCCGAATGTGTTACACCGTGGCTCGATGAAATCAGGTTAAACTTTTTCCAAATTACTCAAAAATTACCTGAAAAGGGTCACCTCCAAAATACCAAGCTTGTTTTCCGAGCGCTAGCGAAGATAGGATTGCTGCTGAGATCAACTGAATTTGTTATTGAAGTTTTTCGGAAAACTAAATTTTTTGTTTTCCGAAGTAAAATCGATAAAAATCATGAAAAATTATTATTTTGCCTTATAAAATGAAGATTTTTCTTTCAAACTGTTCAAAAATTGAATTTCTATCAAATAAAAACATCGTATATATAGTTTCCCCTTTGTTAATCGTGAAAAATAACCTGAAAATATGGCTATTTTCCTCAATTTACAATCAAAACACTGTAAAAACAACGTTGGAATTCGTTTTTTACACAAAATTCGAGAAAAGAATGATTTTCCTTCTAAATCTTCAACAATTCAGCATTTCACGTGAAAATAGCTTCAGAATTCAAGCCATTCCACTTTCCTCGCCTCTCTACGTTTCACCTCTAATTTATATTCCCGAAAAGTTTTTATGATTATTGGATATCGGAGAGTCTGTTAGGATTGTAACTTTTGCAATGATAACTTTTTCATATAATTTCATTGAATTTTAATCTATCTCGTGCAAAACTTCATTAAAAAAGCTTGAAATGGTCGAGAAATACAGAATTAGATCAATTTACTATAAAATATTCATGATTTTTCACGAGAATTCTTCCATTTTATCTTCAAAATCATGAATCAAAATCATGAAAAAATAAGTGAAAACTTACTGTAGGAATCAAAGACACTGGAATCAGCGTATAAAGAAGGAAAATTAGAAGCATCGCCAGTGACATGTTCAAAGAATGCGGTGAAAGAATTAGGACCGTCTGGAAATACCGTATGTATTCAGTCTCTCTCTCTCTCTCTCTCTCTCTCTCTCTCTTCTCACCGTTGTCGCAGCCAAAACTAGAGGATAGATATAAGATAGAAACTTTTCCGTGTTAATTATGTACATGATGAAAAGAGATATCTGCAATATGAAAAATCAAGTAAAAAAATGAAATTTTCCTTCACAACTTACATTCACAAACAAAATCACAGTCATATTCATCCATAATTGATCTATGAAGCAGGTCAGCGTTTGTGAGATTGACAATAATAGAAGGAACAACACTGCTGACTGAAAGAATTTATTTTTTAGAGTGAAAAAAAACGTTAAAGTCGATAATAATCAAATTTTGAACATGAAAAATATTTCCATAATTATTTAACCAGCTCAGCAACTTACCATTCATGAAACAAGACATCATTTTTTTAAAATTCAGTTAAGTTATTTTTGTTTTTAATCGATAAAAATCGAATTCCAAGTTTTTTTCTCACTTTCCTAAAATTTAAATTTTTTTTCTTCAGACTTAGATATTTCTATATCACAGTCTTTTAAAATGTTCATTTTTTCCAATTTTTTCATGGTTTCTTAAAATTCGAAAAAAAAATTGAACTTTTTCTTATAAAAAAAGAGATAAGTTTTTCTATAATTTTTATTGGTTCACACTTTTTACCCCAATAAAATTCAATAAAAATCGTCATTTTCAATTTTTCAGACTTTCAAAAATGATTTTAAAAAATAAAACTATCATAATGAACGCTGCGGACTGTTCCCAACGATAATTCTATCTACTTTAAACATTTTTCCGTTACGATTTGTAAATATTGGACGAAAAAAGCAAGAAAAGTAGAAATTTTTGAACTACAGTAACTGAAATTTAAATCTACTCTATCGATTTGCTTTGCTTACACTTTTCAACTGCGTTTCTTATTATTCATCAAAATAGTTTGTAAAAATCGATTTTTCGCAGATTTCTACATAGATCAACAATTCTACAGTAACCCACCTGCATTCGGCCCGCGTTTATGTGGGTAAAATAGTAAGGATACATGGAATCCTGATGACACGCACCAGCGAAAAGTGAATTCTCTCTTTCCAGATCATCGAGTTCTTTGAGAAGTTGTTCACTGAAATTTGAAAAAAAAATGGAATTTTTCAAAAAACTCATTTTTTGACCAATTCTATAGTAAATTTTTGATTTCTGTGATC
The DNA here is from genome assembly GCA_963978915.1 of Caenorhabditis parvicauda. Classification (NCBI taxonomy): domain Eukaryota; kingdom Metazoa; phylum Nematoda; class Chromadorea; order Rhabditida; family Rhabditidae; genus Caenorhabditis; species Caenorhabditis parvicauda. Next base: position 3,545,238 of record OZ022252.1, read on the forward strand.
CTCCAATGTTTTTTTGTTTGAAGAGGGTAGAAAATTTCAAGACTAATCCAACTCAACCGACAAGAAAACTTTCAAATAGATATGACAATCACACTTTCCTACAAAAATAAAAAATTATTTTTTTTTAATTTGACCAAATTTATAGTAAATTTTTGATCTCTATGATTCTCAGTTTTTTGTTCAAAGGGGGGAAGGCTGGAAAATTTCAGGACTAATCCAAGTCAAACGGCAAGAAAACTTTCAAATAGATATGACAATCACACTTTCCTACAAAAATAAAAAAAATTTTTTTTTAACTTGACCAAATTTATAGTAAATTTTTGATCTCTATGATCCTCAGTTTTTTGTTCAAAGGGGGAAGGCTGGAAAACTTAGGACTGATCCAAGCCAACCGACATGAAACCTTTCAAAAAGAGATAACTGTCTCGTTTTTCTACAAGAATAGTGACTGTAAACGACAGTTTTTGAACACTACTGAAAAAAACTATTTTTAATTTAGAAAAAATGAAAAAAAACAGTTTTTTCTCAAAACCATTGAAAACCGTTGGGAAAGAAGCTTTTTTTAAAAATCAACATTAAAATCGTTCAAAATTATACGAAAAAGGGTAAAAATTACCTGAAAGTCTCTCTATTCACTGGATCACTTCGTAATGGCTGAAGGTCAGCCCGACCCATTTCAAGACTCTGTAAAATGATAAAATTATGTGTAAAATTGTAAATTTCTAGTTTTTCGAGTCAAAAAGAATGGAAATCCTGTGGACATTCCATTATGAGCTTTTATCTTCGCCCATTTTCTGATCTTTTTATCAGGATTCGAAAGTTATCCCCATTATCAACTCCATCAGACTCAACTTTTCGAGGATTCAGTTTTTTTTAATGATCTTTCGTCAAATTCATATTTTTCGTCTTTTTTGAAAATTTTTTAAAGATAGAAAAAACTCGAATTTTTCTTTTTTTCTAAATTTTATTCTTTGGATATAAAAAAGTCAAGTTTTCCGAGATTTCATTTTGAAAAAAAATTTCCGACTTTTTTTTGAATATAATTTTTAAATACCTAAAAAATTAATTTTTCGAGGTTTTTTTTTAAAAAATGATCTTTACTCTATTCTATTATTTCTGGCTTTCTTCCTTATAAATGCACGGTGTAACACTTTCGGCCGATCGAAAAGTGGGCGTAACGGGGGCGGGGCGATTGAGATGGGTCGGTCAAAAATCGCCTTGAAAAACTTTCAAACCATGCTAATAAAAGTTGTACAACCACCCCATTCCCTGGTGATCCTAACTTATAGTACCATCTACGTATCATCAAACATACAAATTATGAGATTCATCATGAAAATACTGATCATAAAAAATGAATTTCTTTATTATGCAAAAAAATCACCAGTTTTATAATTAAAACTGTCTCTTCTTGTACACAGGCGCAGTTCTTCGTCTTCCAGTTTCGAGTATTCGGTGCTGAAAATACGTATTTCTAAAAATTTCAGTTTGAACACGGCCTTATATCCAGTTTTATATTACGTCGAACCGGACGAATGATTCACTCTTAAATATCACATACATATTCAATACAGTCCTTGTCAAATTTTCGAAGAATCATCATGGTTGTTGCAACTATTCATAACAGAGTGACAAACCGCTTTACAATAAGTTCAAAAGAATTTCATCTAACTACAAAATTCGCAGAGAATCAGAAAAAAAACATTATGGAAATTAACTCATTTATATACAAAACTCGTAAAAACTCTTCAAAACATTAAATAGAGAATTAATTTTGAAAAATACCTTTTGTGATCCTTGATTTTTCTTCATGAAACGACCATCTCTGAAAAAATCAATTGAAATAATTAGTAATAAATTTGAGATACAATGGAGGAAAGTAGATGAATGGAAGTGTTTGGAAAATTCCATTTTGATTTTCATACAGTTCAGCTTTTTTTAAAGTTCTTTTTCAACTCATTGGAAATTCAAACTTGAATGAAAAAAGGTTTTCGAAAAAATGAACAAAAAACCTAGTCCGAAAGATTCAAACGCGACCTAGGTTTTGATGAGTTACTGTAGTTTTGTTACAGTATTTTTTAAAATTTTTATTCATTCAATAAAGGACATATTTAGCAAGAAAATGTGCAAAAAAGTAGAAAAAATACCAAAAGGTGACTGCAAAGCGGTCATCCGGAGCGTTAAATAGAATGTATTGATTGAGTCGACTGATTCGCGCCTTTTTTTTGAAATCCCGCCCACACTCAATTTTTTGATCTCGTTACTCCGTGAAATGCAATTTTTAGTATAAAGAAACTTAATTTTTCCGAAGATTCGTTTTATTTGAATTTTTCAGATAAAAATGACGAATATACTTTCATTTTCATCCTTCTTTCAAACTTTGCAATGTTACAGTATCCAATAATGTTAAGGTAGGTCAAAATTGGAAAAAATTATATTCGTTATTTCTCAAGAAAATCATCACAGTAATTCAAAAATAAGCAGTAAGTCAAAAATTTCGAATTTTCACAAAATTGCAATGCTACAGTAACCAATGATTTTCCGGTAGGTCAAAATATACCGTCATCAACATATTGTTGTTATCCTGACATGAGACGTCGATTCTAGAAAACATCGAATTTGAGTTGTGGCAACAATGGATGTGGAAGGAGAAAGAAAGAAGGGAAAGAGAGAAAAGTTAAGAAGTCAGCTTTAACGAGCCCTTCTTCTAACACATTGTACTTTCATGAACCAACAATTAATCAATGCGATTTTTAATAGGGAAAAACAGTGACTAGAGACATTTTTTGATTTTCAATTATAATTAAAGTTTCCTTAACTTTTTAGAGAAAAAACGACAAAAATCTTGTTTAAAAAGTTTTTAAACATCAATTTCGTAAGCAGAAAATTCATTTTCATATCTGATTCAGATAAATTCTCACTTTTCAATTATCAGAAAATCTTTTTTACACTGAATTGTGGGAATTGGTAACACTTGATTGGAATAACTAGTATTTTTCCATTTTTTCAAGCTTTTCACCAAAAAAAAAAGAGAAACAGTGAAGAGTACAACTGCGGTTCTGGATGTAAGCTAGTTACCCGAAGTATAATTGGAAAAGGTTAAAAACTTTCCCGTTCTGATGGAAATTGTCGACTTTTCGGCTTCGCTGTAGTAGAAATTTTCGCGATTACACGATAGATTCAGAACCATTTTCGGATTAATTCTTACAAAGTCTCAATTATCGTATGGAAATAGATCATTTATGCTACCTGGGGTTGTGAAAACAACTGGAAATGAATAAGTTTCCAAAAAAATCAATAATTATTGAAAAATGATGATAAGTATTCAGTTTAGCAAAAAAGTTTAGGAAAAAATTCGGAAAAAAACTTGAATAGTGTTTTCTTTCATCCTAGAAGGATAAATTTTTAATCGATTATTCTATACCTTCATTTTACAGAAAAGAACAATTTCACAAAATCTGTCATAAAAATAGTTTAATAACAGTTAGACGAGGAGAAAATGACTCTAAACACTGTTATTAGGAAAAAGAGAGAGAAAATTCTGAATTAGTATTCAAGTTATTTTTTCAATCTTGAAAAAAAAACAAATTTTAATTGATAACAGAAGAAATAATTACCAAACTATTAAAAAAATATGTTAAAATTACAGAGGAACAATAGATAAACGTTCGATATCTATGGAATCATAATTCTGAAAAGCTACTGGTAATTACCACGAAAATACAGTAAGCAAAAGGTCATCAGAAAAATTCTAGAGCATTGATTATCTCGCATGGACATAGAGATCAGGTTTCATCGTCATTGACCGGAACCGAACACTGGCGACGGCGAGCGGCAGCGTGCCGTTTTCACCATTATACCACGCCAACACGGCAGCCAATTTAGTGGGTTTTATGACATGTGCCTTGCCCGATAAAAGTTCGATAGGGGGGGGGGGGGTCTATAACTAGGAAACGATTCTAGCTCATTGTAGCGTTCATAACTAGCTCACAGAAAACGGAAATAAGCAATTTCCATTATTTTATGTCTGACACCCCTCTTTTATGAACGAAACTTCTGGGTTTTCAAGTAAAAACTTATCCAAATCAACATGATGAAAATCTTCAAAAAGAAGTTACTTCTACTCAAAAATGTCTGTTCATTTTATGAGCCAGAATTTTTGAGTTGATAATTCTCACATATATCGCTAGAAGCATGGCCGTTTTCAAACGCGCTCTAATCTCAATTTTGCAGAATGAGTACGGTAACTCTCACAACGAACAGTTAGATCTTTGTGGATTTAAATTATTATTCTTACTTTCAGTTCATTGAAATTAAAGGCGCATTACTTAATCGTTCTTGTGTTTCAAGGTGAAACTGCTACAGTACTAAGTAACCGATTTACGGAGGTCAGACTTTTTACAGGTAGAGAAAGTTATGTGATTCTTGATTTAACTAAAACATAAAATTTTCACCAGAAGATGATTGAAATAAGACTAATCCAAGGCAACGTTACAGTAATCTATAGAAAAAAGGTACTGGCTCAGAATTTAAAGAAGAGCGGAGAATTCTGGAAATAAGACTAATCCAAGTCAATGTTACAGAGATCTTTGGGAACGAGGGAACCAACTCGATTTTTAAAGTGCCGAGAATTCTGGAAATAAGACTAATCCAAGTCAACATTGCAGAAATCTACATCACATTCGTAAAAATTCTCTTAAAAAGTATCACCAGAGTGCTTGAAAGAAGAACAGTGTGAAGTACTTTATCACAGCTTATGATTGTTAAAGAGCTTTAGGCACTTTATTGACGGCATCAGCTCATATTAATATGAACACGTCGTGTTTTGTGTTGTCCTGGGTGGAAAATGGTTATTGACAGTCTGAATGGGAATGAATCGACTATATGGGGATTCTATTTTAACCCAAAATTTTATGACTACTCCAAGTCGACGGCATGAACCGAATTTCATGGAAAATCTAAAAATTAAATTCTAAAAAGCAAGATTTCATCGCTAAATAAAAATATTTCAAAACTATTTTTCAATGGGAATGAATCGACTATATGGGGATTCTATTTTAACCCAAAACTTTATGACTACTCCAAGTCAACATTACAGTAATTTTCACGGAAAATCTAAAAATTAAATTCTAAAAAGCAAGATTTCATCGCTGAATAGAAATATTTTAAAACTATTTTTCAATGGGAACGAATCGACTATATGGGGATTCTATTTTAACCCAAAATTTTATGACTACTCCAAGTCGACGGATTGAACCCAATTTCATGAAAAATCTAAAAATTAAATTCTAAAAAGCAAGATTTCATCGCTGAATAGAAATATTTTAAAACTATTTTTAAATGGGAATGAATCGACTATATGGGGATTCTATTTTAACCCAAAACTTTATGACTACTTCAAGTCAACATTACAGTAATTTTCACGGAAAATCTAAAAATTAAAATCTAAAAAAAACAAGAATTTTTGTTATAAAAAAGAATAAAAATTTGAAATAAATCTCTAAAAAACTTACATTTTGAATCAATTTGATCACAAATTAAAGTGAACACTGATTCAAAGAGGCAAAAAAGTAGTTCTCATACAACATTCATTGAACTTTTCGAACGTCAACTACATTCAAAACGTCACAAAGTAGTTGTCAAAAAACAGTCACCAGAAAGGCACAGAGTACAGCTGTGCCTTGTTCGTGCCAAATTCGTGGAGAGCACAAACTGAGCACAAACCAGGCTCGTGGTAACCACAGACAAGACGAGAATTCAAGTAAAATCTTCTGAAAGTTAACAGTGCAAACTGAAAAAAAGGCGATAATTATAGTATAACTTTCTAACACCTTTGCCTTGTTCGTGCCAGATTCTTCGAGACCACGAACTGAGCACAAACCAGGCTCGTGGTAACCACAAAAAGTCTATAAATAGTGATAATTACGAAAATATAGCCTACTTTATCAAAAAAAGAACCCTCCCAATCGATCGATCTACTTTATCACAAACTTGAGCAATGATGTGCTAAAAATAGCACAACTGCTAGCATAACTTTAATTAAATTTTTCAATTTCTGATTTATTTTTGAGCCTTTATAAGCAGAGAAGTTTTCAGAATAAGTAAAGCTTCTGAAACTTGCTTAGTTCGAGAATACCGTGGGAAAATCTTTGATTTCCCACGGCAAATTGTACTTTAAAAGGTTGAATACTACGATTGATAGCTAAATTTAGCATTTCTGCATGTGAAAAGTCCAAAAACCGCGAAAGATGAGAAAAACTCACCAATTTGACGATATCATCGAAGAGTTTCATTTTGGCTCCACGCCAAGAGCTCACATCTTTCCGATTTTTGATCATTTTCTGTATGTATCGATGGTTATAGTGTGGAAAGATGTGAGGGTAATAAAAAGATGATAAGCATACAAACAAACTGTGGGGGGAGAGGGTTAGAGAGAGAAAGGAGGAAGAGGGAGAGAGAGAGAGAGAGAGAGAGAGAGAGAGAGAGAGAGAGAGAGAGAGAGAGAGGGTTAGAGAGATAGAGAGAGAGAGAGAGAGGGAGAGAGAGAGTGAGAGAGAGAGAGAGAAAGAAAGAAAGATAGAGAGAGAGAAAGAAAAAGAGAGATGGAGAGAGAAAGAGAAAGAAAGAGAGAGAGGGTTAGAGAGAGAAAGAAGGAAGAGAGATATAGATAGTGAGAGAGGGAGAGAGAGAGTGAGAGAGAGAGAGAGAGAGAGAGAGAGAGAGAGAGAGAGAGAGAGAGAGATAGAGAGAGAGATAGAGAGAGAGGGAGAGATCTACAGTAACCATCATACGGTTTTTTCGAACGCTCCTTTTTCTCATCTCTTTTTCATACTTTAATTCCAGATTGTTTTGATAATATTTCGTTAAAATTTCACCATTTTTGCATGTCATCGAAATATAACTTTGTATGATCCGAATTTTAGTTTTCTTGAAAATAATGAAAAAATAAAGGCAGAGAGAGAGAGAGAGAGAAAGAAAGAAAGAATCAAAGTAAAATCGCCTACAAAAATCTTGTCAAACTAAATTTAAATCCGTTTTTATGTTGACATAAACTAGTAACATGACTTTTTGATCTTTTTGTTCGAACTTACTAATTATCCACTTCCAAGTACAAATTTCAGACCAAAATCATCTGATCTGAACTCCAAAAAAAGGAAATATTCCGGAAAAACGTCTTCAATGTCAATATTTGTATTAAATTTCATCGAATCGTGTCAGAATTCACTACACAAGGCGTTCATAGATTAAGCGGAAACTTTTTCTGAAGGGACCCAATCAGAGGGGGAGAGAACGGATTCGAAAAAAAGAAGTTTTCGCGCTAATTTTATTTTCTCCGGTTCTGGGTTTTTTGAAACTAGTCTAATTGACTTCTAAAGATGAAAAACAAACAAAAAATGCGTATTATTGAAAATTTAAAAATTTCGGCAAAAAATCTATTTTTCTCGCTTTTATTAAAAATCGAATTTTTTTGAGAAAATTGAAAATGATTATTCCATTTTTTAATCGTTAAGAACTGTTCGAAACACTTGCTAGTTGTCTTTAAAAAGGAAAATTATCTAAAAAAAAAAAACGAATTTTTTTGAAATTTAAAAATTTTGTTTTGAATCACAAGAAAAGCTTCTCACAAGAATTTTGGCTGGAAAAAGAAAAATTATTTTTACCCAGGTTCAAAGTTTCAAAACTTACGAAAAATTGTCCTTTAGAAGCCAAAACAGAAGAAAAATGACTAATTTTCTCTGACAAAAGTTGAAAAGTGATACGACTACGATGAGACAAAAGATGGAATGGTATGAATGGTTTTAAAAAAGAGAGAGAGAGAGAGAGAGAGAGAAAAGGAGAAAGAGAGAGAGAGAGAGAGAGAGAGAGAGAGAGAGAGAGAGAGAGAGAGAGAAAGAGAGAGAAGGAGAAAGAGGAATAATGTTTCTGTTGTTTTTCACCTTGTGAATTGTAATATGATATTGGGTTCATTACCTCAAACATGATAGAAAAAGTTTTGTGGCCATTTGGTGACGATATGGTGACCTAATCAAGAGAATAATGCTGTTTTAACGTTTTTCCATATAAAACTTTCAAAATCGATGCGTTCAATTAATTCCTATAATTCGATTTGTCATAATATGATGCCGCAGGGCAATAATCACAATTTTTTGTACTTCTTCTTAAGGAAAATTATCATTTTTATACTCGAAACTATAATTTAAGAAAAATAATTCTCCACAGAGTAACTTCAGACTATATTCTACCAGGTAACTCGATACATGACAAATAGCAAACTTGTGAAGACAATTGAAGGGGGTTAATTTGAACTTAACTGTATTTACATACAAGTTCTGGGCTGGTTCTGGGTGAAAATTCATCATATTTTTTGCAAAATTTTGAAAAATAGAAGCTTCAGAATCTAAAATTTTGTTGAAAGTCCAAAAAGTTGTGAATTTAGGCATATTCGAGTACGTTTGGTATATTCAGAAGTTTAAAAAATGAATTATATATTTTTTTCAAAAATGAATATTTCCACGGTAATTCACTAATTTTAGGATGGTTTTGGTAGAATGTCGTCATTATTTCATAGAATTTTTAAAGAATTTAATTTGAAATTCTGTTGGAAGTCCAGAAAGTTGTGAATTTAGGCAAATTCGAGTATGTTTGAAGGATTAGAAATTTAAAAAATAATTTTTGTGAATAATTCCAAAAAAAATGACTTTTTTTTCTTATTCCAATGTTAAAAGATGAACCAACTTCTTCGTTTTCGGAAAGGTTTTTTAATGATTTAGGGAAAGTAATCATAATTTTTCACGTTCGTTTTCGAAAACTTTTCGGATCAAATGTTCTAATGACATTATTTTCAAATGAAGATTTATAATTTCTTTATAAAAGTGAGAGCTCTACAAAAACATAATTCTAGTATTATTTAGAGTCGAAATGAGAGGAAAATCAGAACATTCTTTCTCTAAAAGACATAAAAAAGGAAAAATCTAGTTCAGGAAGAAAAAGAAGAAAGAAACTTGTCAGAAGCATGGCCGAATCGAATCGTTAATACTATTATCCATCACTAGGAGCCTAGTTTGACTCTTTTTGTTACTTTGAATGGAGACAAAGAGCTTTAATTTGACGAGCAGAATGTTTTAGGATCATGAGTTGCATTATACAGTGAGAAAAAAAAAGTTTAAAGGGACTACGGTAACTGACAAATACAGTAACCGCATGAGGTCAACAACCACGTCAGAGTGCATACGGTAGTTTTCCAATACTATAGCTGCTAGAGGTCAAAATTCTGGTTAAAATTAGTACGGTAACTTCCACTACAGTGACGTCTCGAGGTCAAAACCACTGGTATAATGATTACGGTAACTTTCGAGTACAGTAATCGCTCGAGGTCGAAGTTCCGGTTAGAATGACTTTTCAATACAGTAATCGCTCTAGGCCAAAACCACAGTTAAAAATAGTACGGTAAATTTCACTACAGTAACATCAAGAGGTCAAAACCACTGGTAGAATGATTACGGTAGCTTTGGAGTACAGTAATCGCTAGAGGTCGAAACCCCGGTTAGAATGACTACGGTAGCTTCCTAATACAGTATCTGCTAGAGGTCAAAACATCAATTAGAATGATTACGATAGCTTACTAACACAGTAGCTCGCTAGTCTCAGAATTTCTGTCAGCGCAACTACGGTGTCCCTTCAATACAGTAACCTTCCATGATCAAAACCACAGTTATAATTATTACGGTAGCTTTTCACTAGAGTGACGACTCAAGGTCAAAACAAAGTGATTACGGTAGCCTATTCCACTATTTTGGGGTTTGAAACTTGGTCACAGTGAAAAGCTTTCAATCGAGAGACTTCGATTCTCGAAAAATAACCCTTTTCAGAAAGAAAATCGAAGAACCCACCGAATTAAAAAAAAACAATTTTTAATTTTCAACTTTTTCAAAAAAATATCACGATTTTTGCAATTTTCCAAAATCAAATCTCACATGTCTTGTCCTGAAGCGAAACGGTCTTCTTGTCCGTTTAGTCCTGATGAAAGGGCTTTCCGGGGGCGACCTGAATATGTGGATGAGGTCAAAGGTTGGTGAAAAACTGCGCAGCGGGAAGGAATAAGCTTGACCTCTGTGAGGCCGGAAGCTGAAGTTTTTGTTCTACATGTCGCCGACGCGATCCGGCTTTTGTGTAATTACTTTTTCGTATAAAAAAGAAGCATCTCTATTAGACAGTTCGGTTATTTCGAAAAATTTAAACACTTTGCCAAAAACTTCACTGTAGATCAAAAAGTTACAATAACAATAAACTGATACTGTCACAAAATTCACATTTCTCAACCGGAAGCTTAAATTTTTGTTCTACATGTCGCCGACGCGATCCGACTTTTGTGTAATTGCTTTTTCGTATAAAAAAAGAAGCATCTCTATTAGACAGTTCGGTTATTCCGAAAAAATTAAACACTTTGCCGAAAACTTCACTGTAGATCAAAAAGATACAATAACAATAAACTGATATGGTCACAAAATTTTTCTCGACCGGAAGCTTAAATTTTTGTTCTACATGTCGCCGACGCGATCCGGCTTTTGTGTAATTACTTTTTCGTATAAAAAGAAGCATCTCTATTAGACAGTTCGGTTATTCCGAAAAAATTAAACACTGCCAAAAACTTCACTGTAGATCAAAAAGTTACAATAACAATAAACTGATATGGTCACAAAATTTTTCTCGACCGGAAGCTTAAATTTTTGTTCTACATGTCGCCGACGCGATCCGGCTTTTGTGTAATTACTTTTCGTATAAAAAAGAAGCATCTCTATTAGACTGTTGTTGGCCAATTCTTGAGTGAAATTTTCTGTTCAGAAAAGTTAATTGATTTTTGTACTTTTTGTAAAAAATCATATCAACAAACAAAAAAAAACAAAAAAAACTTGAATCACTCTTTTGGATGTAATTTTCTTCCCTTCTTCCCCCCTTTTTCAGAAATTGTTTGATGAGAACTAATGGAAACGGCCTTCCTATTCGGAATTTCTTGTAAACGAAACTACTTTGCAGAGAATACTAAAATTCAAAAAATAGAGAAAAAACTAGTTCTGTCAAAAAAATTACTTCAAACGACCGTATTCTTTAAAACTATTTGAAATTTATTTTTTAAAAACGTCATTTCTTGGGAATTACTTCTAAATGCCCGGTTTTTTTAGTATTTTTTGTAGAATAAAGATAATTTCAAAGAAAAAACTCACCTAATGAAACCCAGCATCGTCACTGGCCGTCCGAATCTGAAAATTTACGTGAAAACGAGTCGAAAATAATTCGATTTGGGCTTCCTAAAATGGGTATGGGCTATAATTCCAAGTTGGCTACTACATAAAAAGACTAATTGCAAATTTAACGACCTCCAGTGACTTGGAGAAGTCGTAAAATGGGGAGAAGATGATGTGAGATTCGGAAGGCACACAAAATGTTGATCTTTTTTTCAAACTTCGATCCTAATGGTATAACATTATTACCGAAAGAATCAAAATTAATTTTATATACCCAACGAAACATGAAAAAATTAAATTTGAAGTGACTACGGTAGCTCACTAATACAGTAACCACTTGTGGTTTTTTATACGAAAATTTTATACTGAATCATGATTCAAGAATCGCGAGTTATGAATCTTTCTTCATTTATCTTTGTCGACACCTCAAATTTTAGGCTTACGAGGGAATGCCACCAAGGGGCCACGAAATTATACATAGGTTTTCGAATATGGTGAAAATGATAGGACCGGTCTCTAAAGTTGCTTCATCGACCTGGTTTTTGATTTACGGTCGATGTCATTTTTACATGTAAATTTGCAAGAAATCGCGTACACCCTCGTTTCTGCGCATCAACGCAAGGTTGTTTCAAAAATTTCGTGTTGCGTCGCCTAGTGGTTAAGATCTAGCACTCACGCTATTGCTTTTGCGGGTTCGATTCCCATCAAGTACCATTTTGTTCTGCTTTTCCATTAGAGTTCTCTGAAAAATTTAAACGGGCATAAGCTGTGCATGCAGCTGGGCATAAGGCCGGTGTAAAAAATAGGTGTGGGCATTAGGCTGGGGTTGCTCTAAACGTTGATAAGCTGGGTATTGGGATGGGCATATGGCGTGCACTGGGTGGGCACAGGATGGGGTATCTGGGCAGTGATGGGCATTAGGCTGGGGTTGCTCTAAACGTTGATAAGCTGGGTATTGGGATGGGCATATGGCGTGCACTGGGTGGGCATAGGATGGGGTATCTGGGCAGTGATGGGCATTAGGCTGGGGTTGCTCTGAACGTCGATAAGCTGGGCATTGCGATGGACAACGGCTGGGCACAGGACGGGGTATGCGGAAAAAATGGGCATTAGACTGGAGTTGTTATGAACGTCGATTTGCTGAGCATTGCGATGTGCATCGGCTGGGCATATGGCGTTCACTGGCTGGGCATATGACGTGCACTGGCTGGGCATATGGCGTGCACTGGCTGGGCATATGGTGTGCACTGGCTGGGCATATGGTGTGCACTGGCTGGGCATAGGATGGGGTATGCCGACAAAAATGGGCATTAGGCTGGGGTTTCTATAAACGTCGATGAGCTGGGCATTGCGATGTGCATCGGCTGGGCATATGATGTGCGCTAGCTGGGCATAGGATGGGATCGCTCTAAACGGCGATGCGCTGATCGGCGAAACCCGCGGCAGGTCAACGCAAGGATGGAATGATACAGCGCGCACATTTGATCGAGTTAGCTCCGCATCTCTCTTCGGAGGATGGCGAGCGACGGTGATCATCTGATCATGGGATGTAAATCCCACCATTTTTGGAACTAGCTGTTCGGGTCTACATCTCCATGATCATCAGATGATCATGGAGATGTAGATGATCGTAAGATCTACATCCCCATGATTATCTGATCATGAAGAAGATGTAGATAAGATGGTTGTAGATGATCATCTGATCTACATCTTCATGATCAGATGATTGCGGGACTGTAGATCGGGTGATCATCTACATGGATGAAGGTCCCACAATTTTTGTTTTGGCCTTCTGAAGTGACGTGAATGGCATTGGGCATTTGGATGGGAATTGACTGTGAACTGGCCGATAACCTGAACCAACCTGGCCGCGAATCCGACGCAACCTGGCCGCTAATCCGACGCAACCTGGCCGCTAATCCGACGCAACCTGGCCGCTAATCCGACGCAACCTGGCCGCGAATCCGACGCAACCTGGCCGCGAATCCGACGCAACCTGGCCGCTAATCCGACGCAACCTGGCCGCTAATCCGACGCAACCTGGCCGCTAATCCGACGCAACCTGGCCGCTAACCAGCTGGGCATGGGTACCCCAGCTAATGCCCGTTTATTTTTTTTAGAGTTCCTATGTTTTCATCTTTCTAACCTGATATATTACCTAGTGTAAAGAGAGAGAGAGAGGGGAGTGAGAGTGGGAGAGAGAGAGTGCGAGAGAGAGAGAGAGAGAGAGAGAGAGAGAGAGAGAGAGTGCGAGAGAGAGAGAGAGAGAGTGCGAGAGAGAGTGGGAGAGAAAGAGTGGGAGAGAGAGAGTGGGAGAGAGAGAGATATAGGGATGAATGAATGGTAAATTTATTTTGAAAAAAAAACGTTTTGGAGCGTTGGCGCAATAACTCCAGCAGCCCAAGCGTAGCGAAGAATATCTGCTGGTAGTTAATAACTGATTCACAGATTTTAAACTAACTGCAAACTCACGAATCAAGAACCATAGAATCAGTAAGGACAACTTTAGAACCTGTTTTTTTGAAAATTTACAACTCATTAAAAAGCAAAACGAATTGGTATTTGATGGGAATCGAACGCGCAAAAGCAATAGCGAGAGTCCTAGATCTTAACCACTAGGCGACGCAACACGAATTTTTTGCAACAACCTTGCGTTGATCCGCAGAAACGAGGGTGTACGCGATTTCTTGCAAATTTACATGTAAAAATGACATCGACCGTAACTCAAAAACCAGGTCGATGAAGCAACTTTTGAGACCGGTCCTATCATTTTCACCATATTCGAAAACTTAGGAGACCAGTCAGAATGTATAATTTCGTGGCCCCTTGGTGGCATTCCCTCGTTAGGTAATAATTCTTGATTCGATGATTCAGTCTACTTTTTTGTAGTAAGTTCAGAGTTATTACGGTAGCTTTCTAGTACAGTAACCTCAGTTTATTTTTTTCAAATCGATTCTTACAATAATATTCTTAGACATCACCAAGATAAATGTTTGAAAAATGAATTTCATTTGAACCCTCAAAAACTAGTTGTTATTTTTCAAAAATTTTCCAAAGACCAAAAGAATTTTTGACCTTTCTCTACTTACTAGATTCATTCCATTTCTGTTTTCACTTTTTTCTCTTTGAAATTCTATTACTCATCATTTCAGTTCTATATGTTATTCAATTTGTACTTTATTTCCTGAGCTGATCTCCAAAACGTTAAGCATTCAATTTGCGAGAGAGAGAGAGAGAGAGAGAGAGAGAAAAAAGATCCTTCAGACATTTTCCTTATATGGAAACAAAATGAATTGTCTCAAGTAGTTTTAAACTGATAATAGAGTTTTTCGGACGTCTTTTTCGGCCTAAAAAAGCCAAGAAATGAGTCAAAATGATGATATTTAAAATCGAAAAGTTTTTGAAGCAATATATTTCAACTTTAGAATTTACCTACATAAAATTTTCCATAGAGAATTTTTACGAGTTGAAAAATATTTTAACTTTAAATATGAATTTAACTTTTCAACACATTTAGCTAGGTCTTAAGATCCTTAAAGCCAGGTCCGAATTTATTTTCTTCCGAATTTTAAAATGACTACAACAAAATTTCGTTTTCAAAACATTTAGCTGTGTCTTAAGGTGGGATCTTAATTTCTCTTAAGGTCGTTTTCTGTTTAGGAAAATGACAAATGAAAAATTCTATCCTCGAAAAGCTTATCTTCCTAAAAACCGCTAACTAGACGGAAAAATGACGTTATAACCAACATTTGTGGCTGTTTTTCAAGCCAAAAATGAAGAGAAAGCTGCTTTGAACACGCAAGTTTCCAGTCATCGGACTACTTTCTTAAGCTTTGTGAAAAGAGAGAAATAGAAGAAGCGTTCAAAAATGGATTTGGAACTGACAGACCGGAAAAATTAAGCCCTCAATGGACGTATCAAAGCGTCCGTTGTGGTTTAAACATGAGGTGCCATGGTTTTGGAGAGATTTTGCACGAATTTCATGGTGTAGTTTAGTGTAGTGGGTTGTGCTCTCGCTTTTCATAGTGGGAGTTCGATCCCAGTGGTGGTTATGAAAATTTTGTTCTAACAAGACAGTTTAATGTAATTTTGCTAAAATTATCTGGATTTTTATGCCAGTTCTGTTGAAAAGTACTTTTAACAACAATTTTTCAGTTTCGAAAAAACTGTAACCATTAAATCAATCAAATACAATAGAATTATTAAAAAGAGCAAGAATCAAACAGAAATGTCATGTTTCATAGTTATTTAAACAACAATTTTAAAAGAGTCAATGATCATTAAATAATATTTCTGTTCAAATTAAACGAAACCTAGGGGAAT
Source organism: Caenorhabditis parvicauda (assembly GCA_963978915.1). Taxonomy (NCBI): domain Eukaryota; kingdom Metazoa; phylum Nematoda; class Chromadorea; order Rhabditida; family Rhabditidae; genus Caenorhabditis; species Caenorhabditis parvicauda. The sequence continues at coordinate 3,560,804 of OZ022252.1, forward strand.
TTCTTCAAGTCCGTTAATTTTCGCAACCATCTCCTCTCTGTGCTATCTTTTGTTAAAGCACTCTCTCGCCGCGCGCCTGTGTCTAGCCTTCTCACACACACTCTCACTTCCAGAGTAAAAGGAAGAGGCTCTCGTAAACCTACACATAACAGTGTATATGTTCGTCTGCACTCTCTACCCTCCCCTATCTCTTGAGTTTGTGGTGGAATGGATAGTACCCTTCATGTGGCAAGAGTTCGATCCTTGCACCCCCCCCCCGCCTTCGAGCCAGCTGTAAAATGGCATTATGGTACGTTATGGTATTTAATCCTTACTATGATGTTTATGAATTGTACAGTGCTCAAATACGATGTCCTGCAGTACGTTAGTACTTCTGGATTATGGATAAGAAAAAATTAACCTTCAATTTTTCTTTTCCATTATTGATATTGGTTATGATTTTAAGATTTTTTTAAACCTGTCAGCTTCCATTTTGAAACTACAGTAGTAAAATTTTTCATTATAGACCTTCATTCAGACGATTGAAACGTGAATTTTCAACTTTTAGCAAAGTTTCAGTGTCAACACGTCGCATCTGATAGATTATGTAAGCGCAGAGATGCGCATACATTGAGATCTGACCGCGCTCTGCTGCGCGGCACGGGTTTTCTCAGTTTTCAACGTAACTGTTTCTACTTTGGGAAATTTACCAACACAAAAAGTATCGTATCGTATTAAAATTTGGAATAAATATCGAGAATATTCAAAAAAATAAGATAAGGGAGAGGAAGCGGAAATTATCCGAAAGTTCAAAAAGTTGCATTCACATGTCTAAACACCCATTAAACGGCTCGAATTGCCATTTTTCCGGAATCACAAGACGAGAATCACAAGAGAGGAACTCTGCCCCAACCCATTTCCAAGATCTATTCAGAATAAATTAGACATAAGCTCCAAAGACAAAACTTCTTATCGAAAATGTTGCATTCCAAGTTTTTCGCGAAAGCACGGCAAAATTATTATTAGAGAACATACCAAACGTATAGAAAAGTGTTGAAACGGCGATGTTTTTGGATGATACATGCATGGGAGAGACGATTTTGTCACGGCCGTGTCTCCTGAAAAGTACCTCGAGAATGACATAATTAGAGCGTTCAAGTAGCCATAATTACAGACTGTCTAGTCGGAAAAAAACACTTGCGGAAATTCGCAGTCATTAACAGCAAGAAATCAGAATATTCTATTAGTACACGTTCCGTATGAGTTAAAACAACTATACTCTAACAAAAGTGAGAAAAGCATAACACAAAACGCGTGACCTCACCATCTTTAGCGAAATCGTTCGAAGAAAAAAGAAAGTAAAAATAAATACACATGTGAATTTCTTCTACCGTAAACACGCGAATTTATCGATTAATTAACTTCTCATTTTATTTTCATTTCTATATTTACTTGGTTCAGTTTAACACTCTCTCAGTCGCCAAAGTAAGTCGAGCATAAATTCTATACTTCAGTAGATTCAGTAGGGACTTTGTATAACTTTCAGCGTAGTTTTAGCACGTTTAGAACGAATTTCCGGTGACCCAAAAGTTTATTCAGAATGTTTGGTTCCATAGTGGACCGTCTGAGACGGGTTACAAGATCACGGAATAGAGCTCGAATGAGCAAATCGGCCGTCCGGTCTAACAGAGGTTTTTTCGTGTTTTGATTATGTCGTTCAAGAGTTTTTGGAGATATTTGATTTTTTCATTTCTATATTTGATATTTTTTTGAATGTCTCCATTAACAAGTATCGTGCCCTACCTATAGACTATACTCACTACATTAATTCCTAATAAGTTCACCTTAATCATTTAAAGTGTGAAATGTGTTGATTCAACTTGTTTCGTTGAACTCTGTAACGTCATTGTGATGACTCAGGAGCTACTCGATATTGAGTTTTCCTTTTTTCTCTCTTTATTTTCACGAAGCCATCACGATTCATATATATTGAAAGAACTAACTGCCAAACCAATTAAGATTTAATGGTTTTTAATTATTAATATGATTTCCTGACCCTAACAATTTTAAGGCCAAAAGCTCTTTTCTGGGGCCTGTTCTCAGCTAGTAAATTTCAGATAGAAACGGTCTGAATGCAGTTTAGTCAGTCTCGAGTAAATCTGTCCGCGCGCTGCTGCGCGGCATGACCTGTGAATTCTCGTTATCAGTCGTTTCATAAACGTGGATTTTTTTGTCTCCGTTGATATTAGTGCAAATTATGAAAAAGGTAACACGTAGACCATTCCGATATAGAAAGCTGTCTAGTGAAGAGAGAACAGCTTTTTTATTGTAGGCATTCCATCATGTTGACTTGGATTAGTCATATAACTTTGCCTAAAATCTCCCATAGAGTTTCGGTCAGACGAGAACTATTTCAAAGCTATATGCGAAAGTTGGCCGGAATGATCACTAATCCGAGTAAATATGACGGATTTTGGATTATGGGCTCTATTTCTTGACGTTTCTTTCCGCTACGCTTCACTTTAACCCGACCGCGCTCTGCTGTGCGGCATGGGCACACTAGTAAAATCTGTTCACGCGGTCCTTTCTCAGTTTTGGCCCGAGTCGTCCGCGCGCTGCGGCGCGGTGATTTTGATGTACGAGACGTTTCACGAGAGAATTAACCAAAAAGTGCGCTATATACCTAGGCACAGGCATAAGACAATAACAATATAACCGCTTCGCAACCGCTTTGCCGACCTCCGCTTTCATTTTCGAAAGTGTTTTTACATTGATAAATGTTTCACTTGACATAACGAACGTTGCGGACTGTTCCCAACGATAGTTTTACCTACTTCAAACATTTTTCCGTTACGATTTGTGAATTTGGGACTTAAAAAAGTAGGAAAAGTCAAACACTTTCGAAAAATGAAGGCGGAGGTCGGCAACGCGGTTGTGAAGCGGTTTTATTGTCTTATGCCTTTGCCGAGGTGTGGATTGTCGTCTTGTCTTTTCACAACATTCCAACCAACTTGTACTCGATTAAAAACTTGTAAGTCCATGTTCGACAGCACTCTGGCGCCTGAAAGTGCTGTCAGACTGCTATCAAAAGTGCGCTGCCAATCGGGACACGATAAGATTATTTCCCTGACAGAACGCTGTGTATCTCGCTTGCAAGTTTACGAATACTATTTCGCCGATATGCTTTTCTCAGTTTTTTTACGCCTCACAAAGTTTTGGAGCGAATTTTAAGACCTTTATTCATTTCTCGAACTACTTGTCTTTTTTTTGCAAGTCTTCGAATTAAAAGTGAGGGGGCCATAAAAATAATTAATAAGAATAGTTTTTTCTAGATTTTTTTCGCGAAGTAGAAAATTTTGTAGACCTCTGAGAGGAATTTAGTTGAAAACTAGACGCTAGAATGTTTAGAGAAGGTCTGGACATTGAGAAAGGTCATTTTTTACCATTTAACTGAAAAGGGGTTAAAAATAATTGTCCAATCTAATTGAAAAATGAGTTAAATGAAATAATTAAGTTCTGAATTTTTTTTAATAATGAGAAAGTAGCGAAAACAGACAAATTTATTGATTTTTGATCTGGATAGTCCACCGCAACTCATAACAAAGGAGTTTGTTTGTTCAGTATGATTTTTGTTCGTCTGGGCCCTACTTCTTTTTCACTGTTTTTCACTTTTTTACTGGTCATTCTTATCTAGACTTTAAAATTAGATTGATAACCCCGGTCATAGAGTAAGAACTCAAAATAGCCAGAGACAAAGGGTTAAATTTATCTTGTTTTTGTCATCCTAATGCTTTTTTTGAAAAAAAATTAAGGTTTTAAGCGTTTTATGAGATCAAATTTTGATCAATATTAATTAAAAGCAGTATTCGTTCTTCAAAATCATGTGTTTTAATATTAATTTTGGCAGTTTCGTTAAGATAAATGGCATTATCAGAAATAACAATAAAATATAGTTTTTTAAAAAGAGTTTTGGGGCATGTTTTTCCCTTGTCGAAAAACAGAAAGTTCTGATGTCTATCCAGATGTTATTTAGACGAACATTTGTTGCGAAAAAAGAAGTATATAAATAGTGCACACCATTTGGTGCTACTTTTTCTAACGCCAAATGGTGAACGTTGACTCTCGTAGGGGAGAAGAAACATTTGGCGTGAGAAAGAGGTACCAACACCAATGGTGTAGACCGGTTGGAGCCACCTTTTCTCTCACCAAAAGGTAGACTTTGAGTGGCCTTGTGAAAGATCCAACACCAATGGTGTAGACTAATTGGCGAGGGTTTCAGACCGCCAAAGGGTGAACTTTGAGTTCTATATTGAACGTTTTAACACCAATAGTGTAGACCGATTGGCGTCGTTTTTATCCGCTAAAGGGTGAACGTTGAGTCTCATAGTAAAAGTTCCAACACCAATGGTGTAGACCGGTTGGCCCCACTTTTCTCTCACCAAAAGGTAGACTTTGAGTGAGCTAGTGAAAGATCTAACACCAATGGTGTAGACTAATTGGCGCCGTTTTCATCCGCCAAATGGTAAACGTTGAGTCATATACTGAAGTTCCACCACCAATGGTGTAGACCGATTGGTGCCGTTTTCATCCACCAAAAGGGTGAACTTTGATTCCTATACTAACACCAATGGTGTAGACCGATTGGCGCCGTTTCCAGCCGCCGAAGAGTGAACTTTGAGTCTCATAGTGAAAGTTCCAACACCAATGGTGTAGACTAATTGATGGTGGAACTTCAGTATAGGACTCGAAGTTCCACCACCAATGGTGTAAATTACTTGGCGCCGTTTCTACCCGCCGAAGGGTGAACTTTGAGATCTATATTGAACGTTTTAACACCAATGGTGTAGACCGATTGGTGCCGTTTTCATCCACCAAAAGGGTGAACTTTGAGTTCTATACTAACACCAATGGTGTAGACCGATTGGCGCCGTTTCCAGCCGCCGAAGAGTGAACTTTGAGTCTCATACTCTGTAATTTCAATGTGGCATGCACGCGACATCTTATGGGCATTTTTGTGCCAAAACGTGATTTGTGGCAGGATAAAGGAACAATTTGGGCGTAATTGTGCCGTTTTGGATGTGGCTGGCAGGTGCATGCCACATTCCACTTTTGGTCATGCACAGAACCTTCAATATGGCATGCAAACGACATCTTTTGGGCGACTTTGTGCTGGAATGAGTCATGTGTCAGAACAAGGACTAATTTGGACGTAATTGTGCCGTTTTGGATGTGGCTGGCAGGTGCACGCCACATTCCACTTTTGGTCATGCACGCGCCCAACTTCCTTCCAACTGGCACTGTGCCAATAATACGAACGTGCGCTCTTTAGACAATACTTTCGAAAAGCGTCCATCTTTTTTTTTCGCCCTGTTCTTCTAATTTGGTGTATATATCATTTTTCCTTTTGAATTTTGTACTGTTTTGCGACTCAAAAACATCAAAAGTACGAAAGTATTATTTTTCTGCGTTATAACACTAGATTTTGATTTTTGTAATACTTTAACCGAGAAATAACTAGTTATAACTCAATTTCTAAAGATAAGCGTTACTGAAAATGGTTTTGTTTTGAAATCGACATTTCAGTTTATCCGTTTATATCGTTTTGTCACGTTTTAATTTCCTATGTTTCAGTAAAATATCAAGTGAGTTTCCAACGTCACAAGCGGCACACATGATCGACAGACAACGTCAGGATGGAAAAGTTCTCAAAGCTCTGTCCTTACAGACAACGTTAGGATGGAAAAGTTCTCAAAGCTCTGTCCTTGTCGAATAGTGTACCGCAATCGGCGTCCATGTTCAATTCCAAGGTATTTTTTGAGAATTTGAATTAAATGCTTCAGAATATTCATATTGAATTTTAAAAAGTGTAGGTGATAACGTATTTCAGCGTAGTTAAAACGGTGAAAATTACTTAACGTCAGAATTGTTATGACTCTAAAACGGTCTTTAGCCGTACTTTGTACACTCTACGAGAAACGATAATCAATTGATCCACTTTTCTCGTTCTTGTTTCGAGATTGTGTTAACTTTAAGTCGAAAGGTTGTTCGTATCATTAGGAACACTTAGGAAGTAGTTGTTAATGAGTTTTATCATAGATATCGTGATGTGGACCATGAACAAGAAACCACGAAAGAATATCCGTTGATTTTCAAAAGGGTTTATTACCTATTTCAGTGGTCAACAACTTCTGGTGCGTCTGGAACTCCATCCTGTGACTAATCTCAAGGATTGAACGAGCAACTCCGTACCGTGTTGGTTCGTCGCCCGTTGAAGAATAGAATCTTTCATCTGGATATCCTCCGACAGTTTGCGACGTGGCAAGACGTGAGTTTCTTTCAATTTTCTCCTGAGGGGTTTCTCTCGAGCATAAAAATTTACTTTTCCATAAAAACTGAAGCAACTTTTTCAGATTTACAAGAGGCAAGAGGCTCCGGCATTCCAACCCCACCAACGTTATCTCGACCATCGGCAGGTGCTGGAATCAATAGAACGAACATCGCCCAAAGAATCCAACACCAACATCCATCAAGCAGCTGAAGAGACTTGCTTGCTGATAAGAGCGATGTTAGTTTTTGGAATTTTTACCGAACTCAAGTAAAATGTTAGTAAACACTTTTTCTGAACAACTCCCGTGAGAATTCGAAAAATCTTGTTCCAAGAATTTTGATAAAATGTTATTGCGAGTATGAAAATCTTAAAATTGAATGAATAGGCCTGTAAATAATCATATCACATCATAAGTGCGAAATGGAACTTTGACAACGCATCGTGATGACGCTTAACTGATACTTCGCAAGTTTCGAAAAACTTTGACATAGTTGATCGATATCTTATTTTCAGGATAACGGAACAAATGGAAGAAGCGGCGGAAGAGTGAGAGAAAAGACCAGCAATTGCCAAGAACTAACGCGAGTATCAAACACTGTTAATGTTTTTTTTTGCCTATTCGTTTGTATCAATATATGTGAATAAATTTAAAGGAGAGAATTCCTTGCTTTTTTGAGCAGGCAAACGTCAAGATTTGGGCAGGTACACGTTTTGTAGGTCGCTGGCACGCGGTTAGATAGGGGCAGGCACACGTTTAGATTGGTGCAGGAACACATCTTGTTAGTCGCTGGCACGCGGTCAGATTGAGGCAGGAACACGTCTTTATTTCTCTCCGAATGTGCGACCATTTTCCGATCGCAATCATGCCGTGTGCATGCCACATTGAAATTACAGAGATAGTGAAAAAGTTTCATCCCATGTGTTGCTGTGAGTATGTTTCTCTATTCAACTCAGAATCCTGCGTCTCTCATTATCGCGCACTCTCTCGCCCTTCCAGTCTTGATTCTGCCGTCTTTTTCAAATTTCCCATTACCACCTTGATTCCAACGTCTTATCAATCGATTTGACCCCTTATCATCACGAAAAAGGCAACATTTCACTGCAAAAAGAGCCGTCCTGTGAGTGTTTCTTGAGTTTTTTGGCATTTACCCAATAATTAGGCGTTAATTAGGGCCTTAAGGAGTGTTTAAGTACTTCCCAATGAGTTATTTTTAGCTGGTCAGAAGCCTGCATCTTCTGGAGAGGGCAACGAGCTTGTCACGGAAATCGTTCGTGAGTTTTCGGAATTTTTAAGATTAGAAAAAAGTTTTGATAAAAATTGTGAAGAAAATTGTAGTTTTTCCCTCCAAAACGAGTTTTTTTTTCGATTTTCTAGGCCTTAAAATGGTTTTGATAATAATTATGAAGAAAATTGTAGTATTTTGATAGTTTTTTCCTTCAGATCAACGTTTTTTTTATTCTAACAAATGACCTTTTTGTAATTTCTACTTTTTCTTTGTGTTTAATCATTCATGAGTTTTTTTTTCGATTTTTGAGCGCTAAAAATGGTTTTTGAGCGCTAAAAATGGTTTTTGATAAGAATTATGAAAAAGGTTGTAGTATTTTGATAGTTTTTTTCCTTTTTCATTTTAACAAATGATCTTTCTGTAATTTCTACGTTTTGATCATGTAGAACTGCAGTTCTGCAATTTTTCTGCGTTTTTTAAAATAGTTTTTAAATTTTCTATTGTTTGGAGTAGCGAAATGGGGTTCAAATTAGTTTTTTTAAAAATATTTCGAATCGTTATCAAGCTTGAAAAATGTTTTTTTGCCATCCCATCTCTGGTTTTTGTTGAGATTCTGTTCTATTTTTTTTCCGATGGACTATTTGAAAAGTCTTTAAAACCTTTTCATGGTTACAGTGATAGTAATAAGTTTTTTTTTCGTGAGTACTAGGTGTCTGTAAAGTATTCTAAGCATTTGTTAAAGTTTCACAGGTTCTGAAAAACCTTTGCCATTTTTAATTGACGACAATATTTAAAAATACTGATAAATTTTATTTGTAAATACTAGATGAATGTTCTTAGAAATCTGTTGAAGTTTTGTAGTTAGTCTGACTTCACCATAGGCTTACCATGGTGCACCATAGCAGACGCTGCCATTGGCTCCGTAGTGTGTCAAAAGTAGGTGGAGCGAAAACAGACTGTGCAAAACAGAAAGAACATTCATTCAAAGTATAATACTTGAACATCCAATCGCGTGAACAAATCATGGGTAAGTTTTTATCAGTAACAAGAGAGAGAGAGAGAGGGAGAGAGAGACGTCCTTTCAACCCTCTTTTTATCTCTTCTCTTTAAAGCCGGTCAAAAGTAGAGCCCCACAGAGCGATAAGCAGCACTGTCCAGACAAGCTACTGACTACTTTTTCCCTACTAGTTATATTTTATTATGGCCATCCAAGCGACATCTAGACGTATAAAGAAATTGAGTTAGTTTTGTTTTTGATATTACCGTAGTAGTTGGAATTGCACTTACAGTAACCGGTAGTAGTACGGTACTTTTTGATGATGGTAGCATTGTGTTAGTTTCTTTTTGATATTGTAGATGTTTTGAACCTTGTAGCTGAACTTACAGTAACCGGTAGTAGTACGGTACTTTTTGATGATGGCAGCATTGTGTTAGTTTTCGCTGCTTTTCGATGTTGTAGAAGATTTGAACCTTGTAGCTGTACTTACAGTATTACGGTTCTTTTTCATGATTTTGGTAGATCAAATTCTTGAAGATCACTAACGACATTGTTTTTTTTTGATGTTTTTCGATATTCTACCAGTTTTAAACTTTGTAGCTGTACTTACAGTAACCGGCAGTATTACGGTACTTTTTCATGATTTTGGTAGATCAAATTCTTGTAGATCACAAATAAACTGTAGTAGTTTCAAGCATGGGGATTGCAATTCTTTCTTCCATGTTCTGCTGATAACTTACAGTAACCTACAGTATTACTGTACTTTGTGGTAATTGTAAATCATTCATTCAAGTACTGTAGAGAAAACAACGTTTTTTAAGATAACATTTACTGTAGATTGCCAAGAAATAAAGTAAATACTTTTTATTTTCATTTGATACTGTAATAGCGGTGAAAAGTCGGAGCTGAACTCACTGTAATCTATAGTATTACGGTACTTTTTGATTAGTTTCAATATTCCATTGATATTTTTACGGTAGAGAACGAGAGTTTGCTTTCTGTTGCCTTTACATTAATGTTTTCCTGTTGTTTTTTAAATTTTCACAAGTCGTTATCTTTATAGATAAAATGCATTTACGAAAAGGGTTTATCTCTAGCTTGGCGAGAATTTTATCAATGCGAACTGAAGCTCTTGGCCCCGCCCCCTTTGCCACGCCCCTTTTTGTAATTCATTCAATGTTTGACTTCAGGAATCAGTGCCACAGCCGCGTCGCTTCACCACTCGCATTCACCTCCACCACAGCCACAAGCCTTTTTCTCGTCAACATCTCTCACTGTTCACCCAACTGCACCAGACAACGGTCCAGAAGTAGAAGATCCGACAAGAATGCCAAATATCAAGGTGAAATTTCAAAAAATTGGGTGTTTTTTGGTTAAAATGGGTCATTTTAGAGAAAAAGAGAAAAAACTGGTTGTTTTGGAGTGAAAATTGAAAGAAAATGGACAATTTTAGAAGAAAGTTGAATGAAACGCAAAAAAATGAGAAAAATCGGACGATTTGACTTTTTAAAGCTAAAAATTGAATTGAGTTTTGCGATTCACATAATGAAAACAAATTTGGATGAGAAAGTGAAAAAATTACCAAACTAAATGGAAGGAAGTGTTTGAAGCAAAAAAATGAAAAGAAATTTTGAATTTTGTATAGATTTTCTCGACAAAATCGAATTTTCCAGGTTTTCTCAGGCTCCTCGCACCAAGATCTCTCCCAGAGAATTTGCGAGCGTCTTCAACTCGAAGTCTCAAAAGCTTCCCTGAAGAAGTTTAGTAACAAGGTGAGTTAAAGAGATCCGTTGGATGCATAGCGGTCGAGTCGCGGTTATACTGGCAGTACGCCGATTCACATATGACTAAAGGTGTATTCTAACAGTATCACACTGTCTCGTTGCGTCTGCGTCTCGCCCCTCTAACGTACTCTCCCCCCCCCCCCCTAGCGGTAGAACCATCTGAAAGCAGGACCTACAGTAACTCGCAAATTTTACTTTTAATTTTCGTGTGGAATTTTCGAAATTTTTGATTTCGAGCATAAAATGTGAAAATCATAATGAACACTTGAATAGCCATGCGAATGACAAAAAAAACAAATAATCATTGGAAAATTTTCATACAGTGTGGACAGAAAATACCGGAACGGTACATGAAGCTCCGCTACTTGAACAAGATTATAGATTTCTTTCTGAAATTTTGGTCCATCGTAGCCAACACTATTCTCCACAAATGTGCCAAATTTTATCCGGAATATCTCAGAACCGACGTTTGATGATTTGATTGAAAACAGTGGAATTTCAAGTGAACATAAAAAAGAGGCTACTGTAATTTGAAGGTCAACTCTTGTAATTTGGAATTGATGGTGATAATGGCACATCACAAAGTTTTTGGATGATGAATGTTTCTATTTTTATCGTCCCGACCATTTTGACAGAGTTACAATCGAATATTTCCTTCCGCACTGTATGATGTAATATTTTGCGACAATTCTAGAAATTTATTCATGAAAACAGTGAAACATGAACAAGGGAATTTGCAATTGACCAATTCAGGAGACGAACGTTGAAATCGGAGAATCGGTCAGAGGAGAAGATGTCTACATCATTCAGTCCGCTGCTGGAGAAATCAACGATAATCTTATGGTGAATTTTGAAAATTTGAAAATTTCTGAAGGTTTGAGGGATTTTTGTAATTCTCTCGGACGTTCTTGTACAAAAAGAAGTATTTTAGTTGTATCTCTAAGTTTCCGTATAAAAAATGAGTATTTCCTGTAGGGAATTTGGTTTTTTTTTATTTTTAACTTAGAAATTGACCAAAAAATAAGGTTCTGAATGATATTAAAATGAGTTTCGTAGTTTACACACGATTTTTTGTTAAGAACTGAGCTACTCTGGTCAAATTGCGAATTATTTTTGTTTGAAGTTTCTGATGAGGAATCATGTTTTTTGTTGAATGGCCCTTGAAAGAGAAATTCAGAATAAAGGTTTTTGAAAACACGAAATGAATATAATAGTTTTCATTTCATAATTTGACCTCAAGATTTGATGCTAGAACGTTGGTGGAGGAAAAGAAAAATTTGAACTGGGAAAAAACATAAAAATTTAAAAAATAAAAATTTAAACTCGAAAAAAATGCTCAAAAATTTAAAAAACTTTAATGTCTTAGAAAGCGGTTTTTGTACGACATAGACTGTACGAAACAGTTTATGTACGACACCTCTAAATTTTTGAAGTTTTTTTTTATTCGCAAAACATTTTCAACAAAACGCAAAACATTAAAAATTGCTGAATGATTTTTGTATCCTTAAAGTTGGAAGTGAAGAAATGAGCTATTTTTTATAAATTAATATTTTAATTAAATTTTCAAATTTTCAGGAGCTTCTCATCATGATTAACGCTTGCAAAATTGCATCTTCGTGCAGAGTGGCGGCAGTTATTCCATGCTTCCCGTATGCAAGACAAGACAAGAAGGACAAGTCCCGTGCACCGATCTCTGCAAAATTGGTGAATTTTGAATTTTCCCGCTGAAAATTGATGATTTTTGACGTTTCCAGTGCTTTTTCGAGTGAAAATCGAACAATTTTGAGATATTTTTCACTTTTCCAAGTCGATTTTAGGTTTTTTGTGATGAAACAGAACATGTTACAAAAAATCTCGAGTTCTGACTCAAATATGAGGGTTTTGAAGTATTTAGCATGGAAATGAGCTTTTTGGTCGTGAAGAAAAGTTGAAAATCTCTGTTTTTCATGAAAAAGCTGTTTTCGGTGCTTTGTTTTAAGAATTGATAATATTAATTTCCTGACTGAAAAACTATAATATTTTATTGTTTTCATTTTTTTAAATATAATTTCCAGGTCGCGAACATGCTTTCAGTAGCAGGAGCTGATCACATCATCACTATGGATCTTCATGCTTCTCAAATTCAGGTTTTTTTTTAATTTTTGAAAATTTGAATAGGAAATGTTCATTTTTATTAAACTCCGGAATTTTTTTGATTGCTGAAGGATTTTAAAAAATGTTTTTTCAAAAACAATTTTTGTTACAAAATAGTTTGAACAGAATTTCGAATTGCGATTCTTGTTTCACAATAAATGGAAAAATAAACCGAAAGCTTTCTTAATTTTAGCAAATTTTGAAAATTTTGTTCAAAATTTAGAAAAAAAGAAACAAATTGCAGGGTTTCTTCGATATTCCGGTCGACAATCTCTATGCAGAACCGGCGATCCTGAAGTACATCAAGGAGTCGATTCCGAACTGGCAGACGTCGGTCATCGTTTCTCCAGATGCAGGAGGTGCCAAGAGGTGATTTTTGATTGAATTGCATCGATTTCAGAGTAATTCTCTTTAAGTAAAAGTTTTCATTCATACAATCATTATTAGTTAAGCATTTCAAACGATTGAGAGTTGCCCACCGCGCTAAACACAGTAGAAAAGTGTCGGATTAAGCAGCGAGGGGAGGCGACCAATAAGCAGCGAGCACTAACCCCGCCTCTTCGTAAATCCTGCACCGTTGTTGATCAAATTACAGTTACTGTAGTTGAAAAACTTCTTTCTCTGACGATTTTTTTCAGAATTCATGATAAAAAGCTAGTTAAGAAGGGAAGTTACATGATTTGCATTTTTTTTAACAGAAATTGGCGAAACAAATTCGCTTGTTAAGATGAGAGAAAAATAGGAGAAAAGAATGAAAAATATTGATGTGCGAAAAAGCGAGTTTTCTTTCAATATAACCTGCATGCAACGCGTCTAATCGATTACGGTCGCCATCAGCTCGGTGTGAGTTGTAGTTGTCGCTAGTCATCCTTCATCAGTACCTTGGTGACCTCCAAATTCGAATTCAGATTTTTTTGATTATCAAAATTCAATTAATTAGATGGAATACTGTGAAAAAACTGGAAAGTTGATTATTTTTGTAAATTTTTATGAAATAGAAAAATTGGAGATTAACGACTGTTATTATCCCTCAAAGAATACCTTAATGAACTTAAGACTTAGAGTTTGAAATTCATATTTTTGAAAGTCAGATTTTAACCATTTTTGGAAACTAGAAACTTAATGAAGTGTTGTGAACATTATATGAAATAGGGTTTAAACAAGCTGAAGACGAACGATAGAAAATTCAGAAATGAAGTTCTCCCAAAAAAGTGCCTTAAAGACCTTAAAACTTGAATTTTAATTCAGAGTTACCTCCATCGCGGATCGTCTCAACGTCGACTTCGCCCTGATCCACAAGGAGCGAAAACGCGCGAACGAAGTCGAAAAGATGACATTGGTCGGTAGCGTCGAGGGCAAAGTTGCGATCCTCGTCGACGACATGGCTGACACGTGTGGAACTATCTGTATGGCAGCAGACAAGTGAGATTTTCCACGAATTCTGATTGAAATATGAGAGAAATGTGTGATTTGAGCCGGTTTTTGGTACGAAAAAGTGGTTTTTATTAGAAGTTTTGCGAGTTAATCGGTTTTTTCATGGTTCTAGTTGATTTGGAATTTAATCTGAGCTTGAAAAAAGGATAGAAAATAGCGATTTTTTCGAATCAGTTTCCAAAAAATGGTTTTGGACGTGAGAAAGAGCAACTTACCGAGACAAAATTGGATTAATTTTCAAAAAGTTCGAAATTTCAACTGTTACAGTTGATCTGACGAAATGACAAAAATTAAATTTTGAAAATGGCTGACTGGATTAATGAGAAGTTATATTTTTCGGAAAGAAAATTGATTTTTGAAAAAATCGAAACAAAAATAATTTTTAACTTCAAAATGCAAAAAAAATTCGACTTCAAGGTTTCAACTGATCCTAATTCAAAGTCGTACTCGGTACTGATTTTGAAATTTTCCAGAAAAAAATTGAAAAAAAACGAAATTCAACTTTTTCAGACTTGTCGAAGCCGGAGCCGAGAAGGTGTACGCCTTCTGTGTTCACGGTATCTTCTCGGGCCCTGCACTGGTCCGTCTCAACAGTTCGAAGTTCGAAGCAGTAGTAGTAACCAACACGGTGCCACAAGAGGAAAATATGAAGAAGTGTCCAAAGATTCAGGTATTTTTTTAAGTGGAAAAAAATCATGAAAAAGTGGAAATTTTCGAGATTTTTGAAGAGAATACCAGAAAACAGCTCTAACTTTATGACTATTCCGAGTCGGCATGGCAGAGAATTATTTTGAGTTAAAGATGAACATTTTATGACTAGTCCAAGCCGACATGACTGAATCTAGGAGTGCAAGGCGAAGGTCGCACATTAATTTACTCCCTCAAATTGTGACTAATCCAAGCTGACATGACAGAAAACTATTCAAAATTTTCAGTGCATCGACATCTCCATGATCCTGGCAGAGGCGATCCGACGAACGCACAACGGCGAATCCGTCTCGTACCTGTTCTCGCACGTCCCAATCTGCTAGATGACGTCACAGCTCAATTCATTTCTCTTGTCTTGTATTCATTCACTGTTCAGTTCATAGAAACCACACACACACTTTCATTATTGTATCAGATATACTAGACGGGATTCGCTTCCGATTCACTCGAAGCTGCCACAACCCAGGAACCGCTTCTAGATATATCCTCCATCACTATTCTCTTCTCTCTCTCTCTCGTGTATTTCGACTGTATCAGATGTCTCATTGTCGTCTTATTCTCTGTTTGTGCATACAAAAGGATAAAGTTTGTTCAGTCATTTTGTTAAGAGATTAGAAAAGTATCATATGAGATGAGGACTGTCAGTACAAGGGAAGGAAAGCGGAGTTACAGTATCTCGCTTGAAACTTTGACTATTCATAGAGTCAGTTGTGCTGATTCCATTTCTATCGGCCATTCATCCAGAACTATCCGGACATTCGAGATAAAGAGCTCTGAAGTTGAGCTATTCTTGACTTTGGAGGCTAAGGCTCATGAAACTATGATTTCTGTTCATCCTGAAGAAAAGAAATTAAACCAGTTTGAAATCAGTATAAAAGCGTCGTTCCGCCTCCTGAGAGTCGAGTTACAGAGCTTCGAAGTTGGACAATTTCCGATATTTTGAAAAAACTACTGCAGTTCTTATAAATTGAGTCATTTCTACAAAAAAACGATTCACTTTGGAATTCGAAAATGACAGAATCGATCATCCTGAATCGAATGAGCTGGGTCTTGCTTCTGGAAACCATTTGGAACTTGAGTTAAAGAGCTCTGAAGTTGAGCTATTCTTGACGTCGACTTTGGAGGCATGTAACTTCAGAATAGAAGCTCAGAATCTCATGAAACTATGATTTATGTTCATCCTGGTCTTCGATTATTACCAATCAAAATCTCAACAATTTTTCCCGACCCCAAAATCGAAAAAATTCATGGGCAAAAAAACAATGCAAAAATTCATTCTCAAAACAAGGTGTAAATATGAAAGAGTAACAGAGTGACAAAACAAAACGGTAGGGTTCGCCTAACTAACAATAAGGAGCAACAAAATGACAAAATCAACAATTATTCGGTATATCTACCCAGGTCGAGTCGTGGTACAATGTTCATGGATTGGAGCTCCTGAAAATTATTTTTTTTTCAGAAAAAAGAAGTTTTTTTGAGTTATTGTTAGTTTCTTACTTTTATGACTAGTCCAAGCTAACATGCCCTTATACAATTTTCGCAAGAATCCGTAGGAAATTGAGGTGAAAACTGTCAAAACTACCAATTTTATGCCTAATCCAAGCTAACATGCCCTCATTCAACTCCGGACAGAGTCCTAATAAAATCAAGATGAAAACTGTCGAAACCACCAATTTTATGCCTAATCCAAGTCAAAGTGCTCTCAATAAATCTCGGTTAAACTCGAATAAAATCAAGGTAAAACTCTCGAGAGAAACAATTTCATGACTAACCCAAGTCAATATTTCCCTAATCAGTTCTGGCAAAAATCCAAAAAAATTCACCTGGAACAACAGCTTGCACGCATATGGTATTTTTATGTTTGCCATACACTTCGATGAACGACAATTTTGACACCATCCTTGAGATCCGATAAGGCCACATGTCGTGCACACGTCCACCTGGAAAATACAAATTTGTGTTTTTTAAATCATGCCGCGCAGCAGCGCGCGGACAACGCTCGGAACGCGAACACAGAAACACAAAAAAGTCCGCCGATTTACATTTTCTTGTCAAGCAAGATCATTTTTGTTACAATGGAAAATTTTTCAGAATCATCTGAAAACGTCTAATCAAAAGTCCTTTTATCTCTGAAGTCTATTTTTTTTTACAAAAAATGCTACACTGTCCTGACCGGAGCAGTTTCTGAAACAGGTTCTAAGAGTTATCACAT
>OZ022252.1:3582604-3627532 GCA_963978915.1 Caenorhabditis parvicauda
TCGAAAACTTTCTCCAAAAATTAAAAATGAATTTTCAACTTTTTACGAGTCTTCTACGAACAAATTTCACTATATAAATCCACTTCCGTTCTGAAACCGTATGAAAATTGATAAATAGGAATATATTCTAGGAAATAAACCTTCTTTCAAAAAAAATAAAGATCTTCTCACAGAAATCATAGTAAAATTAGCTTTTTTCTCAATTTTTCAAAATTCAGCAAATTCCACCTCTATCCAACGAGGCTTTGTTCAGGACGAGAGCATCTTCGATATCGTATCCACTATACGACATCACTGCGATGATTCCGTTCGCTCCAGCTGGCAGCTTTTCAAAGTTCACCAGTTCGATTGTCTGAAAATCAAAACGTCAGATTTATGACTGAACCGAGTGAACATACAGAAACATTTTTATTGAGAAGCTTCTAGAATCTTTTTTTCATTTTTCTACTAACCAAATGGTATAAAAGTTGTATTTTTTCGAATAAGAAAGGCGTCCATAGTTATCATATCGAGGTAGGTTTGTATTGTTTTTTTTTCATTTTTCAACTCAAAACCTAAAAATCAATGCTTCTACTAAGCACAAGTTTGTCACATTCTCGTTTCGTAGGTCGATATAGGCTAAAAGTTTTTGAAAAAACTTGGATCTTTCAAAATTCAAAACATTTCGTGTTTCTTATTTTCTTTTTTACAGATGAGATATTTCTTACGTTTAATGTTCTGTTTTCAAAAATTTACCTTCGACTTTACCAAAGGACGTTGTGGATAGCAAAGAAGATACATGATAGAATCGATTCTCTTCTGCTGGTTGTAGGCAATTGTTCCCATCGCTGAAAGTTTTTTAAATATTGAACTTTCCATTACCATTTTTTATTTTTTGTATATCCCAATTTTTCAATTGATTTTCAGAATTAGCATAATGAACTTTTAAAAAAATCATTTTCAGTTTTTTTAATATCCAATTTTTCGATTTTGAATTGATTCTTAGCTTTTGAAAATGTTTGTACACATGTTAGATCAAAAAATCGGTTACGGTCATCTTATTTTTTGATTCCAATGAGCGGTTGAATTGTAGATCAAGTTGATCAGAATAATAATAATATTCTACTTCCGACTTCCGTCCTTTCTTTCACTTCCAAATTCCGAGAAAAAATTTCACTTCCGACTTCCGTTTTGAAAAATTTTTACTTCCGTGCAACTCTGGTTGGTAGATCAAAAAAGGTTTACTGTAATTACTTATGTAGCTAAATTTACCTTGTTTACCCATAGCGCACTGGTACGTGTTTCTTGGTGACTGATTGTGGTGTGGGTAGGGGATGAGACCAGCACAGACACCAAGGAGGGTGAACGGTTCGATCTGAATCGACTTTTGGGGGTTTTTTTGGAACCTATAATGCACACCTCGGCACAGGCATAAGACAATATAACCGCTTCGCAACCGCGTTGCCGACCTCCGCTTACATTTTCCAAAGTGTTTGTAATTTAATAAATATTTCACTTGACATAAAGAACGTTGCGGATTGTTTCCAACGATAGTCTTTCCGTTACGATTTGTGAATGTAGAATGAAAAAAGTAGGAAAAATAACTGACTACAGTCTCTGTAATTCGATCTACGGCGGTGTGGGATTCATGGAGGGGCACACTGTGGAAAACACAATTGAAAAGTGTAAGCAAACCAAATCCATAGAGTAGATCAAAAAATTTTTCCTTTCCTACTTTTCTTCGTCCTAGATTCAAAACTATCGTTGGGAACAGTCCGCAACGTTCAACATGTCAATAAAACATCCATTAAAGTACAAACACTTTCGAAAATGAGAACGGCGGTCGGCAACGCGGTTGCGAAGCGGTTATTTTGTCTTATTCCTGTGCCGAGGTGTGCACTCTCTCATAAAACAAGATGAATTTTCCAATTTTTTTACTCGAAAAACATTTCCGGAAAAGTATTTCAACATCATTTCTTCACAATTTAACATTTAAAAAATTTGAGAATCAAGAAAAAAGGTTCTATATGTCATTTTCTCCCATTTTTTAGCTCCAAACATAGAAAAAAATAACGAAAGAGTATTTTCTGTCATTTTTATCCAATTCTTATCTTTTGCTCGAAAGAAAAAAACTTTCTGTGTTCGTATCATTTTTCCGAGTTTCAAACAAAATACACGTTTGATTGAAATTTTCTATATTATTTTTGTCAACAAGGATTCTTCACTCGGAAAATTTAAAAACAAGTATTTTATGTACATTTTCGACTAATTTTTTTCCAATATTTATTTTTTTTATTTAAAAAAATCAAAAATTTACCTCCAGATGAGTGGTTTCCGGAACAATTTCCTTCTCATAGACAGCGATCAGAGCATCGTTCATTTCGTTTACATCGAGGTATTCAATGATACCATCGTCGACGAAATCTTCGAAAATTCTCTTTCCTTCTTTGAGTTCCTGAAAAATATGGCAAATTGTAGTCAAAATCGTGAAAGTAACCTTCAGAAAGTGGAAAATTGATTCTAAATGGCAGGTTCATCTCGATTGTGTTCTTTTATTTGTCTATTTTTTGCATCCAATTTACCTACTGTTTCAGTTCACTTTTACTCACTTTATATTTGAATTTTATACACTTGTTTTATCTACATTGATTTTCTTTCTATAACGAGGTTTCCTCAAAATGAATATTATTATTATCATTATAAAATAATCTTCAAAATCATAAAAAAATATACCTTCAAAATTGTTGAAATTATTTTTGAATTCGTGAAAGTTAATTTTAGAATCGTCTAAAATTATTATCAAAACCTAAAGAATAATCACATAAATCATGAGAATGATCATCAAAATCACAAAATTATTTTCAACCTCATGAAACTTATCTTTGAATCGTGATAAAACGTATAAAAACGCTAGAAATCATGAGAAATTCTTTCAAAAAAGAAATTTCTAACAAAACCAAAGACATTCAAGGAAATGACACTCTCAAGGCAATGGAGCATTTTTTACCTTCAAATTTTGAGGATTTTCCAAAATTCTTGACTTCAATACTCGAAGAAACCGCAAAAACAATAGAATATCAAGTAATATAATTATGATGATTGAAAAAAAAACCTTGATATGTGACTGCTGAAGACATGGTTTTCCATCCTGGACGATTATGTAAGGGCGGCACAAACGTCCTCCGTCACTCGAAATGTAAACAGACCGCTGGGTCAGAGACCTTGAGACTGACACGAACTCAGATAGAAGACCGCTTCTGAAAAGGACCTGTTGGAAAGCTGAATCGTCCCTGATACTGATAATATGGAACAGGTCTCCGTGGCAGTCCACAGTACATACTTGGACATTGTTAAATTTGAATAACTTTGTATGGAATCGATCCTTCAAACATAATACACACCTCGGCAAAGGCATAAGACAAAAAAACCGCTTCGCAACCGCATTGCGTGCCTCCTCTTTCATTTCCGAAAGTTTTTGTACTTTAATAAATGTTTCACTTGACATAATGAACGTTGCGGACTGTTCCCAACGATAGTTTCACCTATTGCGAACATTTTCCCGTTACGATTTTTGAAGCTGGGATGAAAAAAAAGGAAAAGTAAAATTTTTGAACTACAGTAACTGAAATTTGATCAACTCTGTCGATTTGCATTTCTTACATTTTTAACTGCGTTTGCCGCTGTGTGTGATAGCTTGTTATGACCAAATTTGACTCATTTATACTTTTTAAAAATCGATAAAAATGATGATTGAAGAACAGAATTTCACTCTAAAAACCCAATCTTTTTTTCTGATCATTCTCGATTTTCATTCTGAAGTGAAAATTCCCACCCAGTCGACTCAGACAAATTCACCTCAACTAGTAGTCGATTATATGGATGGGTAAATCGCCAGTCTAACAATTGGCTATCCTCTTTTCGTTAGCCGATTGCATTGGCGAGCGCCTGGAGTTGCGCTTTCTGAGTCTTCTCGACGTTGGAGATGGTGTTGTTCTGATTACATCATTTCGCCAATTGAATAGCCAATCGCTCGCCAATGCAATTGGATATTGAAAAGAGGATAGCCAATCGTTAGCCAATGATTGGTGATTCGCCCATCCCTAGTACACAGTACATTATTTCATTTCATTTAAACGTTGTTGAATTTGAATAACTTTGTATGGAATCGATCTTTCAAACATAATAGCTTGTTATCACTAAATTTGACTCATTTATGCTTTTTGAAAATCTATAAGTGCTAACAGGAGAACAAAATTTCACTCAAAAAACCCAATCATTACTTTAATTCATTCTGGTTTTTCTTTTTTCGAGTAAAAATTACCTTCTAACATCCCTCACAGCTTTGACAACTCTTTCCGGATCCACAGTGGTTCCAATCAGCACACCATTAAGGAAAACCAAATGATTTTGGCTAAAATGAACTCAATTGAAGCTTTTTTCGAATGGAATTCCACTTACATCGAGTTGATATGCGAAAAGTGGGTATTTTGAAGGTCTTCGACACCAGAATTGAAGAGCAATCGGAGTACTGGCTGAAATAGTTACTGATTGTTGGACAAATCTGCCCCCTTCGCACATCAATTTTTTTCATCTTTTTGTTTTATTCTCATCTCAACAAGCGAATTTATTTCGCCAATTGCTATTGTAACCTTGCAAATCATGTAACTTTCCTTTTAACTAGCTTTTTATCATGAATTTAAAAAAAGTTTGAGAAAAAGTTTTTTTAACTACAGTAACTGTGATTAGATACACGGCGTTGTAGGATCTTCGAAGGGGCGGGGTTAGTGCTCGCTGTTTATTGGTCGCCTCCCCTCACTGCTTGATCCGGCGCTTTCCTACTCGTATACCAGGGGTTCGGACACGGAAATTGTATGTTCTGAGTAGTTCGTAACAATTTCGTTTTTTTATGAGACAATAATGGAACACGAAAAGTTTTTAATTTTTGAGAGACAAAATAAAGTTTTCTTTTTTCAAAAAAAAGAAAGACACAACCCATCCAACTGTTCGTTGTGAGAGTCCCGACTCATACCGTACTTAGTTCACAAAAATGCGACTGGCGCGCGTTTGAAATCGGTCAGACTTTTTGCTAGATATGTGCAACCTTTTTGAAATACACAAACTCAACAGTTTTCTATTTTTTGAGTAATGAATTCTCAAACACTTCGAACACATTTTCAAAAAAAAACCTTCTCATCGCTGTCCGTAGTAATGTGACTGATGAGTGCCAGATTCTTGACCAATCCACAGGCTTCACCTTCAGGAGTGTCACTTGGGCACAACATTCCCCACTGGGATGGTTGAAGGGAACGGGGTCCCGATACCTAAAACATTATTTTTCATTTTTGAGAATTCGAATATTTTGCGTTAGTACTTTACACTTTTACAGTACCTTGACCTAATACTTTACACTTTTACAGTACCTTGATCGTGACATCGTAAGAATTATATTAAAGTTTTTTCTCAACAAACGAGTAAAACTGACCATTTTTACTTGGCTAGTCAGAAAAAACACATTATTGAGTGAACATTCGAATCTAAAAACAATTTTTTGAATGGAAAATACCTTAAAAACGGGTTTTGAATATTTTACCGGATAATCACATTTCTACAGTACCCTCATGAGAATAGATGAAGTGAGGCAGTCCGTTTTTTTTTACTTGTAATGGTTAAAAATAACTTCGGTGAATATTTAAACCTACAAATATTTTTCTTACTTTTTTCTCAAACAACTAAAGCTGGCCATTTTTACTTGGCTAGTCATCAAAAAACACATTATTTCGTGAATATTTGAACCTGAAGACAATTTTTTTGAATGGAAAATCTCTATAATATGATATTTTACAGAGAAAAAACCAAAATATACCTTTCTCGTCTTCTCGAAAGTAGAATTGATCCTGGTCATCATTCCCAAGGCTGAGATGTACGAGAGACGACTGAGGACCTGAAAAAAAGTCCACCTCTCTCCGATAACTTGATTTTATCAGTTTTAATGTGTGAAACAAGCAGGAAGTCCTCGCTACGCTCAGAGCCCCTCTCTCCCTTTCTCAGTACAAAATCTCATATTCATACTTTTTAATTGAAAAAAAAGTAGTTTTTAGAAGCAAGATCTTTACTATTTCTCTCTCTCTCTCGCTCTCCTTTTCTCTTTTCCTTCTTCTCTCTCTCTATCTCTCTCTCCCTCTATCCCTTCCTCCTCGCTGCTCGCTTTCACACTCCCTGTACAATCCAAACGCAACAAATACTAATGCAAGTGTGGCTAGAACTAATGCAACAACCTGCGAGGGTCCCCAGTGGTCACGCGAATAGCACAAACGAAAAACGTGCAGCGATGACCGAGTGGTTAACGCGTCCGATCGTTATTCGCTTAATGCGAGTTCGAATCCCGTCAACCACCCGGCCATTTTTGCACAACCCTTCCTCTTCCCTCCTCCCCCCTCCCCGTAAATCGACACATAAATGGATCACCCAAAAATTTGCCTCACGAAAAGGGGGCGGTCCCCTTGTTCTATTATTAATATGATTATACTTTAATCATTTTTTCTCACAAAATTACATAATTATTGAAAAGTTACCTGTGTAACACCATGCCTTTCCATCCTGAAACGTTTGATGATCCAGTTTCCGGTGGAGAGAGCGTTCACCAGACAATTTGTAATCATATCCTGTAAATTATCGATTTTTAATCATTTAGTTAATTAAAATTTTGATGAAAAATCAATATTTTTCTATGGCATCAAAATCCAATGTCCTTTAACTGTTTTAGTGATTCAGAAGTGAAATCTTTCAGAATCTAATGAATCTGTACGTTAAATAAACAGAAGTCAACTCCGAAAATCAAAATTTTCCGTGATTTCATTCGAACAACTTCGAGGGAAGTACAGATTTTAACAAAGGAATTTCTAATGTTTAAGGGTCTTCATTTTCCTGACCGAGAAATTCCTTGAGACAATTTTTCTTCAATTTCTGAAAGTGAGAAATCTTCATTTTCTCAACTGGGACTTTTTGGTTTCATATTTCTACTTCAAGACTCATTGATATTCTAACTTTCCGAATTCTAGGAAGCGAAATTCCAAAAAGTTAGATGCTTAAGTCTATTATTTTTTTCTATCCATAAGGGCTACCTTTTTTGCCTCAAAATCATACAACATCTCTCACAGTCGGCTGATGAAGGATTACTATTCCCGGTCCTTATTATTTTACATATACACACAGTTCTCTTTTTTATCTACTTCCCGATTAACGGAAAAAAAAACCTATTATTATTTTATTTTTTGAGCAGCTTTTAAAACGTTCTCCTACGGTTTCCAATCCCATTATTCTGTGCTCGTGGCGGCTATTGCTGGTCGTCATGAAGCTTATGAACTTATTCTCAATGAATAAAGTCATAATTATTATTATATTACATGCATTCTTTTTCTTTAAACTTTTCCATAAGAAAAAAAACCTGTCTCATGTGCTTCACGATGTCCAACGGCGCTGCCATCGTCTTCATCAGGGCATTGTCAGCGATTCGCTTCAGCTCGGAGTTGAACCTGATTTTTTATGGGATTTCCAATCGAAATATGACGATAAATCGCGAGTATTCATTTTCAAAAAACAAAAAAAAAAACCGTTTTTTTCTACGCAATAATTTAAAAAAAGTCTTCTACTCGCAATGAATGAATTTTGCCAATAAAGAACGAAACTATCAATTTATGATGTTCCGACGAAAACAAGTGCCGACGATAAAAGAACGAAAAATTCTATGATTTAATGAGAAATGAAATTTTTCTATGTAAAACTCCAAAACCAATGAAAACATACCTCTTGAAGACGTCTTCAAACAACAGTGACAGCAGAGATCCAGCCAATTCGAGCCTTTTGTTACCATAAAAATCACGGTCGTCCAGCTCGCTCTCGCCCAATTCTGTTTCAATCAATCTGAAAAAAACTAGGCCTCGTTCAGGTAAATTTCCTTTCTAGCAAAGGAAGTTGAAATTTGTACCTTTTTTGAGAGTTTGTACCTTTTTTCTAAGTTACTTTCATTTTTTATAGTGTCATTCGGAGAAAGTAACTCCTCTCTCACATCCTTCCTTTTTCATTTATCTATACATAAATTCTTTTTTGTCCATTTTTCCGCTTATCGGAATAAATTTATATTCAAAGGAAGTTGAAATTTTTACCTTTTTTTGGTATTCAAGCACGAGAATCAATAGTTTTGGTGCTATTTTGGTTTTTTGCTGGAATCGACAAAATCAAACGTCGCTATGCTCAGGTGAAGTTTGAACCATTTCTGGTATTAAATCGCAAAAATTAAATTTTTAGCGCTATTTTCTAGTTGAAAGCTCAAAATTCGGAGTTTTTAACTGTTTTTTTCAGCCATTTTCTTCGAAATTGATGATTTTTGAGCCAAAACAGGCAGATAAATCAATTTTTTGCCCGATTCTACCACCAAAAACCGACCTTCTAGTCATCAACCCAAGATAAATCGCCTTCATCTTGAAATTTCCATCTGGGCAAGCAATGTGAGTGATCATTGAGCTGGAAGAATATTTTTTTTTGGAACGATGCCAAGGAAAAGCTCACTTTGAAAGGAAATCCACCGCATCGTGCTCTTTTGGTAACGCTGCGGCGGCGACAGATGTTCCGGGTGGAGCTCCGAACTGCGTAAACTTTCGGACTTTTACCTGAAAATGGATTTTTGTACATATTCAGAGAGAGTATATTTCCAGAAACAACTATTTTTCAAACAATTCTTACTTAAAATTGAAGACCGACTCTACTTTTCCGAAAATTTACATTCCTTTAGAACTGTTCATTTCAACTTTCATGAGAAAAAACTGATTTTCAACTACTCTATTTTTTCAAGTGAAAAATACATTTTTTTCACCAAAAATTCATCTGTAAATTGTTAGAAAACTTCTCCAAGTAGTTTTTTCTTGGATAAAGTGGTTTTTTTCAATTTTCTCGAATAAAAACAATATAGAAAGAAGGTATTTAAAAAAACCTTGGAAGCCAGATAGGTCAATGCCTGCTGTTGAGTGAAAATATTGTGGGTAATGCACTCTTCAAAAGTCGGAGCGAAGGCTGCGACGAACCTGGAAATTAACATGAAAGGGTATTACACACTGTCAAAGTGGGAAAAAACGACATGAATTTTGTGCAGTACTGAAAAAAACTTGTACTGCGACTTCAACTTTTTGAAAATTCCCCAAAAAAATTGGAAGAAACTATATGTAGGGGGTTAGAATTGAGGTTTCTCAACTCCCAAGTCTTCAGGGGGGAAAGGCAGTATTCCACTTAGGCCCCTTATTTTCAACTAAAATGAGAAACCTTGAATAAACGCAAAACACCTTAATTCTTCACGGAGTGCCAAGATCGAAAAAATCGAGTGGGGGTGAAGTTTCAAAATAGGCAAAAAATCAAAAAAAAAATCATTCGATCCCAATCAATAGATTTACATTTTCGCTCCGGATGACCGCTTTGCAGCCGTCTTTTGGTATTTTTGCCCATTTATTCCATGTATTCTGCTCAGTTTTAGACCTTAATGAATAAGAAAATTGTTGTTAAAGTTGTTGTAAGATATTTTGAAGAGACTAACCAGTATTGATATCGAAAATGTAGTTAAGGCCTCGATTTGAAAATTTGGCAAGTAAGCGATTTTTGACCGACCATCCTTGGTTGTCCCACCCCCGTTACGCCCACTTTTGGAATGGCCGAAAGTGTTACACCGTGTTCTTGATTTCACCTGTTCAAAAAAGAAAGAATTTATCGCAAAACGCGCTTCAGAGTTCGAAAACCACTTTTGCTGACTATCATGATCAACTTGTAAAGGAAAACAGTTTCAACTTTCCTATTTTTTGCACCTGAATCTCACAAAACCATGAGAATCTGCACAGAATTCCTTATTACCTCCGTTTAAAAACATTTTCCACATCAAAAACTCACTTTTCTTCATTACCAACAGCACTGATGATGTTGAAGTCGGATTCTATACCCATGGCCTAAAACGTTAATCTGATAGACATTCGGATGAATTTTCCATACCTTAAAAATAATCGAAACTGGGACATCATCAGTCAACTGATTGTGTCTGAGAAGATACTTTCCCTTCTTCACAGTCACGTAGGTCTTACTTTTCCGTTCTGCTGTGGATGAGAGAACCTAAAATTGTGATTTTGAGCAAGCAATCTTCTCAAAGTTCTGAAAACATTCAGAGTCAGCAATATATTTCAGTTTTTCGAATATTTAACAAACTAAACATCATGTTTTTGGACTATTTTCGTCATAAATGTACTGAAAACAATACTATCGGCAGTCGATGTGCAAAAAAGCTACTTTTTTCATTTTCGTTCAGACGGAATTGTGATTTTTGGTGAGTAATTTTCGCAAATGGTTTTAGAACATTGAACGTCAGCTATACATTTACTAATGTTTCAAATACTTAATAAAGTTATCATGGTATTTTAGGTGAACTATTCATTCAATATTTGAAAAAATAAACGTCGGCAATATATTTTCGTTTATCAAAAACGTAACAAATTAAAAATGATATTTTAGTTGAAAAATATTCAAAAATTTCTTGAAAACAGCATGTCAGCTATATTGTTTTCGCGTTTCAAACACTCGGTAAAATCAATTTAGAGGTTAAAAAAAATATAGCCTAACATGGGAATTCTACCAATACACCATGAAATTGGAAGGTTTGACTTATCTCCTAGGTTTTCAAACACGCTGAAGATGATAGAACCGGTCTCAAAAGTTGCGGAACCGACCCGGTTTCAGAGTTATGGCCCGAAAACCTAGGAAAACTGTCGTTTTGAGTTATTGAGTCTTTCCTGTGTAAGAGCAAAAATACATACAGATAGGTAGTTGATTTTTTTTTCCATTTTCGCTCGAAACTTTCAATTTCTTAAATTTCAATGGTGCTAAACCTAATTTCTTTTTTTAAAACACAATTCGCTCAGCCTTCAAAACTCGAAGTTATACTAACAAACTTGTTGATTTTGCAAAGTAATAATTCTTTTTTTCCAATTAAAAATCATTTCAGACTACAAATTTGTAGATTTTCCTTCACAAAATTCTTTAAATTCGCGGAATACCAGAGTTATTACAAATAATATACAAATTACATTCAGATTTCACGACTTTTGCATGTAATTCATTTTTTGCGAATGTAATTCATTTTTTCATGTAATTCATTTTGCAACTCTCATCGAAAAATCATAAAGTTACCGTGAAAAAAACTTACTTCACACTGCAGCTCCTTTGAAGAGTTACGTCCAACCATGATTCTGTTCTTCGACAGCTGTTCTTGAATCAGAATAACTTTCTCACTTCCCTGAAAATATTTTATATGAAAAAATCTGCCTTTCAATTTTTCATGTTTCTAACTTTTCTTATAAAAAATTTAATTTTTATTAAAATATTCCATCGCACTATTTCTATGTAAATTTTTTTATGATGCACTGCTAAGAAAATGTATCTTCTTCCGATAAAAAAACTTCTCAAAGCGATCAGAGATTCACTTTTTCATCACTTTGATATGTTTCATTGTCGGAATTTACGTTTTTTCTACCTTGAATTAGTTTAAACGACACCTTTTTCGTCAAATTGAATTAAATTTGTTCAATTTGGAACAAGAAAAAAAGCCAAAAGTCTCTAACAACAAAGTAACCCTAACTGTTTTTGTTTCAAATTGCTTTTTTGGAAAAATGTTTGTTCCAACTTTTATGTTTCTAACTTTTCTTATACAAAATTTTCTTCTGATTAAAACATTCAATCCTCGTTTTCAGAAACACTTTCTTCTCCAATATTCAAAAAAAACTTTTTAAAGCTATTAGATTTCACTTTAATGTTGAAAATCAAGTTTTCTCGACTCTTTTTCCTTCAGTACGTAACAATTTGCTCCATTTTTGAAAGATTTAGTCAAATAAAGCCAAGAAGGTCTTACCTTCACAACAAAATAACCTCCTGGGTCGTATGGACACTCTTGGACGCGCGCCAACTCTTCCTCGGCCAAATCTTTGAGGACACACTTTGACGATCTCAGCATGATCGGCATTCGGCCGATGACCAGATCCTGGAAATTATCTTTGATAATTCACCCATTGCCTTAAGCTCAGTTTCCATTTCTTGTGCGATCACATATGTCGACTCGGATTAGTCATGAAATAGCAATAACGAAGAGAAACTCACCTTTTTGTACACGCGTTGATTTCCTCTGGTGTACTCGATATCGACAGTAACTGGAGCCGAGTAGGTCATGTCTCGAAGACGACATTCTTGTGGAGTGATTCGGTCGTTGGTCTGAAAGAAACAATGTCTGGAATTATATATAGATACTTTTTTCTCAATTTTAGAGAGAAATAATGAAGAAAAAACTGGGAAAACTCTGAAAATGTGGTAATTATCAAGTTTTTATTGAAAAATGAAGAAAAAATACCAATCCGAGTCCTTCTTCGCTACTTGGCCTGCCAATTCTGATATCCAGGTATTTCAAGTAGAAGTTGGGATTGGCATCACTGGTGACTTTCTGGTTCGACAGCATGATGGTTTTGATGTCTTCATTGACGAAGTAGTCGAAACTGACCAAGTGCTGCTTTACGAGACCGCGTACCTGAATATTTTTATTGTGAAGACGTTTTTTGAAAGGTTGAGTCCGTTATACGATTTTTCTCGGAAACACTCTTGAAGAAATAACTACGAAGTTATTAGAACTCAAAAAATAGCGATTTCGCCTCTACGAATTAAGCGTAGCGAAAATTGGTCGGTCGTATTCCGATCGTTTTCAGTAATTTTCGAAGCTTAATAGCAGTTTTTCTGAGAATTACTGGAAAAGATCGTATTTTTCTTTAAATGACTTAAAAATTGCTAATTTTCACAGGCGAAAATTTTAAAAAACCAGTTATTTTTTCTTTTATCGATTTTCTACAAGAAAAATAGAATAATACCTTTAGAAACGCAGGAACCAAAAGCCATTTGTCTTCTAGTGGGAGAGTCTTGTCATTTTTTGTCGGTTCGCTCGCGCTAACCCCTTTGGAACGAGGTTTTCGCATGCTGAAATGATGAATTTCAAACTGAAAGGAAACTTCGATCAAAGAAATCATAAAAGAAGCTGAAAATGTAGTAGGACCACAAGAATTGTTCAAAGATGCGAACTCGTGCTCTGATGACAAATAAATGTCGATTTAACTTCTGCTCGCTACAGTAAGCAAAGGCGTGTTTCCCACGGTCCTGGTTTCTGAAAATGGATTAAACAGGTAAAACATCGCATAAACGAAGAGAAAATCTTTGAAAACAGACCAAGAATGATTTATAAAATCATAATAAATAGTAAAATCGGGGATAAAATCACAGATTGACTAGTAGTACGGTCATCTAGAGGTTGGATTTTCTGAAATTTTCATGAATTATGTGGATCTTTCAGTCTTACAATTCGAGTTCCTCTTCATCGGCAAGTGGTTTGAAGTAAGCGTCGACAGTACTCTGCTTCACGTCCTGCAGTGTGCTGGGCTGCCATTTTGGGTTTCTATCTTTGTCGACAAGGACTGGAATTTGGGGGTTACACGTGGCGAATTTATGACTAATCCAAGTGAAACTACAAGAAGACTTTTGTAGAGAAGTGAGAGTGATGGGGCCGAGCTCTTTCGTACTAACTTTTATAACTCAACTCACTTTTCGACCTCTTCCGGTAATATTCATACTCTCCAACCTAGGAAACGCTAACTTTTCCAGTAAAATTCGACAAAAATCTGTCAATCTTTTTTCCTACATGAATCCAATTGTTCAATAACAATCAACAATTACTCAATTCTCTTGTAAATTATTTTTTAAAAAAAGGTATGAGCTACTACAGTATGAAACTCTGATCAACATGCATTCGGATGGAAATTGAGCTGATCTTCGGAACAAATGATATGATAATCATTTTAACAAAACTGGAACTACTCACTAGCTCTGCAACCCTCATGGAAGTCGTGGTCGGCCAAGCAGCGCTGGGTGAGACGGTACTCCATGTTGAAAATCTGCAAGCTGGCTATCTTTGATCTTTTCCGAAAAGGTACTTCGGAAATCACACTACACATAGCTTCCTCTACCTGTGAAAAAGTCTGACCTCTGTAAATCGGTTACTTAGTACTGTAGCAGTTTCGCGTTGAAATACAAGAACGATTAAGTAATGCGCCTTTAATTGCAATGGACTGAAAGTAAGAATAATAATTTAAATCTACAAAGATCTAACTGTTCGTTGTGAGTCCCGACTCCTACCGTACTCATTTTACAAAAATGCGACTGGCGCACATAGCTTCCTCTATCTGTAAAAAAATCTGGCCTCCGGAAATCGGTTACTTAGTACTATAGCAGTTTCGCCTTGAAACATAAGAACGATTAAGTGATGCGCCTTTAATTTCAATGAACTGTAAGTAAGAATAATAAATTAAATCCACAACGATCTAACTGTTCGTTGTGAGAGTTACCGTATTCATTCTGCAAAATTGAGATTAGAGCGCGTTTGAAAACGGCCATGCTTCTAGCGATATATGTGTGGCGCGCGTTTGAAATCGGTCAGACTTTTTGCTAGATATGTGTTTTATTGGTAAAAAAAAACTTACTTTTCATGTTTCATTCGACTTATTTAAAACAACAACAACAGTTTCTCAGTTAATCTACTTTATTCAAACAATTGCTAAAAAATTGTAAAAAGAATACCTTTGAGTAGCTCAACTTGGCTCCTTCTAGAAGTTGTTTATGAGTGATCTTCAGCGACGTCGGACTCATCTTTGATAAGGTTGCTAGGGTCTTCTTCGACCACTCCGTGTTGTGTTTTTCCAGTGACTCGACGATTTGTTCGACATCGCTAAAATTTTGATAATTTTTGTGAAAAGTTGAAATTGTTCGATGGATCATTCTAAGAAATAATCAGTGGATTCTGTGATTTTTCATTAGAAAAAACCATGAACTTACATAAAAGGAATCTTTTTTTTTGATATTTTAAAAACTCACATAGCCTTGAAAATAGTCGCAATATCTTCCAAGTGAGGCGCCAATGTGAATTCAGGGATGTTTTTCGGCTCGAACTCCCTGATCGTGCTGTCAACTGTCTTTTCTGATGCCTGAATTTTCCGTAAGTGGATTCCACATGGGCAAAGTGCTCACATTCTCAAGAGACAGCAATTTCTTCTCCAGTGCTGGGAGATCCTTGGTTTCAACATAATGCGTGGCAAGACCTGCATGTAGTGTGTCAGCACCGAGAAGTCTGTGTCCAGTTAGAGCCAAGTACATTCCGAGGTTTCCCTGAATCTAGTCGTGAGAATTTGACAGAAAAACTAATGCCTTTTGGTAATAAATCGAATGAGTTAGAATCATTTTAAATCTGAAAACCGAGAACCCTAATGACATTGTAGTAGGACTTAGGAGTCTGATCTTCCCCCAAGCTTAAAAACAATATTTTAGCCATGCGAACACAGAAGGTTAGATAAAACAATAATGTCGCATACAATCCTGGTGACTAAGAACAAAAAATAAGTCTTTGCAGAATAAGAAACACCATTAACATGCAAAGAATGCTTGTCAAGAACACTTCAAATATTATAATCTTGTTGAAACACAAAGTCAATCAAATAAGTCTCTCTCTAAAAATGAGACGGTAAAAGTGGGAGACTTACTCATTATGTTAGGCAAAATGAAAGCAACAAAAAAACTTTTCAAATGATAGAGAAACAAACCTTTAATCTAGACAAGAAATAAGATCCTCCAACGTCTGGGAACAGCCCAAGTGCGGTTTCTGGCATCGCCAACATGGTTTTCTCCGTAGCGACACGGAACTTTCCGTTCACTGAGAGACCGCAGCCCTGAAATTTTGAATGAATTTATACTTCATTTCTTCCTACTCCTCCCAAAACAATTCCATTAATAAGCGAAACATATGGCTTCTGGAGTGTGCCGATCAAATGGTTCATTGTGTATTCCTCTCTGAATATCTCATCGAATTGTTGCGGTACAATAATTTACCTGAAGAAATCCTTGTAAATAGTACAGTCTCCACCTTGTAGTGCAGATTTGTAAGAGCGAACAACGGCTGAATAGGATAATAAGAACATTTTGATAAGAAAATACCTAAAACATCTCCACCGGCACAGAAAGCCTTTTCAATGTTACTCTTCACAACGATGAGATCAACATTGTCAGATGTGTTCCATTCCTGAAAATATAAAATTATCAAAATTTTACGAACGACAAACCTTGAGTTTTGGATATATCTCTCTGACCATGGGCAGGTTCAAAGCATTCAGCGCCTTTGGTCTGTTCAGAGTGATAACTCGTGCTCTGTTATGTTCTTCGACGATAATCTCTCGAGCTGGGGCACTCATCGAAAAACCAGCTTGGTAAATCTGTTAAAGTGTAAATTAGACGATTAACTTTCAAAACACATTACCTTGAACTTATTGAGATTAGCCAGGCCAGTCAATGATAACTTTTGTGTATACGCCATCACTGGAAAACATGAAAATAGGAGAAGTTTGTTTTCAGAAATGAAAGAAAAAGTTTCCATGCACGGATTGCAGACAATTTGATCTACCCTTGTCTATGTATACGGTATTAGAAAAATATTTTTATTTTTCATTTTTTTTCGAATTTTCGCACTATTACAACTATGTGCGTTTCTCTAATAGAGTAACGTTGTCAATAATCATTCCAGAAATTTTATATTTTCGAAAAATCTCAATGTTCCTGAGTACTTCTGAAAATCGTGTTCAAATTAGGAAAATTCAATTTTGACATTAATGTTTACAAATCTCACAAGCGATCAAAAGGATGATTGCAGTGAGAGAGAGAGAGGAGCAGCTGTGAAAGATGTTTGTGGTTATCAACCCCGTTCTGAACTATGAACATTGATGTTTCAAAGGCGCAATTTTGCGATTTATGAATTTTGCGGTAATGACAACGAAAGCATATTGAGAAAAAAAGGTTTATACATGTACAATCAATGACTAGTAAATTTTCATCTAGAAACTGAATATTCCTTACCTTTGGATCCAAAGGACTTAGCATTTACTATTGAAATTCTTCTTGATCGGCCAATATGGTTCGAAACATGCCTCTACTGTGCACTTCTTCACGTTCTGCAGTGTGCTGGGTTGCCATTTCGGGCTCTGTAATTTCAATGTGGCGGGAACACGTCCTACACATTTGTGGACAGATGAAGACGTGTGCCGGCTACTATCGATACGCGTGCGATACCTTCCACATTGAAATTACAGAGCGGGCTCCCATCCTTGTCAACGAGAACTGAAATGTTCTTTCAAACAAAGTTTAGAAAAATGAAATCCGTGTTTCATTTTTTTTATTTCAAATTTAACGGTTGTGAGAGAAACAATCTTACTATTGCACTTTTGAAAAATAAATTTGAATGGCTAGAATTGTTTTCCATACGGAATGTAACTACTCACTTGCTCTGCAACCCTCGTGAAAATCGTTGTCGGCCAAAAACCGCTGAGACAATAATACATTGACATTGAAATGAAAAAGAACCTCGTTTAAATTATCTCGTAAATAAAAAATAAAACAAAAACGTGTACCTGTTGCATTTCAATTGACCTACAGTAATTCAAGTATACGGTGAAATTTTTTATAACTTCTCAATCCTACAGAAGGACAATTTATTAAATATTCCTGCATTCGCGCTCCATAGATCAAAGTTTGGCGTTTTACCCGCGAAAAAAGCATAATCTTGTTTTTCGTTATTTTCCTAATCTCCGCTAGTTTCAGGAGCTTCATTTATACATTCTCTTACAGAAATGTCATCTCCGGGTCTCGGCGGTGAAACCTTGGATGATGGTGAGCTTTTATTGATTTGTCAAAAATTGAAATCAATCCAGAAATTTTGGAAACATTCAGTGAAAATTTCACGAAAAATTTAGAAAATGAAGTAATTTTTTGAATCTCGAAGGTGTTTTCAGTAATTTTTGTAGCTTACACTTGCGATTTTGCGTTGGAAATCATTGAAAACTATGGACTTTTATCGTGAATAACATTTTCAAAGCGGGAGTCAGAAGAATTCAAGGCGATTCTGATCAAAATTGTTAAATTATGCTGAGAAAGACCAATTCAGATTACTGCTCCGGTAGTGGGGATGAATCGAAGGACCTTCCACCAGTCCCAGATCGCTGTGGCCCACCGACAATTTCTCTGAACTACCTGCTGGATTTCGCAGTTCAGAGTGTTTATCATGAGATTACTGTGTTATCTGAGTTGTAAGTTTTACAAATTTGCGGTTCGGTGTACTGAAAATAATTTTGACGAAATATCTCTCTCTCTCTCTCTCTCTCTCTCTCTCTCTCTCTCTCTCTCTCTCTCTCTCTCTCTCTCTCTCTGCGCATCTCTGCGTCGTTATAATTTATCAGATAAAGTTACGACGTTCCGATCCGATGCCTATGAGCCAAGAACGGACCGCGGAAACACATAGCTTTTTCTACCTGTGAAAAAATCTGGCATCCGTAAATCGGGTATTTAGTACTGTAGCAGTTTCGCCTTGAAACACAAGAACGATTAAGTGATGCGCCTTTAATTTCAATGAACTGTAAGTAAGAATAATAAATTAAATCCACAAAGATCTAACTGTTCGTTGTGAGAGTTACCGTACTCATTCTGCAAAATTGAGATTAGAGCGCGTTTGAAAACGGCCATGCTTCTAGCGATATATGTGCGGAAAGACAGTATGACCAAAAAGGGGTATGACACATGAAATATTTTTCCTTCCATAACCGGACCCTTGGTATATGATGTTGGATACCACTTTCAAGCCAAAATAGGCATAACTGAACCTAAATGGACCTTAAGCTAACCCAGACCTCACCAGTTCATGCTGAATACCAACATAACTGTAGGAATTTCGGTATATTTTACTAAATTCGGGTGTATAAATTTGAAAAATTTACGCTAAACATGAAATGGTTTGTTCAGGATGACAAAGAAAACGGACCAAGAAAAGAAGACTTCACTGGTTGCCTTCGCGCACAATACCAGAATGCAATTCGTGAAATTGTTAGCCTTGGTGAAGTGGATTAAAACTTCGAAGCGGTTTGACTTGTGCTCGGTGAGTTTTAGTTTTTAATAAAAAAATAATTGAAAAAAATGCAATTTTCTCTTCAAAATATCAACGTTTTGTCTCAAAAATTCATCTGAATATAGAAGAGCATTGTTCTGCTATCAATGAGTTGTTCACTTAATTAAGTAATTTTATTCATGGTACGAAACGTATATTATACTGGATCTTTGAAACAAGAATTTCAATCTCTAATTTCTGATGATTTCTGAAAAAAACCGAATTTCTTCTAATTTTGAGAATAACTTGAAAATAACTTTGTTTTCTGCTTTTTGTTTTGAAAATTACATCGTAATTTCTGAGAAATTTTAAAAATCATCGTAAATTTTCTTCGAATATTTGTTTCCTGAGAGATTTCGAAACATAATCGTAAAAAGTTATTGTTTTGGATATTTTTTGAATGAAAATGACCGAAAACATTGACATTTCTGAAAATTCTCGAAAATTAATAAAAAAAATACCGTAATTTCGGTAAAAATTTTCAGAGCATTTGCTACCTTCTGGATCAACAGTCTCAATTCTACATAGAAACAGCAGACCGACTTGTGGCAATGTCCAGAGGAGACTTGGTCCTCGCTAGGTTACCGCCGTTCCAGATCCTGCCGGCTATTGATGTGCTGACACAGGTATCTTTTGGTTACAGTAGTCAAATGTCATTAAGAAAAATTCTAATATGGAAAAAATGAACCAAAGTTGTAGATGAAGATTTCATTGTATTTTTTCTCAAAATTCATGAAAGTCGTTGGAATTACGTGTAACTTTGCTCCGAATCAATACCATTGAGAATCTAGGTGTATTTCAAACGTTACTACAGAAAGTGAACCTCGCTAGGGTGAGACAGTGCAGTTAATTCTCGATCTTGGTAGGTTCCTATGGAAAAATTTAATTGCTGAGAGAGACAGACAGAACGAAGAACTGAATGCTATTGTATTGTTACTAATGATCTAAAAAACGAAATAATGAGGTAGATGCGCTCCGCTGAACGTCTTGCAGCGCGGTTGCAGAGCGGATATATCCACTTATCCCTGGTCGGCGGTGTGCAGAGACGGTCAATCAACGTTTCTTTCAGGGTACCTACCCCCGACTCCCTATGTGTATCAAAGACGCCTTCATCCCAGAAGCCAAGATCACCCCAAGAGAACAAGCGTATGTCCTCGCGAGGCTCAATCAAGTTATACAGTACCGCCTGTCTCGAGCATCACCAACCATCCCAGCAGCTATGTGTGAAGCAGTGGTCAAGAATGGAATGGTAAATTTTTTTGTGGGAAAATTGTGAAATTACCTTATTTTTAGTAGCCATAAGGCTCTAGTTGTTTCAGTTCGAAGAAAAATGTTAAAGACAGAAATTTTAGTTGAAAAAACAGGTGGAAATGTTCTGATTCGTGAAAGTTTGCTCTGATACTGTAAAAAATCAGAATAATTGAGTTGAAAAAGAATAGAATAGACATTTTTGAGTGGATTTGAGCTAGAAATTGTGCCTGATGAGAGAAAAATGAATAAAGATGCGTTTTTGAGGTGGAAAAATTTTAAGAATGAAAAATTTGATGAAACCATGAGAAATTTCATGCAAAACTTTGTTTTTAGGCGGTTTTCACAGTCCCAGGCGAATTCGAAGTCAAAATGACGCTGCTGGGAGAACGAGAATCAGTCAAATGGACTCTACTCGATATTAATGTAAGTTTTTGGTCATGTTGAGTTGGAGTAGTCATATGTCGTAAGTTTTCTATCATCTTGACTTGGATTTGTCCTCTATCGTGAGTTTCTCGTAATGTTGATTTGGATTAGACATGTTTTGTGAGTTTTCGTGTTGATTCCAATGAGACAAGTACTGTGGGTTTTTTGTCATATTGACTCGGAATAGTCATGTAATGTGAGTTTTTCTGTCATATTGACTCGGAATAGTCATGTAATGTGAGTTTTTCTGTCATATTGACTCGGAATAGTCATGTAATGTGAGTTTTTCTGTCATTACATACTGTAAGTTTTTCGTCATGTTGACTCGAAATAGTCATTTGTGTGAGTTTTCAGTAATTTTGTCATTGTTAAGCCATTATTGTAAGTTTTCCATCATGTTGACTCGGATTAGTCTTGAATATTTTCAGATATTGGTAGAAGACTATGAAATCGGATATGGAATGAAACTGGTCCATCCGCAACAGCTGAGCATTATTCACGAAGTTTTGCAATCGAGAATGGATTCGTCGAAAAATGTGAGATTTCCTATTGGTTGTAGTGACTTTTGATGGTAATGCTTATTCTTCACGGTTTTTTCTTTTTTGAAAGCAGTTTTTCTTTAAGAAATATTCTGAAAATAGTAAGTTTTAGTAGTTTTATGTATTTTTGAGCAATATTATGAAATTTCAGTATTTCTGAGTGAGATTTTCTAATTTCATGTGCGATTTTCAGGTTGAAATGCTAGTTTTTCATCGTCTTGATGAAAAAAGCAGTACTTCTAGAAAAATTGTTCGAAAATAGTAGTTTTGGATAGTTTTATGTACGATTTGAGCAATATAGCTATAGTTAAGTATTTTTGAGTGAGGTTTTCTTGTTTTTAGACCGATTTTCTTGTTGAAATATTTGATTTTGTTGTTTTAATGAAAAAATGAACGTTCATTTTCAAAAATAGCTTTTTAAAAAACAAAAATAAATTTTTAAATTTTTCCAAAAAAAGCGAATAATGAGTGTTTCAGCCGATCCCCGAAGTCTACAACTATCTTCACTCTTTCTGTGTATCACTTCAACTTGACGTTCTTTTCTGTCAAACTTCGCAATTGGTCACAGGAAGGCTTCGGTTCGCTTTTTCGAAAATTGTGAAAAAAATAAAATTCAAAATTAGTCGTTTGCTAGGCATACATTTTTTCTTTATTCGAAGTTACAAATTTTGAAAAATTCTATGCAAAATGTTCGGTTTACAAGTGATAATACTTGAAAATAGGAGTGAATGTCTCGAAATATGAAGAAAGACGAAACAAAAGTCACTTTTCTTGACGATTCTATATTTAGTTACATTCGATTTGTAAAAATTCTTCATTAAAAAACATTTGATTTAAAAAGTTTGTGTTTCAAAACGAAGTTTTGACACCGAACTCAGAATTCCGCTTGTTCATGATTTATTGTTGCAATAAGTTGGTGCTTCCAACGATTTCTTCCCATCCTAGGCATGGTGACCCGGGTTAGTCATAAAAACTAACATCCTTGAAATTTCTCATATAACCAATGATTGCGTGAAAAAAGCTCAAAAAATCGAAGGAAATCGAACTTGACCATTTCTGCGCGCAAAACTGGCGCAAAAATGTTCCAAGTTCGATCCTCGTCAAAACCGATAAGTTTTGTCTTTTCCAGTAAAGTTTAGTCTTCTCGCTTATTTCATCAATACTTCAAATACAGAATTTTTCCCATTAATCACAGTAAGAAACAAACATGCCGAGTTCAATCCCATTTGAAATATTTTTTGCCTTTTTTTCAGGGAGAACATCGTCATAGAAAGGTACGACACCAAAGAAAGAATCCTGACTGTCGGCTATTGGGTGAAACGGGTGGCTAATGTGAAGACAACTCTTGGTGTACCAAGGTGGGTTATTTTTTCATTATTCTTGGAAAAAAGAAAATGTAAGAGAAAAGTATTGAGAAACTTGATAAAAATAAATACCGTGTTGGTTAAATAATTATTATTTTCTGATTTTCCAATCTTTTTTAATTTTTCTACGGAAAAGAAACAACCCCTTCCGATTTCCCGGTTTTTGAGTATTTTTTTCTCTCTCTCTATCTCTACTCAGGAAATTGGAACTTTATAAAACTTGGTAACTTCACATAAGATCCATATAACCGTGTAGTAAGATCCCCATAACCTATGTATAAGACCTGAGTCAGTATAAGACTTGGTAACTTCAACATAAGACCTTATAAATTCAAATTAATCTCACATTAACTGAATCTCAGAAATGAAGAATTTCTGAGATTTAACTTTAAGACCTGGTAAATGTGGTATAAGACCTGGGTATGGTTCATGAAAGTCGGAGTAGTATAAGACTTGCTAACTTCTGTTCAAGACCTGCTAACTTCCATATAAGACTTTGTAACTTCCAACTAAACTCACTATACCGATGTTTAACAAGTCTTTTTACGAATCTATCTATCTATCTCTTCCGGTATTTTTCTCTCTTTCTCTATTCAAAACGAAAAATTCAATGTTTGCACAAAAATATTGATTTTCTTTTTTCTCCATTCCAAACGTGGGCCACTGTGTAACACTTTCGGCCATTCCAAAAGTGGGCGTAACGGGGGCGGGACAACCAAGAATGGTCGGTCAAAAATCGCTTAGTTGCAAAATTTTCAAATCGAGACCTAAACTAAATTTACAATATCAATGGTCTTCTCGAAATATCTTCCGAGAACTTTAAAAAAAACGTTTTCTGGTTCAATAAAGACTAAAATTGAGAAGAATACATGGAATAAATGGATGAAAATACCAATAGAGGGCTGCAACGCGGTCATCCGGAGCAACTTTGAGAAAAAATACAAAAAACTCAATTTTACATAGAAAAAACCACTTTTTTCAGAGCCATCTCTCAATACCGCCTTCAAATTTTCCTAGACCGTGACGATCCAGAAGCGGGACTCAAAGTACGTCACTATCCTCATATTCTGCAACTCGGAAAGCTCGAAGTCACCCAAGGGTATGATTTTTATCGATTATATTTGTCTGAAAAACAAGATGAAAACCAATTTTCTGTTGGTTCAAAGGGTTCGTCTCGTTTGGAAAAAGTGACTTCTAAAAAATGTTTTTAACTGGAAATTGGGTTAAAAATAAATTTTCTGATTTATTTGTGTATGAATCGTTTTCAAAATGTGGTTTTTATCAAGTTTCTTTCTTTTTTACACAAATTTTCATGTAGATTTCACTTTTCCTATAGTATAACTGAGTTTTGTCTTGAAAATGATTTTTTTTTCGAAAACCTCTTATAATTGGGGAATTTTCTATATGATCGCAAGTGAAAATCGATTTTTTGCAAATTATATTGAAAAAACAAAGAATTCTTCCAGAAAACTGTCAATGGATCAACTTCTGTCAGACTCTTTCTTGATCAGATGCCGAGAGCGTCTTCTCAGAATCAGAAGATTCATCGAAAGCGCGGATTCTAAGCTGCAAGTGCACTTGACTGGTGAGAGTTCAATCTTACTCGGAAATGATTTTTTTTGCCTTTTCTCCCCATTCAAAAATCAGCTTTGTGAATGACGAAAAGGTTCCCATAGGAACCAAAGGTTCGACCTCGCTCAGAGACAGTGTTTTTTGCTTTTTCTGCCTCAAAAAGGGAAAAAATTTTGCATTTCTGAAACTAATTCTGTTTTTTTGGTGTGAAATTAGAATTTTGTATTTTTTTTACTCTAAAAGATTGAAAAATGACCAGTATTTTTTAAAAAATTGAAATTAGAAAATAACTAATAATGTTTACAAAATTTGAGAATTAAAATTATTTTTTCATCGCTCTTTTTTAGAATTAGAATAATCAAAATTAACTAAAAATAAACAACAATCAAGTATATTTTCAAAATTCAAAAAAGCTGTGGAAATATTTTTTTGATTTTTAAAATTTTAAAAATTCAAAAATTAATATTTTCAAGGTTACAACGCACCATCTCTGACAGTATGCCTCTTCAACAACGATATCGACACAGTAAAAGAAGAACAACTCGTTATATATGTCAATTCCTTCACTGGAAAAATTATATGTGATGTTTCTGTCTTGGGTGAGTTTTTTTAATTTAGAAAAATGTAATTTTGTATATTTTTCACAGAAAAGGAGAATTTTTCATTTTTCAAGAAAGTTATTTTTTTAAAGTGATTTTTTGCAATAAAAAATAGTGAATGATGAAAAATGAAATCGAATATTTAAAGAAAATTGCATTTTTCATGAAAAAAATGTTGTCGATTAAAAAATTGAAAATCTTAGATTTTAGACATTGCGTAAAAGTATTTTTGGTTTTTAATCATTGAAAGAACATTTGTTTCACAGATCATCATGACCTTCTGAAAGAGCTTGGAAGAATTCTTTACGCAAACTTGCCAAGAGAAACGATCAGAAGATGTCTGCATGAAATCAGGTAATTTTGAACGACTCGCGAGTACAAAACAGTTCGAATATTTTGTAGTAGGCTCGGGTAACCAAATACGAGTATTATAAAAAGCTATCGTAGTATTTAAATGAACTATCTATTCTAATGAAAAAAGGCTATTTGGTCACACTGTCTTTCCGCGGCCTGTTCTCAGCTCACAGGAGTCGGATCAGAATGGTGAAAACGCCATCGGATAGGTTCTGTTGAAGCGGAGATGCGCATCAACTTTTTAATTTGCTCAGACCGCGCGCTGCTGCGCGGCACGGATTTCCTTAGTTTTGAAATTCAAACGTGTCCTCAACGTGATCCATTTATCGCCTAGCATTTTAATTTTTAAAAATGGAGCTATCTAGAAGTTCCAAGTTGTCTGTGAGTTCACGTTTTTACTGAATGACGTTCGTTTGTTCTTTTTTTCGAGTATCAAAACTGGCGAGAAAAAGTAGTAGGTGGGGCGCGAAGCGCCCCTGAAGAGTGCTTGTTATAATGAAAAATACGAGTATTAAAATCATATATAAGTTATGGTTTTTGGCATTATAACACTCGTATAGTATTGCCAATCATTGGCCGTCGATTGGCAATGCCTCTTCTCCATTGCCAATTACATTGACAGTCTATCGCGCACACCGAGCTGAAGGTGATCGTTATCGACTAGACGCGTTGCACGCGAATTATATTGAACGAAAATTTGCTTTAGGGCGCGTTCGCACATAAATATTTTTTTTCAATCTTCTGTCCTATTTTTCTCATTCTTAACAAGCGAATTTGTTTCGCCAATTGCTATTGAAAAATTGCAAATTGTGTAAATTTCCTTCGTAACTAGCTTTTTATCATGAATTTTGAAAAAAAAACGTCAGAGAAAAAGTTGTCAAACTACAGTAACTGTAATTTGATCTACAGCGGTGCAGGATTTACGAAGGGGCGGGGTTCATGCTCGCTGCTTATTGGTCGCCTCCCCTCGCTGCTTGATCCGACACTTTTCTACTGCGCTTAGCGCGGTGTGGATTGCCAACTCGGGTAACCAAATACGAGTATTATAAGGAACTATCATAGTATTATAATAAACTATCATAGTATTATAATGAAAAATAAGTTTTGGTTTTTGGCATTATAATACTCGTATTGTTCATTATAATACTATGATAGTTCATTATAATACTCGTATTTGGTTACCCGAGAAAGCATTTGACATGGATTTTGATTTCTATGCCCTCTTGACGTTGACGATGATGTTTTATTTGTAACGAAACAGTCATCTGAATCATAAATCATTCACATGTTAGCTTACAAGGTGCAAACATTTTTTTGTAAAAACCTGGTTCAAACTCCGGGCGAATTATAGTTTTGTACCTAATTAGTGCTTTAAGCCTTACCTAAGTCTAAAATTTAAGGTGTACCTAACTATATATCGCGATAAGGTTAAAAATGAAAATATGACATGTTAGTGAGAGGGATAGTTTAATGGCGAAGAGATCAACAAGTAGAGCTTAAAAAAAGTTACTACGGTAGCGAAAGTATTTCTTCTTAATCTTTACCAAAACTTTTTTGAATCCTGATCAGAGTGAAATTTTACTTTGTATGTGTTAAAACTCACCCATCGACTTCTGAGTTTTAAAAATCTCGAAGATATGACAGAGAATTAAAAGTTTCTAAACTTTGGCCCGTTACTGTAGATTAGTGACGTCATAGAATAAAGCGATCCTTACAGAATCGCAGTCATTGTGGAACGATACCGACGATCACTGAAGGCTCTCGCAGTCAGAGAAAGGAACAACGCAGAAATGGACAAGTTTACGAAATTCGTAAGTTTTTCATTGTATTTCATCAAATTTACCGACTTTTTTGCAGCTCCCTGATTTGTCGAAACATCGAATTTTCTTGCAGTTCATCAAGGCGGAATCGTATCACTTGGTGGGATTTTAGGTTTTATTGAAAATTTTGAGGTTGTGAAGATATCTTCTTCTTTTTATTGATTGATTTTTGTGGATGATTTTTGATATTTAAAATTTTCGAGACTAAATATTTATGTAGATTTTGTGATTGGAAAATGTTTAAAATATAAGTTGCATTTTAGTAGAGAATCTGAGTTTATTTTTGTATGATTGGAAAAAAAGTTTTTAAAAAATCAAAATTCAGGTCGTCAACTTCGACATTGACAAGGACGATATGGTGAAGATACATCTGAGCTTAATGGAAACAAAAGATGATCGAGCGCAGTATCTGCAGCTGACTGATGTGAGTCTCTCTCTCTCCCTCTCTCTCTCTCTCTCTCTCTCTCTCTCTCTCTCTCTCTCTCTCTCTCTCTCTCTCTCTCTCTAACATTCATTTTTCAGGAAGAAAGAATATTCCAGCAACCGATAGCTGCAGCATTGACTGACGAACATTTACAAGTCGATAAGGTGAGTTTTAACCTATGAAAAAGAGGAAAAGGGAGTGAGACAGAGAAAGAGAGAGAGAGAGAGAGAGAGAGAGAGAGAGAGAGAGAGAGAGAGAGAGAGAGAGAGAAAGAGAGAGAGAGAGAGAGAGAGAGAGAGAGAGAGGGGGGGAGAGGGAGAGGGAGAGAGAGAGAGAAAGATAAAGAGGGAGAGAGAGAACCACTGATGTTTTTAAATAAAAAGTCTGAAAAGATGGTTTTAAAAAGGAAAAGAAAGTGTCGTAATAAGGCCATCTTGCTTGTACTTATTGATTAAAAATAAAATTCCAGAATTCTTCCGGTGTTCGACCTCTACTCGACCAACGACTCGCCGCCGCGGTCTCCAGAATTGAAGACCGTCTGACGATGCTCTTTGTCTGTGAAGAATTGGCAAGGAAAGGTGTCAGCTTCGAGCTGAGAGAGGAAGATCCTCATGCACCTGGATCTATAACGTTGCATATCACGGAGTGAGCTTTGATTTATTTAAAGAAATAGATTTGAACTAGTTTCTAAACAAATTATCCAAATTTCCGCGGAAATTCTTGAAA
Source organism: Caenorhabditis parvicauda (assembly GCA_963978915.1). Classification (NCBI taxonomy): domain Eukaryota; kingdom Metazoa; phylum Nematoda; class Chromadorea; order Rhabditida; family Rhabditidae; genus Caenorhabditis; species Caenorhabditis parvicauda. Next base: position 3,610,740 of record OZ022252.1, read on the forward strand.
ATCAACGCATTTCTAACAGTTTTGGCACGATTTTCTCAGATTTTTGAACATGGATATTAAATGAAATTCATAGAAGAAAGCACGATCAGCATGAGGATTGATTGGTTTTGAGATTAATTTCGTAGAATGTTGGACAAACTCTCGGAAATTGATGCGTTTTGAATGGATTCGATGATTTTCGCGGAAATACCTAGAAATTAGCGAGTTTTGAATGAAATTGGTAGATTTTAACACGATCAGAATAGCTTTGAGATGATTTTCTTCGATTTTTGCTGAATTTTATGAAAGTTAGCTCATTTTGATTGGAAGCGATGATATTTTGACGAAATTAATTGAAAGTTTGAACTGTTATCTTCACGGAACCTCTTTTTTCATACCTTTCCTAATGAAAATCACGGATTTTCACCCTTTGATGTTAATTTAGAAGGTTTTTAGAGTGATTTCTTCAGTTTTGCGGGATTTTTAATTTTTTCAGCGTCTCACAAGCGATCAACATCAGTTGTCCACAGTTCTTCAAGACGATGGTGAGTATTTTGAATTTATCGATTTTTTATATGGCCTCTTGAAAAATATCTAGTTTTTGCAAGTTTACTACACAAAAAGTGATCTTCCACGGATGTTTCATTGTTTTGACTAATGTTCGTGAAAAAAAAATAAGAGAATGGAGTTTTTTTTTCAGAATTTTCCTTTTTTCTCGCATTTTGAAAAGAGAAAAATCGTAAAAGAATATTTTTTCTGATTTTGGGACTAATTTAGAATATGTTCCGACGCCCGTGAAAAGTTTTTAATATTTTTTTTGAAGGTTTATCGGAGAGTAAACAATTTCTACAAGTTTTCTACACAAAAGTGTTCTTTATTGATATTTCATTATTTATGGATGATTTTCTCAAAATCAAAAAAATGAAATTTCTGCGGAATGAAGTACAAAAAGTCCGCAGGAGACGCCATAATCTGCCGACCCTCATGCCTGTATCATGAATTATTCTCAATTTGCAATCTGCAACCAAAAGCGATTTTCTTTTAGCTTAGGTTAGGTTGGGAGAACAACTTTTGTTAAGAACCAAGTCTTGTATACCGAAATTAAGAATTTAATCAAGCAAATATGATGCCGTGAGGGTCGGCGGGTCTAAATACAAATCGTAAAAAAGAATATGCTTTCTAAATTTTGAGAAAATTTTGAACACTAATTCAGAATAAATCGAACTTTTCCGATGCTTCAGAAAGTTTGTTCGAATATATTGTCTATTTTTTACTAATGTGATCTTTTCCGACACTACATGTAAATTTTCCAAAAAAAAATAGAAACCGTTTCAGGTCCGCTGCTGCCTCCGGATAGACAACCGAGCGCGAGTCAGCTATCCGTTTGAATGCTGCTTCGCGAACATTCCCATCGTCAGGGAAGTTCCGTTCGGACTTTCACACAGAAGGAAAGGAAAACCGGTAAGATTTGACTCTAAAATGAGTGTCCGAGGTAGATCAAAACTTTTTTTACTGTACTTTTATTGATTCACCGCAATTACGTCACATTTTCTAAGAAAAATAGTTTTTGTAGCTTTTTAGAAAGAAAAGTGTATAAGTAGTCAAAAATCAGTTTTTCAACAATTTCAAGAAAATTTAGTGAATTTTTTAATCGATAGAGTAGATCAAATTTTAGTTACTGTAGTTCAGACAACTTCCCACTTTTTTTATCCTAGAGTCACGAAAATATGATTGTAATATGTAAAACTAATTTTGAAAACAATCCACAACGTTTGTAGAGATGAGGAAAATAGGCAAAAAAAATTAATGAGGAAAGTGCGCTCCGCAGAGTCTTGCATAGCGGTTGCAGAGCGGCTATATCCACTCATTCCTAGAATCCAGTGTAATTTGTTCGAAAAATATCGTTTTTTATCCCTACCAATCAATAAATTGACAGAAATGGACGTGCATCTACGACCTCAGCTCGATCATGCCGACGACCCAATCGTGGGAAAACATCGCAGATCAGATTGTCGACCGGCTGACTAAATACCTCAACATGTATAGTGTGATCCACAAGTTCGCGAAGGCTTTCTACGCATACTATCATCAGTTTTGTAGTGTGAGTTTTTGAATTTGATTCAAAAAAGATGCAAAAAATGTGAAGAATGGTGAAAAACAGTGAAAAATATAAATAAAGTAGCTCAAAAATGAGTTTATTGAAACCTTCTACAAGTTTCAAACTAGTTTTCCACGTTTTTTTCTCGATGAAAACGAAAATTATCATTCTAAGGAATGATTGAAAGTGATTTTTTGAAAAATAAACAAGAACTGTTGGAAAAATCAAAAAAAACACAATATTTTTCCCTTTTGAAGAGAAAAATTTTATGAAAAATTTTTAGGCTTTTTATTGATATTTTTCACTGATTTTTTCAATGCTCACGGTTTTTAAAAAATTATTTTTCAGTTGAAAATAATATCTCAAAATGAAAAACTTGATTTCGAGCTTTTTTTACCAATCTAAATGCGTTCCTATCTGTTTTACAGTTTTTTGAAAACTTGAAAATTCAATTTTGAGCTTTTTAACGAGTAATTTTACTATTTTCGCATTAAAAAGATGGAAAACTGTTCAAAATTAATTCAGTGACTAAAAAACTCATTTTCGATAAGTTTTTCTCCGGTTACAGTATGAAAATTCTGCTTTTCAGATCGAAGCCTACACGTTCCACAAGCTGGTTCTGTCATATGGAAAACGTCGAGACCAGCTTATGATTCTTGCCTTCAGCATTCCCAAAAAAGGCTCTCAAACGGGGCAGGCGGCGAGCGCCCAGGGCAAAAGTGAGGCGCCCCAAGAACAATTCAGCCTCAATTTTGGGCAGTCCATGCCCCATGCGATCTACAACTCGTCGAAGATTGACTGGAAAGGAAGGACCAGATGGAACCCTCACTCACTACTCGCAAATAATTTAAGAGAACAGTTAGTTTTTTGAGTATTTTTGGGAAAAAAATAGAAAAAAAGTCTTGAAAATTGAAGAAATTTGATTATTTCTGAATATAGATGGCCAAAAATTAAAAGATTTTGAGAAAAAATTCAAAAAAAACACATAATTGTTCAGCTTCTCATGAATTAAATCCGAGAAATGTCGAAATTATAAAAAAATCATCCTTTTTGAAAAAAATGTGTCAAAATTTATTTTTGTTTCAAAATGAAAGTTATAAGAAGAAAACTGTCATTTTTTGTCATCCATTTTTCTGAAGAAACTGCCGGTACATTCCAATGTTAAATTTTGAAAATTACATTTTAATTTAATTCATTATTAATTTTTAAAAGAAATTTTTGTTCCAAAAAAAACTTTGAAAAATTTTGTCATTCAATTTACTGTATAAAGTGTCAACGTATGGTATTTTCCAATGTGGAATTTTTGAAATTTTCAAAATAAAAAAAATTTGAAAAAAATATTTCAGACTGAATCGCGACAATGACCTTGTGGCCCTCGTGCAGTTTTTGATCTCCAGTGTCGACGTCATGAAAGCGATTGGAGGATTCATGAGAATCAGATTTCAGTCTCAAAAAGCACTCGCTCAGTTGATGGGGTGTGATGTTCAGTTTCCGTTTCGGTTGAAGGTGAATCTTCTATAAGTTAAGCATTCAAAAAACAACGTGAATTAAGAAAAATCAAATTTTTTATGAAAAAAGTGTTAAAAAACAAATTAAAAGCATCAAATTTTGAAAATTGTAATTCTTTGATAAAATCAAAATAGAGAATTGGAAATATAAAAATAAAAGTCGATTCAGGTCACATAGAATTTATTTATAGTTAGAAAGAGTTCGAGTACGGTATCATTTTGAAAAAAAAACATTTTTTCAAAGTAAAAACGGTTTACTAAATAATATGAAATGTTGTCTACAGTAAAAACCAACTTTTCGTATCATTAAAAATCAGTCAATACTCCACTTACAGTATAATTGACAACCAATCGATAGTCCACTTATAGTATCATCGAAAACCAATCAATACTCCACTCACAGTATAGTTGAAAACCGATTGATAGTGCACTTATAGTATCATCGAAAGCCAATCAATACTCCACTCACAGTATAGTTGAAAACCGATTGATAGTGCACTTTCAGTATCTCATAAAGGTTTAACAACTCATTAATTTTTATTACAGTAAAATTGAATCAATACTCTACTTACAGTATCATTGAAAACCAATCAATACTTCACTTACAGTATCACCTCAACGCAGTCAACGAGACAACCCTCCGACTGATGGTCGGCTACATAATCCTGGAGTTTATACTACTCGAAGACAAGCAGGTGGCCATTCGAGACTGCTGTAAAAACGACCCGAAGTGCACAATGTTGGGTCATTTTTTGCGCACTGTTGAGAATGGAAAACCATTCGAGTCACCTGAAAGTGTTGAGATGGAGCAGCGAAGAGCACATGCGTGGAGGTTGACCATGAGCACAGATGAGATGGACCAGTCCCCGTTTTCGAGTGAGTTTTTCGAGGAAAATCAGATTTCTGATGATTTCTCTGTTCAAAATGACATTCTATACTCGGAATGTCCTATTTTCAAAAGATTGGACGTTTTCTAGAGAGATTTTCTGTTCAAAATGACTTTGGAATGAGACTTTATGGAAAAAGTTAATTTTTAGTACGTTCGTGATGGTTTTTTGTTGGCTTTTTATACTCGGAATGTCAAATTTCTTAGAGATTGGACGTTTTATGCTGAGATTTTGTGAAAAAGTTTTTAAAAAAATCGATTTCTAATGAAATTTTCCGGTCGAAATCAGTTTTTTTCACATTAAAAGTTTAATTTTCAAGAGATCTGACGTTTTCGAGTTATATTTTTGAAAAATGGTTGAAATTTTTTCCCTAGAATTTTTAGTTTTGGATTTTGAGAAATTTTAGTCAATTTTTTTTATTTCGGTGTTTTTCAACTCAAAAAAAGTCTGTTTGTTGCTGACACCAAAGAGCCACGAACCAGGCACTTGAGATAATTCTGAGAAAATGTTTTTTATCTTTTTGAACTGAAACGGCATTATTGGAGTTGAAGTGTCCTATTTCAGCCCAAAGCGCGGACTTCTGCAGTACCGAGCCTGTAGTGATCAACTACAAAACTGCCAAGAGAGCTTGTGGTTTCAAGATGATGGACAACAGGATAACATGCCCCTTTGACGGTTACCTGGACGCCCTGGTGTTCATCAACGAAGCGAAGATCACGCTGGAAGCGATGAAAATCAACAGAGGACCACTGGGACAACCGCATACAGGATCATCGCCGACAATGGGTACAGTGACGATCATCGATCAGACCAAGTACATGGTGAGTAGTGACCCGATCCAAGTACTGACTCGACTTGACGTGGTTTTGGTTGTCAGATCGGACGGGATAACGCAGAGAAGTCAACTCTGATTGGATCCAGAAAAAATCGGGCTGGATCCAGAGTTGTGTTTCCAATCGGAAAGAAATATATTTCAAAATACTCGTGCTGACCAAAGATTCATCGGGTTATTTGGGTTCGGCGAGAAAATAATTCTCCGGGGCATTATAGTTATTTGATCCAGTTTTGTCAGATTGGATCCAATTAGCAGTTTTTTATTTCATGGAAAATGGGCCTATAACCATGATGACACATCATGATGCTTCATTCCATAATTCTTTTGTTCATGATCTGTCTGTTAACTCATGTTTTGAGTACATCTGGAGCATTCAAAAGTAATCAGAAAAGTCAATTCTGATTTGATCCAGAAAGAATCAGAGTGGATTCCAGTTTTTCCCAAACTAGGTGTAGTTGATCCAATCTGAGTTGTCTTCTCTGAGACTTTCAAACACTTTCGAAAATGAAAGCGGAGGTCGGCAACGCGGTTGCGAAGCGGTTATATTGTCTTATGCCTGCGCCTAGGTGTGCATAATGATACACCCAAAGCGCAGTTGATGTTTGGACGTGGAAGAGTGATAAAATTGTTCAGGTTGCATTCAAAGCACTACAAATCAACGGAGCCGGAACATCCAGCTCGTTGTACGTTCATTATCAAATTTATCTGTGCCCAGAGTCGTTTAAACCGAAGATTGCGATCAGATATGGTGAGATTTATAGATTTTTCTTAAAAATGGTAGGAAAAAAGACATTGAACATCGGAAAAAAAGAAAAAATGAATAAATTTGCATTTTTTCCTCCAATTTTTATCATATTTTCAGAAATCTTTTATGAAGCAAAATAATTTTGAATATTTTCAATTGATTTTTTGAGATACAGTGCTGGCCATAATCTTTTGCGCATTCGCATTTTCGGGCATAACTTTTCTCAAAGATCATGGAAAGAACTGAAATTTTGAGACAGGATTTAAGACATCATTTCCATCTGGGAAAACTTCAACACGTTCAATAAACAAACTTCAAACAAGTTTTCCATAATTATAACAAATATCACCAAAAATCAGAAATTTGGCATCTATGACTCAAGAGCCCATTAAAATTTTTAAGCATTGCTAATCAGCTGGAAAGTATTATTTTATGTTTGACATAGTCTAGAAGAAGATTTTCGCATAAGCCATTGCCGGATATTGTTTTGATACGCAGTCCAGGAGTACGCCGACTATCTCTACTTGGATGCTCTGTCCAGCTTTCTTTAAAAGAGTATCCTTTGTTGGATTTCGTAGTGTGACAGTTTTGAGAATTTCATTATAGCTTCACACGATATTCTACCATAATATTAAAATACTGACACCATGTTAAACACTCTATAGGATCTACAAGGGTCTTGTGAAACGAGGTGCTCACATGCTGCAACCTGTGTTCGGCAGCGTTCTCTCGTCATAATCATGTCCAATTTCGATACTTCTCAGATTTCAATACAGTATAAACATCAGGAATGTTTGTTTCGTTGTAGATTTGAAAGTGGATAACACGAAAAAATTCAGAAGAAATTTTATAACATGAAACATGGACTTTCGTTCTTCATGGTGAAACGTCCGTATTTATTGCTCGGATATTAAAGTTTTTTGTTGTGTTCAGATTCGAATATCCGTTAGTTTGTAGTAGAAATATCAAGAATAAACAAGTTCACAAATTTTCAACTTCTCCAATCGTTTCCAAACCTTTGTAAAACAAGCCGGTGACATAGGCATTACACAAGAAAAAACGAAATTTTATGTTTCTTGTTACCAAATTGCTTTTGAAGTTTTTCGTGGTACTCACACACAAATCTTTGACAAAACAAACATTTTAGTTGTTAATACTGTATTGAAATCATCAAAATTGGACATGATTATGACGAGAGAACGCTGCCGAACACAGGTTGCAGCATGTGAGCACCTCGTTTCACAAGACCCTTGTAGATCCTATAGAGTGTTTAACACGGTGTCAGTACTTTAATATTATGGTAGAATATCGTGTGAAGCTAGAATGAAATTTTCAAAACTTTCACACTACGAAATCCAACAAAGGATACTCTTTTAAAGAAAGCTGGACAGAGCATCCAAGTAGAGATAGTCGGCGTACTCCTGGACTGCGTATCAAAACAATATCCGGCAATGGCTTATGCGAAAATCTTCTTCTAGACTATGTCAAACATAAAATAATAGTTTCCAGCTGATTGGCAATGTTGAAAAATTTTCATGGGCTCTTGAGTCATGAGTGCCAAATTTTCGATTTTGGGTGATTTTTGTTATAATTATGGAAAACTTGTTTGAAGTTTGTTTATTGAACGTGTTAAAGTTTCACCAAATGGAAATCATGTCTAGAATCATGTCCCAAAATTTCAGTTCATTCCATGATCTTTGAGAAAAGTTATGGCCGAAAATGCGAAAGCGCAAAAGATTATGGCCAGCACTGTATATCGAAAAATCTCTTCAAAAGTGAAATATTCTTGAAATAATTCTGTTTTTTCGTGTTTTTTTTCAGTTAGTTTCTCAGATTTTTGATTGAAATTTATTTTTCGACATTTTACAATATTTTTTTAGTTTCAAAAACCCTCCAGCTGGGTTAATTTGATGATTTTCCTAGTATTTCCAGTTTTTTTCCTGACATTTTCTTTCAAAAAACCCTTAAAATGAGTTGATCTGTTTTTTTTATTTTCCAGTGTTTTTTTAAAAGATTTTCTATTAAAACTTTTCAAATAAATTAATTTCGGTGTTTTTTCTTCCACTTTACCAGTTTTTCTTGAGATTTTCAATGAAAACTCTTAAAATGAGTTAATTTGGTGGTTTTTCTTTCACTTTTCAGTGTTTTTCTTGAGATTTTCAATGAAAACGCTTCAGATGAGTGCAAAATGATGCCGACAGCAGAAGAAATCCAGACCCTTTGCACGTATTTCGACAAGATTTTGCTTCATTCAAAGAACCCATTCTCGCTGGAGTCGTACATTCTCCTCACGAGGCTGACGGCTCACGGAGCAGTCAGTGGTGTCACCAACATGATGAAACACCAAATGGTGAGGTTTTCGCCAGTCATAATGATATTCACACGCTAAGGGAAAATAAGAAATATCGATTGATTTTTTGAATTTCCAAAACTGAGCTTAAATCGACAGAATACAGTTTTTGAGAAATAGGACATAAAAAGAGAGTACTACCGACTGGAAAGTGTTGATTTTTCAATTTTATAAAGGTATTTTCGTTCGAAAAAGAGAAAGATGTGAGAGAGAGAAAGAGAAAGAGAGAGAGAGAGAGAGAGAGAGAGAGAGAGAGAGAGAAATAGAGGGAGAGAGAGAGAGAGAGAGAGAGAGAGAGAGAGAGAGAGAGAGAATGAGAGGGAGAGAGAGAGAGAGAGAGAGAGAGAGAGAGAGAGAGAGAGAGAGAGAGACTAAAATATTTCCAGGACACCCCAATTGGCTGTCACGTAGCACTCCAACTGTCATACTTGACCAGGGACAGCGGAATGCCGATGGGCAGGAAGTTCTCGACTGGAACAATGATCGACGTCAGCCTGATCAATATTATGATTCTGGTGAGATTTTCTTTCATAAAATGGAATTAATTACTCATTTTTACAGTATTAAAGGAAATATCATTCAGTTTATATTAATAACCAATCTTCCTCCCACTTTTCGTAAGGCAAATTTTTGAGTGAAGGTTTTTGGATTTTTTAAGAACAAAAATTAGAAATTAGTAACTTTTATGTACAGTATAGAAGTAGGTCTCAAAATATTTTAGGTAATTGGTAATTTTTTTCATAGTTTTTTGGAAATATGTTGATATGTAGTCTCGAGGTTCAACACTCTATAGCTCACTGGTTCGAATCCCACCTCAGGGCTTTAATTTTTGCTTTTTCCAAAAAAAAAGCCACCTCGGCTCATAAGAGTTGTGCACCACGTGCCGACCATCAAAACATGACCAACAAGCTAACATGGAAATTGTTCAGATCAACGTGAAGCAAGTGTCGAACCCCAATAATCACATGTACAAGATTGTCTACAACGCTCAGACGTGAGTTTTTAGAGTTAATATGAGAATAATTCAAGTTGAATAGGTAAATTTCAATATTCTGTTCATCTAGAGTGATATTTTTACTTCTCGAACTTGGGTGAGGGGTGGGTCAACTTAATGTTTACTCGAAGCCTGTAAAAACCCATAAGATTAAAAAAAAACGAAAGACGCTACACACCTGAGCACAGGCATAAGACAATATAACCGCTTCGCAACCGCTTTTCCGACCTCCGCTTTCATTTTCGAAAGTGTTTTTTCTTCAATGAATGTTTCACTTGACATAATGAACGTTACGAACTGTTCTCAAAGATAGTTTTAACTACTTCAAACATTTTTCCGTTACGATTTGTGAATATGGGGCGAAAAAAAGTGAAATTTTTTGAACTACAGTAACTGAAATTGGATCTACAAGTGACCGATTTTTGACCCATCTTTCTCGGTCGTCCCGCCCCCTGACACGCCCACTTTTGGAATGACCAAATGTGATACAGTGTGAAATGGTGAAAAAAGTACCTTCAAACAATGTTTCCGGAAATAAACTCAAGCTTAAGCAATTTTTGGAAACACAAATTTTTTCTCTGTAATGTTGACTTGGATTAGTCACAAATTGCAAAACTCACCAACTAGTGGGTTCTTATCCAGAATGTTATTGATTTGCAAAGTGTAAGCAAAGCAAGGGACGGGGCAGTCGATATGGTAGATCAAATTTCAGTTACTGTAGTTCAAAAATTATAATCTTTCATACTTTTTCAAAAATCGTTACGGATGAATGTTTTAAATAGGTAAAACTCTCCTTGGGAACAATCCGCAACGTTTATAGAGAGGAAAACTGAGAAAATAGCTTTAAAAATCATAAAGAAATTGAAAATAAAATGATGAGGTAAACGCGCTCCGCGGAGGTCTTCGCGAAGCGGTTGCAGAGCACGTATGCAATGTGCACTGTGCAGGAATGGGCAGTTTTTAGTGGAACAAGTGTCTAAATAAAACCTTTCAGAAACGCCATCAGAATCCAAGACCAAGCAGCGACTCCAGAGAAGAACGACGAACTCTCGGCGATTTGTAACCAAGCAAATGCCGAAGCAGCAGCAGCGACAGAATGTTCATTGTGGCATGCGATGCGTATTTTTATCGAGAAGTATTCGGCACCCCTTAAGTCGGTCTCATCAGTCATGTCGAACAACCCAGCGAGCGTTGGACCCGGTCCAGGCTCTGTCGCAGCGCCAGGAAGTGTAGGTCAATTGGCATAAATGACTCTCCAAAATTACGACGAAAATTTCCAAGAAAACGATACACATATCTTCCTCTACCTGTAAAAAAGTCTGACCTCCGTAAATCGGTTACTTAGTTACCGTAGCAGTTTCGCTTTGAAATACATGAACGATTAAGTAATGCGCCTTCAATTTCAATGGACTGAAAGTAAGAATAATAATTTAAATCCACAAAGATCTAACTGTTCGTTGTGAGAGTCCCGACCCTACCGTACTCATTTTACAAAAATGCGACTGCCACGAGTTTGAAATCGGTCAGACTTTTTGCTAGATATGTGCGATAGTATTTAAATGGAATTTTCAAAAAATACCAGAAATGAATCGAAAATGGTGATAATGCGCGAGACAATGGAAGACTTATCGATTGATAGAGCACACCCATCGGCAAAGGCATAAGACAATATAACCGCTTTGCAACCGCGTTGCCGACCGCCGCTTTCATTTTCGAAAGTGTTTGTACTTTAATAAATGTTTCACTTGACATAATGAACGTTGCGGACTGTTTCCAACAATGGTTTTACTTATTTCAAACGTTTTTCCGTTACGAGTTGTAAATCTGGGACGAAAAAAGTAGGAACAGTCAAACACTTTTGAAAATGAAAGCGGAGGTCGGCAAAGCGGTTGCGAAGCGGTTTTATTGTCCTATGCCTTTGCCGAGGTGTGCCGTAGTGTGGAGCGCGCTCAATACCATTCCAAGTCACAGGATCGACCCTCGTCGTATGCATAAAATCTTTGCATTTTCGATTTGTCTCACGCGTATTGAATTGACGAAGATGTAAACGAAAATTGACCATTTTGCCCAGAGGAGTTTTAAATTTTCCGTTTGACCTGTAAGAATTTGAGTCTAGAAAACCCAAAAACCCTTTCCGGGTCCTTCCCGTTCATAGAGTATTTTTTTAAACCACTTTTGAAAATATTGTATTATTTATATTTTTGTGCCCCAGACGGGTCCCCAATCATCTTTATCTCCTGTTCATAACTTTTCAAATTTTTCTCTCGAAATGAATTTATTGATTTTTATGGCGATACATTTTGCAGACACTGTGAGAAAGACTAATCCAAGTCAAAAAACAAGAATTTCTCTCTCTAGCTCTCTCTCTCTCTCTTTCTTTTTTCTCTCGAGGTCGTCATTTTTTATTTTGAAGCAACCCAGAACCCACGGCTAATACTCTCTTTTTTCATAGTAGAAATAAATAATAAGAAATCATATCACTTCATTTAAAAATACATACAGATCAATATCATTCATCATTAACGATAATTTCTTTGGAAGTTTCTTAAAAAGTTTGGACGGAAGAAGAGGATGTTGAAGGTGGTTGCCAGAATACTGAAAATGGCGAAGCAAACGGAGGAGGCAAAGAAACTGGACTGTAGGATCGCCTTCTGTAATCGAATCATGGAAAAATGATATTCTGTCTTCTCACCGAGTCGAAGTCAAAAGCGTCGTCGAACACTGACGCTGCTCCATTCTGGTTGTTCTGGTTGGACAAAGATGATTGGGTCGTGGTGCACTTTGATTCGATTCCACAGATGCCAGTTCCACTGCTGTTTGTCACCCAGAAACCGCTGATGCAGGATTTTTCAGTACTGCAGTCACCTTGAATGTCATAGTTCCAACTGAAGGGGACTGCCAAACTACTCACCATCATGAGAGCAGAAGGCCACAGATGGAAATGTGTAACAGGGCGAATCAGAGAGAGCTTCTACTGAAATCGACTGGTGAGAAGAGGTGGAGAGAGAGAGTGTGTGAGAGATTGAGCGAGAGAGAAAAGAGGACTCACGCGGATAACAAAAATGTGTATCAGGTTGGAGTCCATGCACCCAGAACGGGTTGTATGAACTGCCACAATACTCGGTCGCCGTATCACACCCGTCACCAGACTTCGTGCACTTCTTGTATCCCCCCGTCTCTTGCACAGGTGGTGTCAGAATCTCGCGTTTGTGTGTCAGAATCGTATAAGGAATGGCTGAAATAGTTGGTAAATGGATGGATCTGCAGACAGAATGCACTCACGGCAACATATGGAAGAGCCCAGCGACGTCGTCGACTGTTGTTTCTGTGCTGTTCCGACTGCGAACCCTGTCCCGCATCCTCCGTTGACCTGTAGATTACTTTTACATCTTTCTCAGTCTGTTTCTTACCGGTGACTTTGCCTTGATTGTAGTCATCCCTGTTTCGGCACACGTGTAAAGATCTGAAATTCACTTTGGTCAGAGTCAGAGGTCAATCACTTACCTTCACCACAGAGACCTGTTGGTGAGTTGTCTTCTGTCCTGAATCCCAAGAAGCAGATCTCATCCGGTGACTTGCAGTCGGCTGAATACAAGGCTTCTGGACAAAAAAGATAGAAAGAGAAAGAGAGAGAGAGAGAGAGAGAGAGAGAGAGAGAGAGAGAGAGAGAGAAAAAAAGCAATCGTTACCATCTTTCAAGCAGTATTTGATCGAACCGACGGGAGTTGTTGATCCTGGGAGTGTTGGGACTGAAATTCGAATTCTAAGTTCACTTTTGTGCATGACTACTTACATGGATAACAGAAGTGACTTTCGTAACCTCGTCTCATAGACTTGTCATCGTGTCCGAACTCTCCTTGGTATGCTGTTTGACACACTTCAGCAGTTACGTCACAAGGATATTGGTTGGACGGTATACAGAGCCTAACATCCCCGTTGGAATCAAGCACCGGTCTTGTTCTGGGAACCAGTGGATTCTTGGACGTCAGAAGGGAGTAGGCGACGGCTGAACATGACGGTTATAGTTATGGGATGAAGCGGATCAGGAGGAGCAACGTCGACTCTGTCAGATCCATCCTTTCTCCCTTCTCTCTCGACACTTCTGACACGTCAATAACTCACGGCAACAAAGAGGAATATCAATAAGTTCATGCTTAGAAACTTCATGGCCTTCTTCACATGTGTTGTTCATCGGCAACTTAATGAAATGTACATAATGAAAAATTATTCAATTAATCTCATCATATTTGGTAAATTTTTTAAAGTCAAACCACATAAAAACACACTCACCGGCAAACGGTAGTACGTGTCGGCAAACGTCAAATTATGTGCCTTCTTACCAGCCAACATAAGCGTTTTGCAACGCGTTGATCCTGAATATCTCAAGCTTTCCAAGGTTTTGGAATGTTTATCAGTAAGAACGGCATCGCATTTATTGCGGCCAAGGGATTTGAAAAAGAGAAAAGGAGAGGGGAGAGAGACAGAGAGACAGAGAGAGAGAGAGAGAGAGAGAGAGAGAGAGAGAGAGAGAGAGAGAGAGAGAGAGAGAGAGAGAGAGAGAGAGAGAAAGAAAAAGAGAGAGACAGAGAGAGAGATAGAGAGAGAGAGAGAGAGAGAGAGAGAGAGAGAGAGAGAGAGAGAGAGAGAAAGTGAGAGAGAGAGAGAGAGAGAGAGAGAGAGAGAGAGAGAGAGAGAGAGAGAAGAGAGAAAGAGAGAAAGAGAGAAAGAGAGAGAGAAGAGAGAAAGAGAGAAAGAGAGAGAGAAAGAAAAAGAGAGAAAAAGAGAGAGAGAGAGAGAGAGAGAGAGAGAGAGAGAGAGAGAGAGAGAGAGAGAGAGAGAGAAAGAGAGAAAGAGAGAAAAGAGAGAGAGAGAAAGAGAGAAAGAGAGAAAGAGAGAGAGAGAAAGAAAAAGAGAGAGACAGACAGAGAGAGAGGAGAGAGAGAGAGAGAGAGAGAGAGAGAGAGAGAGAGAGAGAGAGAGAGAGAGAGAGAGAGAGAGAGAGAGAAGAGAGAAGAGAAGAGAGAAAGAGAGAAAGAGAGAGAGAGAGAAAGAAAAAGAGAGAAAAAGAGAGAGAGAGAGAAAGAAAAAGAGAGAAAAAGAGAGAGAGAGAGAGCCCAAAAACAGAAATAATTCGAAACGAGAGCTAAGCAAATGATTATGAGCAGCACGGAATCGATCATATACCGCAGCAACGTCGATCAGAAGTTCTGGGTCCCAACTGCACGCAAGCACTTGTTGATGATGAACATTCACTGGTTTTGGTGCATCCTTCGGTTGATGGCTGATCATTGAAACACGACATTTCTGCAAAGAAACATTCGGATACAAGAAAAAAGTCCGCGCTTTTTGTGGGTGAAAGAGAGAGAGAGAGAGAGAGACCGTAGTAATTCAAACGAACCTTCGACTTTCACCGGCACCTTGGGTTTGTTCAGTACCTAAAATAATTAAATAAAACTAGATGGAAGGTTCAATTCAACATTCATACCCTAGGCGTCCTGTAACATCGGTTCGACTTTGTTCCATTTGCATGTTTTTCATGCACACAGAAGTAAGGTTCGCCATCAATGTGGGGACATTGCTTGCTGGAAATATTAAAGATTAGGTACTCTGTTGACATATTAATTACAAGCAGTTAGATCGGTAGAGAGCGGGAGAAAGAGAGAAAGAGTGAAAGTCTCTCTCTCTCTCTCCCTCTCTCTCTCTCTCTCTCCCAAAACCACCACCGACAATCCTGGAGGCAGAAGTTGAACAAGTCATCAAAAACCTGAGAAGGAAGACAGTTGGCGGTACCGACAACTAGTCAGTGGAGATGCTCAAGAAGGCCCCTAAACAGATCATCAGAGAGTTAACGGATCTATACAACCAAGTCCTAAGAACCGGAGCCACACCATCACAATGAAGCGAGACTCGAATTTGCCTTCTCCCAAAGAAGTCGAAGCCTGAAACCATGAACAACTACCGTCCAATCTCAATCATCTCCATTCCAGCAAAGATCTTCACCTCCATCGTAACGAAAAGGATCAAGATAAACGCCGACGAATACATAGAAGAAACTCAAGCTAGCTTCCGGGCAGGAAGCAAGAAGCAGGAACCGCTAGTAGTTGCCGCAGTGGACTTCAAGGCCGCCTTCGACTACATCGACTGGTCGGACCGTAGAAGAAGGCCTCATCTCCGCACATGTCAACCCTCACTACGTCAGAGCATTGGCAGTCACGAACGCAGAAGCCAACGCGAAAATTCCAGTTCACGGAAAGAACATCGAGGTTCAAGTAAAAAGAAGAGTACGGCAAGCAGATTGCTCATCGCCAACCCTCTTCTCACTCGCACAACAACACGTACTAGACAAAGTACAATGGGAAAACAGAGGAATCGAAGTCAACGGAGAACGATTAGCTCACTTGGAGTTTGCTGATCAGACCCGCTCAGGAAGAAGCAATCACCTGCGACGGACACACAATAGCTGTTGTCAAGGAATTTCGCTATCTCGGGAAGATTCTGAAGCACAAGATCCCACTGAAAAAGGCGACAACAAGGAAGGACGAGATTCAACTTTTTCCGGGAACATCAAGAAGAACACGAGCAGGATGGGTCGCCTACAGCAACATCAAAGAGGCAATCAAACTTTTGAGTCAGTGTGTGATTCCAGCCTTACTCTACGCAACAGAAACATGGCAACTGCTCCAATCGGAGATCGGACGACTGCAACGTACGATGAACAAAATCTGTGAAGATGCCGATGTTCGACCGGAAGAGTTTGACGTCTCGAAGTTGATCAAAATAAGGAATCTCGCATGGGCTGGACATGGTGCTCGACAACCACCCGAACGATGGTCAAAGAAGGAATGGTCCCGTTTGGGCAGAAGAAGGAAAGTCGGCAGACCTTCTCTGAGATGGAGTGATGACCTCAACAAAGCGTAAGACGATTTCCTCCACTTCCGATCCATGACTGCGCAAAGAAGACAAAGAAGACAGAGACCAAAGGGTACACGGGGAGCCTAGCGCACTTTCTGGTCGATTCTCTCGTAAAACGTCTCCTATGACTAGGGTTGGGAATCCCGCCCGGCCGCCACGTCCAACGTTCGCCGTTGATTTGAATTTCTTGGACTTTTAATGACCAGCTATGCAGTTTATGCGCTCTTGATAGATCTTATGATAGATGTTCTACGTAGGCTTTAGATATCACCTATGACGTAATTGCGCTGTCGATATCAACCGCCTAGGAACTTTATATCAGCAGTTTTCCGTGTCTAGAGTAATATTCATGTCGTTCACAACATCTCACCTGGATGAGCAATCTCCTGCAATGGTGTGCTCTTGACCAAAATCATTTTTCTCCCCAATCAAGAAGATTTGACCTTCGAAGAAGAATGGCACATCTGGTTCCGACTGCTCATCAT
>OZ022252.1:3627732-3645232 GCA_963978915.1 Caenorhabditis parvicauda
CATTCCGATCCCGGAAACTACAGACCGATATCCATCTCTGATCCAATTTCCAGAATCATGGAGAAAACTATAGCCTACAACATTAGAATGTTGTACACCGAACTACTTTCAAAAGATCAACACGGGTTTCTCAGTGGTAGATCCTGTAGTACTCAACTTTTGCAATTCTCTAATCACTGTACTGACCTTATTTCTCATTCGGGATGGGCCGATGTAATCTATCTCGATTTCTCCAAGGCTTTTGATACAGTACCTCACTCTTTCCTAATTCATAAACTTCACACCTATGGACTTCCGTCCTTATTAATCAACTGGTTCTCTGATTTCTTGAAAGATAGGAAAGGTTTTGTTAGACTTGACGGTCAAATATCTTCTAAATATGTTCCTACCTGCAGTGGCGTGCTGCAGGGTACAGTCACCGGACCTCTCCTCTTTCTTCTTTTTATCAATGACATAGTGGACTACATTAACGAAGTCAGAGTGCGAGTGTTTTTGTTCGCCGATGACGTCAAGCTAGTTTCAAACGACACTAACTCTCTGCAGCTTGCACTAAACGCTGTCTCTGAGTGGTGTCACGATTGGGGAATGACTATCGCTCCGCACAAATCGCACCTTCTACGATTGGGTAACCCACCATCTCCAATTAAATATCTTTACCGAGACTCGGTATTGAATCAAGTAACTCAGATTCGTGATCTTGGTATTTTGGTTGACAATCGCTTAAACTACAAGTCTCATATTAGTAGTCTTAATACTCTTGCAATGGTCAGGGCCCGACAACTCCTCAAAGTTCTAAAGTTCTCAACGATAGCCCCCTACTTTAGAGCCTTTAATATTTTCGTAGCACCAATCCTCATGTACTGTGTTGAACTATTTGCCCCTCCTCTGTCTTCGAAATCTGCGAAGTTGCTTGAGCAGCCATTGAAATACTATTCTCGTATAGTATTCTGTCGTCTGAACATAAAATTCTCGTCATATAGTCATCGACTCTCTATAGCAGGCTGCCCTAGCATCTTTCGTGAAAGAGCTTATCGTATTTTATTAACTCTCGCAAAAATTTTGTTGAAAATAACTTATTATCCAAACTTAGATAGACACTTGAAGTTGAGTAAATCTCAACGTAGACCATGGTGCATTTCTCTTAACCCCAATATCACCAGTCCATTCTTGTCTACCGCGGTGCCCATATGGAATCGTGTCTGCTATCTATTTCCGAATGAGTTGAGACTGGGGGATGTCAAGAGAATCATTAAAACACTACCTAACTCCAAATTGTTTCCTGACATCCCACAGAATCTTCTTTGATTGTGGCCGTTCCGGCCACCTCCTCCAACTCATTTCTGAAGATTTAGACATACTGCTGAAAATTTTCACCAATGGTATCTACGGTCTACAACAGTTCTGGATGTCTGCAGTGATGAGCTTCTCCTTCTATCGCCTACAGTCCTCATAATTGCTATTTTGTCTTTGATTGCTAACCCTTGTTCTATTAACTGTTGGGAACCTTCCTAATTACGGTCAAATGCAATTTGTCAGACTACTGGTTGGAATTGATCTGAATATCCTGGTCGAACAACTAACACCAACGTTCTATCCTTACTAACACTCATATTCAGTTCCTTTCCTCCGGTTATCTTACAAAGCTCTCCAACGTACTTTTTGCAAAAAATGCACAACTGTTCTGACCGGAGCAGCTTTTTTAAAAAGGTTCTCCTACGGTTCCCACGCCCACTATTGGTGCTCATGGCGGCTATTGCTGGTCGTCATGTAGCTTATAAACTTTATTTTTCCTACATGAATAAAGTTATTATTATTAATTAACACATTTATTCGTTCGAACGAAGTTCGAAGAACAACACAATAAACAGCGGAAAGAGTTAACATTTTGGGGACAGAAGAATAAAATATGTGTTACGCACATGAAACACAAAACACGGCAACAACAATTCTGGATAGGGAATTCTGGAAAGGGAGAAAAGAAAATATTCGGGACATACATACCAACAAACACGAGGCACCAAGATGAGCGGGGAGACTCCAACACCGGAAAAGTTCAATTGACGAGTGGTGGAACTAGAACGATTGTTCCTAGTCCCAAACCACTCGTCGATTCAGTGCTGCAATTCTCTCCCGCTCTTCTTGCTCCTCGTCAGCGACTACGCCCCTCCAAGAGTGATACAGTAAGACCGTTGCTGAGCTCCACAAAAATGCCACCCAGAGGAAGCCGAATATAACCTTCAGGTTGTATATGTTGCTATGGATGAGCTTGGGTTGCAGCTGGAATGAACAATTTTAAAACAGATGATAATCGTTCTGTCAACACACCGTTTGTTTTGAAGTATCAATAGAGCTCAGAAATCACGAGTAATCATTATTCCGAGTTCAAAACATTTTCAAAACTTACATGGTCAAACGGAGAGGTTATACAGACGAGAAATGGGTCGTTGAGCAGTCCCACATTTGCGCAAGTTTGAAGGGGCGGACATTCCCAGTTTCTATAATTATGATATCAACAGTTTTTTACTCTGAAACTTACGAGTCACAAGTGTCCCATACTTCTATATCGGCTGTATAGTTATAAGTTGTTCCGAAAATGCAGAAAAGACCATACTCATCTTTGAAGTACATCCAATTGAACTTGAGGTTGGCGACGGCATCGGTAAAGTTCATCTTGGTGCGCGCGCTCTCACTCCGGTCAGCTGAAGAATTCTTGTTAGGTTTCATGTGGGACACTGACTGCGATAATAACCTAACGTTACGGTTCGAGTTAATCAATTAAAAAAGTTCTGTAGCAAAAAGCATTTTCGATTCGTACAGTTTTGAAAAATTCCTCGCGATGTGAATCATTATGTTAAATTACAACCGCAGTTTATTATTCAAACTTACCTCTTGGACAGCAAAAGCCGTTATGACAGAACCCGGCGAAGTATTTTTTGCAGAAATTGATGTCTACATCGCAACGGAAGAGATGATTTTCTTTCAAAAATGGAAAGCCGGGGCAGATGGGTGGTTTCACAATTGGGCAGCACTTCTTTAGGCTCTCGTACTTCATGGACTTCACGCATCTACAAAACGATGAATTGAATACTTTCAACAGTAAATTCCTCGCTACGCTCAAATCTATTGTGAAGTTACGGTAATAAAAACGTTTCTGAACTTCTCTTTACAGTAATTTAGAAACAAGGATGCCGCCCGACAAGAGTTTTACGGATATTGGAAGTAAAACATTTAAACGGAAGACGGAAGTTTTTTTCCGGCAGTTGAAAACACAAGCAACGGAAAGAACATCCGTACCGAACCTCGATATATCAGAGAACCAGAAGTCGAATCACCGATGTTTAACGAAGGCGTCGACAGTGCCTTTGAACATTTCTGGAAGTTGTTCAGATAAGTGGTTGACGCAGACCGCATCTGCCGTAAATTATCTACAGCGTATGCTATACATGCGCTGCCATCATCTACAGCACATGTTGTACACAAGTACAGAATTTTCTTTTTAGAGTATCTGTCAAAAGGAAAAGGAAGGAAGCAATCGACGATCAAACACCAGTACATATACCTTTACAGTCCAGACGAAGCCAAGTTCACATGTCGGTTTCTAAAAAACCGTCCATGTGTGAAAGAAAGATTCGAGATCGAGATACAGGCATTTCAGACAACAGTCTCCGTCTCGAGTCCCAGACTCTCGAAAGTACAGTCCAGCGCACGTCACACATATCGAGGCACCTGAGAGACTCTTCAATCAACCTGATCAAAGGCGCGATAAAATTTTTTGGATGTTTTTATACTGAAAAATGTTTGTACTGCGACCCCATTTTTCTTGGAAGTAAGCATTTTTAACTGCCCACTACACTACGTAGTGGGTTGGTCTTGGATTTTCTTTCCTTCTTCTTCGTAGCTGCAACGTAGTATATCAGATCGATCCCACAAATCAAGCTGTTTTCGCCATCCCTAAGCCTAAATGCACCGATGCCAACTGAAGTTTCACAACTTTGATCGCCCATTGTGGTTGAACAGCCGATATTGACATGGTAATGGTATGAGAGTCTTAAATTACTTTGAAGAGTTCACAAAACCACGGAACGCCGAGCGTTGAACAGAACAGACATGTCAAACAAGTCAGACGGTCAACCTAAAAACATTGATTATGACAAAGAGGGTTTCAAACTGACGGTTGAATCGGCGATAATTCTGAATTTCGACTACTTCAAAAATTTTGACGCATTCCGTGAAAAATAGAAAAAAAAAGTTTTCTCAAAACGTCGTCAATGATGTCACCGACGACGTGATGAGAACGCATTGTCCGAAGTTCTTAATTGCAGGTGTTGATTCACCTTCAATTCATGTCGAGGTGACAACAATATTATCCATAGAAAAACATGAAGATTGCATCAGTCAATTACCATCGCCGACAATGCTTGTGGGGATGGCTTTCTAGCGTAGCATCATAGCCGAAATTTTGAATGTGCTGACTTGATAGCCACCGCACGACTCCCTGTTTACACTGCCACGTGAGAGGTGGAGGAACCATATAGAGAGAGGACAAATCCAGGTCGATGTACAAGCGCGCCCCTCCCAACGAGATGGCTTTATCATTACTATTGGGTTGTCGATTAAGTATCCGAATGTTTTGTGAAAAAATTCATTTATCATTATCTTAACACTGCACATTGGTGATATTATATACATTGACCATCAGCATCTATGACTTGTTACCAACGTTGGGGTAGCTTCTCAATGCCATGGCGATACCAGGTCTCGCCGTATGACACGAAGAAGTTGTGGAGTGCGGACTTGACCTCGGCTACATTAGCGTAATTATTTCCATCTATATATCGTTGGAGGCCAAGGACCATATAAAAATAAGATAGGGCTAGATGAAAACTATAGGATGGGTGGGCCTTTCTGGCTCCAACCAAAAGGGCCTTACCTTACCTTTCTGGCTCCAACCAAAAGGGAGCCTGGGATAGTCCTAAGCAAACGTACAACGACACTGTATGATCTGCGAGTACAGTCAACAAATGGAACATTTAATTGAATGAGAAGAGATACAACCTCGAAGATGTCCCCAGGTCAGGTAGTCAATCTGAACAGGAGTTGACCTTCAGCGTAATTCACATCCAGAGTTGGGACCTATCCAGATGTGTTAAGCAGGTCAAATAATGAACTTTTCATGTAGAAAATTTTTGCGCGTTTTTTGTTTCAAGCGAGATATTTTAATTTAAAAAATGATTACATTCATTCCAGGTCGTCGAGGACATTGGCATGAATATCTCCAAAACGTCATGGCTAACGAACGGTGGGTAAACGGCCACTGGACAGAAAAATTGAAGGAAAATCGAAGGTAAATATTTAGTTTATTTGCGCTCGTTGGAAATTCCAATACGTCCCTCCCTAGTTGTAGACCTACTTCTGACACCGCTGCTTTTTCATAGACAAACTTCTGACAACATTTCCTAATTTTTGACATACTTTGACACCGATGCCCAATCAAAAAAGTTTTGATGGTTATGTAAGTCTGCCTAGTCGTTAAAAAACGTGTGACAACGCTGTATAGTCATAGACATACTTCTGATGTCGATGCCTAGTCGGAGTCATGTCTCATAGATAAATTTCTTGACAACTTTTGGGTCGTAGGAGTATCGTTACAGCGAAGTTATATCCAAAAGACAGAACATCGTTACAGGATTGTCAAAGTCCAATGACTCAAAGAACTACAAGAGAAAACGGAGACCCGAAGAGGACATTAGTCTATTTAATTGTGTATGTGTATTTGTTAAATAAATTTAGCATATTGAAAAGTGTTTTTTTGATAAGAAAAACCCTAAATATAAAGGAGGAATTTTGAATCTGATCTCGCCCGAGTCGAATCAGATCTGGCTGTAACCACGCCAGATCGTGCCACGCTGAATTCGACTGAGAGCAGATCTGATTCGACTCAGGCCAGATCTGTTGCAAGTCGCTTTCCCTGAGTTGATTTTCTCTGTTAGATCTAATTGTGTAGTGCGTGGGGCTGAAATGAGCCTACGTGGCATTTCAAAGAGTCATTTTTTAAATTAAAATATCTCGCTTGAAACAAAAAACGCGCAAAAATTTTCTACATGAAAAGTTCATTATTTGACCTGCTTAACACATCTGGATAGGTCCCAACTCTGGATGTGAATTACGCTGAAGGTCAACTCCTGTTCAGATTGACTACCTGACCTGGGGACATCTTCGAGGTTGTATCTCTTCTCATTCAATTAAATGTTCCATTTGTTGACTGTACTCGCAGATCATACAGTGTCGTTGTACGTTTGCTTAGGACTATCCCAGGCTCCCTTTTGGTTGGAGCCAGAAAGGTAAGGAAACAGCAAAAAATGACGGTCGTGAAAATTTCCGCGGAAAAAAAGGGCTACCATTACTTATCAATGAAACTTAGTGAAGACTCACTCATATTACTAGCGAGGGGAAACCTTAACAACAATAACCCACTAACGTGGGAATGACAACCACTCGCCGAGAATCTGTGAGGTTTGACTGGGTTCTAGGGTTTTCGACTATGCTGAAAACGATAGAACAGGTCTCAAAAACTGCTATGTCGACCTTATTCCGGAGTTATGGCTCGAAAACGATAGAAAAAGCTAGTTTTGTATACTTGGCTTATCTTTTACTCTCTAAGAGTACACTTTTTTGATACACAGAAGCTAAAAAACAACATATCTTTTCAAATCGCTCTTGATTTTGCTTTTTGGGAAAGGAAATTGAATTTTGAAAGTTTACGAAAGGAAACAAATTTAATGTAGAAAAATCTATAACACGTACACAAACCCGTGCAAGGGGTATCAGTGATATGTTAACACAAAAATTTCGTGTTGCCGGTGGTCAAGTGGTTAAGCCGCTGAACTGCTACTCTTTTTTGTCTTTTTTCACTCTGGTTCAAGTCTTTTCTCGACAAATTAACTTTTGCGTTTGTTTTTGAAAGCAGTTTTTGTTTTTTCCTTCATTTTATAAATTCCTGGTATTGTGAAACTATACCTAATCGCTGAAAGACGTCAAACGTCATCATTTTCGGACATTTTGACTCACTAAAAACTATAAAATAATAGACTAGGCAAATATTTCAATGAAAACAGTGAAAAAATGAGTTCTGGAAATATGCAAAAGTAAATTGGTCGAGAAAAGACTTGAACCAGAGTGAAAAAAGACAAAAAAGAGTAGCACTTCAGCGGCTTAACCACTTGACCACCGGCAACACGAAATTTTTGTGTTAACATATCACTGATACCCCTTGCACGGGTTTGTGTACGTGTTATAGATTTTTCTACATTAAATTCGTTTCCTTTCGTGAATTTTCAAAATTTAATTTCTTTGCCCAAAAAGCAAAATCAAGAGCGATTTGAAAAGATATATTGTTTTTTAGCTTCTGTGTATCAAAAAAGTGTGCTCTTAGAAAGTAAAAGATAAGACAAATATACAAAACTAGCTTTTTCTGTCGTTTTCGAGCCATAACTCCGGAATAAGGTCGACATAGCAGTTTTTGAGACCAGTTCTATCGTTTTCAGCATAGTCGAAAACCCTAGAACCCAGTCAGACTTCACAGATTCGCGGCGAATCATTGTCATTCCCACGTAAGGGAGGGAGGCGGTTGTTGTCCAGGAAAGCCAGGACGTGTACTCAAAAACACCCCAAAAAATTCAGGGACTTAATCGACAACCTAATACTTCCGTTCATCACATAAGTATACATGTGTGAAGGTTTGAATAAATTTTCTTATTGTTCTCCATTTTATCTTTCCGATGGCCTTTACACCGTTTTGATCTGAGACCCCCGAGTCTCTCAGAGGTCGAAGCTCCCGGGAGCCTCTCAGGGGTCGAAGCTCCCGGAAGTAGTAAAGTTTTATTACCGTAGAAAAAATATTTTCGCGCGCTAAAAAGAAAAAAAAATCGGAAGAAAAGTGCCTTGTGTGAGAAGAATAATTTCTTTATGTATAGCATTTTCAAGTCATTTTCCTTAACTCTACACGAAAATTCCGAATGAATTAAAAACTCACTTATATTCAGTGTCGCCGATCGCCGCACATTTGTCTCCTGCTCCACATGAACCAACCGCCATACTGCCATCGGAACACCTGATCTCGCCACACAGACCGGTTTCTTGTCCCTTCGAATCGAACCATCTCAAGGATTTGCCTTTTTTGGTGCAGATTTGATTGTTGGAACAATCTTCTGAAATCAGACGACTTGGTATTTAGTTACTTTTTGACTCGACAGGAATTGACTTTTAGTGTTATTGGGTTCCAGAGTTGAGACCTAGCCAGGTTTGTTAAGCAGGTCAAATAATGAACTTTTCATGTAGAAAATTTTGCACGTTTCTTGTTTCAAGCGAGATATTTTAATTTTAAAAATCACTTTCTTAAAGCATACACGTTAGCGCCACAGGGTCAATTTGACGTCACGAACAGCACAAATCGAACTGATTGTATACAAGATCACAACCATTTCACCACGCCGCCAATTCTCAGACATGACGAGTTGCATCAGATCTGGCCCGAGTCGAATCAGATCTAATCTTGACCTCCGATCCCTTTGAAAGTTATGCCATTAACAAAGGAATCATGTGAAAAAAGATGTGTGTTGAAATTTCAGTCAGAAATTATACCGTCTTCATAGAGAAAAACAAAAAATGAAGAAAATGGTCGATTCAGATCTGGTTCGGTCGCACCAGATATGATTCAACTCGCTAAACCGGCGAATTAGTGCTACAAATACTTGTGAGAACGCAGCATAGTCATAGACATACTTCTGAGGTTGATGCCTACTTGGAGTCATGTTTCATAGATCAATTTCTTAACAAGTTCTGGGTCCTGGGAACATCGTTACAGCGGAGTTATATCCAAAAAACAGAACATTATTACAGGAGTCTCGAAGAAGCCCCATCAAAAGAGAAAAAACGGATACCCGAAGATGACATTAGTCTATTTAATTGTATATGTGTATTTGTAAAATAAATTTATCATATCGAAAAGTGTTATTTTTGATTTTAAAAAAATCCTAAATATAAAGAAGGTGTTGAATCTGATCTCGCCTG
This sequence comes from Caenorhabditis parvicauda, assembly GCA_963978915.1. Lineage (NCBI taxonomy): Eukaryota > Metazoa > Nematoda > Chromadorea > Rhabditida > Rhabditidae > Caenorhabditis > Caenorhabditis parvicauda. The sequence goes on from OZ022252.1 coordinate 3,636,802, forward strand.
ACTCGAATCAGATCTGGCTGTAACCACGCCAGATCGTGCCACGCCGAATTCGACTGAGAGCAGATCTGATTCGACTGAGGCCAGATCTGTTGCAAGTCGCTTTCCCTGAGATTGATTTCGTTATCAGATTCATTTGTGCTGTTCGTGACGTCAAAATGACCCTATATCGCTAACGTGTATGGTTTTAAAAAGTGATTTTTAAAATTAAAATATCTCGCTTGAAACAAGAAAGGTGCAAAATTTTCTACATGAAAGCTTCATTATTTGACCTGCTTAACAAACCTGGCTAGGTCTCAACTCTGGATCCCAATAACACTGAAAGACAATTCCTGTTCAGGCAACAGAATCCAATCGTCTTCTGATCGCTTTCTATACTTTTTCGAAAAAACGTCTTCTGGAAAGTTGTTTCAACTCCATTCACAGTTTCAAACCAGTTTCGCACTCAAATATTTGGTCCATGTATGCTATGCAATTGAGCGAATATCAATTGAATGGCGATTTTGAGAAGTTCGACTCGAAAAATATGCAGATTTTCAAAAACTTACTATCCAATTGGCAGTATCCATGCGGGTCAATGTACGTGTTAGCTTCCTGGGAGACTGAAAAAACAACAGCGATTAATCAGTTCTCGCTACGCTCGTGACCTTTTTTCCTTTTTTGTTGACAAATTCAAAAGAAAACATTCTGACTTCTTGATTGAAAACAGAATATAGAGTACCGTCCATAAAGATACGAACGCTAAGATTTTTTGGCCTATGTCAACCTGGAAGTTCCGGATTGGTCTGTAACTTTCAGAGATGTTGGAGAAAACATTTTTATGTATTGTTAATGAAAATGAAAACCATAGGAAATTACTGCGCAACAAAAAGACCTCTTTCTCAAACCCAATAAAAATTGGCTCTTTCCTTTTCCCATTTATTTTTGTTTTTTTTCAATTATTGAAAGTTTCCTTGTTTTCAAGTGCATTGTTCTGATAACTAAGACTATTAAAATGTTTAAAATCAAAAAATCAACTCAATTGATGATTGTTCGATGCCATCACATGAGATCGAAGAGGTCACTCATCACTGAGAAGACAGTGAGAAAGAAATCGACTTTTTATGAAGTTGTTCTTGCTCCAGATGAACTGGATTCACTTGAAAAACAAGTACAAACACCTTCTGAATAGTTTTGACACTACTCGAAGTTACCTGGAAAAGATTCCAGACCTTTTGTCTTTGAACTCGTGGCCTACCTTCTCGAGAATTATCAAGTTGTGGTCAGTTTTTCATTCATAAAATGGGAACGCCGTGTTGTGGATGTCCGGTTTTTTTTCGTAGACTTATTCTCTATATTACTCCTGTTCATTTGAATACAGTGGGATGGTAAGTCAATCATTTTGAACAACTTTGGGAAGGTTCGAATGAAAATGTCCGGAGAAGCATTTTTTTTCCGGTTGCAACAATCGTGATTTTTGAATGAATTAGTTACAGAAATCAACTTTTTCAACATTCAAACATCTCTCCGAACGTTAATGTTTAATTTCGACCTCAAATTACTTCGATTCATCCATTTTCACCATTTTAGACTGCCTCTTTAGAACCCTGCGAATCCGCTCCTCCTCTTACTCCAGTTTGGCTCACTTGAACTTTTTTCAAATACTTTTTTAGTTGACGTCCAAACGTTAAACTGAACAAAAAACATGATAAAAATGTGTCTACAAAAAATTGGAGATCTACAACAAGGCGTTCTCACTTTATGGATGAAAGACTGACCACAACTTGAAAGTTTTCGAGAAAGTGAGCCACAAGTTCAATGACGAACGGCCTGGAATCTTCTCTAGGTAACTTCAAATAGTGTCGAAACAATGAAAAAATGGTTTGTTATCACTTTTCAAGTAGATCCAGTCCATCTGGAGCAAAAGTAACTTCATAAAAACTTTATATTGTCTTTGCGGGCTTTTTAGTCAAGTGCGACCTCTTCAATCGCGTGTTGTGGCATCGAACGATCACCGAACGAGTGAATTTGTTTTATTTCTACCAGCTAGATATGCTTAACTATCAGAACTATGCATTTGAAAACATAAAAACTTATACTGAATGAAAAAAAAGAAAAAATGTAAAAGGGAAAAATTCGATTTTAAGTGGATTTGAGAAAAAGGTCTTTATGTTGCGCAGTGATTTCCTATGGTTTTCATATTCATTAAAAATACATAAAAATCGATCTGGATGGTTTTTTTCGTCAGTGATCTTGGATAAGGGATGGCTGAAAGGTTCCGATTGTTGATTGGAGTCAAGAACTTCTCTTACGACAGCACATATCGTTCTCGGGTACGTACTCCATAATTATTTTGTTGCCGGAACGTCGGCTTCTTGTCGCCATTACGTACCCCATCGCCATTACGTTGCCTCCTTGTCGTCGGTACGTCGCGTACCAGCGACGTCGCCACATGGTCGCCGGAACATCGCAATTTCTGTCGCCGGTACGTCACCAGTACATAATGGCGATCCTTGAAAGTGTCGCCGGAACATCGCCTTCCGGTCGCCATTCGGTTAGCCTAACCAAATGGCGACAGGAAGGCAACGTTCCGGCGACAAATTTATTATGGAGGTATTCATCATCACAGACACCATTCACTGGCTTCTGAAGTCAAGTCGTCATCCCACACAAATTTGAACTTTTTGATAGATCTCTCTCTCTCTCTCTCTCTCTCTCTCTCTCTCTCTCTCTCTCTCTCTCCAAAATGGGATTTCGAATTACTTTACCACGACGTTGAACATTTTCGACTTGCACGCGAAGGCAGCTGAAGACAAGAACAGTCGGTGTTTCTTTATAGTCGACTCACTGCAGCAATGACTACCATGGATGCCCAGATCGTAACAGAAGCCCGTTGGATATTCCTGTTCAGCCAGATTGCAATCTGATGTCTTGGAGCAACTTGACGACGAGGTTGCCGGATTCTTCGTTGCAAATGGAGCTGAGCCTCCAGGACACACTGGAAGAGAGGACTCTCTCTCTCTCTCTCTCTCTCTCTCTCTCTCTCTCTCTCTCTTTCTCTCTCTCTCTCTTTCTCTCTCTCTCTCTCTCTCTCTCTCTCTCTCTCTCTCTCTCTCTCTCTCTCTCTCTCTCTCTTTCTCTCTCTCTCTTTCTCTCTTTCTTTTTTTCTTTCTTTCTTTCTTCCTTTCTCTCCCTCTCTCTCTCTCTCTCTCTCTCTCTCTCTCTCTCTCTCTCTCTCTCTCTTTCTCTATTTCTTCCCCTCTAACTAACTCACTCCTTTAATGACACTCACCTATACCGCTTGTCTTTTGAACAGAAATAGTTTCTCGTTCTCCACAGCAAAGTTTAATCCACATATGCAACAATATCATCGCTAAGGCCTTGTTCGAAATCGAACTCATCTTCCACGAAACGCGTGGAGTGTTACGGGTTGAAACAAATCTCGGTTTCACGTATTAACAAGCAGTCTTCAAGTTCCGAAAAACTTCCGCCTTACGGAATAAAACAGTATTAAAATCAGGAACACTTTATTTTATAAATCCCCCATGCAGTTAAAGTCGACATCGGAAACACGGATCTTTTTTACGAAACCGATACTATTTTATTCAATACAGATACACACAATGCTACAGGTAACAATCCTCTTTAACGATAATTTCTTCGGAAGTTTCTCACAAAGTTTGGACGGAGGAAGAGGATGTTGAAGGTGGTTGCCAGAATACTGAAAATGGCGAAGCAAACGGAGGAGGCAAAGAAACTGGACTGTAGGACAGCCATGTCGCTCATCTGTAATCGAACCATGGAACAACGATATTCTGTCTTCTCACCGAGTCGAAATCGTCGTCGAACACTGACGCTGCTCCATTCTGGTTGTTCTGGTTGGACGGAGATGATGGGGTCGTGGTGCATTTTGATTCGCCACAGATGCCAGTTCCACTGCTGTTTGTCACCCAGAAACCGCTGATGCAGGATTGATCAGTACTGCAGTCACCTTGAATGTCATCAGTTCAACTTATGAGAACTGCCAAACTACTCACCATCATGAGAACAGAAGGACACAGATGGAAATGTGTAACATGGCGAATCAGACAGAGCTTCCACTGAAATCAACTGGTGAAAAGAGGTGGAGAGAGAGAGAGAGAGAGAGAGAGAGAGAGAGAGAGAGAGAGAGAGAGAGAGAGAGAAAAGAGAGAGAGAGAGAGAGAGAGAGAGAGAGAGGGGGGGGAGAGAGAGAGAGGGAGGGAGAGAGAGGGAGAGAGAGAGTGAGACTCACGCGGATAACAAAAATGTGTATCAGGTTGAAGTCCATGCACCCAGAACGGGTGGTATGAACTGCCACAATACTCGGTCGTCGTATCACACCCGTCACCAGACTTCGCGCACTTCTTGTATCCCCCCGTCTCTTGCGCTGGCGGCGTCAGATTCTCGCGTTTGTGTGTCAGAATCGTATAAGGAATGGCTGAAATAGTTGGTAAATGGATGGATCTGCAGACAGAATGCACTCACGGCAACAAATGGAAGAGCCGAGTGACGTCGTCGAATGTTGTTTCTTTGCGGTTCCGACTGCGAACCCTGTCCCGCATCCTCCGTTGACCTGTAGATTACTCTTACATTTTTCTCAGTCCGTTTCTTACCGGTGACTTTGTCTTGATTGTAGTCATCCCCGTTTCGGCACATGTGTAAAGATCTGAAATTCACTTTAAGCAGAGTCAGAGGTCAATCACTCACCTTCACCACAGAGACCTGTCGGTGAGTTGTCTTCTGCCCTGAATCCCAAGAAGCAGATTTCATCCGGTGACTTGCAGTCGGCTGAATAGGGCTTCTGGACAAAAAGAGAGGGAGAGAGAGAGAGAGAGAGAGAGAGAGAGAGAGAGAGAGAGAGAGAGATAAAACAATCGTTACCGTCATTCAAGCAGTATTTGATCGAACCGACGGTAGTTGTTGATCCTGGGAGTGTTGGGACTGAAATTCGAATTCTAAACAGGAACTGACCTTCAGCGTAGGACCTATCCAGATATGTTAAGCAGGTCAAATAATGAACTTTTCATGTAGAAAATTTTTGCGCGTTTTTTGTTTGAAGCGAGATATTTTAATTTTAAAAATGACTCTTTGAAATGCCACGTAGGCCCATTTTAGCCTCATTCTTAATTTGACTGAGTCCAACCTCGATTAGTCGCGGACCCGCCGCTGGTTGGAAATGACGAGATGTTCCAAGATATGTCCTGATACGTACTAAATTTTATCGTGCAACAAAACTTTCATATCTCCGCTTTAACTCTAGCATTTGCTTCTGTTTCGAAAGTTATGGAGAAGATATGTAAAAAAAAGGCCGTTTTACGTATCTTCTCCATAACTTTCGAAACAGAAGCAAATGCTAGAGTTAGGGCGAAGATATGAAAGTTTTGTTGCGCGACGAAATTTGGTACGTATCAGGGCATATCTTAACAGGAGTTGACCTTCAGCGTAATTCACATCCAGAGTTAGGACCTATCCAGATGTGTTAAGCAGGTCAAATAATGAACTTTTCATGTAGAAAATTTTTGCGCGTTTTTTGTTTGAAGCGAGATATTTTAATTTTAAAAATGACTCTTTGAAATGCCACGTAGGCCCATTTTAGCCTCACGCATTACACAATTAGATCTGACCGTGAAAATCACTAGCAGCGTGGTGGAGTGGGTTGAGTTCTTTATTTCAAAGCGGGAGGTCAAGGATTCGAATCCTCTCGCTGACGACTCTTTTTCTATTTTTTAGTTTTGACAAAAATGTACCCCAACTACATGGAATTTCTTTCCAAAGATATTTTCCAACATTTTGTTCATGAAATTCATACATAAAATACGCAACAAGTCTATTGCCAATCTCTTCTACCACCCGTTCTAGGAAGCTGGTGAAGTGATAAGTATAGCCCACTCACATGGATAACAGAAGTGATTTTCGTAATCTTGTCTCAGACCAGACTTGTCATCGTGTCCGAACTCCCCTTGGTATGCTGTTTGACACACTTCAGTAGTTACGTCACATTGCTGTTGGTCGGAAGGGTCACAGGGCCTAACATCCCCGTTGGAATCGAGTACCGGCGTTGTTCTGGGAACCAGTGGATTCTTGGACGTCAAAAGGGAGTAGGCGATGGCTGAAAGTGACGGTTAAAGTGAAAAGATAAAGTGGAGACCAAAAACTTTTAAAATGGGGAAAATTACAGGATTCGACAAGATTTGATCGTAACTCTGTCAAAATTGTCAGAATGATGAAAATAAAAATATCAATTGTTTGAAAAAACTTTGCAATGTGTCACTGTCATCCCTAGTTCCAAACTCTGATTACAGTAGCGTTCCTCTATTTTATGTCCACTTGAAAATCCATTTGTTTTTAAACAAATCATCATACAACGGTTCGGAGTTAATGAATCTGGATGAAATTCAGTACACTTGTGGAGAATAGTGTTGGTTACGATAGACCAAAAGTTCAGAGAGAAATCTAGAATTTTGTTCGAGTAGCGAAGCTTCGTGTACCGTTCCCGTATTTTCTGTCCACACTGTATGTCAGACAATGCACTGCATCCCGGCAGACCGGCACCTCGACACCACTGAGTCCTTGGCACTAGGCATGGGCACATTGTCGATAAATTTTTTGACGACGTCACCGACGATTTCGTCTACGATGATGTCAGAATCGAATGTCAGATTCTGAATTGAATTCACAAAAAAAATCAAAGTTCAAAAAAAAATTGGCAATATGCCAATGTCTAGTGCCGAGGTGCCAGTTCGCCGGGTGCATTTTACAATTTGGCCTGTAGCTATGGTCACAGTACATGTCAGACATGACTATGTCTTATAGATATGCCAATGTCTAGTGCCGAGGTGCCAGTTCGCCTACGGCCTTCTTGTTACCACCTTCAGGCTATGTTTTACATCTACAATGAGATTCGGATTATAGAGAAGAGGTGCAACGTCGACTCTTTCAGATCAATCCATACTTTCTCCCTTCTCTCTCGCACTCATCTGAAATTTCTGACACTTCAATAACTCACGGCAACAGAGAGGAATATCAATAAGTTCATGCTCAGAAACTTCAAATCCTTCTTCACATGTGTTGTTCACCGGCAACTTAATGAAATTCATGTACATAATGACAAATTATTCAATTAATCTCATTATATTTAGTAAATTGCATACTACTAACCTCTTTTTAGTCGAACCAGAAGTAAAAAAGTAAAAAAACTTTGAAAAACTCACCGGCAAACGGTAGTACGTGTCGGCAAACGTCAAGTTGTGTGCTTTTTTACCAGCCAACAAAAGAGTTTTGCAAGACGTCGGCGCTGAATAACTTGAGCTTTCCAGGGTTTTGGAATGTTTATCAGTAAGAACAAATTGCGACCAAGGGATTTGAAAAAGAGGAAAGGAGAGAGAGAGAGAGAGAGAGAGAGAGAGAGAGAGAGAGAGAGAGAGAGAGAGAGTTAGAGAAATTGAGAGAGGATTTTTGTTTATATTATCGATCACTTACAACAGCAACGTCGATCAGAAATTTCGGGTCCCAACTGCACGCAACCTAATGATGATGAACATTCGCTGGTTTTGGTGCATTGTTGGGTAGATGGCTGATCATCGAAACATGACATTTCTGCAAAAGAAACATTCGGATGCAAGAAAAAATCCACGCTTTTTGTGGGTGAAAGAGAGAGAGAGGAAGAGAGAGAGAGAGAAAGAGAGAGAGAAAGAGAGAGAGAGAGAGAGAGAGAGAGAGAGAGAGAGAGAGAGAGAGAGAAAATGTCACTTCAAACCCGAACAAATTCAAACGAACCTTTTACTTTCACCGGCACCTTGGGTTTGTTCGGTGCCTAAAATTGATTTTAATTGTTATAAATTGATGAATTTTATGAGTCTTTTATGATGTGAGTTGATGGCGGGAATTCCCCCGCCACTGACACCCTGGAAGGTGGTTGGCCAACTCGTCAAAGTCAAAAAAAATGACGACTTCTGGTTTTTTTCAATTTTTAGCAAAAATGGCTGAGGTAACATCCGGTTTTCACCCCTCCATCGTTATTTTCTCGCGATTCTCTATGGGCGCCATTTTTGCTAAAAAAATACCAAAAAATACTAAAAAAATATCATACCAAAGGCGTCCTGTAACAACGGTTCGACTTTGTTCCATTTGCATGTTTTTCATGCACACAGAAGTAGGTTTCACCATCAACATTGGGACATTGGTTGCTGAAAATGTTAAAGATTAGGTACTCTGTGAACAAAATACATATTAAATATGAATTGTCGAAGCTTTAAAAATTAATGAACAATGACATCGTTGACATGTTGAATTTTCAAGTTGACAAACGGTTAAAACTATGTTGTTATTGTTGTTACCTGGATGAGCAGTCTCCTGCAATGGTGTGCTCTTCACCAAAAAAGTTTTTTTCCCCAATCAAGAAGATTTTAGATTGAAAGAAGAAAAATGACACATC
>OZ022252.1:3650232-3652513 GCA_963978915.1 Caenorhabditis parvicauda
GTCCGAACTCTCCTTGGTATGCTGTTTGACACACTTCAGTAGTTACGTCACATGAATATTGGTTGGATGACTGACAAGACCTGACATTCCCGTTAGAATCAAGCACCGGCGTTGTTCTGCGAACCAGTGGATTCTTGGACGTCAGAAGGGAGTAGGCGATAGCTGAACGTGAAGATTATAATGATGGGATAAAGCAGAACAAGAAGTGCAACGTCGACTCTTTCAGATCAATCAATCCTTTCTTTCTTTCTTTTCTCTCGCACTCATCTTACACTTCCGACACTTTAATAACTCACGGCAACAGAGAGGAATATCAATGAATCCATCCTCACCAACTTCAAATCCTTCTTCACATGTGTTGTTCACCGGCAACTTAATGAAATTTTTGTACATAACATTATATTATCCAATTATTCTAAAGTTGCATAGATATCAGAAAAAACATTTTTTCACATTGTGGAAAAATATCGAGATGATAGGTAGTGTTCTCGCAGAAAAATTTGTGATTTTCTCAAGTTCACTCAAAATTGACTTTTTACACATCGCATTTATTTCTCGTTTTTTTCTTTCATCACACATTTACTTGTTTTCAGGTGCATAATTCTGGAAATTGCAACTTTTTAAAACGTGAAAATAAGGGAACTAACTAAATAGGTGTTCATCGGTCGGTCACCGGATGAGATTTGAGAGGTCACATTTGACTGAACAGTCCTGGAAGAAGATATCAACTCCGTATAGGGTCATTCTTGCTCTAGAATAGCTGGATCCACTTTGAAACTCATAAACCTTTTTTTTTCATTTTGACGACTCTATTTGAGATTACCTAGACATGGTTAAAGACCATACGTCTTCGATCTCGTGGGCGACCTTTTTGAGAATCCTCATAGCTGGGGTCAGTTTTTAGGTCATAAAACAGAAACGGTTTGACTAAGAGGTCCAATTTGCTCTGGACACATTATTGTTTGCATGTCTTCCACTATAATGACAGTACATTCACTAATAAGATATCGGAAAGTACTACTAGACAGTGGAACTGGTATGAATAAGGAGAAGTTTCATGGCGTTCTAAAAAAGTGGTCTAAAGTTGTTGAAATTGGTGAATCGGAGTTTTTCACGCTTTCAATTGATCAAAAACACATGATAGAACGTGTCAGAGCAAAAAGAGAGTTACTTGAAGCACCGAAATCATCCATGAATACCGATAGTTGAAATCTGGATACCGGCACCTTTGCAAATTTTTATTCGGTCTTCTTGTAGTATTTTCTGAACGATGATTCATACACAACTTGATATCAAAATGATTTTTCGAGTTGTAAAGAATGTTTCCATAAATAATTAGACCCCTTAACCATGTCTAGGTGATCTTAAATAGAGTCGACAAAATGAAAAAAGTTATGTTTATGAGTTTCCAAGTGGATCCAGCAATTCTAGAGCAAGAACGACCCCTACGGAGTTGATATGGGACATGTCACGAGAGAATCGACCAAAAACAGCAAAAAAAAGCGCTAGGCTCCCCCGTGGACCGTATGGTCTCAAATTTTGTGTGCCAGTAGTTTTTGATACGCTGAACCCAAAAATGTCAGTTTCGTTTTGTTTGGTCCTACCAGAACCATGCAGTACTCCCACAAAAATGGTGTTTTTCAACTTTTAGACAGTCGTAACTTTTTTCAAAGACATTCAATCACAACAATATCACATGACGGTGATCGTATCATCATGTTGAATCGATCTCTATGATTTTTTTTTGAAAGTCTTTGTTCGTAATCACAACGGGTACTTGATTTGTTTCTCAGTGGATAGAAAAAGAATATTTGCTCCGAATGATAAAATAAAAAATTTTAGTTAACTATACGATAAGTTATTGGTCATTGAAAAAATAATTTCTGTATCTACCCTTGAAAATTACTTTTTCAACAATTTCAATTGTCCAAATGTATTTTTTCACCAAGAAATAGTATAGTAACAAAATTCGGAACGAAAATCATCATAGTTTCCGAGATACGGTACTCGTTTTTTATTCAACAAGTTCAGACATTTCTATCTCAGGCGCAACATCTGAAAATTCTCATTTTTCATCACTTATAATCATGAACAAACCTAGATCTTCAACCTGACGTTGATCGTTTTGTATCCCGTCAAAAATTAAAAAAGTTATAACCGATTTAGGAGACCCTATGAAATAACAGGTTTATCATCTTTTTTCACCCTCAAAATCAAAAATTTCACATTTTTCCATTTTTCCATTTTTATTTTGTTTAATAAGTTTGTTTTATGAAAACTT
>OZ022252.1:3652713-3655213 GCA_963978915.1 Caenorhabditis parvicauda
TCTCAATGTTACAAGGGGGCTTGGACTCGCTACGCTCCTTCTCCATATTTTCTCCATAATCTCTCTTCTCTCTCTCTCTTTCTCTCTTCTCTCTCTCTCTCTCTCTCTCTCTCTCTCTCTCTCTCTTTCTTTCTCTCTCTCACTCTCTCTCTCTTTCTCTCTCTCACTCTCTCACTCTCCACTCACTCTCTCTCTCTCACTCACTCTCTCTCTCTCTCTCTCTCTCTCTCTCTCTCTCTCTCTCTCTCTCTCTTTCTCTCTATGTCTCTCCTTTCCTCTTTTTCAAATCCCTTGACCGCAACAAAAGCGAAAAGAAAAATCGGTGTAGCAAAAGGGGCGGTACTCAGTTGTAACATGCCAGCGATACCGTTCTTGCTGATAAACAATCCGAAAACCCCTGGAAAGCTTGAGATTCAAAATATTCAGGGTCAACGCTTTGCAAAACGAAAATGTTGACTGGTAAGAAGGCACACAATTTGACGTATTCAGACACGTACTACCGTTTGCCGGTGAGTTTTTCAAATTTTTTTTAACTTCTGGTTTGACCCAAAAATAGGTTAGTAGTATGCTTGCTTATCTTTTAGCTCTTTTTCTCTCATCATGACGGTTTCGTGTCATTTGGTCCTTCCAGAGTCTTGCAGAACGAACGTTTTCATATTTCAGAAAAATTCATTTCTTTTCTCCAACTTTTTGAATCTAATAAAACAAGTCACATTCAGTAGCGACAGAAAGTTTTTGGACGGTATCATTTTTCGACATATCCTAACGCTGGGTTATCGGATCAGTCCTAAAGTTGCATAGATATCAGAAAAAACATTTTTTCACATTGTGGAAAAATATCGAGATGATAGGTAGTGTTCTCGCAGAAAAATTTGTGATTTTCTCAAGTTCACTCAAAATTGACTTTTAACACATCGCATTTATTTCTCGTTTTTTTCTTTCATCACACATTTACTTGTTTTCAGGTGCATAATTCTGGAGATTGCAACTTTTCAAAACGTGAAAATAAGGGAACTAACCAAAACATAGAAAACCAGCAGAAAAAAAAGAAGTGAGAACAGGAAGAGCGCGCCTACAGTTATCGTCCTCGGTCTTTATTTTCTTTTCTGAGCGGTCCCTACCGTGTTTTTTGCCCATTGCAGCTCAATTTCAATCATTTTTTATGATTTAAAAGTTGTTTCGGATCAGAAAATAATTCTGCACATTTTGGAACTAGATTCAAGATTCAAAACTGATTTTGAAGTAGGAATTTATTAGTTTTTCACATAATCTAAGTTTCAAAAACTAAGATCAGGTATTTCTTACTGAAAAATTCAAGTTTTCATAAAACAAACTGATTAAACAAAATAAAAATGGAAAAATGGAAAAATGTGAAATTTTTGATTTTGAGGGTGAAAAAAAGATGATAAACCTGTGATTTCATAGGGTCTCCTAAATCGGTTATAACTTTTTTAATTTTTGACGGGATACAAAACGATCAACGTCAGGTTGAAGATCTAGGTTTGTTTATGATTATAAGTGATGAAAAATGAGAATTTTCAGATGTTGCGCCTGAGATAGAAATGTCTGAACTTGTTGAATAAAAAACGAGTACCGTATCTCGGAAACTATGATGATTTTCGTTCCGAATTTTGTTACTATACTATTTCTTGGTGAAAAAATACATTTGAACAATTGAAATTGTTGAAAAAGTCATTTTCAAGGGTAGATACAGAAATTATTTTTTCAATGACCAATAACTTATCGTATAGTTAACTAAAATTTTTATTTTATCATTCGGAGCAAATATTCTTTTTCTATCCACTAAGAAACAAATCAAGTACCCGTTGTGATTACGAACAAAGACTTTCAAAAAAAATCATAGAGATCGATTCAACATGATGATACGATCACCGTCATGTGATATTGTTGTGATTGAATGTCTTTGAAAAAAGTTACGACTGTCTAAAAGTTGAAAAACACCATTTTTGTGGGAGTACTGCATGGTTCTGGTAGGACCAAAGAAAACGAAACTTGCTGTTTTTGGTCGATTCTCTCGTGACATGTCCCATATCAACTCCGTAGGGGGTCGTTCTTGCTCTAGAATTGCTGGATCCACTTGGAAACTCATAAACATAACTTTTTTCATTTTGTCGACTCTATTTAAGATCACCTAGACATGGTTAAGGGGTCTAATTTTTTATAGAAACATTCTTTACAACTCGAAAAATCATTTTGATATCAAGTCAGAAAATACTACAAGAAGACCGAATAAAAATTTGCAAATCTGCCGGTATCCAGATTTCAACTATCGGTATTCATGGATGATTTCGGTGCTTCAAGTAATTCTCTTTTTGCTCTGACACGTTCTATCATGTGTTTTTGATTAATTGAAAGCGTGAAAAGTTCCGATTCACCAACTTCAACAACTTTAGACCACTTTTTTAGAACGCCATGAAACTTCTCCTTATTTATACCAGTTCCACTGTCTAGTAGTACTTTCCGATATCTTATTAGTGAA
>OZ022252.1:3660213-3665996 GCA_963978915.1 Caenorhabditis parvicauda
AGAGAGAGAAAAGGAAAAGTCTTTCAGTGTGTCCTGGAGGCTCAGCTCCATTTGCAACGAAGAATCCGGCAACCTCGTCGTCAAGTTGCTCCAAGACATCAGATTGCAATCTGGCTGAGCAGGAATATCCAACGGGCTTCTGTTACGATCTGGGCATCCATGGTAGTCATTGCTGTAGTGAGTCGACTATAATGAAACACACCGACTGTTCTTGTCTTCAGCCGCCTTCGCGTGCAAGTCGAAAATGTTCAACGTCGTCTTTCCACGTGTAGATGATTACGTGAGACTGTGTTTTAAACCTATGGTAAAGTAATTCGAAATTCCATTTTGGAGAGAGAGAGAGAGAGAGAGAGAGAGAGAGAGAGAGAGAGAGAGAGAGAGAGAGAGAGAGAGAGAGAGGGAGAGAGAAAGAGAGAGAGAGAGAGAGAGAGAGAGAGAGAGAGAGAGAGAGAGAGAGAGAGAGAGAGAGAGAGAGAGAAGAGAGAGAGAGAGAGAGAGAGAGAGAGAGAGAGAGAGAGAGAGAGAAAGAGAGAGAGATCTATCAAAAAGTTCAAGTATTTGTGGGATGACGACTTGACTTCAGAAGCCAGTGGATGGTGTCTGTGATGATGAATACGTACCCGAGAACGATATGTGCTGTCGTAAGAGAAGTTCTTGACTCCAGTCAACAATCGGAACCTTTCAGCCATCCCTTATCCAGAATCACTGACAAACCCCGACAGAACCAGACAACGCGCATCGAACAACGAGGCTGTGAAGCTCGCAAATGGAGACTACAAAACTTGTTCGGACAAAGGGACCGAATGTCAGATGGGAACAGAGTACTGTACTTTTCCCAGCATGCAAAAGTGGCATCCATTTGGTAATTCACCGACATTGTGTTTTCCGAGTAGGTTCACGTCTATTATCTTCTAGCTTGTCTTCCAGCTACCGCCACATTCTCTCTTTTGGTTCCGGAAAGATGGTGCCTCGGGACGGATCGACATGGTACATTTTTGATTCAAATGTCGTTTGGAAACATACAATTACAGGTCGGTGTGCGACAGATTATTGTGTTTCAAACAAGTTTATGGCTCGACCAGGTGTCGATTTGGAGAAGAATACTTGTGTCAAAATGACCTGCAAAGATGGTGGACAATTGGTCAGGCAAATGTGGCCATGTAGGAAGAGCAAGGACTGCATACCTAATGATTCCATGAGAGCGAGAAAAAAAAGAGAATATTTTCCGTGAGTTCTGGGTTCCTTCAAGAGATTAAGTGACGAGCTAGACACAAAGAGAGAGAGAGATAGATCGAGAGAGAGAGAGAGAGAGAGAGATTCAATGTTATGACTTGAAGGTCTACCTGCATAGTCGACTTGGGGGACTCTATAATCGGAGACTGTTGTTTTGGTGAGTTTCAATCACAATTCATCAACACTCTATCCTTCGACTTCAGATGAACTCAAAGACGATGTTTGTGACGCTGGAAGCCTGCCAGCTCTGACTGAAGACATGCAGTCCGTGAAGTGTCAGACGTCCACCGACTGCCACAAGATTCTCACAAACAAACACGCCGGCTCAGTTCGCTGCTCTGCCAACGGGTACTGCTGCCAGTCCTCTGACTACAAGTGTCCGGAATCAGGAGTGAAGATGGAAAAGGAACCCACATGCACAGACGACTCAATGGACAAATGTGAGACAGCTAGTGTTGGTGCCTTTTGTTATCATGGAATTTGCTGTCCGAAAAGTGAGTAAAGTAGAGTTGAAGTGCTTTATTCAGTACAGAAATTTAAAAATGTATCTCGTTGCAGCGCCAATAGAAAGGACGTACAAAACAAATATTGATGATGAGCAGTCGGAACCAGATGTGCCATTCTTCTTCATAAGTCAAATCTTCTTGATTGGGGAGAAAAATGATTATGGTGAAGAGCACACCATTGCAGGAGACTGCACATCCAGGTGAGATGTTGTGAACGACAAGAATATTACTCTAGACACGGAAAACCGCTGATATGAAGTTCCTAGGCGGTTGATATCGACAGCGCAATTACGTCATATTTTTCATCATCATCATATTTTCATCATACATCATATACTCATCATATTTTTTTAATAACTTTTTTCGTAATCACATAGGGTGCTTCGTTATTCAACAAGTTCAGACACTCCTATCTCAGACACAACATCGGAAAAATTTCATTTTTCTCCATTCTTGTTTATGAAAAAACCTAGATCTTTTAGCTGAGTAAGTAATCGTTTTGTATCCTGTCAAAAATTTAGAAAGTTATAACGGATTTATGAGACCCTATGAAATCACAGGTTTATCATCTTTTTTGTACCCTCAAAATCAAAAATTTCACACTTTCCCAATATAAATTTGTTTCATCAGTTTGTTTTATGAAAACTTGAATTTTTCAGTGAAAAATACCTGATCCTAGTTTTTTAAACTTGAATTATGTGAAAAACTGATAAATTCCCACTTCAAAATTAGTTTTGAAATATAAAAGGTAGGAATGTAGGCGCGCTCTTTCTGTTCACACTTCTTCTCAGGAAATTGAAAGTTTATAAGACTTTACTAAAATCCACATAAGATCCATGTAACTTCTTAGTAAGATCCCCTTAACCTCCAATTCCAAAAGTGCAAGACCTGGTATGGAGGTTACCAGGTCTTATGACGAACTTACCAGGTCTTATGAAAAATTTACCAAGTCTTACTTGAAACCTTTTTCTAGTCTTAATGTCGGAATACCAAGTCTTACTAGCAGTATACCAAGTCTTACTAGCAGTATACCAAGTCTTACTAGCAGTATACCAAGTCTTACTGCTAGAATACCAAGTCTTACTGCTAGAATACCAAGTCTTACTGATAGAATACCAAGTCTTACTGCTAGAATACCAAGTCTTACTGCTAGAATACCAAGTCTTACTAGCAGTATACCAAGTCTTACTAGCAGTATACCAAGTCTTACTAGCAGTATACCAAGTCTTACTGCTAGAATACCAAGTCTTACTGCTAGAATACCAAGTCTTACTGCTAGAATACCAAGTCTTACTGCTAGAATACCAAGTCTTACTGCTAGAATACCAAGTCTTACTGCTAGAATACCAAGTCTTACTGCTAGAATACCAAGTCTTACTGCTAGAATACCAAGTCTTACTGCTAGAATACCAAGTCTTACTGCTAGAATACCAAGTCTTACTGCTAGAATACCAAGTCTTACTGATAGAATATCAAGTCTTACTGCTAGAATACCAAGTCTTACTGCTAGAATACCAAGTCTTACATGTGAAGAAAATCGTCTCTCGCTTTGACGATGTCGTCGCTCCATCTCAGAGGGGGAGGGAGCTTTCCTTTTCTGTCCCAAAGGTGTCCACTCGGTGACTTTTCTAGACCATCGGGTAGGCGGTTGTCGAGCAACATGACCAGCCCATGCTAGCTTCCGTTCCGTGATTCGTTTCAGAATGACAAAATCATCAGAGTCGACGTCTGCATCTTCACATATTTTCTTGCGGGTGTTCCTAGTCATCTTGTCGCGCATCAGTTTCTTCAAGTCTCGGTAGAACTCGTCGATTGTGGAAAGTGCTGCGGCCGTAGTTGGTGCGTACACGTTGATAAGCATGACCTTCCTATTGTTAATTCTTACGATGAGTGCCATGATTCTTGTCGATACTTCTTTCACTTCTATGATGTTCTGAGCGAGGTCCTGTCTTATCCAGAATCCTAGACCAGGTTGACGTGTGCTTCGCGTGTTCAGAATGAGTACGTTCCCAGAGGTTAGTTGTACGCTTTGATTCGCCGTGATCTTCGTCTCCTGGAGGGCAGAGACTAGACCCCGTGCTTCCGTGCACATCTTATCGAGGGTTAGTACGTGTTGATCGCTACCCATTGTCCTGACGTTGATTGAGCCAATTCTCGTCTTTGCGAAGATTTTCCTTGTTCCTCTGGGTCGTTTGGCTGGTGTCAGTTGGTTGGCCGGTCCATGGCTCGTTGTCGGGACCTGCTGCCCTATCCCATCAGCGCGAGCCGTGGCTGGTGGGGTAGTGGCGGCAGCAGGGTTTATAGGTCCGTTTCTTCCTTTATTTAAGTTTCTTGTTGCGTGATAGGGGTTGACAACCCGATGCGGCTTGCAGGGCCTCCGGGCTTCTCACTCCGTTTCGCTTGAACGCGGCGACGGCGAGTGGTAGTCGGGTTGCTGGTTTCTCGGTTCGTTGTCGATTGTTCAGGTCGACGTTTGAATTGTTGACGGACCACACCACGTGAAGGTGAACAAAGTCTTATATGGAAGTTAGCAAGTCTTGAACAGAAGTTAGCAGGTCTTGAACAGAAGTTAGCAAGTCTTATACTACTCCGACTCTCATGAACCATACCCAAGTCTTATACCACATTTACCAGGTCTTATAGTTAAATCTCAGAAGTTCCTCATTTTTGAGATTCAGTTAATGTGAGATTAATATGAACTTATAAAGTCTTATGTTGAAGTTACCAAGTCTTATACTGACTCAGGTCTTATACGTAGGTTATGGGGATCTTGCTACAAGGTTACATGGATCTTATGTGAAGTTTACCGAGTCTTATAAAGTTTCAATTTCCCTGATTTTTTTGCGGCTGGTTTTTAATGTTTTCATTTCTAGAAACCTTCGAGAAACCGAATACTGTTGACATAAAGTTGATAGATCGTTGAAAGCAGTTTATGAAGTTGATAGGTCGTTGAAAGCAGTTTATGAAGTTGATAGGTCGTTGAAAGCAGTTTATGAAGTTGAAAGGTTCATAGGTGTTTCGTTAGTTTCAGTCAAAAGACCTTTTTACTCAACTGAATTGGAAATACTCATCTTCAGCATAAACTCGCCTTTACTGAAACTAGACTAAACTTGTCCGAAAATTTTTTAGCAACGTAACTCTAACATTTCATCTTTAATATGTCAACAGAGTACCTAATCTTTAATACAAGCACGCTTGGCCTCGCTACGCTCGGGCCTTTTTCCCCCACACACACACTCTCTCCAATCCGAATGCGACCATTTCTAATGCTAGTGTTGCTAGAACCAATGCAATAACACACTTCGACTTCGCAGGCATGACTACTCACGAGAACTGTTGCCACAAAATTTCGTGCAGCGGTGGCCGGTTGGTTAAAGCAGACATCTTTAACGCGCTCTTCGCGGGTTCAAATCTTCCCAATGGGCACTTTTGCACGATCCTTCCTCTTCCATTGAAAACCAAAAAGGACCACCCAAAAATTTGCCTCACGAAAAAGGGGGCGGGGCAAAGTGGGCGGAGGATTTGTCAATTAATAATATGATTTTCAGCAAGCAATGTCCCGATATTGATGGCGTAACCTACTTCTGTGTGCATGAAAAACATGCTAATGGTACAAAGGCGAACCGATGTTACAGGAGGCCAAGTGTATGAATTGAACTTTCGATCTAGTTATTTAATGATTTTAGGCAACGCAAAAACCCAAGGTGCCGGTGAAAGTTGAAGGTTCGTTTGAATTAGTGTGGGTTTGAAGTGACATATTTCTCTCTTTCTCTCTCCCCCTCTCTCCCTCCCTCTCTCTCTCTCTCTCTCTCTCTCTCTCTCTCTCTCTCTTTCTCTATGTTTCTTTTGCAGGAATGACATGTTTCAATGGTCGCACATCAACCGAAGGATGCACCAAAACCAGTGAATGTTCATCAATAAGAGCTTGCGTGCAGTTGGGACCCAGAACTTCTGATCGACGTTGCTGCGGTACATGATCGATTCCGTGCTGCTCATAATCATTTGCTTAGCTTTCGTTTCGAATTACTTCTGTTTTTGGGCGCG
>OZ022252.1:3666196-3673696 GCA_963978915.1 Caenorhabditis parvicauda
GAGATAGAGAGAGAGCGAAATCTGCATTTTTGTAATGAAAAAAAGGAAAAAGGGGCTCTGAGCATAGCGAGAGCGAAATCTGCATTTTTGTAATGACAAAAAGGAAAAAGGGGCTCTGATCATAGCGAGGACTTTCTGCTTGGGTTTTCGCATCACTCGCATCAGTTGTGGTCGCATTCGGATTGGAAAGAGGGAGAGGGAGACAGAGAGAGAGAGGGAGCAGAGGGAGAGAGAGAGAGGACAGAGGGAGAGGGAGAGAGAGAGAGAGAGAGAGAGAGAGAGAGAGAGAAAGAGATGGAGAGAGAGAGAGAGAGAGAGAGAGAGAGAGAGAGAGAGAAAGAGAGAGGAAGAGAGAGAGAAAGAGAGAGAGAGGAAGACAGAGAGAGAGACAGAGAGCAGAATCTGCATATTTATAATGACAAAAAGGAAAAAGGGGCTCTGAGCATAGCGAGGACTTCCTGCTTGGATTTTAGCATCACTCGCATTAGTTGGCCTTGCTACGCTCGGGACCCGCCAAGCCCCCTCGTAAAAAACATCTGAAGCGATATACTTGAGAAGGAAAAGTAACACATGTGTTATTGAGTAGCAACTGATTAGTGTTAATGATTAGGAACTGATTTCGTGAAAGCTCACTCAAAATGGAACTTTGAAAAATTCGTCGAGGGAAGACAGGAATGAGAAAACTGAACGGAACAATTTCTCCGGAAAAAAATTAATGTGGTTTAAAGGTGCCACAAGGATCTTTGAATCTCATTTAAATTTCTTTATGGCACCTCTGAATGCCATTATTTTTGTCCATATTGGTATTAAAGATATCTTAGGTATCTTTATGGCACCTTTGAATGCCATTTAAATATGAGGCGTTTCTGAGATGACTTCAAAGAGTATTTATTTACACCGGGTGTCATTTAAAGATTAGACATTTCAAAAGTGAAGAATAGTAATCAATCACACTTAAATGTGCTATAAAGAACATAAATAAACTTCAATTCAGACATAATCTTTAAATCACATTTATTATTTTCCGGAGTTAGGATGGAATACTCAACTCACAATAAACCGAACTGGGAAAATGTTGATAAGGCATTATTATCCTTATGGAGTTTACCGAAAATGATGAAATCAACAAGAAATCTCATGTGTAGTCGACGGACTACGGTCAATGTCACATATCTCGGTTGAAAAAGTGTCACTTCAATATGATAGTCAGTCTAAGGAAACGATTTCGAAACAATAATCGGGAAACTTATTTTACAAAAAATTCGTTGAGTGAAATTTTAAGAAGGATCCTTCTTAAAATTCCTTAAGGATGGTTTCTGAAAAGTAATGCAGAATACGAAGGTGTGACGAAAATGATGCAATATTGATTGGGACCACCTACGACGAAAA
Source organism: Caenorhabditis parvicauda (assembly GCA_963978915.1). Classification (NCBI taxonomy): domain Eukaryota; kingdom Metazoa; phylum Nematoda; class Chromadorea; order Rhabditida; family Rhabditidae; genus Caenorhabditis; species Caenorhabditis parvicauda. The sequence continues at coordinate 3,667,586 of OZ022252.1, forward strand.
GTAATTTCGTAAAAGACCGCCCGGAGTCTAAAAGCTTAAGAGAGCGCGTGGCGAATTAAATTCATCCGGAAACTATTCGGTAAAAAATTACTGAAGAAACACCCCCTACGAAAAATATTGACGGGTTCACAGGAAAAAGAATGAATTCGTGAATAGGCAAAAAATGATGCAAAAATGAATCGACTGGGACCACCTACGACGAAAATTATTTTCGTAAAAGATCGCCCGGATTGTACCATTAATACACGCATACTGAATGTAGTTAGTTAATTGAAAAGGTAATGGCTATTGGAGAATACCACCCACAACGAAGATGGGGGCGAAAAATGATGCAAGAATAATTGGGACCACCTACGACGAAAAAATATAAAAATATTTCGTTGGGGACCGCGCGTGATAGTTCGCTCAATTCTCGAGAATCATACGCATGGTTTCGACTGTTTTCAAAGTGTCAGTCAGAATAAATAGCAGATTTCAGGTTTAACAAGAACGGATGGGGGAATGTACAAGTGACGCTGAGAAACAATTCACCTCGGAGGGTAAAAAATATAACGTTATATCGTGGTTTTGCATAATTTGATACGTATGGGGGGGGGGTTAATAGCACCAAGAACGAAAAAAACCAACGTCTAGAGAGTTTGAAAGCGAACAATTAAAAAATTTAGGATAAAAATCCTGAAATGATGACAGCTCAGAACCGCCCATGTCTCGAGACGCTCAACGTAATAAGGTCACGTTTTTATTCAGCTTTTTTCATCTTTTTTTACATGAGTTTATTTACATTTCTTTTTGATATTCATTCGTTTTCTACTTCGATGTTTTAGTGGTTACTGATGCATTCAAGTTTAATTAAATATTTTCTGAAAACAGTTGAAAATACTCACACTTACACGTTTTCCATTTTTCTGTCCAGGAGAATCCGATTTCTGCATCTGAAACATTTCCGGTACTTCGTGAGAGCACACTAAGCATTCGAAAGTGTACGAGAATAAGGATGAAGATAAAATTTTTAAAAAAACGAATCGGAAAATGAATTTGTCATCATCGACTTAATTTCCTGCAGTTTGACCATGAAAAACTTTAAAGATCATTCACACTTTTTGATCTCCCACACAGTTACTTTCGTTTCATTCTTTTTGACCCAACGATTAATTCAGAGAAGTATATTTACCAATCGTTTATTTCAGTCGAAGACAAAGAAAAACATGAGGATGAGCACCCATTGAGTCTATTTTAGGGCATATTCAGGGGTAAAAAAGGGTCTGATCAGCGCCACTCAACTTTTTACATGAAAAAAAGACGAATTGGCAAAAATGAGCCTGCTCACACTAAAATGTACAGATACAATGCAAATATTTATTGCTGACGACTTGCTTGGAGGATCCATTTGAGCCAGGAGAATTGAATCTGGTATCTACCAGATTGTTGACGTTAAGACGAATCGGGAGTGATTGGTCAACACTGAAGTCAATTATTGCGCTATGAGAAGTTTTAAGATACATTTTCTTATTGTCTTTCTATGTAGGTTAAAGAAGTTCAATTTTTATCCAGCGGTATTTTATCAGCCCAAAAAATCTACATGAAAGAGACAGCGATTTGCATTCAATCACTATTGAATAATAACCGCGAATTTTGTCGTTTTTCAGTTTTGAATTTTTATTTGAAAGATTGGCATCAAACATTCAGAAGTAACTCAACAGCAAGTTCAAACTTTTCAATTTTGAACTTTTTATTGAAAAATTGACGTGCAACATTCAGAAGCAACTCAGCAGTAACTTTATTGTCTAGCTTTTGAATAAAACAGAATTACAAATCTCACCTTCTTGTCAGAGCCGACAGTAAACTTGGGCGGTAGACGCTTCGATGGTGACCGGGTTCTTTCAGAGTCGAGCTTCTCTATTCACTTTTCATATTTCTCTTCCAGCTCATCGAACTCATCAGCCATCTGCAAAGAATGATCCTTGGTATTCAACAGTGATTGGAGAATATCAACAAACGAATCCTTCTTCAGATCACCGAATGGAAGGAGTGATAACGTGAAAGTCAACTAACTATCCAAAAAAAACACTGAATATTTTTCTAACAACCCTCCGTTCTTTCAATCACACCATCATTTTTAAAAAAGTGATTAAAAAATTACCGTATACATTCTTTGAGCTCTTCTCCTTCCACCTTGAACTTGTGCTGGAATTGTTCAATTTTTGACGACCGGGGGTTATAACGGTGATCTGAAACTTCGAAATTCACGAAATCACCAATGAGTTCAAATAGAAAGTACCTTCTTGAAATATAGTGTAAAACAAACCTTTTGAGCTTTCCGGATCCACTCTCAGCGCTTCGATATCAACTTCAGCAGATGATGGCGCCATACGTTCATTAAGGTTCTTCTGAAATTCAAATTGATTCTCTTGAAATTTCATCAGATTTCCGTATCGTAGAAAAAAAACTCACAGTTGGTCTCATTCTGCACCCGAACTCTGGTCAGTTCATTGCCTTTTTCACGAACCGACGCGCCAAGCTTCAAATCTATTCGGAAGAGAACCTAAATCATGTAATGTATTTCAGTCTTATGATGATTCAATTTACCAACTTCCTGGTATTCCCCGAACTCTTTCGTTCCGCAGCCATTTACTTTCCATGTGACCTGCTGGTTGGAACGCGATCATGTTCAGATTCAATGAGTATCCATTTCTTATCTAAATTTACCATTGATACTTTGAATATAATTGTAGAATGTAACTAAAAATTGCTCACCAGAGTTGCACGGAATTCCGACTTCCGCCTTTTTTTCACTTCTGACTTCCGTTAAAAAATTTCACTTCCGACTTCCGTTTAACAAATTCTACTTCCGACTTTCGTCAAAAATTTTTTTCGTGAAAAATGACGAAAAAACCGTGAAATCGTTTCTACTCAGTCAGGAATTGACCTTCACCTATCGAGAATGAGCGGATATACAATATCTCTGGGTTTTTTCCAACTTTTTTGCACTCCAGACTACCGTAGAAAAAATTCTACTTCCGACTTCCGTCCTTTTTTCACTTCCGACTTCTGAGAAAAAAATTTCACTTCCGTCCTCCGACTTCCTACTTCCGTTTTGAAATTTTTTTTCTTTCGTGCAACTCTGTTGCTCACTATCGGGCTACGTGAAATTCAAAAAAACCTCATAGTGTCTGTTCAGCTTTTGCTTCATGGTTCCTGCCTCGATGAGATTCTGAGCCGTTGCGGCAACTTCTTTCAGCAAATTCTCGTGTTCTTCGACACCACTGCACAGCTGATACCATGTGTGGTGTCAGTGGTGCCGAGTTTCCGTGGTGCCAGGTGTCAGCGGTGGTCAATTTGAAGCACACTTTGATCTGAAAGTTGACCATTCTGGAAAAATCTTTTCTTTTCCGTAACTGTTTATTTGAAATATTTTTCACTCAAAATTTTTATCCCTGAGTAGAAAGAAAAACATTGAATTTGCAGAAAACAGCAAGTAAACTATTCAAATCTGACAAGGAAGAAGCGAAAAGAAATTCACCACGGTCATAATTGAAAAAAGATTGAAAATATCTTAGAAGGGAAAAAATTTGAATTCACGCTTTTTACAGTTTTCGTTGACAATAATCGTGGTAAACAATGAAATAACAAACTGAAACAATTTTAACTTTTGGAACACGGATAAAGATTACTAATTTTTGAATGGAAAGCTAGAAATGTTCAAAGCTCACTCTTTTGTTAGCATCCAGCTCTTTGATTGTGTCCCTCTTCTTGGCGAACGCACACGTTGTCACTGGGAGGACACTGCTGCGACCTGGCCTTTCCAATCCAACGACGTTGTTGTAGAATGTGAACAAAATTCAGGGATTCATTCATACGGCTAACGTTCACAACTCACAAAAGTTCAACAAAATTACCGATTTAACACTTTTCTCTAATTAGCTTGACGATTAACGAGCTCGTTGAATTCAAAACATCGTTAATTCAACACTCAATGACTATGTTAAAAATGAATTTTAAAAAGGAAATTGCATGCATTCTTCAACATGAGTGTTATCAAAAACTGAAAGAAATCCAAATTTGACGAATTTAACACATTTATTTTCGTAAATTTGTGAATCTAGCTCTTTCACAATTAACGGTTTCGTGAAAATAAAACTTTCTTAACCAGTAACTTACAGAAAATCCGATATTGAACATTTCTAGGGTAAAAAAAGCAGTGTAAATGAATCCTGTTACCAGCACTTTTCAGATTTTTAATCATGTTTTCTATACTCTGGAAAAAAATAAATATGATTTAAAGGTACCATAAGAATCTTTAAAAACCATTTAAATTTCTTTATGGCACCTTTAAATGCCATTATTTTTCCCAAATGGTAATTAAAGACATCTTTATGGCACCTTTGAATTCTATTTAAATATCAAGCATTTCTGAGATGACTTCAAAGAGTATTTAAATGTACACCGGATGTCATTTAAAAACTAGACATTTCAAAAGTGAAGAATAGTAATCAATCACATTTAAATGTGCTATAAAGAACATAAATGAACTTCAATTCAGACATAATCTTTAAATCACATTTATTATTTTCCGGAGTACATACATCGAAATATTGACTTTCGTTTTTGAACGCAAGTACTTACAATAAAAAAGAAACAGGTAGAGAAAGAAGTTGATCAGTGGATTCTGCCATCGAATAGATGTTGTTAGTGAAGCAATGAATGAGTATCTGGAAAAAAAGTTAGAAGTCAATTATTCTCATTATAACCTGGATCTGACATCCCTATGCATCCGAACGCCTGTCGAGTTGATGGGTATTGCCGCGATGACGTCGTAGTCATCTTTCTGAAGGAGTTTATTAATGTAAAATCATAAAAGTACTTGTGATCGAACGAGAAATCATGCCGCGCAAATTTTTAATCAAACAAAAACTTACCGTGAGAATATTCGCGAGTTGAATGGAAATTTGGCCGACCCTTGAATATCCAAGTAAAATCATATTCTTCAAGTTTTTGATGTCCAATGACTTCAGAACAGCTTGAACATAGTTGTTCCTTTCATTGTCGGTATGTTCGATAACACCTGAAAACCATTTGCCTTCCTGAAACTTATGAATACCTTCTGTGAAGCCAAAACCGGGATAATTGATACAATCATTTTGAATATTTCGAGCGATGGGAGCATACACTTATAGTAATTATGACTTCCTGGAGAGCCGTGAAAAGCGATGATAATTGCTCGAGGTTCTTTGCCGGATCCATGAGAATCCTGAACAATATTTCAAAGATGTTACTATGTGGACGAACTACGTTGAAACATTGGGTGAACTGTTATCGCATATCAAACATGAACTATCAACTAAATAGAAAAATCCCCGTTGGCAAATGAATTTTTCAAAAGCAAAAATTACGACTGTAGCTGCTGTTGTTGACACCAGCTGTTCCAGGGCCTTTCCAGCAAAGTAGCTAAAATTCACAAAGAGAGCCCACTATCCATGTTCTCAGCGTATTTTTGAACGACAGATTCTGAAGAAATTCACGGTTCTAAAAATAGAAAATAAGTTTTAATCAGAAGTTCGTAGAAAACGATGAAGCACATCAGCAAGAATGAAATAGAAATGACAACAAGGTTCGTGTTTCGTGATGACCTTTTGATAAGAAACTGATCATTCAAAGAGCAATCAATTCGAAGAAATATTTACAAAAAATGAAATCGAAAATTAGTTGTAGATTTACGAACCCTTTTCGAAATTTGTACGTCAAAAAATTTATTGACGTATTCCGCGATTTATTTTTTAAATTTTTTAAAAAATTTTTTACTCTTACATTGCACACTCCTCACAACTTGGTTGTTTCATATTTTAATCTCATATTTTTTCCGGATGCGGGTGAAACTTCTATTTAGCAATTGCATGCGATTTTCACGAATAGAGTTTATTGTTCGCATCGTTCTCTAAAAAAAATTTCCACGTGGACGTGGGCATAAGGACGATGAGAAAAATAGTTCTGGGCATCAGGCTTGATTGTTCTAAACGTCGTTTCGGTTGGGCACTAGAATCCAAAACTTTGGGTAGACAGCAGAGTTGCACGGAATTCCTACTTCCGCCTTCCGACTTCCGACTTTCGTCAAAA
>OZ022252.1:3678696-3681944 GCA_963978915.1 Caenorhabditis parvicauda
TGTCAGTTTTTGCGCACAGCCTTGCCGACGAGAGAGTGTGAGATCATGAGAGACGGCAGAGAGGTCAGAGGATAGTCCTCCTCCGTGTGTGTTTTACTCGTGGTAGATGACCTCGAGACAATGACCCCGACATGAAATTTAGTATGGATTAACAAATTACATAAAACTACAGTAGTACACGAAAAATGGGGAAAATAAGAGTTCTCAAAAAATTAAGAAAAATTGGCAAATTTCCTCCCCTTACGATACAGTAACCAGAGGCTTGGACTAGTATTTACTGATGATTTTGAATTCCCGCCTCGAAATAAAGTTTCACGTTTTTATTCCCTTCTCGATACAGTAACCAGAGGCTAGGACTAACATTTACTGATCATTTTGAATTCCCGCCTCGAAGTAAAGTTTCACGTCTCCACGTTTTTATTCCCTTCTCGATACAGTAACCAGAGGCTAGGACTAACATTTACTGATCATTTTGAATTCCCGCCTCGAAATAAAGTTTCACGTCTCCACGTTTTTATTCCCTTCTCGATACAGTAACCAGAGGCTAGGACTAACATTTACTGGTCATTTTGAATTCCCGCCTCGAAATAAAGTTTCACGTCTCCACGTTTTTATTCCCGTCTCGATACAGTAACCAGAGGCTAGGACTAACATTTACTGATCATTTTGAATTCCCGCCTCAAAATAAAGTTTCACGTCTCCACGTTTTTATTCCCTTCTCGATACAGTAACCAGAGGCTAGGACTAACATTTACTGATCATTTTGAATTCCCGCCTCGAAATAAAGTTTCACGTCCACGTTTTTATTCCCTTCTCGATACAGTAACCAGAGGCTAGGACTAACATTTACTGATCATTTTGAATTCCCGCCTCGAAATAAAGTTTCACGTCTCCACGTTTTTATTCCCTTCTCGATACAGTAACCAGAGGCTTGGACTAACATTTACTGATCATTTTGAATTCCCGCCTCGAAAAAAAGTTTCACGTCTCCACGTTTTTATTCCCTTCTCGATACAGTAACCAGAGGCTAGGACTAACATTTACTGATCATTTTGAATTCCCGCCTCGAAATAAAGTTTCACGTCTCCACGTTTTTATTCCCTTCTCGATACAGTAACCAGAGGCTAGGACTAACATTTACTGATCATTTTGAAATCCCGCCTCGAAATAAAGTTTCACGTCTCCACGTTTTTATTCCCTTCTCGATACAGTAACCAGAGGCTAGGACTAACATTCACTGATCATTTTGAATTCCCGCCTCGAAATAAAGTTTCACGTCTCGACGTTTTTATTCCCTTCTCGATACAGTAACCAGAGGCTAGGACTAACATTTACTGATCATTTTGAATTCCCGCCTCGAAAAAAGTTTCACGTTTTTGTTCCCTTCTCGGTACAGTGACCAGAGGCTTGGACTAGTATTTACTGATCATTTTGAATTCCCGCCTCAAAATAAAGTTTCACGTCTCCACGTTTTTATTCCCTTCTCGATACAGTAACCAGAGGCTAGGACTAACATTTACTGATCATTTTGAATTCCCGCCTCGAAATAAAGTTTCACGTCTCCACGTTTTTATTCCCTTCTCGATACAGTAACCAGAGGCTAGGACTAACATTTACTGATCATTTTGAATTCCCGCCTCGAAATAAAGTTTCACGTCTCCACGTTTTTATTCCCTTCTCGATACAGTAACCAGAGGCTAGGACTAACATTTACTGATCATTTTGAATTCCCGCCTCGAAATAAAGTTTCACGTCTCCACGTTTTTATTCCCTTCTCGATACAGTAACCAGAGGCTAGGACTAACATTTACTGATCATTTTGAATTCCCGCCTCGAAATAAAGTTTCACGTCTCCACGTTTTTATTCCCTTCTCGATACAGTAACCAGAAGCTTGGTCGAACATTTACTGATCATTTTGAATTCCCGCCTCTTGTACGATCTGCCTGTCTACGACACTTCGACTCGGATTAGTGGTAAACCTCGATGAAGTTTCTCGAGCGTCCGAGCTGCCTGTCTACGACACGTCGACTCGGGTTAGTCAAAGGATCTCGCTCCGGGTCGGCGCACTCGATTTCTGGTGTTTTTCAGCGAAGCAGACAACATTCCCAAAGGTCACCATAGGCAGTGCACTAGAATCCGCGGCTGCAAATGGCGTGGTAATTTGGGAGTGGTAATGTGAGACCCTTGTCTTACAAAAGACTTTCCCACGTTGATGAAATACAAGATTGACCTTTTTCTCGAGAGAAAACGCCCCCAAAAACAGCCATTAGAAAAGCCATTCTGGAAGGATTTTGTTCAGTTTCTTCGTTTGCTTTCTTGGTGGTCTTGGCCTAATGGTTAGAAGTTGGGCCTCAGGCTCAGGTTAGATAGGTTCAGGTTAAGACTAGGGCATGATATGTGAAAAGCTGATATTAAGTTTAGGCATAGGTTAAGCTAGAGGAATTAAGTTTAGGTTAAGTTTCAAGTTATGTCCTGAAGAGTCTCAGGCATAGGTTGCTCTAGGAAAGATAGATTCAGGTATGACTGTAAAGCCTACGACTAAGAAATGGAGTTTAAAGTCAGGGCCTTGAGCTTACGTTACATTAGGAGGTTGGGTTAAGGTTTTATTTGTTTTTTTGTGTTCTATCTCAGAGCACTAAGGTTGTCAGCCTGAGGTTTTTTTAAACGTTAGGCTCACTTAGGGTCTTAGGCTTAGGTGACTATGGTACATGTTTCTAGCCAAAACTAGCATCGTAGCCTGCCTAATCGAGAGGCCCGAGCACTAACTTTAACTTCAAGCTCAAAACATCAAAATCCAAGCCAAATGTCACCAAAAGTTTCAGATTTCAAATAACACATTTCCATCCAGTGAATTTTTGGCAGAAATGTTTCTTCTATTATTTCTTTGCAAAATGAATAATATGATCTCTTTCTCTCTCTCTCTCTCTCTCTCTTTCTTTCTTTCTTTCTCTCTATTTCTCTAACACAAACAACTTCCAGAATGCAAATTAGTCAAATTTTGGTGTTCATCTTCTCAGTGCTCTGCGTCGTTCTGGCTCAGGAGAAACTGGAAAAAAGGCCAGCTCTGCTGTCCAGGTATGTCTTCTCCTCCTAAATCTCCGGAAAAGTCTCATTTCAACCTCAAAACAAAAAAGCAAAATGAAAAATCATCGAAAAGGATCGAACCCGCGATACCAAAATTTTGAATTCTACCGTTTCGCACTGAGCCACAGAAAATGTTCCAGATACGGCCGAGCCGTCTTGCCGA
>OZ022252.1:3682144-3709644 GCA_963978915.1 Caenorhabditis parvicauda
CGCACACAAGGACGTCTCACCTCCGTCGCTTAGAAGAATCCAACACTGTTCACGAGATCTTTTATTGACAATGAAATAAAGACAACTTATTCACAGAACGAGACCAAAAATTTACAACTTGAGCTTTCTTTTCAACGCGATTACATCATCCCTTCGCTTTTTCAATTCAGCAGCGCGCAACTCTTTGGGATTTCTGAAATATTTAATTCATTAATTTTCGATTTCAAACCTGAAACATACTTTTTCGCGACGGATTTCTTTCCTGTTACGAGACCTTCTTCCACTGCCAACTCAAATTCTCTGTCAGTCAGACCAGTGGTATCGACGAAAACCTTCTTTCCGGTGTGTGGAGTGTACCCTTTCCTGTCTGAATCCGTTTATGACCTATTTTTCTAATTTTCGTTCTTAACAGAATCTCGACTAATCAAGTTGAAAGAAAGTTTGAATTAATATCTCGTTAAAAATGATTATTTTGCCAATCACTAAAGTTGTTCTATTGCTTCGAACGTGTATGGAAACCAAACCTCTTGGGGTTCTTGGCGTGATTGGTGTCACCGGTTCTGGATCAGAAATTGGAGCGAGACGTCTTCTGACGTTGTTTCTGGTCAGTGACTTGACGTCCGCTCTTGGAATCTGAAGAAAACTTCATTGTCATATGAAATGTAACTCATCACAAACCCTGCTATTTGCACGTTTTGGCTGTGCAGACTGTGATTCAGTAGGCACGTATGGTTTTTGAACTGATCGCAGATTCTCGACAGCGACTTCACCAAACTGGAACGTCGACTTGCTCGTGTCCATTTGGAAGTTGAGCTTCCTGAAACAATCCATAGAGAACATTAAATAATAATTGTTTTTTTATAGTAAATAGGGCCGTTGGTAATGCTAGCGACTTTTGTTTTTCTGCCCCAAACTGTGATCAAAATTGACAGAATAACAGACGAGTATAAAAAACGTTATAATTTTTCGATTGAGGTTTTCAAAATTCGAGGTTCTTGTGAACGTTCAGTTATTCAAGAACACATTTTGATTTGTTCGCACCATTTTGACTGTTGTAAAAAAAATAAATTGCAAAATTTAGCTGAAGAAGAAAACCTACCTAAAATTAAAACCTCACTTAAATAATAGCCTCGTTGATACCGAGAAATAAACCGTATCAATCACTTTTTCCTATTATTTTCATGACAAATTTTTCGAAAACTAACGTTTCCCTATTCAATCCACGAAGCGGTACTCTTGCACTTTTTGGTGTAGCAAGTCTCTGCAAATTATCATTTTGTTATTAGGTAAAACTGAATGAATACCTTGATCGAGTCAGGAACATTGTCGCAGAGTTCTTCATGGCGTTTTCTCTATTCTCTTCTGACGTTCTTGGATGTTTTCTTCTTTTGCGACCAATTTTGCCGTGGCAGCTTCAAACTTTGCGCGATCTGAAAACATTCTCTCTAATGTGAAGTAAGAGCATTTAATCCCATTTTTTAGAAGATGATAAATAGCAAAAAAAAAACTCACGTTGCCCTCTTCCTGGTGTTATTGGCTTGGGAGTAGACGATGGTATAATGCCCTTTCTTGCTGGAGTTCTCGACGATTTCTGTAAAGATTTCTTGAAACGTAATCTATACGAAATCTCACTTCGTGCAGGAGTGAACGGCTTCGGAGTCGTTCCAATTGGAGTGGTGATATCTCTCTTCGTTGATCTTGTTGAACTCTTCATAGCAGCTATAAATTCCCACAATACAGAAATTTATCAGAAAGAAAAAACAAACTTTGCTTCTCAACTGGAGTATTCAGATTCTCTACATCGACCTGTTCAGTGGGGAAAATAGTTTCCGTGCTGATCTTCTTGGTGTTCTCGAAGAGCTTTCTGAACAGGAGATATCAATTTTAGAAGGAAGACGTCAAAAACCGGATAGTTCCACTTTTACACTTGAAATTGAAAATTTACCTTCGATAACTTGAATAGAATCGTCGTCAACAACTGGCCTAACTTTTCTAGCCGACTTGGTAATCAAAGACGAATTAATAATAGCATCGATGTCAAAATCATCTGAAGATGGACTTCAAAACAAAACAAAACAACCAAGAACCTGACAGTTCCTCCACAGCTTCATCTGTATTTGGTTCAACTTCAAATGTTTCGTTCATGAGTTCATCTTCTTGCATTTCTTCCTCCACGACTCCTTCAGCTTCCATCGGCTCCTGGCCAGTTTCTTCGTCTCTCTCCTCAATCTTTTCCTGTTCGAGAAACTGTAAGGTATTGTCAAAAACTAGATAAAAATGATATTACCTCTACTAATCTGTACTGGAGTACACTTTTCTTTCCCACGGTGGGAAAGTCTCTTCTTTTTCAGTATTTTGCGGAGTTCTTCGACTTTGAGGTCGTAAACATCGTCGAAATTGATGTCCATACTCAAATCAAAAGTCGAGCAAGAAGATAGAAATGATTGAAACAAACGAGAAAGAAATTCGACGTGCTAATTTTAACTTTGGGATAAAAACAGAAATGGAAGTAAACAAGTATCCATTTGAAAAGCGCGCCCAACGCCACTTTGTCATAGGAGCATGTTTGCACTCTCGGCTCCTACAGTATCTTAACAAACTATTAGACTAATTTAGGCAAAATGTAAACCGAAGAGCCGCAGAGTTTTTCTTATATCAGGCTCAGGAAAAATCGAACCCCCATTTTCGGAACGTACTTGTGCTTAGAACCTTACCTATTTAGGAACCGTGGCGTGTTATTTGGAATTTTTCAAAAGCATGAAAAAATTGACTGCGGCTCTGCGGACACTTTGCTGTTTACATTTTGCCACTATTTTCTCTCTCTCTCTCTCTCTCTCTCTCTCTCTCTCTTCCGAATAGTTATGTTCATTCGAATTTTGCTTGCAAAAACTATATCATTCACCCCTTTGTGACGAATAGGGCATAAATATACTTCTCTGTTCTCATGTACTAAGAAGTGATAGCATAATTTCCTTAAATAGAACAAATAAGACAGCTTTCAAAGACTACCGTGTTTTCTATCTATCACGGCTTGAACTAAAAACATCCGTTCACACCTCCAAACGGCGATAAATTTAATAGAATCGTCCAACCAGCGTGAGTCTGAGCCCTTCATATTCTTTTTTTCCTGAAAATCTCTGTTGATCAACTTCTCGAGCTTTGAACCACTAGCTTGTTCAATCATTGTGGGATTTAGTTCTGAATCACGGAGTTTGTTGTTTCCGTGAGATTTTTTGACACTGGGTTGTCTTGGAGGGTTTAGTATAGTCGAGATTTACTCCAGTTTCTTGTTCATCAGACTCATTTTATTCATAAAACCTCCATGACGTATCAAAACTTTCAGCAAGAATTATCTCATTAGTGAAGCTAAAGTTTGTGTAGTGACTGCGGTTTATGAGCTTTCACAAACTCTTGTCTACTTGTGATTCATAACATTTCTACATAGCTGAAAGTTTACATAATTTTCCATCAGGCTGTGATAAAAATTATTCGGACTTTTGGAGTTTCGACTTTATTGAAAACACACAAATTTTGAAATGAATATTGATATACATATTGTTCATTTAATTTTTTCAAAACTTCTCCATTTTTCGGAAAAGGGGAAAATGTGAGAGTGAGAACTCTTTTGAAACTCTGTTGAAAAACAAGAACCAATTTTACTGTTTTCATCACAATATTATAACTGCCTCGTTCTCATTCAGTTTTTCCAAACTTCTAAGAGTAAATATTACACTCCATCAAACTACATGTACTTGCTTGTTGCTCAGCCACCGTCCTCATCAGACGTCACTGATTGAGAAACTAGTCAGAAATTACAAATCCTTGACCAAAGTTATTGTCTTCCGGCAGATGTTAGGACTTGTCTTCGGTTACATCAACCCTTGGCAGTTCTGGGTTACTGTTATACTCATCTCGTGCGCTGTTATTGGCGTTGCTGGGAATGTTATAATGGTTTTGTGCTATTTCAGAAGCAAGTAAGGATCTGGTCAAAATGATATGTTGGAACAATACATTACAGAAAACTGCGATCCCCATGTCACATCTTCATAACCACACACCGCGGCAAACGCAGTTGAAAAGTGTAAGCAAAGAAAAGCGATAGAGTAGATCAAATTTCAGTTACTGTAGTTCAAAATTTTACTTTTCCTAATTTTTTTCATCCCAGATTCAAAAATCGTAACGGAAAAAACGTTCGATAGTAGGTGAAACTATTGTTGGGAACAGTCTGCAACGTTCATTATGTCAAGTAAACATTCATTAAAGGAAAAAAAACACTTTCGAAAATGAAAGCGGAGGCCCGCAAAGCGGTTGCGAAGCGGTTTTTTTTGTCTTTTTCCTTTGCCTAGGTGTGAACCATGACATGCTTAGCAGATTTCATGCATCAATGTGGTCATTTCACCTTTGCTGTACAAGTTTTTGGCAATTGTTAGTTCGTTCTCTGTTTTAAATAGAAATAAAAATTTTTAACAAACATTTCCATTAGTGGCGCCTTTTTACAAAGCTTTTGGGACAATTTTCAAACTGTTGCATCTTTGCTCACATTTTTACATGTTATTTACACAATAGGAAATATATAGTATTTTCACATTCCTTAATTTGTTCGAGCTATTAGCGCTTTTGCTGGCCGTTATTGAAGCTTACGTATTTTTTATTCATTATGAATAAATATTATTATTTCAATTAGTAAAACTTGAAAAGAATCTCTCAATTAGATAAATCCATTATTCTTGGCTTGCGAGAATAAGTTTTTCAATTCAATCTGCTTTCGGCGACTGTTGGCGTTATATGTATATGGCAACTGATTTTTTCACGAATTCACGAATTTTAGCTACTTTTGCTTTTCATAAACGAACAAACTTCCAGATTCAACGTCTCAATCGGAATGTTATTTCATCAACTTTTTTCCTGTGATAGGACTTGTCATTCTGGGCCCACTGATCCTTGCCATGGGGATGGATCGACTGATAGCTGTTAGAATGCCTGCAAGGTGAGTATTACTACTATGTGTTCTCATGCTTGAATACCTCTTCTAGATACCGGTATTATCAAGACCATCAACTTCCATATCTGACTGTTCAGTCAATATTCCCAATTTTCTATGTTGCAGTAGTCATGGCGATTGGCTTCACGACAAGAGATGATAAGATGTGAGTGGAGAGAGAACCTTTTGAAGAATGATCAAACTGACAACTGAATATTACTGTGCAAAGTCGGAGCAATCGCGGTGCAGTGTCAGTACAGTGTCCGCGAAATATCGGTCTATTGTCCATGCAATAATGATTCAATCTTAATTCGAAATCAGTCACTCGTAGTTGCAAAATGAATGCAACGTTTGTGAATTATTCTTTCAATACAGAATTTATTAAATGCCAGTGCATTGTTGCTTCGAACGGTCGTGCGAAAGTTTCATTGAAACTGATGAAACATTATTTCAGCGACGGTTAAGTGCTCAAACAATCGTGTGCTCAATGGAAAAGCGTTTCAATGGTTCGGCATGTCTCGAACGGTTTTGTACATTATTAGCGCCTTTATGTATGCTTATGTCTATCACAAATTAAAAGACTCGACTATGAGTGAGTTTGAAAATTACTTAACTGTTAAAATGTATACTGTACTAACATGGGAAGTATATGAAAGCCCGGAGAATCTATGAGGTCTGAGTGGTCTCTTAGGTTTTCAAATATGGTGAAGACGATGGAACTGCTTTCAGAAGTTGCTTCACCGACCTCGTTTAGGAGTTATGACCAAAATAGAACTCACACGCAATTTTCAAAAAGGGGGATCTGTGATGTTGGGTAGGAAAAACTGTTGAGATTTTGCATTTTATTGAATTTTAAAGGTTCGTGATGCACGGAAAATTTAGTTTGCCTGAATTCTGAGGCTCGATTCAGAAGTTACATGCATCTGAAGTGGACGTAAAAAATCGTCCAACTTTCACCTTCTGTAACTCGACTCCTAGCAGATTTCCAGAGGCGAGACCTATTCCAAACGATTCAGAATGATTGAATCTATCCATTCCTACGTCTTCAGATCGATTCTAAGACAAAAATTTTTGGGTCCAAAATCGGAAAGAGTTACACAATTGTTTATAATATGAGCCTTGATCACAAGTGATGAATCGTTGTAGTATTTCTCGGGCAAAAAACGTGTATCAAGTGAGAATCGAACTTTGCCGTGAAAAAATGAAAAGGCGTGAGCTTTGGACCACTCTACCACGGAAGACACAAATTTTTGCGTCAACTCCATGTTCACTTCATTCGCTCCTTTTCACGACAGAATTCTTCAACATTACAGATCCCATTTTTTTGAAAATTGCGTGTGAATTCTATTTTTGGTCATAACTCCTAAACGAGGTCGGTGAAGCAACTTCTGAGAGCAGTTCCATCGTCTTCACCATATTTGAAAACCTATGAGACGACTCAGACCTCATAGATTCTCCGGGCTTTTCATATACTTCCCATGTAAGAAGACTTCCTCCAGGCACCAGGTTCAAGTCAGTATTCCGTTCCATCACAGTCCACCATTGGATTTGTCATGTTGGACTTGTCCTGCACTTGTCTGCACTCCTTCGTCAATGCATTGAGCTACTTCATGAGAATAGAGACTAATGTTCTCAGCCTGATAGTTCTGTATGCAGGTCTCTCGGTCAATCTCGCTTGTACCTGCAACGTCTTTGTCTATTATATTTTCAAGTTAGTTTTCGCAAAATGATCTGGTTGGCGGAAGAATTGTTGATGTCATTGATCATTAACAAGAAATGAAATATAAAATAACCATTGTCAAAAAATGATGGGTATGAATTCTTGTTTTATTAGTGAGTTGTTAGCTGTTGAAAAAAAGCTGGTATACACGAGGAACTTTGTGTAGTACGGTTGTTATTACGAAAAATTTAAAACTTTCTTTCAAAAATTCGAATTTTCTGTCAAAGTTGAGTTATGCATCACACATAGCTTCCTTTACCTGTAAAAAATCTGGCCTCCGTAAATCGGGTACTTAGTACAGTCCCGATCCTACCGTACTCAGTTTACAAAAATGCGACTGCCGCGAGTTTGAAATCGGTTAGACTTTTTGCTAGATTTGTGAACTAATTTCCAAAGCCGCTTCATGATTGTTGTAAACTGACAATAATATAATTTGTCAAATTTTCCCAAAATTATTATTTTGTAGATAGTTTCTGCACGTTGTGGTATTTCTATATCTTATCAGTAGTCCTGTTTTCTCACCGTTCTTTGAAGTACTATTCTCATAACAACAATTTTCAGAATGAATCGTGTGACTCGCTTAATGAGGTTAAGACGGTTCCCGACTGTCAGACAGACTCTCGCCTATTCTCAAGCAGCCGAGAGCAAGACTCATTTTGGATTCACAGACGTTTTGGAGTCGGAAAAAGAGAAGAAGGGTAATTTTCCTTCAGTTTCATGATTTCATTACCATTTTTCAGTTCACGACGTTTTCGCAAATGTCGCTGAAAAGTATGATCTTATGAACGATGCGATGAGCTTCGGTGTTCACAGGTTATGGAAGGATTACTACGTCGGATCAATCAACATTCCTTACCAAGCTAAGGTTTTAATACTTAAAACCAACTTTATCATATAAAAATTAAGATTCTCGACATGGCCGGTGGTACTGGTGATATCTCGTTCCGATTTGCTCGAGCTAGTCCCTCTGCAAAGGTATTTTTCTGTATGGTCATCATATTATTTAAGTTTCTTCCAGATCACAGTGAGTGACATTAACCAGAATATGCTGGACGTCGGAAGCAAAAGAGCATTGTCAGAAAAAGATGTGAGTATTTATTTATTCGAACTGCACTTCACCTGATGGCTTGATGGACCTTCGACAAAAAATTTTCAGATGTATCTGACGTGAAATTATTTTTTCTAACTTGGTTTTGTATCAGGGCTATTAGCGAATTTTAACGATTAACGGTTTCGTTGAAAAATGAAAAAAACCATTTATTTTACGTTTAATGACTTTGTCGAAATTCGAAAACGGTTGATTCAACGTTCAACTGTTTTGTTTTTAAAAAAGTTTCAACTTTTTAAAAAACTCCATTTCTCAATGTTTATAAGTGAAAAATATATAGAAATTCTATAAATAAACAGAAAAAGTTGCTTTAAAAAATTAAGTTCAAAAAGCAATAGTAATCGATATAGAAAATCAATAAAAATCAGAGTTGTTTTCTTCTCTTTCTTTTAAGTTCCTTTCTTTTTCAGATCAACCCGAAATCTTTGGAATGGATTTGTGCAAATGCTGAGAACCTTCCTTTCGATGACAACACTTTTGACATCTTTTCCATGTCATTCGGCATCAGAAACTGTACTCATGTTGATAAGGTATGTCTTGTTTGAAGAAGAATGATCATTCTTGAAATACTCAACTTAATTTTCGTCACGTAAATAGAGAAAAAGAGTTTCTGAAGTAATTTTAGATTACATGTTAGCCATACTAGATTACATCAGAGTTGCACGGAATTCCGACTTCCGTGAGAAAAATTTCACTTCCGACTTCCGACTTCCGTGAAAAAAATTTCACTTCCGACTTCCGACTTCCGTGAAAAAAATTTCACTTCCGACTTCCGACTTCCGTTTAACAAATTCTACTTCCGACTTCCGTCAAAAAAATTTTTTTTCGTGAAAAATGACGGAAAAACCGTGAAATCGTTTCTATTCAGTATGGAATTGACCTATCACCTGTTGAGAATGCACGAATATACAATATCTCTGGGTTTTTTCAACTTTTTTGCACTCCTGACTACCGTTGAAAAAATTCTACTTCCGACTTCCGTCCTTTTTTCACTTCCCACTTCCGACTTCCGTGAAAAAATTTCACTTCCGTCTTCCGACTTCCGTGAAAAAAAATTCACTTCCGTCTTCCGACTTCCGTTTAAAAAATTCACTTCCGACTTCCGTTTTGAAAAATTTTACTTCCGTGCAACTGGATTACATGTTAGCAAAACTATTAGATTTCGAAAATAATATTGATTTTGAGAAACAGTAATTCACAGTACCGAGTTTTTAACTGTTGAAACACTGTTCTATTTATTTTTTTGTTTAAAGCTTTAAAAATTGATTTCCTCAAGAAGCATCGAAACATTTTCACGCTTAATTTGTGTTTATCAGGAAAAAATTTAATTATTTAAAAAATTCTTAGAGAACATCGAGAGGCTACAAAAACCAGGAATGACTGAAAACTTATAAAATGATCGAGCCACCACAAAAAAGCCAAAAAAAAACTACAAAAATAATATTTTTCACAATTAGATCAACACCCAGCTTTTTTTTAAACATTTCTGAACCGATAATAATCAAAATATGGACAATTTTTTATACTCAAAATCAAAAAATTTCAATTCCCTCTTTCGATTTTTAAGGTCGAAAATTTTCTGTCTTCGAATCACTCGAAAACTGTCCAATAGAATTTTTAAAGTGTTGCAGATGAACGGAATCACAAATTGAAAGCTTTTGTTTTCAACAAAGGAGTAGAGTAACTTTTTTGATTTCTGGACTTTTCTAAACTGATAATAATCAAAAATCTGATCAATTTGTCCGTACCCGAAATTTTGACCTGGTTATGTTCATGTAAGATCCGGAAATATTCATACAATACCTGTTAATGTTCATATAAGACCTGCTAACCAGAGTTGCACGGAATTCCGACTTCCGTCAAAATTTTTTTTTCGGGAAAAATGACGAAGAGACCGCGAAATCATTTCTACTCACAGTCAGGAATTGACCTTCATCTGTTGGGAATGAGCGGATATACAATATCTCTAGGTTTTTTCCAACTTTTTTGCACTCTCGACTACCGTTGAAAAAATTCTACTTCCGACTTCCGCCTTCCGACTTCCGCCATTTTTTCACTTCCGACTTCCGAGAAAAAGCATGCACTTCCGACTTCCGTTTTGAAAAATTTTACTTCCGTGCAACTCTGCTGCTAACCTCTGAATTATGTCTTGCCATGTTTTTGTTCACATTTAGCAGGTCCTACACCTAAATTTCTAGGTCTAATTAGATTTTTTTTCACTGAGAATTCAATCATAATGTCTTCCAGGTGCTTGCCGAAGCCTTCAGAGTTCTGAAACCCGGAGGCCAACTCGCAATTCTGGAATTCTCAGAAGTCAACGCAACCCTGAAGCCGATTTACGACGCATATTCCTTCAACATCATCCCGACACTAGGTGACGTGCTGGCCAGCGACCGTGGAAGCTATCAATATCTAGTGGAATCGATCAGAAAATTCCCGAACCAGGAAAAGTTTGCCCACATGATCCATGATGTTGGTTTTAGTGAAGTAACCTATGAGAATCTGACGTTTGGTGTTTGCTCCATTCATAAGGGTGTCAAAAGAGCATAATTTTAGAGATTTTGGAAGAAAATTTATGATTTTAAACGAAAATCTCGACTTTACCGTGAAAAAATGATGGATTTTGATTGGTTTGAGCTGAAAAACTGAAGTTATATAATTTTTGAATTCAGTGGGTCCCTAGCAAAAATGATATTTCAACCCCAACCCCAGTTTTCTTGAAAAAAATGGATTTTGACTAGTTCTTGCCGAGATTTGAATTCTAGACATTTTCTGATAGAAAAAATGTTGGATTTAGTGGTTCCCTAAGAAAAATGATGATTTCAATCCCAATCCCGGTTTTCTCGTAGAAAAATGATGGGTTTTGACGATTTCTAGCTGAAAAGTTAATCTAAACCTTGTTGATCAGGGTTAGTCATAAATTTGACCTACTCCTGGCCGAAATTTCTGAATTCCAGCCATATGATCTATGTGTACACCTATACTGTATCGGATAGTTGTTTTAGTTACTTTAGATGAAAAATGTCAATAAAAGATTTTTATACAACTGTTTCTCCATTTTTTCGGTTTCAAACCTTTTTTACCTTTCAAAAACAGTTTTTTTTCAATTTTTCACCACAGATGAACCGGATACGATTGTTTTCTACATGCACAAAGGACTTCTCAAGGTATTTTTTTATTTTAAAGTTATTTATAAAAATGATTTTGAGGTTTCGAGCCCCAACGAACATAGCCGTTAAAGAGCTGGGCCATCTTTTGCCGCTAGCTCCGAATGTTACTTATGAACCTGGACAGGTTGGTGTTTTCTCTCTTCCCCCTCTCTCTCTCTCTCTCTCTCTCTCTCTCTCTCTCTCTCTCTCTCTCTCTCTCTCTCTTCTTCTCAATCTCTCTATTTTCGAGATAGCAACTGACATATCTTTCCCATATTTTATCAAAAAATACTAAAATTGAGAACAAACGACGAAAACCATCACGATTTTGTAATTGATAACACTGTAAATCGAAGAAAAACAAGAAGTTTCTCGAAAATGGCGAAAATCAAAAAACATATTCAGATGTTCGTTCATAGAACTTTCGCCTACAAGGGAGTCGTTGTATGTTCGTTTTCGACGAGATTCCACGAAAAACCACCAGGTCAAAAGTGAGTTTTTTTGTGGATAAAAAGTTGAATATCTCCGATTTTTGGTGAAAAATCCATATTTTTGTGGATAATTTTGTCAAATGTGAGAAAAAATATCAATTTTGATTTTAAAAAATGAGTTTGTGACTGGGCTAAAATTCTCTCTCTCTCTCTCTCTCTCTCTCTCTCTCTCTCTCTCTCTCTCTCTCTCTCTCTCTCTCTCTCCCCTCTAATAAATTCAAATTTAAGTGAGAAGCAAGTATCTCAACGTAATTTCTACCAAGTGCTCGTACACCGGAATGATTGGCCTCACATGAGTTTCCCGGTCGATATGACGTCATACCTGGTCGACTCGACGAACCACCGTGGTGAGAAGTGTCTGACACTGATCAAGTGAGATTTTCACAAATTTCCCTTCTTCATGACTAACCAAGTCGATGTGGCGGAAAAGATTAAGACTTTCTTATATTTTGATAATTAAATCGTTTTAATCTAAAACTCGACGACATTTTTTTAGTCAGCGTGAAAAAATAAAATTTTCAGTTAAAACTAGAATAATTGCTTATAATTTGATGTGAAACCAAGTTTTCATTCACCTTTTTTATTTTCCCGAAAGATTGATTTAAAAGTAAACTATGAGTTTATGACTAGCCCAAGCCGATGTGACCAAAATCTGACTGACCATTTTTCAGCGGAATGGACTGTGTAAGCCACGATGATCTTCTACCATACAACGCTGTTGAGACCCCGAATTTCGAACACGACCTTTTCACTCGCATATTCGATTCGAAGAATGAGAATGGTGAGTATTTGTTCAGGATATTCTCTCTTGCTTTCTCTCTCTCTCTTTCTATATCTCTCTCTCTCTCTCTTAGCAAAAGTTTACAGGGTGCCTATTAAGTATAGGTCCGCGGTAAAAACGTTGCCACGTGGCACAAAATCCATCAAATTCTTTCAAAAAGTCAGTTTAATATTTTTAAAAACTATAGGAAAACAAACTGTTCGATGATCTTCGAATATTTCACATCTGGTTCCAAAAACAGCGAGAATGTGAACTTTATCTAGAAGTAACTTAATTCAAAGAAAGTGTCCCGATGAAAAAAGCCACTGGATGAAAAACTAACCTAATGAGTATTTGAAACGAAAAATAATTCTATGGTAATTTTTAAACAGAAGACGGAAGTGAAAAAAGAACGGAAGTCGGAAGTAGAATTTTTCAACGGTAGTCGGGAGTGCAAAAAAGTTGGAAAGCCCCACAGATATTGTATATCCGCTCATTCTCAACAGGTGAAGGTCAATTTCTGACTGAGTAGGACCGTCATTTTTCACGAAAAAAAAATTTGACGAAAGTCGGAAGTAGAATTTGTTAAACAGAAGTCGGAAGTGAAATTTTTTCACGGAAGTCGAAAGGCGGAAGTCGGAATTCTGTGCAACTCTGATCCCTACTCATCAAATTTTTGACATAATGACTTGGAAGAGTCAAAAAACAGAATATTTTCACCCACATATCTAGCAAAAAGTCTGACCGATTTCAAACGGCTGCCAGTCGCGTTTTTGTAAAATGAGTACGGTAGGGTCGGGACTCTCGCAACGAACCGTTAGATCTTTGTGGATTCAAATTATTTTTTTTTATTTTCAGTCCATTTTGAAATTAAAGGCTCATTACGTAAATCGTTCTTGTATTTCAAGGCGAAACCCGATTTACGGAGGTCAGACTTTTTTGAAGGTAGAGGAATCTATGTGTCACCATAACCATCTAACATTCTGACTAGTGCGAGTTAAAAACCAAGCAGTCCCCTCTTCCTGTCCCATCTTGAACATGTTTACTTGGAATAGTCATAAACCAGACAGTCACATCACACATGTCCTATATTCGACATGTTAAATTGGTCGAAACATAGTCGGAATTCCATGCAACTCTGGTACTTATCCAACACAAAGACTCAGTCAGGGTTAAAGCTCAATTGATAACCTTTGATTTCTAGGCCTATCGACGATCCATATGAAGCCGGAACTTCTGGACAGTTACAAATCGTCTCATAGAAGCTGGCTGGCACCAAGAGATGTTTACAGGTTATTTACCTTATTTTGACCCTAATTTAAATTCAAGGATTCTGGTTTAAAAAATTGTAGAGTATTTTTTAAAGTAAAATACGAGGATAATTCTGAAATATATTGGTATAACCATTTTTGATAATATTTTTTTAAAATTATCCATAAGAGAGTTGATTTCTATGTTTTTGGTCAGAAGATTTTTATTCAAATTGGATTTATTTTTCTATAATTTTCAATGGATTCATTTTCGTGAACTAAAATTTCTTTGAACTGGTTTTTTGCAAAAAAATATTTTTGATTAAAACAGGAAAATTGATTCAGAAAATATGTTTTTTTCAAAATTAACCCATTTTAGAATTTTTGTTATTATCATTTTTACAAATTTTTATTGTTCATAACATTTTTTTATTTTTATAGAACAGGAAAATTAATGTTTTTCATTTTCAAAAATCGAATTTTCCCGAATTGAAAGGCATTTTCAGAGAGCGAACAGAGAACATGGAGGTCACAGTGACAACGTTCTACCTGGGCATGAACAACTCGGGAACAAACTCACAGCACATGTGGAGATATGTCATCAGAATCGAGAATTTGGCACCAGAACAAAGCGTCATCCTGAGAGAAAGGTCACTGAAGATCTATTCGCTGAACAACATGAACCAGATGAACGGACATGGTGTCATTGGAAAGGTATGCTTTCTCTTAAAGGCTGAGGAATGTTGACTTGGAGTAGTCTTAAAATTTGAAGAAAGTTGGCATAACGGATTGAGGTGTCTTTTCCAAATTACCCAGTTGGTCTGTCTTTTCTCTTTAAAAGACTGAGGAATGTTGACTCGGAGTAGTCTTAAAATTGGAAGAAAGTTGGCATAACGGATTGAGGTATCTTTTCCAAATTACCCATTTGGTCTGTCGTTTCTCTTTAAAAGGCTTAGGAATGTTGACTCGGAGTAGTCTTAAAATTAGAAGAAAGTTGGCATAACGGATTGAAGTATCTTTCCCAAATTACCCAGTTAGTCTGTCTTTTCTCTTTAAAAGGCTGAGGAATTTCGACTTGTAGTAGTCTTAAAATTTGGTCCTCGTAGTTTTTGAACCAATTATTCAACAAAAATGTTTTCCAATCAATATTTTAATCTTTCGAATTGATTTTAAATTTTGAAAACAATTTTCAAAATAAAATAATTAATCAAATATTTCGATTTGACTTTTGCACCTACAATTGAATTTTTACAAAAACTGACCAAAAGCACGTTGACTTGGATTAGTCATAAATTTATATATTACAGCAGCCAGAGTTCAACGTAGCTACGCCAGCCTTCCAGTTCAGCAGTACCATTGAGCTGAAACACTCGAAAGGAGGACACATGTGGTAAATTTTCAATCGAAGTTTGGGAAATCGATAAATCAATAAAGATTTCAATCACATCGACTTGGGTTAGGCATAAATTTGGCCAAAACACAGTTTTTGGAGTTCGAAAAATCAAAAAAAAACTATATTTACAGTGAAAACATCCAATTTTAGTAATTTTTGAGGTATAAAACGTGAAATATGAAAAAATCGATAATATTGATTTTTCAACAAATCTAAAATTCATTTTTACAATGAAATCTGTATCAATTATCGAATTTTCAAGTAGTAAAATTTCTCTGTTTTTTCTAGGTTTTTGAGAATTGAATCGCGATAAGTAGTCTAATTCTTGAAAATCGAGAAAAATCAATAATATCGATTTTAGGGGACGATTCAAGATGGAGCGTGAGAACGGAGTCATGTTCGACGTCCACATTCCCACAGTTGTTCTAGAATCGACGGAAGACGCACAAGAAGCCACACTTCAACAGGCTTGAGTCTTTTTTAGACTTATTTTTGAGTGTTCGCACCGAAAACGCAAAATTTGACGCGCAAACCTTTAATTTTTATATGGAACCTGTAAGCTTGCCTGTATATAGTTTTCTCAACCAGTTCTCGCATCAAAAATGGTTTTCGAATTGTCAGATTAGATTTTAGGAATAAATTTTGGTATTTTGATTTTTTTGTGGAAAAGGTAAAAATCTCGATGGGGTTTGAACTAAAATCACTTGACCACTATACTAATATGACAAAAAATTATATTTTCTTACGAGTTGTAACGAATCTAAGAAAAAACAAAAAAAGTCCTTGGTGGGTCGAACTTTTGTATTTCGATTACCGGCCAAACAACCTAACCACTATACCAAGGTCACAAAAGATCATCCTTCACTTCTGATTCGTGCAGTCAGAGAGAGAGAGAGAGAGTTTGCAAAGAAACAAGATGGCAACTTTGTTTGCGCTGGTCGGTTTGCAGAGAAGTGTATGATATGTGTCCTGATAACTCTGGAATCTTTTCCGCGTCCCACCGCTTCACTCCGCACCGCACTGCCCTGCTCTGCTCTGCTCTACTCTATTTGCCATTCTTAGGTCCGCCAGATTGCGCGTATTTACTCAGTCATCCAACACATAAAGACACACAGAAAAGCGTGAAAAAAGTGAGTGAGGTGCGAAAAGATTGCGCTTTCGGCGAATCGTGAAGCAACGGAACAAGTTCTGGGTTGGCAGTGCGGAAAAGAAAAAGTTGAGACATCGAGTGATGCTCCGAAGGAGGGGGACCCGGAATTTGGTGAAATTATGATTTTGGTGCGATTACACACCTCGGCAAAGGCATAAGACAATATAACCGCGTCGCAACCGCTTTGCCGACCTCCGCTTTCATTTTCGAAAGTGTTTGTACTTTAAAAAATGTTTCACTAGACATATTGAACGTTGCGGACTGTTCCCAACCATAGTTTTACCTACTTTAAACTATTTTACGTTACAATTTGTGAATCTGGGACGAAAAAAGTAGGAAAAGTAAAATTTTTTGAACTACAGTAACTGAAATTTGATCTACTCTATAGATTTTTGCGCTTGCCGCGGTGTTCGATTATAGTGGAAATTATAAAATTGGTATCGGGCGAAGTTTGGAAAAGTTATGATGGGATAATCATTGAAAGTTGGATGAAAAGTTTGATAGTTCGGGTAATAACTGATCTTTTTTAACGATTTTGTAGCCAATCTGGATACAATACGTTTTTTCAACTCATATCCACCATCTCGGTTGAAGTATTGAAAAGTTGACAGAAAAAAGGAAGAATTTGGAAAAAAAGAGAACAAAGCTTTTTTTATATGTCCTAATTTCTTCTTTAAGTATTGAAGTTTGTGGTTTTGGTCACAGGGATTCATACTTATTGAAAAATGCAAAAAAAAATTCGTTTCCGATTGAGACTCGAACCATCACTTATAAAATAGCAAGTGTGAATTTCTGCACTGCGCTTTTTTTCCAGCGAATGTATCTCAATCAACCACTCCGGACGCTCAGCTGTCAAAACACGTCATTTTTGGGAAAAAAAGCAAAAATGGTTTCGAGTGAGACTCGAACCATCACCTGTAAATTACCAATTTTCGATTTCTGCACTGCGCCATCTAATAGCGAACGTGCATTACATAATGATCAGACGATCTAGACGTCTAACTATCAAAACACACATTGCCGCAACATTAAGAAGGGCGTGGTTACCGTGTTTTACCGCGCGGCACTGCGCGGACGTCTTGGTATAAAAGGGGCGGCTGTTCGGAGAGCAGACATCATTCGACAATGCTCCGATTCACTTGCTTCGCTCTTACCGCCTGCTTGGCCCTCGCCCAAGTCCCAGGTTCGTTTTCTGCATACACACTCACGACAAAATGCACTATTTTCATCCATTTACTGGTAATTTCCCATTGAAGATTTTGTTTTTGTCACCTATCGAACAATTTCGACAAAGTGTCGTGAACTATAGGGTCTAGTCTGCAATAATCACTATTTGGAAGCGTTCAGAACATATTGTCGTGAATGAAAGAGTGTAGTCCGCAATGTTTCATTCAATCAAAGCTAGAAGTACTTTGAACAAATTGTCGTGATTAAAAGAGTGTAGTCCGCAATATTTCATCGAATCAAAGCTAGAAGTACTTTGAACAAATTGTCGTGATTTAAAGAGTCCAGTGTGCAATCACACCACGAAAAGACACACAATTTCAGTAGCCCCACTCTACTCTGCGTGTGGACCAGCGGTAGGATGTGCAGCACCGGCGGTCTGCCAACAGTCGGTCTGCGTGCCTGCAGTCGCCGCACCACCTGTCTTTGCCGCACCGCCCGTCTACGCTGCCCCAGTTCCAGCTCCTCTTCCGGTCGCTGCCCCACTCCCAGTTCCAGTTGCCGCTGCTCCAGTGAGTTCTGAGTGTCGTAGGGTTTGGTGTTCGGTCTGCAGTGACCTCACGACGAGATGCTCATGATTACAATCTCTGTCGTGAAATTCGATGCCCTGTCTGCAAAGATTTCGCGGCAGAATACGCAGTTTCAAACATTTTGTTGCATGTAGAGTTCACAGTGTCGTAAAGCTTAATGCCTTTTCTGCAAACACACGATAATCTCTTCGAAGATAATGCTTCTTCTGCATCTAACACTGTCTAATAACCATTAAGAGGTAATTGCGTCAAGTTCAGTGTCTATTCTGCATTTAACACTGTCTCACAACCATAAAGCCACAAGTGTCGTCAAATATGACGCCTTACCTGCATCTGAAATTGACCAACAGTCATAATAACACGATTCGCGTCAAGTCCAGCGTCTAATCTGCATCCAACCTTATCTCACGACCATAAAACTACAAATGTCGTCAAGCTCAGCGCCTAATCTGCATGTTAAAACTGTCTCACGGCCATAAAACCACAAGTGTCGTCAAATCCGTCGTCGAATCTGCAAACACCTCACGACAGACTGCACCATTACCCGATAATTCCATACTTTTCAAGATCATCTCAAGACCTCTCTTCCAGGCCGTTGTCGCCCCAGCCCCAGTCGTCGCCGCCGCACCTGTCGCTCCAGTGATCGCAGCAAACCCAGTCGCATGCTCACCAGGATGTGTTGGAGGAGCCGCGTAAGTACTTCAACTTTACCTTAAACTTTATGCTTTTTCCTATTAAAATCATTTTCCGCTTTATCTGATAACTTTCGTCCGATTTTGAGCTCATTTGTTTCGTTTTTGCCATATTCTTACCTCAAAATCGACTTTTTCGAGTCAGTTTTCTGTTTTGAGCTCAAAAACTGCGATTTTGAGTCAAATTCGTATGATTTCTGTTCTCAAGTCAAACTTTCGAGTTTCAGCTGCGTCGCCGGAGCCTGTCAGTGCGCGAGCCCAGCCGTCGTCTACCAGCCAGCTATCGGATGCCAGCCAGTCGTCCCAGTCGCCCCAGCTGTCCCAGTTGCCCCAGCCCCAGTTGTCACCGGACGTCTTATCCCACAGGCTCTTCCAGGTAAAAGCAACAATACAATGATCCGGGTATGGGAATCGATCCAGCGACCTCTCGCGCTGAAACCAGAACCACTGAGCTAAACCTTGTTGACAAAAAACGTGAAACACCCTTCCGGAATCGAGCCATGAACCTCTCGCGCCAAAACAAAACCACAACCACTGAGTCAAAGATTGCAGGAGCCCCATGTGAGCCAGGAGTCGAATGCACCGGAGGATCCGTCTGCTCCGTCGGAGTCTGCCTCTGCCCACCAGAGTTGGTCCAGGAAGGAACCGTCTGTGTCGCCCGTACCGTCTACGGTGTCGTCCCACCACCAGTTGTCCCAGTCGCTCCAGTCGCCCCAGTCGTCCCAGTTGCTCTCGGAGCCCCGTGTGCCGCTCCAGTCATCGCCGCAGCCCCACCAGCATGCGTCCCAGGAGCTGTCTGCAGCGCCGGAACTTGCCAGTGCGCTCCAGCATACGCCCCAGTCGCCGGAGCCTGCGTTAGAAGACGTTAAGCTGCCCCATGGTTGAGGCTTTAGACACCCTATTTATGACCAGCAGTATTATTGTCTGTACAAAGGGACCCCATTTTAATCAATAAATTTTGGTATTTTAACGGTTTTTTTTTCGAATTTTATAGTTTCCTAGACTCATCGAAAAGACTTCTGTAAGACGTTGTGGAGACTCTGAACCCTCTCTCATAAGCGCACTATCTCACCGTCGACACCTGCGTCTAGCCATAGTAAACGCTCTCTCACCTTTCCCTCCCTCTCACGGGCTAGCTTAAGCGATAAGCGATTCACACCAATAGACACCATTTTCACTTCAAGAAATTCATTTTACAGAACATTTGATGAACCACGCAACAAACAGAAATAATGGCGAAAGAAACATAAATAAGAGAGGTTCTTGGGCGTGTTGTGTATGTGTGTGATTTGTTTCGAGATCGGTTGTTGTAGTTGTGTTACTTGGGTGTTCCACGTAGCATGGGGTGCCACGTGGCAACCCCACTCTCTTTTAAAGACTCATCGAGTACTAATTGTGGGGTGATAAATATAAAGACGAGTAAATATATCCGTGTCTAAATAGAAAGTGTGGCTTTCTCTCGTGTGGCCGCGCCATTGGTGTGCCTAGGATGAAAGAACTGAGGTTTGTGGTGGATAAAAAAATCAATGATAGTCAATCGTGGCATATAGAAAAACAGAAGAATAAATTTTACAAACATGTCTCTTTGAGACCCAATACGGCTTCGATGTCGCACAACGCTGGCTGGATCAGAGCCACTTCACAGCAGTCGGTACTCAGGTACTTTTCGTATACAGATGGGTGAGCATCCTGGATGGTGCCACTTGAGAATTTTCTGAAAAATTGAATTTTTTGTAATCGAGTTCAAACTTTTAACTGCGTTCGAATTGAAGGTTCACTAACCAAATTCATAACCAAATTATTTTAAATTTAAGAAAGAATAACACATTATTACCTAATTTTTTCGTTTTACATTTCATCCTTGAATAAAAAAAAATAATATCTCACTTAATTTTGATACCATTTTTTTAAATAAAAAACGCAAAACTTAACATAACTTTTCACAAATTTTCATCCTATTTTAATCATACATCATACGATTTTTCGATGATAAATCCTATTTAATGACGATAGTTCTCACTATTTGTATTACTACACAAAAAGTTGGCGCCAGAATGGTGGACGAAAACACATACCTATGCAGTAAAATCACAATCTTGTTCATACTCGCAAGGCTAATTTTGGAGAACTCTCTCATCGTCTCGTTCCAGGGTTCTTGTCCAAGGAGGATGTTGGCGTAGACGAGTGCGGCGGCTGCCACGTATTGTCTGCGGAACTGCAGCATTTCGGCGTCGGACAGGGCGATGTCTACGAGGTAAGCGGCCAGGTTGGTCGTCCTCTTGTCCGCCTTCTGCTTGGCCGCATACATTTGTGCGAACCAACAGAAGGTCGGGGTGGAGACTGTGTAGTCCAGTTGCGACAGGAGGTACTTCTCCATGTGAAGAATCTGAAGAACTAGGGTTTGAGGCAGGTTCAAGAGAATATTTTCTGTAGAGGGGATTAGATTAGGTTTTCGGCACACAATATCTTGTTCACGCTGCTATGTGAGAGGGAGAAAATTTGGCAAAAAAGTCAATTAGATCTCGAGAATGAGAATAACTTTGAAATCGAAACACAATTATTTTTCAAAAATATTAAAATTTAAGTTTTTGGACCTTTGGTGAACTAGAACACAGTCTACACCAAGCATACCATAATGGACAACATGAAATCTAACCTGATCAACGGTAAAAGCATCGTCAGTGATCTGGGCAAACTCTTTCACATCAGGGGCGTAGACTTCTTCGAATTTTCTGAAATTTTTTTTTCATTTTTTTTTGGAAAAAGAAATATTTTCGAAAACTTACGAGGCAATCATAAGGCATGTGGACCCCACCAACTGAAACCTGGACTTTTGTACATAGAACTGAGAGAGAACGCGGTCGACCAGCGATGCTCCGAGATGGAAAGTTTGCTGAAATTAGAGGAAAATAGCAAAACGTTTGATCTCGGGCGGGCTCGAACCGCCGGCCTTCTGTGTGTTAGACAGATGTGATAACCACTACACCACGAGATCGATGAAAAACTGAGAGGTGGAAGGGGTCATAGGTTTTACGTCTCTACACGTTTACACACTCTCTCTTTCACTCGTGTTGCACACTGACCACTAGTAAGAGCCTCTTCTCTCACACCAGTTCTTTTAATTCCCTAATAAGGCTTAAATTACACCAACCTGGGACAATCCATACTCTCCGCAGACGTCGTGGAACCAATCCAACATGATCGATCGCATTTCTGGCGTCACTTCGGGTTGCTTCTTGAAGTACAGTGAAGAGGCCCGGACGATGGTTTGTCGATGGCACATGTAACTGGAAGAAAAACATTCATGACTAACCCAAGTCACTGTGATTATGATCAAACAGAAATGCGGGAATATTGAGAAAACGGTTTTGAGAACTAGTAAAAACAAGCTAATAAGTAATGAAGTGAATTAATTCTTAATTATTAACAGATTAATTCTATATTATTTCCGGATTAATTTAATTCCACATAACCTCTAGATTAACTCTATTTTAATTCAATTTAATTTGCGACATGCCCAGGTCATTATTGTGACTAGAGTTAGAGCAAGAAAAGTGGATGGGTGAAATGTTTCTAAAAACAAAAGATAAATTGAATGAAATATTTAGTTAGTTTAGAATTAATTCACTTCATACTTCATTCCTTAGATGGTGCGCGATTTCTAACGCTGCATGCAAGCAAAACGTGTTTTTTCACAAAAATCAAAAGATACAAAAATTAAATTGAATGAAAATTCAGTTAATCTGGAAATAATATAGAATAAATTCACTTTTAATTTCGTTCCCTAGATGGTGCGCGATTTCCATCCAAGCGTAGTGAGATTAAACTATACACCTGAGTGCAGGGATGTTTCCTGGATACAAATTAAGACATAATTCTTCAAATTTGGTCAATTTAGAGATAATGTAAAATTAATTAAATTATAATTTCATTCCTTAGATTTCTAACCCCTCACAGAGATTTTCTAAGAACTCAAAACGAACTTGTAAATATCGTCAAGGTACTCTTCACTGCTGTACATGAGTTCATCTCTCTGTTCCTTGTTCAGTTTCTTCTGCGTGTACTCGGTTCCGAGGTCTGCGTCTTTGAATTCGTCAAAGTCCATCGGTCGGAGTGGCGCATCTTCCCGCATGTCGAACTGTGCAAAGTTGGCACGGATCGATGACGTGGCGGATGGAACTTCATCGTAAAACTGAAATTGGGAATATCGACTTTCTGGATTACTGTAGTCATTTTTAACACCACTTTTCTGGAAATTCGGCTTTTTTCGGACGTTTTTACGCTCGTGAATTTTTTAACAACCTTGATAGATACTTTTACTTCTACACGTTTCCATTTAAACATGGTAGGTTTGACACCAAGCTTGGCGCCTGGGGTGGGGACACACCTTATTATGATGTTTTTCACCGAATTCAATTAACCTAACATCAGCCTATTAGTAAGGTCGTATTTTATCCAGCATTTCTTCGATAAATATTACACCAATTACAAATACGCCAAAAAAGAGAAATCACAGATAAAACACCTATATTAGCACTGTTATCACAAGTTTTCAGATTTATAATAGGGTTAACACCAAAATTGGAATCTCAAATACTCAGAACCAGCGTTCTTTCGATCACACACCAAGCCACTAAAAAAACCCCCTCACCTTCTTGTCGTTTGTGTAGAACGAGCATACACTTGGTGCTGCTGTCGAACAGTCATCGGCGATGCTCTCAATGTCTTCTTTCTGACGTGTCTTTTGGTAGACAGCATCAAGCAATTGTTTTGCGTTCGGATGATTCAGCTTGAAACTGAGTTTTGGCTGGTTGTGCGCGGGTTCGTCTACAGCATCTTTCTGAAAGAGTCTGCGTGTGGAAATGTTGAAAATATTATTTTAAATATATCTACTCTCGATTCGGTGTTTTTTTAATTCTTTAACGTTCTATTCTTTGACGTTCAGAACGAATAACGTTAACTGGCTGAAAATCGTACTTTCTGCAGGAACCTAAGTGTGGATATGTCAAGATGATAATTTTAAAGACCCATTCTCGATTCGAATTACTTTTGAATTCTCTTACATTCAGAACTGACAATGATAACTGGATAAAACTTAAACCTTCTGTAAGAGTCAAAAAAGAATTCAAAATATTTTAAATTCTGATTATTTCAAATTTGAGATTTTCGTTTAAAAAATCAGAAGTGATGATGGTAATTAGCTGGATTTTTTTTTAGCAATGAACTAGGGCGAAATTTTTTATCTATGAAAACAATAATATGAAACGCAAAATTGGAATAAGAACTTTTTGAATTTTTTCGAAAAAAAATAAATTAGCCACTTTTTATATCAAAAATGAAAAATTATATTTGAAAACTAAACTTTTCAAACGATCTTTTATCAATTTTTATGAAAAACTTCGATTTTCCAAAAAAAACCTTTTCTTGGAGTTTCTTCTCAATCTCTTGAATGAATGATCCATTGGAAGAGTTAGGTCGCTCTTCAAAAACTTTGAAACTGTTATTCTGAAAAATTTCTATAGAATCTATTTTGTGAACTATTTACCTCTGGGTTCGACTTCTTGAGGAGATTCGTCGTTCCCATCTGCCTGCTGAGTTTTCCAATATTTTGCTGGTTAGCCTAAAATGTGGATTGATCGGCGAAACCCGCGGGAGGTCGGCGAGCACCTAACAAGTAATTTTCGAAATTTTGAGAAAGTCCAAAACTGGATAAAATTATCTGTTTGAAGTGAGAAAAATTCGAGAATGAATTGCGAAATTATCGGAACAATTTCGATAATAGACCTTAAAACCTATAGGCATACCCTTAAAATTAAGATCAAAACTCACTGTTTTCTCTGATAGAACTGATCTCATAGCGCTGTATGTCACTTCTTTTGCGCGCGCGCGGTTCCTAAATTTGCGATGGTTTCGACTTCGAGTCGATGCGCAGAGCTGACTTCTCTGAAAGAAAACTTTGATGGATTATTGGGACCGTATGAAAAGTGAGGATACAGTACGAGACAAGATTGTTACTGTAGGAATGGGAAGATGCAGTTGGAAAAATAATTTTGGATACGGTAGCGTGAGAAAACTATTGTTACCGTAAGATGGTACAGTTAGGGAAAGAATCATGGATACAGTAAAATATAGAAAGTGGTCATACAGTATAAAATAGCTCGTTACTGTAGGAAGTCGGTAATACAATTGGCAAATCAGAAAAATACTTTTGGAGCACAGTATGAAATGCGAAATTACCGTATGAAAATAATGTTACGGTAGGAATATGAAGCTGTAAAAAACCTCCAAAATTGAGTTTCAAATTTGTTTCCATAGTTGTTACCGTGTAAGAAATGGGGATACAGTACTCCTGACTCTAAGTTCATGTGATCATTACAGTATAAAAAGTTGAACTACAGTAAGAACATTCAAGTGCAATCTTTTCAAACAAAACTTCACACAATGGTGCGAACAAGTCAATTAAGATGTTCCACACATCAACATGGATTAGTCAGATAATTCAAAGTGCCAACTACAGTAACCGTTTGCCACGTAATGGAAAGGTAAGTGCCACAACTAAAACAACACATACTACTGGGAAAACTAATAAAACACATTGGTGGATCAATCAATCGTAATCCAAGACGCCAGCGCCACTTGGTGACCTGGGCTCACTCAGATACACATACACCACAGATAGCAGAGGTGAGTTGAGCAAGCGCGCGCGTACTAGGAACGCGCAACAACTCGGTTGCACCATACTTTGGCGAACGGCTAAGACAATGAATGGCGCATATGGTGTGAAAGGAGAAGTGAGCGCCAACTATGGTTCAGCCGCATGAATTGGGCAGGGGAGTGTGAGAGCAAGTTTGAAAATCTTACTGTAGTTTGAAAAGAGCGAAACGAGCGCGGCTAGAGGATCCAAACCCGTGGGTCAAGGTTTACGCAAAAATAGTAGAAAAACAGCTTTTTTCAGGTTTTGCACATCTTTTGCAACGAGAGTCAGAAACACCACAAACAAGACACAAATGAGCCGTGTGCCGGCCACCCTAAAATATGGTGACTCCAAAGCAAAACTCGAAACAAATCCCACTTCCTTTAGACTTTGTACTCAAAGGGAATGACTGAAGGCGGAAACTACGAACTGGGAACCAATGAGACACCGGAGAACCACGTTCCGGCCACATAAAAATATCATGGTTCAGAACAAAATCTGCAGATATTGGTTGTTAGTATGGGAGTGAACAGATCGAACTACGATAAGCCAATTTGGTTGATGGGGTTCAATGTCACGCACCCACCCACCGTCACCACACACCCAAATTTTGGTGGTGACGGGACGTGTCAGCGAGTGACCATTCTGTAAAGTTTTACAGGCAACTTAACGAAACAGTTTAAGACCTTAAGTTCTTTATTGTTCCCTTATTTTGACTTTAAAAGGTCATGTGTACTTTTCTGCGTTTCAAATAAATAGATTTTATATCTTTAGAATTTGATTACAGTATTTATGTCTTTGTCTATCATTATAGGTATGTTTAGATGAAATTTTGTATGTAAATTTGTTTCTTGTATTTCTTATGAAGTTGATATTTTTTGAAGTTTCACTAGGTTTTTTTAAGCATCATAAGTTCTCTGGTTGATTCTCCTGTCTATTTCTCAAACAACAAACAATGGTAGTTTTCTACGAACTGAAGATTAACCACACTTTTGGTTATGAATGCGAGGGGAAGGGGAGCTCTGGCAACGAACTACGATCGTTTCCAAAATTTTTCGAGATAGGAAAAACAGCAAGAAACGCAAAGAGAAACGGTCGGAAATCACCGGAAACGTCCGTGCTCATCGAAAAAGGTCGGAAATATTCAAGATCACTGAAAACGGTAGGATGTCATTGCATGAGAGCTAGGCTCGTAAACCTACACAGGACCCAAATAGAGTCTATGTTCGTCTAACATTCTCCACCATTTCCTCTCTCTCACGTGGTACTAAAAGTTGTTCACCACGCGAATAAGTTCAAAGTTCACCACGGCTAGAACATAGACTGTGGAGAGTGTGTAAGTCATACATGTGTATGTGAGAACACGGATGGAATATGAATAGAACCGTCTTCACAAAAGGTTACGCGCGGTGCCAGTCGGAAACATCAAAGAGAACCTCATTAGTTGCGCTGCCAGGTTGTGTGAGAGAAAGTAAAAACCAAACGGAAAAAATGCGATGAGAGGCATTATGGATCGACCTGCGTGCCATATGGAGCAACATGGAGATAAGAATGCGGCGAACATTGTTGATTGATAATTGTTCTAAAAAACAGCTTTAATTGTTTTATTTATGCTGTTAAGTGATTCTAGAAATCACATTCAGAACAAATTTTTTCAAGAGTCTCGAGGATGAAACCAAGATTCGAGAAATTTCTGAAAGAAATCGTGAATTTGTTCGAAAAACAAACCGGGAAAAATTTCAAAGAAAACATTTTTGAAGAAATTATTTTTCGATAATAAGCTTTACATTTCAGACTGAACATACGTTTGAAGTAGTTAGAATCAAGAGATTCCGTTAAAATATAGTCAGAATTCCGTTAAACAGTAACAAAAACTGACATCAAAGAAATTCACCGAAAGACGAGGATTTTGAGACATTTTGAGTACAAGATACTCAGAACGGTCAATATGTCAAAAACTACTGCGCTAAAATGCAACTTCCACTTGTCACAAGATAGTTTATCTCATGTGGGACACCATCTGATAAGGAGCCCGTTTAAGCAGGAACGGTCATATTGAGCAAAAAACAATACAACGTCATGCTGCAAAGGTGCACACCGCGGCATGAACCATAACTTGTCATAGGGTGACTGACCTTTCTGAACGTGAGATGACCGCGTCCAAAATTCAAAAATAGAGTTTGCAGAAGAAGGAAAATGCAAAAATTGGTGAGAGATCGTCGCATTTTTTTGAACAAAGTGAGAAAAAATACTCGAAAAGATGTGTACTTGATCGAAAAATCATATGAAACAAAAATGATGACAAAAACAACAATTTTACTGGAATGAAACAGAAGAAGGAATATAAAAATTGATTAA
>OZ022252.1:3717144-3827144 GCA_963978915.1 Caenorhabditis parvicauda
CGACCCCTCCGCGCAGAATGGAGTGGTTTGGTTCAATCCCCTTCGGAAGCTACAACTTTTTGCTTTTTCATCCCAAACTACATAGTTTGAACTCCACCAAAAAAAGCAAAAACATATCGCCAAAGGGAATCGAACTTGACCTCTTCGCACGCAAGGGA
This sequence comes from Caenorhabditis parvicauda, assembly GCA_963978915.1. Classification (NCBI taxonomy): domain Eukaryota; kingdom Metazoa; phylum Nematoda; class Chromadorea; order Rhabditida; family Rhabditidae; genus Caenorhabditis; species Caenorhabditis parvicauda. Next base: position 3,717,303 of record OZ022252.1, read on the forward strand.
GTAGCGTAATGGACATTCCGTGTTCAATCTCCCTCGGAGGCAGTCATTTTTGCCTTTTGATGAGAAAAGGCAAAAATGTACCTCCGGTGGGAACCGAACTTGACCCCTTTCAGCGCAAAAAAGAAACGTGTTCAATCCCCTCCGCAAACACTTATTTTTGCTTTTTCTTTATGGCAGGAACTTGCAATCTCGCCAAGTTGCTCCTTATCGAACATAGTAATTTTGGTCCCGACAAGAAAAACGTTTTAATAACATGTGAGAAATTCAAAGATTTTTGATCGAGCCTAAAAGTCAATTGGCTCTCTTCGAGTGAAATAATTCGTATTAAAGTTGAAGTTAAGATTCGATAAATTCTATAGGAAAAAGTCATTATTTTGCTTTTTTCTTGAGAAGTTTCAACAAAGGAAAGTGAGCCTATGGCTATAAATGACAGTGAAACTGCTGAAAAAATTCATGGAAAATGGTAAATTAAAATTTAAATTTGATCAACATTCCCCACAATTTTTAAACGGAAAAATAAAACCAACACTTCTGAAGTACTTAGTATAGCCGATTATAACCCCATCAGGTCGTTCCACGCCAGTTGTAAAGCCTGGTATCACAACAAAACACATTCCGAAAGGAGAAACAAATAGGAATAACATCACAAGAGGCATGTACTGCTTCCAGACCTGAAAAAGCAAAAATAGTGTCGCCTACGGGGTCCGAACTTGACCCCTCTTCACGCAAGGATGTGGCGCGATGGACATGCCGAGTTCGATCCTTTCTGTGACCACACATTTTTGCTTTTTTTTCTGCCGATCCCCTTAAGTTGAGTTCAATCCCCTACGCTATGAAACATTTCTGCTTTCTCGAATAGTGTCTTTAGAAACAAGCTGAAATAAAAAAGCAAAAAAGTGCCACCGAATGGGATCGAACATGCCGAGTTTAGTCCCTTTTTCTGTCGAACTGATGCCGAGTTCGATCCTCTCCGTATCCCTTCATTTTTGCATTTTCTCACCTGTTGATATCCCAATGGGTACAAGACACAGGAAAGACGATTGAAGGATAAAATCGATTGAGTCGCGCACTTAAAACCTTTCGCATAAGTATATAGGAAAAAACAGATATGAACGAAAAGGGACCTATTTGGATCTCCATAACGTTCCATATACCAACTGCATAGGAAATATAGGTTTAATGGTACTTTCATAAGATAAATGCTGAGTATCAGTTCTATGACTCTCTGAAAACAATAAAAAATGAAAGTACTATTTAATTTTTAAAAATTTACTGAATTAGAGCGACTTTTTTCATAACTTTTTAACCTCTTTATGAAACGTCATGAAACTTTGTAGGAACAATGAGAAAATTATTAACAACAGCATACAGAAATTTGAGACTCATAGGTTGAAAACTGAAAAAGTTGTGACCATGATAATACATGTACGATTTATTTTGTGACGCTTACAAATAGACTTTTCTGGTTTGTGCTTTCATAACTTTTGAACCCCTGTGTTAAAAAATATGATTTTCAGTAAGTATAGTCTCACAAGCAATTTACCTATTTTGGAAAAGTTAGGAAACAATGGGTACAAATCTAAAAAAGTTATAATCAAAACAAATCACTCACGACACACGCATCCGTTGAATAAATGATGAAAAAGGAAAAGTTGCTGAAGAATTTCCTCTCTGTGACGAAAACTGTTTTCGCGATCTGGGTTAGCATTAAAATAGCTAGAATAGAATAGGCCATCTCAAACGAGAAAACCAAATAATGCTCTGTCGAAGTTGTTGTTCTCGAGCAGTTGTAGATCACCATTGTGACCTAAGTTTTATATTTTTTAAATTTTCAGTTTTTAGGATTGAACCATGGAGTAGTTAAAAAAAACTCTATCATTGAAAGATTCGAAAAATAAATTAAAAACAGAAAAATAAAGCTGATCTCGTTTTTTTGAAACAACCCCACTCGAATTGACATTGTAGTTTTTTACTTTCCAAACTTTTCTTATGGATGTTCTGAAGATTCCAATTCACGTTGCACATATCTTCCTCTACCTGTAAAAAAGTCTGACCTCCGTAAATCGGTTTCTTAGTTACCGTAGCAGTTTCGCTTCGAAAAACATGAACGATTAAGTAATGCGCCTTTAATTTCAATGGACTCAAAGTAGGAATAATAATTTAAATCCACAAAGATCTAACTGTTCGTTGTGAGAGTCCGGACCCTACCGTACTCAGTTTACAAAAATGCGACTGCCGCGAGTTTGAAATCGGTTAGACTTTTTGCTAGATATGTGCGTTGAAGTATCCGAAATAACTATATCAAAAAATTGGACTCCTAAAAAATTCAAAAAAAGGAAGTTGAAAAAGCACTCATTTTTTTGAAACAAACTATGGAGCAAAGTCGAGTTTCTTACATGTAATCAACGCGTCTCTTCTGCGTAATTATAGAGTAGATGCAAAAACTCATTTTTCTGGAACTCAAAAGTGTTTCACAAAAAGTAGGCCAAAGTTCATTAAAAGATAAAATTTAACTTCCTTCAAGTAACTTCCCAGTTTGAATTTTCGAAAGCACACTGTTTCATTAAAAGTAGGCCTCTTGGAATTGAAAATTTGACCTCTATTCAGTAAAATTTGTGATGGAAATCACTTCAAAATGAAAAAAATCTTGTTTTTTGAAATTGAGTATTACCTGTTTCAAAAAAAAAACTAAACTCGGAGGTAAAAATCGGGGGGGGGGGGGCTCTTATCAAAACGTCTTTTTTCCGTCGGGTACATAATTACTATGTTCGATAAGAGGCAATTTGACGAGTTTGCGAGGTTTCTGCACCTTGGGGAAAAAGCAAAAATGAATGCTTCCGGATGGGATTGAACTCGACATGACAATTGCACCACTTTGTGGTGGTCAAGTTCGATGCTCACAAGCAAAAAGTTCTTGCTTTTTCTCATCAAATTAAAACTCTGAGGATCGAGCCGTAGAAGAAAAATTTTCGTATCTAATACCATCTGAGAAAAAATGGAAAAAGCAAAAATTGCGTTTTCTTCAGGGATTGAACTTAGAATATACACTGCTTTCTACACTCGACGACGGAAAATGAGTGTTCCAAAGTTTCGGTAGAAAAAGCAAAAAAATGTTTTCGGCGGAGGTCGTCTTTCTCAAGCGTACAGGCCAAGTTCGATTCCCAGTGGCATCTTATTTTTTGCCTTTTCGATGAAATTCAATTTTAAAAGATACTCTTTATGGTTTGTCTCTAAATTTTGAATATGTTCCACATTTTGACGTGTTCCAAAATAATAAGCACAAAATTTATTTCAAAAAGTAGATCAAAATCACTTCGGCGTATCATTCATAACAAGAACCACAGAGACTGGTTGATTCCATGATTTTACAGATTTGAAGCATTTTTCCCGTATAACAGGTGACATTATGACCACAATGATAGGCGATCTAAAAGTTACAGTAAGAGGGAAAACGGTAGCGGACCCACGTTACAGTAACCAGGTCAAAGCTATTGATCGTGATCTGGAACATGGTGGTCGTTATGATGTCGGTATCCATCGTAGCGAAGTAAAACTGGCTGAGAGATGCCAAGAAGAACGCCAGTGATAGAGCGAACTCCGCGAGGCAAAGCTTCTTTTCAGCGTTTTTAATTCTTCCAGGCATGGATAGCATGATAGCAGTAGTGGTTACAGTAAATATGAAGGTTAGAACGATGGTGATACCGTATGCGATCAGGGTCAACACTGACAGCTTGATCTAAACAGGAAATTACGTTTCTCTCAACACGTTATCAGCCCCAGGCTACAAGGTGATAGCAAGAAGGTAGCCCGCGAAATTCAACTGGGGATATAGCTCAGTGGTAGAGCGCTCCCTTAGCATGGGAGAGGGCTGGGGTTCAATTCCCCATATCTCCAAGACATTTTGCTGTTTCGACCAGTAGGGCCCGCCCCCCTCCATCAAGGACGGAATCTCTGCACTGTAGATCCAATATATTATCTTCTGGATCTAATCCGATTTTTTTCAGATCCAATCTGAGTTGCCTCCTTTGCGATAGCTCAGTGGTAGGGTTCGATTCCCCTTACCTTCAAAATAATTTGTTTTTTTCGCTCAGATAGGATGTTTATCCGGTGAGCAGTACGAAATCCTTCCTTTTATTTTTGATCGTGTATCGCAGACTAAAAACGTTATTTTAAAAACTTTCGTTCCTACAGTTCCAAATTTCGTCTCATCTCGGTCATGTTGACTCGGAATAGTCTTAAAAACGCACATCTTTGAAATATCTGGTGTAGGCAATGATAACACCATCTGTATCCTCCATTCCATATGTTTCAGCTGGGAGAAGAACGAAACACATCCCGAAAGGAGAAACAAACAAGAATATCATGACCAGAGGCATGAACTGCTTCCAAACCTGAAAAATGGTAATTTTAGAAAAACGCAAAAAAATTGTCAACTGCGGGGATCGAACTTGACCTCTCTTCGCGCAAGAAAGTGGCGAAATGCACATGCTGAGTTCGATCCCCGTCGAAAGCGAGAATTTTTGCTTTTTCCGGAAAAAAACTTGTCGAGTTCAGTCTCCTCCGCGACTTCATATTTTTGCCTTTTCCCTTATCAACTCTCATAAGAATGCCGAGTTCAATTCCCTCCGCGACTTCATATTTTTGTCTTTTCCCTTCTCAACTCTCATAAGATTGCCGAGTTCAATCCCCACCTTACCTTCCAATTTTTCCTTTTTCTCACCTGTTGATATCCTATCGGGAAAAGAACACATGTAAGTCGATTGAAAAACAAAATCGATTGAGTTGCGCACTTAAAGCCTTTCGCATATGTGTAAAAGAAGAAACATATATGGACCAGGAAACTGGGTCCTCCAAAGTTTTCCATATAAAAACTACAGAGGAAGTATAAGTTCAAAGGTATCTTCATGAGGAAAAAGCTCAATAACAATTCTATGATTCTCTGAAAGGTTAAAAAATTAAATTTGACCTATCAAGGGGGCGGGGCCTAGGTTGGAGTCTATTGGTTGTTGCTTCTCTCTGAAACTACTCAACCGTACTAAATCTACAGTAACAGAAGTTTGACCTACTACATGAGCAAGGGGGCGGGGCGATTGCTACCCGCTGATACTCTTCAACTGATCTTACTAAACCGTACTAAATCTACAGTAAAAATTTGACCTACTGTGATCAAGGGGGCGGGGCCAAGTATGATGCCTATTGGTCACTTCGAAACTTACTACACAAGCTTCCATATTGAACCTACAGTAACAGAAATCTGACCTACCATGATTAAGGGGGCGGGGCCAGGGATGATGCCTATTGGTCACTTCAAAACTTACTACACAAGCTTCCATATTGAACTTACAGTAACAATAATCTGACCTACCATGATTAAGGGGGCGGGGCCAAGGATGATGCCTATTGGTCACTTCAAAACTCACAACACAAGCTTCCATATTGAACCTACAGTAACAGAAATCTGACCTACTGTGATCGAGGGGGCGGGGCCAAGGATGATGCCTATTGGTCACTTTGAAACTCACAACACAAGCGTCCGTTGAATAAATAATGAAAAAAGGATAGTTCGAAAAGAATCTTCTCTCTGTGATGAATACTGTTTTCGCAATCTGGGACAGAAGTAAAATGGCCAGAACAGAATATCCAATCTCAAAATAGAGAACAATCAAATGGTTGATGGTAGTAGAAGCTCTTGTGCAGTTATATTCTACCATTTTATACGAAATATGTGATAAACTAGCTATATCAAACTTCTTCTATATTATTATGCGAGCTTTTTCACCAGATGATAATTATCATGTTCAAATCTGTGCGATCTTGGTCGGAAATGAATTAGGTTGATCTTTCGAAAGTGCAAGCGACATTATTTCAAAAAATTCTGCCTTCTCAGGATCCGGATAGTTCTAGACACGTAAAAACGTACATTTCACGGGTCCATATCGCTTCTGGAGGGAGGTGTCGATCGTAAACCTACACAAAATCCAACTATTGTCTATGTTCGTCTCGCACTCTCCACTCGCCCCTCCTTACTCTCATTTGATGAACTTACGATCTCCTGGTTTTCTCATGACAGTTATCATTCAACACGTTATCTCCGTTCTGCTACACAGGTGTAGTGTAAAGGTAGCCCGCGAAATTCAACTGGGGATATAGCTCAGTGGTAGAGCGCTCCCTTAGCATGGGAGAGGGCTGGGGTTCAATTCCCCATATCTCCAAGACATTTTGCTGTTCGGAGACGCCGCCCCCTCCATCAAGGTTAGAATCTCTGCACTATAGATCCAATGTATTAGTTTCTGGATCTAATCTGATTTTTTTCGGATCCAATTTGAACTGCTTTTTTTGCGATAGCTCAGTGGTAGAGCACTTCTCTTGCACGCGAGAGGGCTGGGGTTCGATTCCCCGTACCTTCAAAATCATTTGCTTTTTCTTCTCAACCGAATCGGATGTTTATCCAAGACCCGCGCCGACATATGTCAGAAACAACAAACATTTTTGGCTCATTTGCATACGATGTTGTCCCATTTGCTGCCCCTCTTTTTAATCTACCCAATCATAGCTACAGTAACTGAAGGTACAGTAACCAACAAGATTCAATTCGTCCCGAGACCGTATGGATTCATCACGCAGAAAGGTACTAACCCGACTCGATGAGAAAGATCGGACGATTCAGATGAGCTGGAGCTCCGCGATCCAATGTATCAGGCACCATTTTCTGTCCAGAACCCGAGACGACGAAAACACGGTGACTGTACTGATGAACGAATCCGCAAAATAATGCATGAGGTAAATTTGTCGCGGACCTGCCGCGGGTTTCGCCGATTCACATATCTAGCAAAAAGTGTAACCGATTTCAAACTCGCGGCAGTCGCATTTTTGTAAACTGAGTACGGTAGGGTCGGGACTCTCACAACGAACAGTTAGATCTTTGTGGATTTAAATTATTATTCCTACTTTCAGTCCATTGAAATTAAAGGCGCATTACTTAATCGTTCATGTTTTTCGAAGCGAAACTGCTACAGTACTAAGTAACCGATTTACGGAGGTCAGACTTTTTTACAGGTAGAGGAAGATATGTGCGATTTACTTGATTGAGTAGATCAAATTTCATTCTTTTTACCTTTTTCATCCGTCACAAATCGCAACGGAAAAATGTTCGAAGTAGGTGAAACTATCGTAGGGAACAATTCGAAAATAAAGAGGGAAGTGCGCTCCACGTAGCGTCTCGCAAAGCGGTTGCTGAGCGGCTATTATCACTTATCTCTGATCCGCAGTGTGCTGGACTCTTCTAGAAAGATGTTAGAAAGTCGATTTTCAAGATCATACTAAAAATGTGCAACCTAATCCCATCAAGAACAAATCACATACATCTAAGTAGGCCACTTGGAATTGAAAATTTGACCTCTATTCAGTGAAATTTGTGATGAAAATCACTTCAAAATGAAAAAAATTCTTGTTTTTTGAACTTGAGTTTTACCTGTGCACATATCTAGCAAAACGTCTGACCGATTTCAAACGCGCGCCAGTCGCATTTTTGTAAACTGAGTACGGTAGGGTCGGGACTCTCACAACGAACAGTTAGATCTTTGTGGATTCAAATTATTATTCTTACTTTCAGTCCATTGAAATTAAAGACTCATTACCTAAAAACGTTCTTGCATTTCAAGGCGAAACTACTACGGTACTAAGTACCCGATTTACGGAGGCCAGATTTTTTTTACAGGTGGAGTGCAAATAAATCAAATTTTTAATAAAAAAACGTTTCATTAAAACCTGGCCACCTTCATTCCCCGATTCCAGAGCATGTCCGAGGAAGGGATGACGTCATCAAGAAAATCGATCCATTCTGAAGTTACAGCTGAGTATGAAGGCACATGGAGTATTGTATGTGCCCATTGCGCATTTTCTTACCTTGCCCATACAGATGACTACTGTATCCACAGTAGATACGGTATCACTTGCTTGGTTTACAAGATTTCTGAATAAACTATATTGATTTTCCAAAAGACTTCGTTTGGAATAAAATTTGTGAAGTTAATTTTTTCCTCGAAAAAAATTTTTTTTTCGTCCCTTGCATCAATGAGGAAATAAAACGTGGAGACGTGAAACCTTATTTCGAGGCGGGAATTCAAAATGATCAGTAAATGTTAAAACGCAAGGTTAACTTTTGATCTACCAACGTTCCCACAATTACAAGTCCCGGAAGCCAAGCCCACCGCATCCACTACTTAAGCTTTGGATTTCTTTATATGTACTTATTAACCAAACTGTCCTTGTGATACAACATAAAATTACAAAATTTTCAAGCGTTCAAAAATGAATGCACAAAGTATTCTCCTGGTCATAATTTTTCCTATTTTCACCCTAATGGTTCAATTTCGCTATTTCTCACAAGATATGGTACTGCGCGGTCGACAAACACAATTTCAAGTATTCCAAAATATTCATTATTTCTGTGAAACGTAAAGTTCACTTTCTCAAGAATTTCATGAAAATCACTTTTTTGACCATTATCAAAACTACAAAGAACACAGAAAACGGAACAAACAAAAATTTCTAACCATTGATTATAATCATGTCAAAGTTTCTTCATCTAATAATAATAATTCTAGTCTATGATTCTGGGAACGATTTGTGATTCTACAGCAGAATATGTCTCATTTGAGGTTGGGGTTCCTCGAATCATGAAAAAAGGTGGCACTCTTTCACTGAAACATCCTGGCGCACGCTGCGAAAAAGGAATAAGCCGATACAGCCGCTCTGCAACCGCGTTGCAAACTTCTCAGCGGAGCACACTACCCTCATTATTTAATTTTCCATTATTTTTCCTCGTTGCATCTCTATAAACGATGCGGATTGTTTCCAAGATTAGTTTTTCTTACTTAAACATTTTTCCATTACGATTCGAGAATCTAGGATGAAAAAAAGTAGGAAAAATGAAAAATTTTCAAACTACAGTAAAAATTGATCTACTCTATCAATTGAACCGCCCCTTTCTGGCAATTTTTTCCTGAAACAGCTTTTCCAGTTTATGTTTTCTAACCATGAAATCAACAAAAAATGCACTTTCCTCGAGACAAAACAAAAATTTTGCGAAACATAAGAAATGTTGATTTTCTTTTCTTCATTCCATCAAAATGTTGGTTCGTCGGCTGCCTCGATTTGCTCAACTGTAAGTTGTCCCATTAAAATAGAATCACTTACTACTCCAAGTCAATATCACAAAGATAAGACGACTCTTCGGAAAACCTGTCGCCGACCCACCGCGGGTTTCGCCGTTTAAACTTCCCAGACGAACTTTCAACAGGGAAAATGCACTTTTCAGATCACTCCGTAGTTACTCTCGGGCAAGCTACATTCACGCACAAGCCAATGTTCCGCTTCTTTTCGAGGTGGAAAAATAATCAATAAATCGATATCGTTTTTTTTCAGACACTCGGAGACAACCTCAGAAAAGCGGCAGAAAAAGAACCGAACAAAGAATTTCTGGTTTTTCAATCTTATCAGCTCAGGAAGACGTATTCGCAGTTTTATACCGATGTCAGTTGGTTTTTTGAAAAAGCAAAAAAAGTTTCACTAGCTGGGATCGAACCCTCGACACTCTGCTCCAAGGTGAAACCTCTTAACCACTATACCAGAGACTTCGAAAATCTCTCTCAAAAAAGTTTCACCAGCCGAGGTCGAACCCGCGACCCTCTGCTCCAAGGTGAAACCTCTTAACCACTATACCAGAGTCTTCGAAAATCTTTCTGAAAAAATGTTTGATCCAAAACCAAACCTTTCTTGAACTTAACCATGTATTCCAATCACTAATACGGATGAAAAACAGAAAATCATGAACTTTTCGAGAAAGCAAAAAAAAAATCTCTTACGGATCCGAACCCGCGACCCTCTGCTCTAAAATGAAACCTCTTACCAACTACACCAGGTATTCCAGTCTCGTCGACTTGCCGCAAGTCTTCTCGCTCTTGGGCTCAAGAAAGGAGACCGTGTAGCTGTGTCCGGCAACAATTACTACGAATGGGCTGTATCATTTTATGCAAACGCCATGGCGGGATTCATACAGGTAGGAATATGCACAGTTTGCATAATGGGCGTGGCTTACCAAAGTCACTATGGCGTTCCGAAGTAATAGAGCCATACGGTCATCTACTGAGAATTCAATTTCAAGTGGAAAGTGCGCACTGTTCGCATTATGGGCGGGGCTTATCGAAATCACTACGGGGTTTCATAAGACGTGCTGACAACTTCCGGTTAGACAACTGCGCACCGTTTGCAAAATGGGCGTGGCTTATTGAAATCACCACGAGGTTCATAAGCCGTGATGACAACTTTAGGGCAGACAACGGTGCACGATTTGCGAAATGGGCGGGGCTTATAAAACTCCCGCGAGGTTTTATGAGTCATGATGACAACTTTAGGACAGAGAACTGCGCACTGTTTGCGTTTTGGGCGTGGCTCATCGAATTCACTGCGGGATTTCATAATATGAGTTTACTATTTTAGGTCAAAAAGTAAAAGTGAAAAAAGTGCGCACCGTTCGCAATATGGGCGGGCTTATAAAGTTCTCCACGAAGTTTCATAAGACGTGATGACAACTTCAGGGGAAGACAACCGCGCATCGTTCGCAATATGGGCGTGGCTTTTCGAAATCACTACGGGGTTTCATAAGACGTGCTGACAACTTCCGGTTAGACAATTGCGCACCGTTTGCAAAATGTGCGTGGCTTATCGAAATCACTACGGGGTTTCATAAGACGTGATGACAACTTTAGGGCAGACAACCGCGCACCGTTCGCAATATGGGCGTGGCTTATCCAAATCATCACGGGGTTTCATAAGACGTGCTGACAACTTCCGGTTAGGCAACTGGCACCGTTTGCAAAATGGGAAGGCGAGCTGATCATATTCTAACGGGACACTTCAGGTCAACATCAACCCTCATTATAAAGCCGATGAACTTCGATTTGTACTGAACAAAGTCAACGTCAAAGCGATAATCACCCCGAAAAAGCACAAACGAATCGACTTCTACAACACCCTGATGGAGATTGTTCCAGAGCTGGCGAGAGGAAAACCTGGAATTGGGACAGTCAAGTGTAGAGATGTGCCGTCACTGGAACATGTCATTTGCTATGGTTCGCAGGAGTTGGTTGGGTGAGTTACTAGAAACTACAAAAAATACGAGAAATACGATTCATACAGTATCGAAACTGTCAAAGAGATGTTGAGTCGGGGGAATCGGAGAAAGTACTGAAAATCACGAAACAGTACAAAAGAGACGAGAAACTACGAAAAATACGAGAAATACAAGTCATACTGTATAGGAAAAAGTATTACAAAATACGAAAAATTACAAAAAAAGCATAAAAAAGACGGAAATTTAGGATAAAAACAAAAAATACAAACTCAGATTGGATCCAACCACATCTAGTTTGGGAAAAACTGGAATCCAATCTGATTTTTTCTGGATTCAATCAGAGTTGACTTCTCTGAGAAAAACTACAAAAAAATTCGAAAAACCGGAAAAATAAAAGAAATTCTTTTTTTTCCAGTGGCTGCTGGTCTTTCGAAGAACTTTGGTCAAATCCTGGTAGCATTGATTTCAAGCGGCTAGACTCCGCTGAAAACCACGTCCGTCCGGACGATCCAGTGGACATTCAATTCACATCGGTGGGGGACGCGACGCTTGACCGCGATGCATGCAAAAATCCTATTTTCAGGGCACCACAGGCTTCCCGAAAGCTGCAATGTTAACTCACAATAATGTCAACAACAACGGCTACTTTGCTGGGCTCCGTGCCAAATGGGACGAGGGGGTGAGTGCGGAGCGGTCGCGGCGCGGTAGCGAGCGGTCTTGGGCAGATACGGAACCTCGCGGGCGGTCGCGGGCGGTCACGGGCGGTCATGGCAGGTCCCGGGCGATCTCGGGCATATACGGGCATTAACGGGCGGTTGTTGGGCGATCACTCAGTGATGACGTCATCATTTCCAGGAGCATCGCCTCTGCGTCCCTAACCCTCTTTTCCACGCTTTCGGCTGTATCGTAGGGCTCATCGGAGCTTGTAACCATCAGCAAACCCTAATTGTACCGTCAATCGCCTATGACGTCGAGAAGATCTTTCAGGCAATTCAAAACGAAAAGTGAGTCAAAGGGGCGGGGCTAAGCAACTCTACCCATTCTTCAGGTGCACATTCATGTTCGGAACTCCGACTATGTATGTCGATTTGACGGCTTCCTCGATGCTCGAAAAGTACGATGTTTCGTCACTACGTGGAGGATTCATAGGAGGCGCACCTTGTCCTCAAGCACTATGTGAAAAAATGGTCAACCTGCTGAATATGAAGGTTCGTGCGTCCGTGGTGTAGTGGGCAGTAATTTTGCTCGTCACCTTGCTGGATGAGGATTCGGTCCTGGCTTCACTTTTGCAAACTTTCACAATAAGCAATGAGGAAACACTAACGTCATTTCTGTGAACTGTTTTAGAAGATTGCGTCGGGTTAGTCTTAAAAATTGAAACACCTAGGTTCATCCATCCGATCTTTGGGCACACTGACTCGGGGTAGTCGTAGATTCGGGGTCTGGAATGTTATCAATCAAGTTACCTATGGAATGCTTGAGATGTGTCATTTTGCTGTTTTTCGGGCACATTGACTAGGGTCAGGCTTTCCATGGCATTTTATCAAACAAGCTATCGTTATAATGCTTAAGATGTCATATTGAAACACAAATTTAACTTTGCCGTTTTTCGTCCAATCGTTTGGGCACATTGACCTGGATTAGTTACAAACTTACAGGATACCATGGTTCTTTACGGTTCTACAGAAGTTTCTGGTGCTTTGACCATCTCACCACTCGAAACAAACACTTTTGATCGGATAAAAAACGTCGGAACGCCACTACCTCACTGTGAGATGCTAGTGGTGAACGAGGATAACGTCGCTGTTCCAAAGGTGAGTGAGGGGCGGAGCCAACTTATGATATGCTAGTAGTGAAAGTGGGCGTGGTCAACCAATGACTGCCAGACGGGAGGGGCGTGGATATCAAATGGCAAAAAATGAGTTGGCAATTGTCAGTGACACGAATGATCTTTGGGGGAAAAGGGGGCGTGGCTTAGTCAGTTATGGGCGGAGTCAAGCGGTGACAGGTTGGTGAGAGAGGCGTGGTCGACCAATGACAGGCTAGGGAGAGGGGTGCGGCTATCCAGTGAAAAATAATGACTTTAAACAACTTGCAAATCAATTGTCAGTGAGACAGAAGATCCATGGAGAAAAAAGGGGCGTGGCATTTTATGGGCGGAGTCAAGCAACCACAATTCAGGGAGAACGTGGCGAGCTCTGGGCTCGCGGTTTCGGTACCATGCTAGGATATTTCGCAGATGAGGAGAAGACCAAACAAGACTTGACTGCGGACAAATGGTGGGAATTTTATGACTACTCCAAGTCAACATGCACAGATGGGACGTCTATGAGAGTAGCTTGCTCGCCATGAAATCTAATTTTATAACTAACCAAAGTCATCCAGCACAGACCAGACTGTATGTAGAACTGCTCGAGCAAGTGGAACTCAATTTTATGCCTACTCCAACTCAACGTGCACAGATCGGACACTTATTTTCAGGTTCCACACGGGCGACACTGCAGTCATGAACGAGGACGGAACTTTTTCCATTGTCGGGCGAGTCAAGGACATGATAATCAGAGGCGGGGAAAACATCTATCCAACCGAGATTGAGCAATACATCTTCCGTATTCCGGGCATCGCCGATGTGCAGGTGAGCTCTAATGAGAAAATCGGGTCTGGCGCGAATTCGAATATGGTAGACACTAATCTCTGTTGGGAAAACCATAAGTCGTATTGAGAAGTACAGACGCGCTCTAATGAGAAAATCAGGTCTGGCGCGAATTCGAATATTGTAGACACCTATCTCTGTTGGGAGAAACATAAGTCGTATTGATAAGTGCAGGCGCGCTCTAATGAGAAAATCGGGTCTGGCGCGAATTCAAATGAAGTAGACTCCAAAAGTATCTCACGATAAGGAAAATGCGCTGCAATGAGAAAATCTGTTCGGCGCGAAATTTGAATTAATATTCTCAAGAAGTGCAACTGCGCTCCAGTGACAAATCTTCCTTGGTACCAATTCAAATGTCGACACGCAATTCACGGTATTACATGTAGGAAAAACAGCATAAGTAGCTTTAGGTGCAAACGTGCTCCATCTAGAAACCTCATTTTGCTGCCAAATTCAAATTTCAGGTCTTCGGAGTGCCAGACGATCGTTACGGAGAAGTCGTATGCGCCTGGGTTCGTGTTAAGGATAATTGTACCGAGAAGGTGACACCCGAATCGATCCAAGAATTCTGCAAGACTACGGTATGTGGGCGTGGCTTAGTTCAATAGAGCGCGATTGCAGATGGCTCACTACAAGGTTCCCAAGCACATCATGATCAAGGAGCAGAAAGATTTCCCAATGACTCCGTCGGGAAAAGTCAAGAAAAATGAACTCAAGTCGATTACCAAGAAACTTCTGGATTTAGAAGGAGTAAAGTCACACTTTGACGATGAAGAATGAATAAATCTGCTTTGTAATAAGCTTGATTCAAACAAAAATCTCAACCTTCTCTGTGAAATAATTAAAAAAGGGAAAAAATAATTCCAAGTGATTTTTTTAGGAACATGAATATTACCAAAAAAGTTGAAGAATTATAATTTTTTTAATTACAAAAATTCGAATGATTTGAAAGGAGAGAAAATCACCGAGAACAACAGAATAAAAACATAAGTTCAAAACATTTTTCAAAATTGAAATATCCTCAAAATTTAAATTTTATTGAAGAATACCCGAAAAAATAAAAAATCGATTTTTTTTAATTCCAAGTGATTTTTTAGGAATATGAATATTACCGAAAACAGTGGAAGAATTATAATTTTTTTAATTACAAAAATTCGAATGATTTGAAAGGAGAGAAAATCACCGAGAACAACAAGAAGAAATCATAAATTCAAAACATTTTTCAAAATTTAAATTTTATTGAAAACTGCCCGAAAAAATACAAAATCGAATTTTTTTAATTGAAAAAATTATAATTTCGTATACTTTTTTGGAAATGGGGAAAAATTATAACTTCAAATATTTTTTTTAGAATATCCCTTAAAGTCATCACACATTTCTCCAACAAAAATTCCATAAATACAATCTTCATTCCAAAGTATACTCGTAATTTACAGAAAATGAAATCAAAATGACCGGGATGATGTGAAAATTGGGTTTTATATGGGAAACCCTGGAAATTTGGGTTAAAACTTGGATAAATAACCTAAAAATAGTCAAATTCTTACTCAAGCCACACTTTCTTCACTGATCAGGCCGTCTGTGAACTTCAAAAAGTCGTCCAGGTTGGTGTCGATCAATCCAACTTCTTGTCCGTAGTGTCTTAAGGCAGGCGAGATGTTTCCTTTTGGAAAGACTTCATCACCGAGTTCCAGATCGATCCGGGACAGACTGAAAGTGTAAAATTTTAGTGTCCCATCTTTGTCATGTTTACTTGGAGTAGTGACAAATTTGGCGCACTTATGAAAACTTGAATTTTAGTGTCCGATCTTTGTCATATTGACTTGGAGTAGTGACAAATTTGGCGCATTTATGAAAACTTGAATTTTAGTGTCCGATCTTTGTCATATTGACTTGGAGTAGTGACAAATTTGGCGCATTTATGAAAACTTGAATTTTAGTGTCCGATCTTTGTCATATTGACATGGAGTAGTGACAAATTTGGCGCATTTATGAAAACTTGAATTTTAGTGTCCGATCTTTGTCATGTAGACTTGGAGTAGTGACAAATTTGGCGCATTTTGAAAACTTGAATTTTAGTTTCTGTTCTTTGTAACGTTGATTTGGATTAGGCATAAATTTGGCGCACTTATGAAAGTTTGATAATTTTCGACCGATCTTTGTCATGTTGACTAGAAGTTGACTTGGATTAGTCATAAATTAGCAGTATTTTGTAGAAAGCGATTCTCTAGGGTTCAAATGTAGAGAAATTTTTTAAAAAACGAAATGAACAATTTTTCATGTTTCAAAAAAGTTTTGAATCGACTTTTTTTTATTATTCGTTATTCATATGAAGTCAACCACTTCTAATTCTTTTATTTTTGTCAGAATGATCACTTCTTTTCCGTCCGATCTATACCATGTTGGCTTGGACTAGTCATAAATTTGACGTGTTTAACCGAAATGTCACGAAATAGAAATCCGTGTATGCAGACAAGGACTCTAACTGGCGCGCAATTACACACAATACAACAAACTGTCGTAGAATATTTCGGACACCTTTCTTGTCCGATCTCGGTCATGTTGACTTGGACTAGTCATAAACTTGGAGCGTTTAACCGAAATGCGACAAATCACCACAATTGCAATATAAATCCTTGTTCGCAGACAAGTACTCTAACTGACGCGCGATTGCACACAATACATGAAAATGTCGTAAAACACTCACATTCTCAACAGACTAATCGACATCAGCCTCAATTCTGCTTTTGAAAATCCGGCAATGTTGCTGGCGTTTAGACTGAAACTGCTGATTAACCTCATAAGAAGGTCTCTTCTGGTTCTCGACACGGAAATTTTGGTCTCCAGCTCCAGAAACCTGAAAAATGTTCAAATTTTCGATTGAAAAATGATGATATAGTGCGATAATCAACGAAAATTCTTCGATGAAATATCCTTTTTATCTCATTTTCAACAGAAAGAAAAAAATTTCTGTCAGGATTAATTGAATTTTCATTTTTCTCTGAAACAAATCCACCTTCAACAATTTTTTTTACTTCAAAATTGTCAAAAAAATGTTAAATCACTGAAAATTACTTTTTTTCGTAAAAAAGTTGGATACTAGTGAATTATTCAATGAAAAACTTAAAAAATCATTCGAAACTATTGAAAATTTCGATTTAACAACTTTTTCACTTTGAAATTGTCATAAAAACATTGAAAACCGAACTTTAATGGAGAGCTTTTGAATTTTTCTCTGAAAACTGATAATATCATTCGAAAATCAACTAATCTCTACCTTTTTCCGAAGAAAAATCTCAAAAAACATGAAAATCTCACATCGGTCTCAACATCTTCACCAGGATCGCTGTCCGTCGCTCAGAGATGTCAAACTTGTCAGTGTCTGGGAGTTCAACAGCAGCCTGAAACGGAAGAATGACACCAGAGTCGCACCATAAAAGCACCAAAACGGCACATGTTTGTCACCAAAACGTCAAATTTCTGTCACCAAAACGCCACATTTCTTTCACCAATACGCATAAAGCTTTCGACTCTTTTCAACCTAGGTAAATCATGAAACGTCTTAGAAGCACCAAAAGGAGGCCAGAAGGGCACCAAAACGCTACATCTCTGTTACCAAAACATACCCCAGTTTTCGACTCTTTCCCAGCTAGATAATTCATGAAAATGGTTTCCATTTCTCCGGCCGCCGGTCGTGCTCCTTCAACAACCATCTTCCTCGTTCCAGTCGAGACCCAACTTGCGAGAGTTTCCTTCACCAGCTTCATTTCTTCATTATCCACTGTCGACTTTGGCTGCTTTTTGGTTATTTCGAGATTCTGGAAATTTTGTGTGATTATTGATTGTTTTGAGTGTTTAAACTTCAAAAAAATAAAAGTCGTTTTCAATTTTCACTCAATTTATCTTTTAAAAAAAGAGACAATTATTCACAATTTTTGTCGTTTTTCAAATCAGAATTTCGCAAAAAAATTCTTTGATTTACCTATTTTTCTTGAAAACATGAGAAATATTCACAATTTTTGATGTTTTCGTGATACAAGTTTTTAAAAGTAACTCTTTTTCGCAAAAACATGAAAATTATTCACAATTTTTGATCGTTTTCAGTGTCAGAACTTCAAAAAATCTATTTATTTAAATTTTGTCCAAGAAATTGACAATCATTTTTTTAGAAGAAGAATTTCCAGATTTAGCCAAACAAAAGTGAAAATTTCAAAATTTCGAGAAGAAATGAATTCAAATATTTTTAAAATTGAAAAAAAGTCGAAAATCTCACCATAAACTGAGAGGTCAACAAATCATCCGTAGAATTGATTTTTTCAGCGTTCTGACACTTTCTGACCGTTTCTGGATCCATTGGCATCGGGTCTATCAGAATCGCTTTTTTCATTGTCGACGGCTTGCCGTTAGCGTACTTCTTTCTGTTGAAAGGGAACCAACAGTTTCTTATTTTCATTTTCGATTCGTATACTCTTTTCACTTACTCCATTCATTTAATTCAGAAACTTTTTTGTTGTTGTTTTACTTGGATTAGTTCTCTCCAAGCTGCACGGAGTGAAACTTTTCAACGAAATTCGAGAGCGCAAAAAATATTGTATATCCGCTTATTCTTAACATTAGACGAATTAAACTGAGTAGACAACGATTTCTTTGTCACCATCATTTTTATCGAAATTTATCTCACAAAAAAACAAATTTTTGACAGAAATCAGATTTTAGAAATTGAATATAAAATAATTCGAAAGAAAATCACAATCCCGTGGTTCTAAAATTTCAGTTCGTTTCAGCCAATCACTCCAAAACATCAAATTTTGTACAGAAAATTACCTCAATCGTTCCAAAATTTCATCTTCCTCTTTTTTCGACTTTCTCGTTGGCAAATTTACGCCCTTTTCAGCTTTTCGAGGTTTCTGAACATGAAAATCAACAAATTCTAGTGAATTTTACCTTCGGAGTTGGAATCTTCTCGGAATCATTTTCTTTTTCTTCGACTGGTTTCGACTCCATTGGCACGTCCTTTTCGGTCAGTTTGGTGACGTCGAACTTTTTCTCTGAAATATTTTTTGAGGAGAAAATAATATTTTCCTTTATTTTCGTTCGAAATCTGAAAAGAATTGTCGGTTACATCTTAAAGAAGTTGAAAATGTTGAAAAAAAGTGTGAGAATAATGCGAAAAAAAAATGTATTTTTGAACAAATTTCCTACTAGAAAAATCATATTTTCTCTGTTTTCATGTTTGAAGCTGTCATCCCAAATGAATTTTAGTGATAATTCTCAGTTTTCATGTTAAAACTGTCATTTCGACTGAATTTAGTGAAACTTTCAGAACAAAAAACATGTTTTTTTTCAAATAGAAAACAAAGAAAATGAAAATCTCACCCATTCTATAACTCGCTTCCCCGCACATCCAGAAAGGCTCATCGAACAACTGAGCTCTAACATGGAGAGAGCTTTGGAAGCAACGTTCGCTGCAGAATTTATCTCTTTCACTACAAGCTTCATAGATCTGAAGTTATGTTTTAATTCCGTTCCGTCTACTGAAAACTCACCGCTTTACTCTTCCTATCAATTCTGAACTTTTGCTGGCGAGGCGGTGGCCGTTTCTCTCCACAAATTGGCAAACCGCAGACTTGCGCAAGATAGCGTTCATCGACCATCTCATCCCAAGAAATGGTATGAAGATAATGCAACTGAAAAATGATCTTACATACAGTCATAAGAGTCAAAAACTCACAGATCCATGCAGATGGTCAATTTCCACAACGTCCGTCAGAGCTTCAATAACTTCATAGACCTTAAATGATGTTGAAACTTTGAAAGTTCTTGAAAACTCACTTTCTTCCTGTGCTGAACTGCCTTCGCAATCTGCTCAGGGTTCATACCAGCCGTGTTGAAGTCCATTTCGTGCAAAGAGCCGACAACAAGATTTTGAAAATTCGAAAAAATAAAAAGTTCGAACTTTTGAATGCGTCAACTGGAATTTCGGTTCTTATCTTTCTAGGTCATGAATTTTGATTTTATTTTTAAAAAGTAATTTTTCTCGTTTACATGATTACATCTGTTAGTAATCGCCCAGGAGTTGTCGTATAGTAATTTCTAGGTATTATGTGACGTTATGCTGACACTCTTTTCCTACTCTGCATTCGAAAACTATTAAAATATAAATTTATATATTTCAAAATTCACCATTGCATAAAAATATCATATACACACTGTATGACCAAAAATCGCAAAGTAAAAATTTTTGTGTCCCAGATTATTTCTTTCTGCTGTAGTGTTCAGTGCTCAGCTCTCGGAGAATTTTTGCTGCCTGAATATATATTTTTTAAAATTTAATTCAAATTTATTACCTGCTCAGGGCTAGTATCTCTCTGTTTCTCAGCGAAAAGCTCATATCCAGCTACGTACTTCGGGATAGTTGCGGATCTAAAAATAACTTATATTTTTCTTCCCCTTACAGTATCCTACCGTAATAGCGGTGGATAAAAACTAGCGTGAAGCTGCCACACCGGTTCCGCTTGCTTTGCCCATTTCCCGGTTGGTGAACTCGCCCAGCCCATTCCAAACGGAAATTCTGTCTAAAAATAGAAAAAATTTTTTTTTTCAAAATAATTTTTCGAAAAACTGGTTTTTGTTACAATAATTTATTCGAACGCTTAGTGAATTTTGTTCCTTTATTCTGAAAATATAAATCGGAGAAGTTCAATTTTGAAAATTTTACAAATCATTTTTTTAATTTTTTAAATTTTAATTTCGGTCAAAATAACATGTAATTAATGTCAAAATAACATGTATTTAAATTAATGAATCAAAATCGATTTTTAACCAAAAAATTCAATTTTCAATTTTTTTAAAATTTTAAAGCTCTTTTCAGAAATAATCTATCTTCCCAACAAAACCAAAATTGAATTTTTCAAAATCATTTTCAAAGAAAACCAACCTCAAACACATTATCGTACTTGATCTGTAGTACCAACAGAATTTCCGCCAGGTCGTCTAATTCAGCCTCAGTCAAGTCAACATATCTTCCAACAGTTCGATTCGGCAGTAAAATAGTTTCAAACGGCCAAAAAGCCCAAAATGGAACGAGCACGGTCCACGACGTGTTTCTCGCAACAATTCGCTCATTTTTCTCAACTTCTGACGTGAGGTAATCGACCAGCATTTTGCTGTTCTTCTTCTCGAAGTATGCCTGGAAATACAGTATCATTGACTGTTGTCCCTAGCCTTTTGGTTAAGACACTAGTTTGCCACCTAGAAGTAGGAATGGGCATATTGCCAATGATTGGCAGTCGATTGGCAATGCCTCTTTTCCATTGCCAATAGCATCGGCAGTCGGTTGGCAATGCAATTGACTTGGATTTTGATTTCTAGACCTTCTTGACGTAAAAGATGGTGTTATAACAAACTGCATTGCCAATCGACTGCCAATGATTGGCAATATGCCCATGTCTACCCAGAAGGCCACAGTTTGATCCGGCTGGGTTCTTGCTTTTTCTTCTTAATGATTTTGATGATAAGAAATTCGTCTTCTCAATGATTTTTCATATAAAATTGAAACATTTTTTCCGAATTTTCCTCATTTTTTACACGTTCGTAATAGAAAAACCGAACCGTTTGTGTTGCCAACTTCTTTGCTGGAATTGTGGGCAAAAAATCCGAAGCCCAAAGTTGTCCATGTGGATGAGGGTTCGAGCATCCAACAGCTTTCCCGCGGTTTTCAAAAATCTAAATTGTTTATGAAGAAAGTATAAGTGTTAAAAATTACCTGTACCCAAGAATACTTTGGCTCCAGCTCCAGGTATTGATTCTTCCACATGTTGACTACATCGCGGACCTGAATTGATGAGTTGAGCTGTTTAGAACGTGATTATTTGTTTGTGTAAAAAAACTTTCAAAAAATGTCGTCCAGATTGAGTCAAGTCTGCATGCACCAATGCACATAAGACAACCAAATGTCGTCACTCATTGTTTTTTTTAATTTTTCTTTCCCAAATTCTTTTTTTTCATTGAATTTGTTCATTCTCGACATTTTTCTCCGCGGTTTCACTCCCACTCACCTGCTCTTTGCTCATTTTCGCCATGGTCAGGTTACTGTCGGGATGATAACAGATAACCTTACAGACTCCGCGAATTTCTTCTTCTTGAAACAATCCTGAATCTTCGGATTTTTGTTCAGAATTCTCCCCGGCGAAATCGGTGAAAGACGGAAAATCGTTGTTGAACACATGAGTCGCGGTGTAGTCCGGAGTTTTCTGAAATTATTTTTTTTCTTCCAAATTTTGACCAAAAACTGGTACAGTTCTATCAAGAAGTAGTGTATAGATGAAATATACGGGAAAATATTCTATTATGGTTTTCCAGCGAATTCTCTCAACTTGAATGAGAAACATCAAAATCACGATAAAATTAGACTACCCTATTTGAAATTGACTTTTTTTCAGTTTGAAATCAAACTCGGAATTGGAAAAGTACCTCTCCATTAGACCTGATCCCTCCTGGTGCTAGAGGATTGATTTTATCAGGCTTTACTCTCTCTTTTTCTCCATCTTTTGTTGTAGCTCCTTGCCACGGGCGATTGACTCGATTTGAAGCGACTATTACCCACTCATCGAGCAGCGGATTGTATCTTCTTGTATTGTTCTTGGACATGCTACAGCTGTCAAATTGATCTCCACAATTCATTAAGATACGGAATTTTTGGACACAGTGTGATGAAAAGAGTACACAGAGAGATAGAGAGAGAGAGAGAGAGAGAGAGAGAGAGAGAGAGAGAGAGAGAGAGAGAGAGAGAGAGAAAGAGAGAGGGAGAGAGAGAGAAAGAGAGAGAGGGAGAGAGAGAGAGTGAGAGAGAGAGAGTGAGAGAGAGGGGGGGAGGGAGAGAGAGAGAAAGAGAGAGAGAGATAGAGAGGGAGAGAGAGAGAAAGAGAGAGGGAGAGAGAGAGAGGGAGAGAGAGAGGAGGGAGAGAGAGAAAGAGAGAGAGAGGGAGAGAGAGAGAAAGAGAGAGAGAGGGGAGAGAGAGAGAGAGGGAGAGAGAGAGAGAGAGAGGGAGAGAGAGAGAGAGAGAGAGAGAGAGAGAGAGAGAGAGAGAGAGAGAGAGAGAGAGAAAGAGAGGGAGAGAGAGAAAGAGAGAGAGAGGAGAGGTATAGAGAGAGAGAGAGAGAGAGAGTCATCAGATAGAAGGAACTAACTAAACAGGAAGTGACCTTCATCGTTATACTGACCTAGTCAACCGTGTTTGGGAGGAAATTTTTGCAAAATCCGATGGGGATTGAACCCAGGTCCTTCGGTAAATATCAAAATCGTGCTCGGAAACTGCTTACATCCTTCTCATTTTCTAGGTAAAATCTTCGTCTCAACGCTTTCTGCCATGAAAAAAACGCACAGGAACAAGATGATATTCATTAAACAATCACATTAATATGAAATTAAACACGTAGTGATCAAGAAACGAATAAATAAAAATCAAAACTGTTGGAAATTATCAAAAAATGGGTCAGAGCGAGAAAGACAGCATTTAGGAGCTAGGGTGGCAGACCAAAAGATCTTCAATTTTTAGGTAAAAAACGTCAACAACTAGTTTGGTGATGCTTTCGCTTCATGATAGTGGCTTCGTTATCTGATGGGAGGTACCAAATGGTGGTCAGTTCGTAACGAGATGGTGACCTGTTGGTGGCTTTTCTCACTACTTACCAATAGGTCATCTTATGGTGTATACCAACTGGTGTCATAATGGTAACAGAATTGTGATCAGTTTGTAACGGGTTGGGGACCGAACGTGAATTAGAAATTTTAGTTGCGGTGTCCAGTTGGTGACCATTTGGTGACCCATCAAACACGACGCCAAAACCATCGAGAGAGGTTTCAAAAAATGTTCCATTTTCTAAGAAGTCAAAACAAAAAAGACGAGAAATGGCAAAAAATACAAGGAAAATGAAAAAAAATCACTTCATTTTCATCTGCTTCATCTTTGGCTGTTTGTTCTTGGCTTCACGTTTCAGTTCTTTTGCCTGAAAAATGATGTTCAAAGATTTTTTTCGAAGAAAAAAGTGTCCTATCTTGGTCATATCGACTTGGGTTAGTCTTGATTTGTTCGTGTTTCAAGAAAAATATTTCACAATACAAATTTTGTAAAAACTACTGAATTCTCAGTGTGTGTACATAATCATTCACGGATACAACAAACTCGTTTTTCAGCAAAAAATACAGATTTATGTGACTAATCCGAGTCAACGTGATTCAAATCATAAAAAAGTGCTCGGAACAAATCAGTTTCAGTTGAATAAAGAGCCACTAGAGGCGTTGTCTGATACGTTCAAAGAAAGCTTGACTCAAATCTTACAAAAAATGGTGACCGCTTTAGGTCGGACACTTGGAAACCACCTGTCTGATACATTTCTGAAGATAATTCCGAACTTATGACTAATCCAAGTAAACGTGATGCAAATCTTATAACAAAAATTGTTAAAATTACCTCAAGTCTTCGCTGTTTGTCGGGATCTTCTTCTTCCATCAACTTCTGCTTGCGTTCTCGAGTTTTTTCTTCACGACGTGCCTAAAAATCGATAATATTGATCAATTTTTCAATCAATAGTTCGTCGCGAAGATTCCTTCGCTTTTTGTTAACTACAA
This sequence comes from Caenorhabditis parvicauda, assembly GCA_963978915.1. NCBI lineage: Eukaryota > Metazoa > Nematoda > Chromadorea > Rhabditida > Rhabditidae > Caenorhabditis > Caenorhabditis parvicauda. The sequence goes on from OZ022252.1 coordinate 3,741,720, forward strand.
AAAATTTGAAAAGGTTCGCATTCTCTATAGATTCTTCTTTTGCCAATAAACCATGGTTTATTAAACATTTAACCGATTTTTATTATTTTTTTTGCATTCCTAAAAATTTATTTCATGGATTCGTATTTTTTACGAACCATGTAAATTTATGTTTTTTAACCAAAAATTTCATCAAAATTCATGTTTTTTTCAAGTTTTTATGCCCTCTTTTCATTAATTTTCCTTCCCAAACAAAACCTCACCTGGGCAATTTCCTGTCTGTAAGCATGAGCGGTCTTCTGGAAAGCTTCTTCAAATTCTTTTCTCTTTTTGTCAGCCTTGAACTTGGCTTCTCTGCTCAGACGGACTTTTTTCAGCTGAAAGACGTTTTTTTCAAAGACAAAATAATATCTCATTCCTCCGGCTATTTTGGGCAGGATTAGTATTATCCGATAAACCGAAAGTTTAGTTTTGCTTCTGAGATGTGAAAATTGTCGAGAAAATTTCAATTTTTCACCAATTCAATAAAGGTGATAAAACTTTGTCTACTGCCAACAAGTGGGCGTGGCCCACTTCAAAGGCTATTGGCCTTCTATGCAGAAAAAAAAGCTCACCTTATCTACCAGATACAAAATCAATGAGAACAATTCAGTCAAAGCGTCTGGACTGTTGTTCAACTTCGACAGATTGAACGAAGCGAGGAGCACGCGATTGACTTCGGGCATCTTGGTGAAGGTTTCTCCTCTGAAATGATTTTTTGTAATCATCATATTTTTTGTGAAAGACTTCGAGAATACTTTCTATTGTTTCCTGCTGGAATAAAATTATTTCTTCATTTCCGGATTTCCTTTTCGACTTTTCTGCATGGGCGGAACAAAATTTGCTTTAAAAAAAATAAGATTTCTTTCGCGAAACTTTCCACCTTCTCAATTTCATATCACGTCAGCGAGATATCTTAATCATACACTCAATAGAACTTCCTTTTTGAACGCCGTTATTTACGTTTTTAACTACGCTGTGTAAAGAAATAATAGCAAACTCTTATGGTGTCGATTCTACAGAAAAAGTGTGAAACTGAGTTTTATAATGATTTGTGACAGTTTATAACAGTCAAAAAAGTTTTTTCAGCTCCTCAGCATAAAAAATGTACTTCCTGCTTTCCAGCCAGCTAACTCTAGGCAAGACCATGTCTGATTTTTTTTCAATTTCCTGACCTTTAGTTAATCATCATCCATCGTAAAATATCAAAAAAAAAGTTATAAATCGGTTTTAATTTTGAAGGACTCCAGAAAAAAAATAATGATTTGCTATTATTTCTTTACACTCTGTTTTTCGTCGTTCGGGGCATAACTCTGGAACCTATTGACGAATCTGGATGTATTTTTCAGAAAAGTTGTGGCTTAGTGTCCTTACAAACTTTTGTTCTTCAAGTTTTCATGATTCTCTAAATTTGTCGAATTATTTCAGAAAAGGACGCGTTTGCTATTATTTCTTTACACAGTGTACATCAACCCCACTCAAGGTATCTACATATGCCAATTCACTTCCGTGTCTTATCAACAAACAAATACTGTTGTACGGTTTTTTCAAACGTGTCAGAATAATAAACTCGAGGGGTCTAAAAGTCTACTGTCCGACCCGGAACGGTCACCCTCCTGTCTCACAAGAAGATTCAAGATTTCATTTTTTTTAAAGATTTTCAGCGAGATAAAATATTTCAAAAGTTCCATGCAATTTCCTGATTTCTGCAAGATTTTCACTTCAAGAGAAAAATGCCTCTCTTTTCACCTTCAACATTTCAACCTTAACCATAAGTGGTTATAACTTTGTAGCTGATCATATCAAAAGTTCAGATTGTTTCATGAAGTTTGATAAGAGATGTGTCCGAAAAAAAACAACATAAGATTTTGTCCGATATTGTAAATATGTTTTAACTCTCTCTCTCTCTCTCTCTCTCTCTCTCTCTCTCTCTCTCTCTCTCTCTCTCTCTCTCTCTCTCTTTCTCTTTTAAAAAGAACAAAAACTCACTCGGCCAATTTTGGTCCAACAAATTGATCAGAAATATGAAGGAATTCAATCTCTTCTTCGTACTTTCTGAACAGAGTCACGATTGCTGGCTCCAAAACTGTGTAGGCGACTTCGGCTTGCTCAGCGAACACTGTGAAACTGAAAAACTCAATTTCATGAGAAATTTAGGCTTTTTCTCATTTTTTGAATATTTTTTCGATGAACGCTGAGAAAATGAAAATACAGATTATAATTTTTTGCACTGATGCTTTCTTAAGTCTTTTGTTTCTTTCTTTTGGTTGAAAAACTGGGTGATTTAAAAAATATGATTTTAACAATAACTACGATTTTTAATTGGAAAACCGAAAATTTCAATTTACATAATTAATTTTTCGAAAATTCGTTCAAGCTGGAAGTTTCCGATCCACGCCGTCACTTGACAACGCGAACAATGGATCTCTCAAGTAAGTAACTATTTTTAATAAATATATTTTCCGTATTTCTTGACAAACGAAAAAAGATTATTTTTTCAAAAACATGTGTTTTTCACAAAGAAAAATGTTTTAGCTTTTTTGAGCCAAAATCCTAAAAAATAAGAGAGATTTTCAGTTACAAAGCAATATGTAGCCATTTGGACACATTTTTTCACATAAAACTTAGGTCATTTCATTTTTTAAATCTAATCTGTTCCCAGGATGTCATTTTCACTTAATATTCTTCAAAAAAATCACCTATTTGGAATATTGAACTGCGCAAGAGCCGACTTCTTCTCCGTTGTGAAGGTTCCAAGGTCAAGCATGTCCTTTACTTGTCTGTTGACTGCTTTCTTCTCTCCGATGCACAAAATTATCGGGTCTGCGTCAGCGTTGTCAAGGGAAATTTTGACTGTCAGACGGTCGTTGATCGGCCAGATAAACTCCATTACACGGCTCACCAGGTCTTGTCTTTTCAGCATTTTCATCTGAAATTAGTGTCTACCGCCTATCTGCCAACATAAGCAGAAGCTAATATCTTTACTGGCAGAAAAGTTATGAGAACTAAAAATATGACCTCCGGGACACCACGATTTGAGCGTAGCGAAAATTTTTGTTGTTTTTCGAAAATCGTCATTATGAGTAGGTACATTACCTTTGTTGGGGGATGACATGAAATATTTTTCCTTCCATACCCAGACCCTTGGTATATAATGGTGGGTACCACTTTCAAGCCAAAAATTCGTAACTGAACATAAATAGACCAGTGCCCCAGCAGCGCTTTTTCGACACAATAATGCACAATATTTGCTTTCTTACTTATACTCTGTGATCGTAATACTGATAACAGTTGGCTGAAAATAATAAACTCGCGATTGTGTCAGCTCAAAAGAAAGTTACTAAACAGAAATTGACTTTCAGTGTAATTCACATCCAGATGTGTTGAGCTGGTCAAATAATGAACTTTTCATGTAGAAAATTTTTGTGCGTTTTTTTTGAAGCGATATTTTAATTTTGAAAAAATGAATTTTTTAATGCTGTGTAGAGCCATTTTGACCTCACCTCAGTGAAATGTTGTAAAGATGTTTTAAAAAATGAAGTTTCAAGACAAACTCTTGAATGAAAAACATGATCTTCGCTTATTTTTGAAAAAGTGTTGAAATGTTAAAGTTTCCACTCTATTTAGACATAAATATTATTGAATCTCAAAAATTTACCTGAATTTGCATGTAGTTCAGGTTGATTCTTCCACTGCACCAGATGGAAAGAGATGAATCTGTTTCTCTTCTGAGACCCTCGTTCTCAGGTACTTCATTGATTCCATCATCGCCGACCTGGAAATTATCCTCATTTCCGCTGTATGTCTTCGTTAAAAATGTCACATTTCAATTCTCGTTCCAAAAAAGAAAAATACACAAATTTTATTTTAAAAAAAGAAATTAAAACTGATCTAGTAAGGCTATAGAATATTTCCGAGTCTTTCGTCTTTTCAACTTCCGTTTCAAATTTTCACTTTCGTCCAACTCTGCTATGGGCGAATGATAGCGCAGATTTTATGCTAATGAATTTATGTGCATAATAAATAGGGACGATACGTTCGTAAAAATATAGTGCAGTACATGAGGATACTGAATTGTGGTTCTAGACTGTTTTTTTTCATTCTAACTTAAGAATACTTCTACCAAGAATAGTCCAGTCATCAGATATGCAAGAGACAGTGAAAATATGTGATAAAGTATTTCAAAACCTCTTTTAAAGTACTTTCTCAATTTTTGCAGTGATTTCATCATAGTAATCACTTGAAAGAAATCTTATACTCAATGAACAGGTCTTCAAAAAATGATTGATCAACTTTTTCGAACAGAAAAATCCAATTTTTGAAAAAAAGGTCTCAAAAACAAGGCAGAAGTCAATTTTCAATATTTTCAACATTTTTGAAGGTATCCAAAATGATAAACCCTTCTGGAACAAGAATTTGAAAAGTTCAAGACTTTTTGTAGATATCCCTTATTTTAATGAAAAACTCACTAATGCGAACTGCTTCTCCAATAGCTCTTTGCAGCTATCGAAAGCTTGAGTTGCAATCTGTTGATTCATCGTCTTTCCGAGAACATAGTTGAAGAGATAGATGACGATGATCACAACCACAATGCCTTCAACTTGATAGGAAGCCCAGTTCGAGCGGAAGTGAGATGGTACCTGTAAAAATAATGTAATGACTCCAAAAGATACCATGTTATATGGAGACATTTTCGAAATCAATCAATTCTCAACTTTTTACTTGCTTCCTCATTACTTTACAATCTCTTTCAAAGTAGTTACCAACCGTTTTCAAAAATTTTCCAATAAATACGGTCGATTCTAGTAATTTCCAATAAAAAACAGTATCATATAGACAACGTACGAGGAACTTTTCACTCAATTGAATACTCATGTTTTAGTTAATTCAAAAGACGGAATTCAATATTTTCCCAAGTATAGTAATTTTTCGACCTTTTTCAAAGATTTTTGAAAAATACAATTGGTTTCAGTATTCTTTAGACCGTTCCGGAAAATACTGTCGATTTTAACATTTTCAGTATGCAAATTCTCAATGGAAAATCTATGCTTTGACGGATTAAAAGATTTAAAGGATCAATGGAGAACAAAAGATGCTCGATCAACCTGTCTAGAGCCTATAATGAAAGGGTAAGCTAATGCTAGGCCCAAAGTTTTTTGCTACCATCAATTCAATGACGTCTTCAGGTAAAATAACTCACATCAGCAAACTTCAGAGGTTGCGGTGGTACATCCTTCTTATCCTCGTCATCTGCAGCAGGCTGTTCATCGTCGGTAACACCGAAATCGTCATCGACAAAGTCATCCTGTGAAAATTATAATGACTCCAGAAAATGAACACAAAGCATGGAAACAGAACTCAATCTTTAAAAAAAACTTACAGTCTTTTTGACATCATCCGCTTGATCAACACTAGCAGTAGGATCTTGTCGTGGGGCATCTTCCAAGAACTGATCATTTTCATCCTGAAACAACTAAGAGTTAGAAATACTTTCTTAAAAAGACAGAAATCGGAAATCTCTCAAATCAGCAAAAAAAATCACCTCAAACTCGGCAAATTCATTATCATCAGCTGGGACGGCATAAGTCGGCAGAAGACTTGCTGCTAACAGCAATAGAATGAGTGAAATCGGTCTCATTCTGATGTGTTACCCTGAATGATGAAATTCGAACTTGGACGTACTAAAAGGTATACTGAAATCAATAGGAATGAATTAACACTAAATTCAACGGTCAAACTCCAGTAATCTAGATAGAGCACACATTCTGACGTGTAGGGAATGACCGCTAATACGAAACCAACTGAACTTACACGTAGGAACGAAGAACTACAAAAAAGAAAAATAATTTTAAAATGGATTTGAAACGTGCTGAAATGCTAATTTTCGAATAGGGCGGGGTTTCAAAATTTTTATTTTTTATTTTTTTCAAATCTATAATTTTCCTTTTTCCATTTTCAGATATGGAACTCGGTACTTTGAATGCGTTGGAGATCCAAAGAGAGAATCCGAAAGAACTCATGCAAGTTTTGAAGTCTCTTTTACAAGTCCACCAAGTTGGTTTACTCTATAAAGACGAATTTCAATTAGAAATTTTTGATTGCTACTGTTTGCGCCTCATCTAGTGGACTTCGGATAACAGTAGATGATGCTCATAGTCAACAGGTACCCGACTGTAATTTGGAGTTTAAAATGAACTTATTCTAGGCTTCAGCCTACTTCACATCAAGTTGTTTTGCCGATTACACGCTTCGAGGTGCAGATGTCCAGTTTCGCGTTCCGATACGAACGTTAGTGGTATGATTTGACATCTTATTTCTGAGACATGAAAGTTCAGGAATGCCTCGGAATCTCGGAAAACCCTATCAACTCGTTCAAAATTATCTATCAAGGTAAAATGCGTGTATTTCCTGTTGATTTAAAGCTTACAGGAGTCAATGAACCCGTGAGACTGCTTATAGAAGAACCAGAAGTGCTGGTAATCTCAGCAAAGATTCATTCTCTCATGCCAGAAACGGTAATTTGCTGGAAAACTAGCCTTTTGAAGTCGAAAAGTTATTTTTTCAAAGAATTTGTTACCTTTTGTTTCAGCTGCTTGACTTCGATTTTCAAGAAGACCACATTCTCGCCAAATGTAACATGAAAACGAATGCGCTAAAAGAGGTTTTCAAGGATTTCGACACGTCGAGTCAAAGCGTTCAAACTACAGTCAACAAGGATGGGATTAGTTTTTCGACTGATGGAGAAACCGGAAAATGCATCGTGAGAGTTTTATTTGAGGATAACTAACCAAACGTTCAGAACTTTTCCGCAAAACACGAAAAGTTGAAAACGAATGAAAAAATTAGTTCAAAATCTTCAAAATTATTCTAGGGTCAAGAGTATTAGAATATCTTTGGAAAATGAACCCGCGTAATACCTTTCGACATCAAGAAAAACTTAATACTTTCCACATAGTTTCCTCTAGCTGTAAAAAAGTCTGGCCTCCGTAAATCGGGTACTTAGTACCGTAGCAGTTTTGCCTTGAAATACAAGAACGGTTTACGTAATGAGCCTTTAACTTCAATGGACTGAAAGTAAGAATAATAATGTAAATCCACAAATATCTAACTGTTCGTTGTGAGAGTCCCGACCCTAGGGTAGGCCTACCGTACTCATTCTGCAAAATTGAGATTAGAGCGCGTTTGAAAACGGCCATGCTTCTAGCGATATATGTGCTTTCCTGAAACATTAAATAAAAACCTGTTTTTTTAAATTTTCACTAATTTTTTGACTTGAGGACACTCGAAATAAAAAATGTTGCATAAATACACGGAGTCCTAGAAAGATGGGAGTGAGGAATTCGTAAAAATCCGTGTTCATGACGTCATGTAATTATCTCCATCTGCAATCTGCAGCCAACAGTAATTTCCTTTTATAATAACCTTAGGTTAGGTTGGAAGAACAACGTTTGTGAAAAGCCAACTCTTGGATACCCAAGTACACTGTGAAATTGACCATTTTATGATGAGTCAAATTCCTCACTCACGTCTTTGTACAACGGCGTCATGAATACCGATCAGTTTGTCAAAACGTACTTTTGAAAATATATTTCTCGCGAAACATGAAAATAAATTAGGCAAGACTTCGAAATATTCGATAAAAAACAATTTTCCAGATTTTGGAACGCTTTCGCCTGTTAATTGATAGATTCAGACCTCAATTCCATCCGACTCAATTCAAATAGAAAAACTCGAATGTGAAGAAGAAGTAACATTTCACTACCGGAAAGCCTTCATAAGTCGCATGAGCTCGGCACTACAATTAGCCCAGAAGGTGAGTATCTGGCAATTTTCTGAAATTTGCAAAATATATACCGCAGTTTCTAGTAATTTACTTAGGAAAGGATGAGGTATTTACAAAAAAGTCCAAAATAAATCATTCTTTTTCGGTAATCATTAGAAAAAAAACAGTCTTTTTTTTCAATTTTTTACCGTTTTCTGTAAGTAACAGAAAATATAGGTTTTTCCAGAAATGTCCAAAAAATTCTTTTATTGGAAAATTTTTTTTAATATCAAAAATTGCTTGTTTTCAGTAAGTTTCGGAACAAAACCTGACAAATTTATTTCAAATATAAGGAAAAATACAAAAAATCTTTCGACCCCTAAGAGGTCAAAAACCTACCGTATACACCTACAGTAACTACAGTAACACCTACAGTATACACCTACAGCCGATCTCTGGTGGTTTCGTGCCAGATAGGGAGAGAAATAAAAATGAGTTGCGTTTGTGGAATCTGTATGGGTGCAAAAGACGGGGCATTGTGGGAACTAGATTGATCGTAGTAGGTTGTGGTACTGCGACTGATAAGCAGGAGGGGCAAGTTGTTTATATTGTAAAGCACAATGGTTACTGTCGCGGTCAACCGCAGAGAGGAAGGATCAAAGTTCACATATTAAAATCGGAAATTTTGAGTGCATCAACCTAATATAACAAAAACTACACAAAATTCTAAGGAGGTCAAAAACCTACCGTATACACCTACAGTAACTTCAGGCATCCCTGTGCTTTGATAACCGCGGCGTTCTCAGGGCTCAATTCAAAGTTGAGTTCAAACTCAGCGAATGCTGTTACATCGAGTTTTATGTGAGTTTTTCGATTTTTTAAAATTTTATCGAGTTACTGATAATAAAAAAATACAATTGCACTTTAAGATAGTTCGAAATTTTTCAATTATTTTTCTCAAAAATATTCATTAAAAAATATTTTTTGAAAAATTCAACTTCGATTTTTTCTGTAAAAATTTAATTTTTTTTGCGAAAAGTAAGTTAATTCTGCAAAAGAATTCAAAGTCAATTAAAAAACATTTAAAATTATATACTTCTGCAAAAAATAAAATTCAATATCGAAAAAACTACAAAATCTTATTTTTCCGTTACAGACAATCCCTGACGACGATTCATACGACTGAACTTTGCATGAGAATGAATATATTTATGTAAATAAGTAATAAAAATGTGGCAAATTGTTGGCAATAAGGTACTACTATTATACATTTGAGCTAGAATCTGGGTAAAACGGGTGCATTGCTTGGGGAAAAAGCAAAAATCAATTTCCCCGGGGTGGGATCGAACTTGTGCCTCCTGAACAAGGACTTCGCTTGATAGAAAAATCAATTTGCCTGTTCGTCGCGAGACGCACGCGAGATAATGCAAAAACAAATTCTCGTGGCCGGATCGAACCAGCGATGCACGTAGGGGTGAAAAATCCTACACAAAGTAGATTTTGGGATTATGGCACAAGAAAAATCAATCAATTAGTCTAATATCTACATTACGCGTTTTGTTTTTTGCCATCTGGAGCCGGAAGACGTGCTTCCAGCTTCTCCAGAATCTTATTGGCACAAACCGGAAGTCGGGTTCCTGGACCGAAGACCAAAGCAACTCCAGATGCGTACAGCTGGTCGTAGTCTTGTGGTGGAATGACTCCTCCGGCGATCACCAGAATGTCTCTGAAATCAGAAGTTTAATGAAGGAACATTGATGAGGCTGCTTTTTTCTGTCCTATCTGGCTATTGGAGACACGCTGAGTTGGGATAGTGTTAAAATGTACCCAGCACATACTCTAAAACATTTATTGCGGTCATTAGCTGTGCATGCAGCTGGGCATAAGGCTGGTGTGAAAAATAGGTGTGTGTATTAAGCTGTGATAGCTCTGAACGATGATGAGCTGGGCATTGGGATGTGTATCAGATGGGCACTGGGTGGGCATAGGCTGTGATAGCTCTGAACGATGATGAGCTGGGCATTGGGATGTGTATCGGATGGGCACTGGGTGGGCATAGGCTGTGATAGCTCTGAACGTTGATGAGCTGGGCATTGGGATGTGTATCAGATGGGCACTGGGTGGGCATAGGCTGTGATAGCTCTGAACGATGATGAGCTGGGCATTGGGATGTGTATCAGATGGGCACTGGGTGGGCATAGGCTGTGATAGCTCTGAACGATGATGAGCTGGGCATTGGGATGTGTATCAGATGGGCACTGAATGGGCATAGGCTGTGATAGCTCTGAACGATGATGAGCTGGGCATTGGGATGTGTATCGGATGGGCACTGAATGGGCATAGGCTGTGATAGCTCTGAACGATAATGAGCTGGGCATTGGGATGTGTATCGGATGGGCACTGGGTGGGCATAGGCTGTGATAGCTCTGAACGTTGATGAGCTGGGCATTGGGATGTGTATCGGATGGGCACTGAATGGGCATAGGCTGTGATAGCTCTGAACGTTGATGAGCTGGGCATTGGGATGTGTATCGGATGGGCACTGAATGGGCATAGGCTGTGATAGCTCTGAACGTTGATGAGCTGGGCATTGGGATGTGTATCGGATGGGCACTGAATGGGCATAGGCTGTGATAGCTCTGAACGATAATGAGCTGGGCATTGGGATGTGTATCGGATGGGCACTGGGTGGGCATAGGCTGTGATAGCTCTGAACGTTGATGAGCTGGGCATTGGGATGTGTATCGGATGGGCACTGAATGGGCATAGGCTGTGATAGCTCTGAACGATAATGAGCTGGGCATTGGGATGTGTATCGGATGGGCATATGGCGTGTACTGGGTGGGCATTAGGCTGTACTAATCGGGGAAACCCGCGACAGGTCAACGCAAGGATGGAATGATACAGCGCGCACATTTGATCGGGTTAGCTTCGCATCTCTCTTCGGAAGATGTTGAGCAACTATGATCATCTGATCATGGGATGCAAATCCCACCATTTTTGGAACTAGCGAGATCTACATCTCCATGATCATCTGATCATGAAGATGTAGATGATCATCCGATCTACACCCCCATGATCACCTGATCATGAAGATGTAGATGTAGATGATCATCCGATCTACATCCCCATGATCATCTGATCATGAAGATGTGGATGTAGATGATCATCCGATCTACATCCCCATGATCATCTGATCATGAAGATGTGGATGTAGATGATCATCCGATCTACATCCCCATGATCATCTGATCATGAAGATGTGGATGTAGATGATCGTCCGATCATGAGGACGTAGATGATCGTCCGATCATGAGGACGTAGATGACACTATTTTTGTTCTGGCCTACGTTATAACGGCGAGGGTTACTTGTTATACCGGCGAGGGTTACTTGTTATAACGGCGAGGGTTACTTGTTATAACGACGAGGGTTACTTGTTATAACGGCGAGGGTTACTTGTTATACCGGCGAGGGTTACTCGTTATACCGGCGAGGGTTACTCGTTATACCGGCGAGGGTTACTCGTTATACCGGCGAGGGTTACTTGTTATACCGGCGAGGGTTACTCGTTATACCGGCGAGGGTTACTCGTTATACCGGCGAGGGTTACTCGTTATACCGGCGAGGGTTACTTGTTATACCGGCGAGGGTTACCCGTTATACCGGCGAGGGTTACTCGTTATACCGGCGAGGGTTACTCGTTATACCGGCGAGGGTTACTTGTTATACCGGCGAGGGTTACTCGTTATACCGGCGAGGGTTACTCGTTATACCGGCGAGGGTTACTCGTTATACCGGCGAGGGTTACTTGTTATACCGGCGAGGGTTACCCGTTATACCGGCGAGGGTTACTCGTTATACCGGCGAGGGTTACTCGTTATACCGGCGAGGGTTACTTGTTATACCGGCGAGGGTTACTCGTTATACCGGCGAGGGTTACTCGTTATACCGGCGAGGGTTACTTGTTATACCGGCGAGGGTTACCCGTTATACCGGCGAGGGTTACTCGTTATACCGGCGAGGGTTACTTGTTATACCGGCGAGGGTTACTCGTTATACCGGCGAGGGTTACTTGTTATACCGGCGAGGGTTACCCGTTATACCGGCGAGGGTTACTCGTTATACCGGCGAGGGTTACTCGTTATACCGGCGAGGGTTACTCGTTATACCGGCGAGGGTTACTTGTTATACCGGCGAGGGTTACTTGTTATACCGGCGAGGGTTACCCGTTATACCGGCGAGGGTTACTCGTTATACCGGCGAGGGTTACTCGTTATACCGGCGAGGGTTACTTGTTATACCGGCGAGGGTTACCCGTTATACCGGCGAGGGTTACTCGTTATACCGGCGAGGGTTACTCGTTATACCGGCGAGGGTTACTTGTTATACCGGCGAGGGTTACTCGTTATACCGGCGAGGGTTACTTGTTATAACGGTGGGCATGCATATTTCGTCTGATACACAGCTAGTGACCGCAAAAAATGTTTTAGAGTATATAGCAAAAAGTCTGACCGATTTCAAACTCGCGAAAGTCGCATTTTCAAATGAGTACGGTAGTGTCGGTACTCTCACAACGAACAGTTAGATCTTTGTGGATTTAAACTATTATTATTCTTACTTTCAGTCCATTGAAATTAAAGGCGCATTACTTTTACGTTCTTGTATTTCAAGGCGAAACTGCTACGGTACAAAGTAACCGATTTACGGAGGTCAGACTTTTTCACAGGTAGAGAAAGCTATGTGCCAAGATTTTCATGAAAGCAATTTTCTATGAGTGAAATAATCTGATTCGGCTACTGGAGACATGTTGAGTAGGGGTAGTGCTAATTTTTTCGTGACATCTCTTTGAGAAAATTTTAGCATCGACATACTTTTCATAGATCAAACGAGAACTACAGTAATGAATTTTCACTACAGCTAGACAGGACAAAGATCAAGTTGTTCTATCTAGCTGAAGGAGACACATTGAGGTGGGTTAGTACTAATTTTTATAACGAAAAAAGAGCTATGTTAGTATTCACTCGACGTAAAACTCAAAACCTACAAAATCTTTCCATAGATCAAAAAAGTTACTGTAACGCTTTATATCATGAAAATTTCGAACCATATTCAAAAATTTTTCATAACTTCGTTTTTTTCCAAATTACTCATAATCAGTTTCAATAAATTAAAACGGTCCTTATACTACAAATCGTTTTCTGTCCATTCAACAGACGGAAAATATCAATTTTCACCGTATATGTAGTAAGAATGTGATGAAGTCAATTTTTTTCAAACCATATCCAAACTCGTTTTTTGTAAGTTTTTGAAGGACGAAACCGTTTTCTGTCCATTTTTCCCTTGGAAAGTTTTAATTTTCACTTTTATGTAGAGAAAAAGCTCACGGTCTACCCAACTTCTTCAACTCTTCAATCAGCTGGGGGATCAAGGTCAAGTGTCCTGCAGCAAGCGAACTGGCACCAATAACGTGAACATCAGCATCGACAGCCTGCTGGGCAGCTTCCGCTGGGGTCTGGAAAAGCGGGCCAACGTCGACGTCAAATCCAAGGTCTGCGAATCCTGTGGCGACAACTTTTGCTCCTCGGTCGTGTCCATCTTGCCCCATCTTTGCAACCATGATACGTGGTTGACGACCGTCTTTCTCTGCGAACGCCTTGACGCGATCGAGGGTCTGAAAATAAATTTTATTTTCTGTATAAGTCATTAAAATCAATAATACTTCGTGAATCGGTTATTAAAATAAGTTCCTGAAAAATTCAATTTGAGCGATCTTTTTTTAAATTACAAACACTCATTTTTTCCTGATTTTATTAGAGAAACATTGTAAAATATAGTCATAATATAAGTTTCGTTTTAAATAATTTTTCTGTATTGTTTTCATTCATCCAGTTATAGTTTGCACTTCCTTCATTAAAATGAGTTGAAAAGGGGCTTCGAAGCCAATTTAAAAGATTTTTTTTAAATTACGAAAACCCTTTTTTCAGATTCCCAAGATGACAAGGGTGAAACTTTAAAATATCTTCGAAATGTCCCAAATTTTACCTGTGCGATTTCTGTAGTCTCTCCGAACTCGCTCTTGTAAGCACCTGAGACCAGTCTGTTGACTGCGGCATGTCTGCAATCAGTGTTAGTTGTAGTGAAGGTAGGATTACTGTAGTTCTCAATTGATCTAGATATGTTCGAAAAAACGATATTCCGCAGTTACCTCATTGAAATTTTCACAAACTACTCAAAAAACAAGAAAAAAAGATTACTGTATGTCTGTTTCTCTACGTCTCAAATCTTTCAGCTCTATTCCAGGCTTCTTCATCACTTACAGTACCGGAAAATATTTTACTTCACTGTAAAAAAACTGACTCACATTTTTGAGTGTTGAAAAATCGTTTTTTTCCGTGAAAGTTAGGTTAAAACTTGAAAAAAAAATACCGATTAAGAATATATACGATACATTATTAACATTTCCGAAATTTAATCTGATACAAAATGAATTTGAAACTATGTCCAATACAGTACAATTTAGGAAATTATTCCGATACTGTATGAAATTTTATCCGATACAGTATACAATTGAAATTTTATCCAATACAGTCTGAATTCGACATTTCATCCGATACTAGATGAAATGACAATTTTAGTGAACGAATGCAAAAAGAACCCAACCTGTTGAAAACCTTCTCCAACGCATCCGAGATTTCTCCAACCGTGCAGCGCGCACGCGACGCGGCTACCGCCAGCTCCAACAAATTTCCATCAGCGCGTGCTCCTTCGGTCAGGGCGTTCAGAGCGTTCTCAGCCGCTGCCTTGTCTCGCGTCTCGCGGATTTTGTTGATTTTCGCGATTTGCTCTTCGCGAACCTTGGCGTTGTCGATCTTGAGGACGTCTACTTGAGATTCCTGAATGATAAAATTTATTGGCAACATCTCGAAAACCGTTTCGTGAACGCACACTGCGGTAAACGCAGTTGAAAAGTGTAAGCAAAGAAAATCGATAGAGTAGATCAAATTTCAGTTACTGTAGTTCAAAAAATTTTAATTTTTCTACTTTTTTTCATCCTAGATTCTCAAACCGTAATGGAAAAATTTTTGGAGTAGGTAAAACTATCGTCGGGAACAGTCCGCAACGTTCATTATGTCAAGTGAAACATTTATTAATGTACAAACACTTTCGAAAATGAAAGCGGAGGTCGGCAACGCGGTTCCGAAGCGGTTTTATTGTCTTATTCCTTTGCCGAGGTGTGGAACGCCTTTCAAGAGAATGCGCAATTATTATCAAAAAAATTGAATTTTTAAAATTTCAATTCGTGAAAAAAAAAATTTTTTTTCTTTCTGATGATATTGAGACTGCTCATTTGTAAAGTTTTGATGAGAGACTAAAAAAGAATTTATGTGAAAAATGATCGCACACTGCATACCAGGGATAAGTGATTTTTTAAAAACCTACTTCGACTTTTTTGTTTTACCTACTTCGATTTTTTACTCTGGAATGAAAAAAGGTGGGAAAATAAATTTTTTGAACTACAGTAACTGAAATTTGATCTACTATATCGACTGCCCCGTCCACTTTTAAACTGCGTTTACCGCAAAGTGCAGTGTGAAGGCTTGAAATTCTGAAAACTCTATTTTTTAGATTTTTCATTAATATAACATTCGTGTTTCGATATGATAATATCGAGGATTCTTACCTACGAGGTTTTAATTTTCCACAATATTCTGTATGAAATTATTTAGTTTGTTTTGAGTCTCAAAAATTATTCGACCCGTGCAAGGATCGAACTCCTGCCATATTCGGCGGTAAGAAGTACATCAAGCCACCTCTAACGTGGGAATGACAATGACTCGCCGCGAATCTGTGAGGTCTGAGTGGGTTCTAGGGTTTTCGACTAAGCTGAAAACGATAGAACTGGTTTCAAAATTGATGATTTCAATCAATGACTAACTCGAGTAAAAATATTAAAACGTGTTGTGATAGCTCCGAGTTTTAAAGCTGATCGTGGGGCAGTGTGAGCGCTTTTGACAAACTACTGCAATAGAAATTGGATCTACTACAAAAAGGGGGCGTGGCGATGCCTGGTGCTTATTGGTTATCGTACAACCATTAGGAGAACGTTTTTCCGACAACGCTATTAAAATACATCCGTTATCAGCTCACATGTATCGGTTCAATACAGTTTAAAAACCATTCGTGAGCTTTTTTCAATGTCCGCGCGTTGCTGCGCGGTCTAGACTATCTCAATTTTAAACAAAACCCCACCTGATCGAGACGATACTTGTTGACTCCGACGATGACATCTTTTCCTGCATCAATTCTTGCTTGTTTCTTGGCTGCTGCTTCTTCGATTTTCAGTTTGGTCATTCCAGACGCGACAGCCTTGGCCATACCACCCAGTTCGTCGATTTCTTTGATCACCTGAACTTTCATTTTTTTTGGAAATAATGGAATACTCTGGAAATAGTCTATCATTACGACAATTTTTCTCAGAAAAAATCTAAAAATTTTAAAATTCGAACAAATCGTGCTCTCACTAGGTTTTTAAAAATTGTTTTTTTAGAACAATTTTGAGACCAAACTTTGAAAAAAAAAATTTTCGCAAGAAGATTTTTTCACTTTTTCGTCTGGAATTTTCAACTTTTTTCACTTAAAATAATTTTCAAACTTATTTTTCTTTCTATCTTTCTTTTCAATAACGATTATTTTTGTTTTTCCAACTTTTTTCTCTTTTCTTGCAAAAATTCTTGAAAATTAATTATTTAATGATACGAAAATATCACGGAAATATGATATTTTTCTATTTGAAAAATTTCCGAATCAGAAGCAAAAACTCACAGCTAGAGCCTTCTCATAAATTTCATCAGTCAACGATTCCATCATGTAGGAGCCTCCCCATGGGTCAGCGACACGGCAGATTCCGGACTCTTCTTGCAGAATGATCTGTGTGTTTCTAGCGATTCTTGCAGAGAATTTGGTCGGAAGTCCAAGGGCTTCGTCGAATGAGTTGGTGTGCAGAGACTGAGTTCCTACAATTGTCAATTTTGGCAAAAGGGAAAAAGCAGACACGCAGACACGCAGTCATGCCCAGTAATTTACCTTTTATAATAAGCTTAGCTGAGGTTCAGAAGGCGATTTTCTTGTGTTACCAAACTCGGACCTTCACGAAAGTCGTTTTCCGAACCTCAGCTAAGCTTAATAATAGACAAGACTTGGGGGCATGACTGCGTGTCTGCTTTTTCCCTTTTGCCGTCAATTTTTTTTTAATAGTTTCAGGTCAGAATGTCAAAAAAGTTTTAACAAGAAAAAATTCGAACTTAAGTGAAAAAAATCAAAAAAGTTTAGCGGTTTCACGTCTTAACCACTTGGACACCGGCCTCGTGCTCGAAGGCAATTCACTTCTCGACTACCCTCCTTGCTTGGTTTCGCGTACGTGTTGTAGCTTTTTGGGTGGTCAATACAGCGGTTTTTGAGGACATTCAAAAAACGATTTCTCGGCCCAGAATCCAAGAATCATAGAAATATCAACGAATATATAGTTTTCAACTGTTTTCTATCATAAAAATATAGTCTAGCGAGGTGTAAAGTGATCTATGCACATGAAACCTACTTTTCACTCCGTTTTCAGCAAATAACTCTGAAACAAGGTCGACATAGCAGTTTTTGACACCGGTTCTATCATCTTCAGCGTATTTGAAAACCTTAGAACCCAGTCAGACCTTCCAATTTTGTGGGTTTTTGGTAGCATTCCCATGTTAGAAATGGGAGACCGTTACTGTAATATTTCAATTCATTCAGAGTGTTACTTTAGTGATTCGATCGAAATTGAGGGTACTGTAGGTTTTGATATTTTCAGAGGGTTATTGTAGTTTTCTGCTCTATTCAGAGAGTTACTGTAATATTTCGAACTATTCGGAGAGTTACAGTAGTTTGGATAATGTTTTTGAGGGTTCTTGTAGTCTTTTGATCTACTCAGAGAGTTTACTGTAGTTTTTTTTTAAAAATTTAAACGGAATGATACTGCGGTTTTGGATGTATTCAAGCGGGTACTGTAATAGCAGATATACAGTAATCAGTTCTGATATTGATTAAAATTGGGAAACATGATGAATACAAGCGAAAATCACCTCCAAACACCGACGCCATCGCTTCAATGGTGGTTCTGATGATGTTATTGTATGGATCTTGCTCGGTTAGAGACCATCCGGACGTCTGCGAGTGGGTTCGCAGCATCTCACTTTTGTTGCTCTTCGGATTGAATCTTTCCTTGATCAGAGTTGCCCAGAGGCGACGGGCCGCACGCATTTTAGCAATTTCCTGAATTTTAGAGGTTTTGAACGGGAGAAAAATCAGGAAAATTGATTTTACATTTGTTAGGTGACTTTCTTACGTCTAAAACTAAGACATTCAGGACCGAGCTTCTAGAGGGGGATATCTGTCGTAAACCTACACAAAATCCAAATTTTGTCTATCTTCGTCTCGCACTCTCCACCCTACCCTCCTCTCTACATTGAAATGGAGTAAAATTGAATTTTTAAGGTTTCAAACACTCCTGAACGTCTTCATACAACAGAGTTGACGGAACTTCCCATAGAAAAATTTGAAAACAGGAAAGTGAAAAAGTTGACGATTCGACAATGCTTTTTATCTAATAATCGGGATTATTACATCTGTCTGAAACGTACGATCTCCTGGTTTTTTCATGATAGTTATCATTCAACACGTTATCTCCGTTCTGCTACACACGTGTAGTGTAAAGGTAGCCCGCGAAATTCAACTGGCTCAGAGAACACGAGTTGGACTGGATCCAGAAAAGTGCCAACTGGATCCAGAGTTTTTTGTCCGTTCGGGACGAATTATAATTAAAAATGATCGCCAAGGTTCTAAAAACAATCCCTGCTTGTTTTGTGAAGAAAAAAATATTTTCAAGAAAGTTATGACAATTTAAAAAATTTTCGCTAGCTAGATCCAGCGCTGGATCCAGTTCGACTTTTTTCGAGAAATTCCGAGTGATCTCATTGCCCTTAATTTTATATGGTAAGTTATTATTTCGATGGGAATATCATTTAAAAGGAATGTTTTGTTCATTCCGATGTCTGTACGGTTTTTAAGAGCAGAAAAAATGAAATTTAAAAAAGACAAGCTGGATCTAGAAAAATGTCGAGCTGGATCCAGCCTGGCAAAAGCAAGTTCGACTGGATCCAGTAAAGTGCCAACTGGATCCAGAGTTGCACGTCCGATTGGAACGGAATATATATTAAAATTATCTATAAACTCCTGGAAGCAATCTCTGTTTTGTAGAGAAGAAAAATGCTATTAGAAACATGTCAAAGTACCGCGAGAAACAACTCAAGAACACTGAAGTCCCAACAGATATGAATTATACTAATTATTAGTCACTTTATGTTTAGAAATTTGCTCGTATTATGCTTTTATTTATGATAATTTAACCAGCTACCTTTTCTATTGCTGGCATTTGTCTGTTCTTTCTAATTATTATTATGATAATGTCATGCCAATGTGAAAACTTTTCGCTAGCTAGATCCAGCGCTGGATCCAGTCCGACTTTTTGCAAGAAGTTTGGAAAAAGCTCATTATCGTTAGTTTCTTATGGTAAGTTACTGTTTCTTTACGTGATAGTTATGTTCTTCTTATGTTTTTTTTTTCATTTTCATGCCTGTACGGTTTATGGAAGCACAAAAATTTAATCTTAGAAAATACAAGTTGGATCCAGAAAAATGCCTACTCGATCTGAAAAAAAATTTTCAGAAATCTAAATAGTTTTGTATGTAATACGACTGTATTACAACGATTTTTAATCTTAATATTATCATGGAGAAAGTTATTTGAAACATTTGAATTCTGCTCCAAAAAAGGTTAGTTTTATTGAACGCAGTTATTAAAATAAGTTTGTCATGCGCGTGTCAAGTGAAACATCGTATTTTTCCTTTTTTTTTAGCGTCTCCCACGGACTTAGCGTCTTTCAAGTTATTTTCGTTTCCTTTTGTTTTCTGTATCATGTACGGTATCATTTTATTATTCATCAACTTATATCATCTCTCAGAATACGGAAAATCTGACACAATTGTATTTCTCAGATTGTTGACGACTCACTTTTTGTCGATGTAGAAGAAGTCTTAAGACGAGATGGAAGCGTCTTACTGCACTCGAAATGGACTACGAAATCTACGACAGAATTGAAGCTTAGGACATGAGAAATGCCTGATGGATGTTGAGAAGTGATTGCACAATAGTTGAAGGTAAGAAAGAACGTGTTGAATGTTATAATCATGAATTTTAGGCGAAAAACTCTTATTTTGCTGTGACTTCTCTAATTTTCGAAAAATTGTTCAATATCGTATTTCAGACACGTCTCCTCCACCCGCAAAGAACCCAGTCTCAAATTACTGCTTCGATGTCGATGCGGAGTATCAAAGGCCCGGCGAGGTGAATTTTTATTCTTACACTTGTTTTATGCTACGACAAGTTCTCATTTAGGTATCTACACTGCTTCCTTTTTCGGGTCAACCGTGAAAAAACCAGAAGAACGCCATGGCAGAGCTGAGGAGGAAAAGAAAGAAGCTTGATAAGAAGAACGCAAGATCGCAGGAATTGAAGAAAGTTGTGAGTTCGATAGAAATTTTAGATACTGTCAGTTGTCGAAATTTCAGACTCTGCCAATCTTCTCGTCCACACATCTTGACATTTGCAAATGGAACGACAAAATCATCACGAGAGCCATGATTTGAACAGGTAAATTTTTTTCAGTTTTCTAAGAATACAAAAAAGGTTAGAAACGATTTTTGTATAAGAAAAATTCAGGTAGACTGAAACTCTTAGCCACTCCCAACAGGAATATTGGAAACGAGAGAAAAATCTATCAACGACTTTACAACTACATTTTAAAAGGTAACTTTAAAACATTTAACTTCGAAAAAATGACCAGTAAGTTTTTTAACAGATAGATTTGAAATTTCTACAAAGACTGAAATTCGAACGTTTGAGTTCACTCTAATAAAGAGAGAGGGTGAGGGTGAGTAATAGAGAGAAAGAAAGATAGAGAGAGAGAGAGAGAGAGAGAGAGAGAGAGACTGAGAAAGAAAAACTGAGAGAGAGAGAGAGAGAGAGAAAGGTTATCAGGCTAAATGACGAGGATTTTGCCGTAGTGAATTTTTGAAAAGATAAATTTGAAATTTCTTACAGAGACTGAATTTTAAAAATTTGAGTCCACTCTAGTTGCGCTGTGAATAGTGTAAAGCTTGAAGGAATAGACAGAAGCAAAAAGATCAAATGAGAGTTATCGATATTTTTAACGTTTAAATTTCAGACTTCTTGCTCCCGCAGGGAAGACTCCAGAACTTGAAGATGAATTTTCAACAAAACTCAGAGTTACAACTTGCGGAAGATCAAAGAAATCCTCAGAAGAACCCTAAAGGACTAATCATTTACTGTGATTTAAATAAATATATTGTTAATTATACATGTTTAGTGAAGAGAACTAGATCAAGAAAACTGCCTACTGGATCCATAAAAGTGCCGACTGGATCCAGAGAGTTCAGCTGGATCCATAAAAGTGCCGACTGGATCCAGAGAGTTCAGCTGGATCTAGAAAAGTGCCAGCTAGATCGTGCCAATCGCTGCCCGACTTTTTGTGGATCCAGCTGGCACTTTTCTGGATCCAGCTGGCACTTTTCTGGATCCAGTCCAACTCGTGTTCTCTGAGGGGGATATAGCTCAGTGGTAGAGCGCTCCCTTAGCATGGGAGAGGGCTGGGGTTCAATTCCCCATATCTCCAAGACATTTTGCTTATTGTTTTAATGTACATCAAAATCTCACCATGTAGAAGTTCATGGAGATTCCCCAGAAGAAGGACAACCTTGGTGCGAATTGGTCAATGTTCAAACCGGCGTCGAGTCCGGTCTGACAGTACTGGATTCCATCTGCGATGGTGAAGGCCATCTCGAGCACAGCATCGGCTCCAGCTTCCTGGAATCATGTTTTCAAACTTCAAAGAATCAATAAAGTCAATCGATAAACAACACATTCAATAGGGATCTCGAATTTTAAAATTTTCAAAAATGAAGCGATTGATACTTCAAATTTCACAATCAATAAGGATTTTGAATTATAAACTTTTCAAAAAAGAATGGAAAAAAATCAATAAAATCGATCGATACTTTTAAAATTATTCAAATTTTCTTCAAACTTTTGAATTTTGATAATATTTTTTAAAGCTCAAAAAACAAACAAAAACAGTAGGAAATTTTGAAAAACAAGGATTTTGAAAGATGGGAAAAACATTTTTAAAAAATCATCATAATTTTCACATTTTCATCTTGCTTCGAGGCGAATATTCAGAAAAACCAACGGAAACAGTGAAAATTCTTCACATAAATAAGAAATTGCGATTTTTGATATAAATAACAAATCCAACCTGCATGTGGTATCCAGAAATCGAGATCGAGTTGAATTTTGGCATTTCTTTACTCGTATACGCAAAAATATCACCAATGATTCTCATCGATGGCTCTGGCGGGTAGATGTACGTGTTTCTGACCATAAACTCTTTGAGAATGTCGTTTTGGATGGTTCCTGGAACATCACCGTTTAGGTACGTTTCAAGCTGGAATTATGTACGTTTCATTACTACTAACTCCCCAATCAGATCTTTTCTTTCTCGTAATTTTACAAACTTATTTTTTGTGAAAAAACGCACAACTGTCTTGACCGAAGCTGCTTTGAGAAAAATCTTATTACAAAGCAACGTTTTAAGTTCATAACTAGATATGGACCACCGATAGAGGTAATGGACGTCATCAATAAAAGTCTCAGAATTTCTCACTTTTTCCTCTGGGTCAAGTAAATGCGAAACGAGACCGCGAGTCATAAATCGTTTTTCCTTTTATCTTTGACGACATCTCAAGTTTCAGGCTTAGGTTAGGTTCGAAGCACTAGTTAGGTACAAAGCTGAAATTTGATCAGAGTTTAAACTAGATTACCACAACAAATGTTGCACCTTGTAAGAAAATGATTTTTGAGTTATATAATTCAGTCTACTTTTTCGTATCAAGTTTCAAATAATTCACAAACTGGAGAAGGACCACCCACCAAGTAAATGAAAATCTCACCTGAAAGCAACTTCCTATCGACTCCTGACTCTTCCGCAGCAACAATGTACATCGCGAGAACTGGGATGACAGCACCGTTCATGGTCATCGAAACGGACATCTTCTCCAGGTTGATTCCATCGAAGAGTTGTTTCATGTCTTCAACCGAGTCCACGGCGACTCCAGCCATTCCAACGTCTCCGAACACACGTGGATTATCGGAATCATAACTGAAACCGATGATTTAGGTTTGAATTTCTAATATTTGTCGACTTTTATTCAAAAATATTTAATTTTTAAAGTTTTCACACCTCGGCAAAGGCATAAGACAATAAAACCGCTTCGCAACCGCTTTGCCGACCACCGCTTTTAGTTTCGAAAGTGTTTGTACTTTAATAAATGTTTCACTTGACGTAATGAACGTTGCGGACTGTTCCCAACGATAATTCTACCTACTTCAAACATTTTTACGTTACGATTTGTGAATCTGTGACGAAAAAAAGTGGGAAAAGTAAAATTTTCTGAACTACAGTAACTGAAATTTGATCTACTCTACAGATTTTCTTTGCTTACACTTTTTAACTGCGTTTACCGCAGTGTGCATTTCTCCACACTGCGGTAAGCGCAGTAAGAAAGTGTTGAATCAAGCAACGAGGGGAGGCGACCAATAAGCAGCGAGCACAAACCCCGCCCCATTCGTGAATCCTACATTGCCGTGGATCAAATTACAGTTACTGTAATTTAAAAATTTTTTTCTCTGGCGTCTTCACAAAATTCATGATGAAAAGCTAGTTACGAAGGAAAGTGTATACATGATTTGCAACTTTTCAACAACAATTGGCGAAACAAATTCACTTGTTAACTTGAGCAAAATAAGACAGATGAATGAAAAAATATTGATGTGCGAACGCGTCCTATAGTGGATGTGAGTTCAATATCATTTTCGTGCAACGCGACTAATAGATGACGACCACATTTAGCTCGGTGTGTTCTCTAGACATTTTTTAATTTCCAGAAAGAATAGGGGGAAACCGCAAAAGGGTTAGCGACCTGTAAACTTCATTTTTTTATTGCAGGGATATTTAGAGGTTCATTTCTTGAAAGCAATTTTTGAATATTTTTAGTTTAATGGTAGGTTTATGAATGGGAATCGATGAAAACGGTCATAAACTTTTAGTTTTGAAACTGTAATAATTAGGGGTCTAGTATTAAAAAATTTAAACAAAAAACGAGGTCCTAAAAAGTCGCCTGGGGCTCTTTTATTCTCATTCAAGCTACAAAAAACATTTTCAAAGACAAATAATCAAAATCTCACCCTCTATGCGTTGCCAGATCAAAGGCAACAGAAAGACCTTGCTGCCCTGCTTTGATGTTCTCCTTGTAGAACTTGTTCGACTCCTCTACGGTCGAGAAACCAGCATACTGTCTGATGGTCCATGGACGTTGGGTGTACATTGTTGGGTACGGTCCTCGGGTAAAGGGAAACTGCCCGGGCAACTGGAAGTTATAATAATAATATTATTATCCTTCACCCACATTTTCGTAGAAGCTGATTTTCGCGTGGTTCCTTATTGATTTCTATGCGCGAGGGTTTAGACCTTCGAAAAAGTGACTAGAAGTTCTCTGCTTTTTCAAAGCCAAATTTAAATCTGACGATTTGGCGTGTCAGAGTTTAAACTGAGGTGACCCGAGCGTAGCGAGAAATAGCTGATGATCATATTAATAGAGCAATAATCCTCCAGTTGCCCGTAGAAACCGATTTTCGGGTTGTTTATTTTCGATTACCAATGCGCTCTTTAAGCGTGCAGTAGTGGCAAGCAGGTTGATGGAAATCAAACCGGTCACGCGGGAATATATAAAAATTCGGGAACTCGTGTGAATGACAGATCGTCTCAGTGACCACGGGTTTAGCACAAAATATTTATTGAGTCCAACGTTTCTGCGTCAAGCCATCATCAGGGACAGTGAGTTACCTCAAACTAGGGTAATTAAACCTTTAACCTTTAATTACCCTAGTTTGAGGTAACTTACTGTCCTTGATGATGGCTTGACGCCGAAACGTTGGACTCAATAAATATTTTGTCCAAAACACGTGGTCACTGAGACGATCTGTCATTCACACGAATCTAACAAACGATGCACAATGACACCTTCCGCAACCTACAACTAATTCGGGAACTGTTCCCATGAGAACTTCTATTTATACACACAATTCTCTTTTTATCTATTTTTCTGATTAACGGAATAAATCCATATTATTATTATTATTATTGGTTGTTTATTTTATTGGTTCTAGCCTCGCTTTTATTAGTTACGGCAACATTGAAACGGAGTAAAATTGAATTTTTTTTTAGAGGTTTCAAACACTTCTAAACGTCTTCATACAACAGAGTTGACGGAACTTCCGGTTTGCTAATTCGAAAACAGGAAAGTTAAACCATTGACGATTAACAATGCTTTCTGATAATCGGGATTATTACATCTGTCTGAAACGTACGATCTCCTGGTTTTTTTTTTCAATGATACTTATCATTCAACACGTTATCTCCGTTCTGCTACACAGGTGTAGTGTAAAGGTACCCCGCGAAATTCAACTGGGGATATAGCTCAGTGGTAGAGCGCTCCCTTAGCATGGGAGAGGGCTGGGGTTCAATTCCCCATATCTCCAAGACGTTTTGCTTCCCATAAGCATTTTAAGCAGGCATGGGCATATTGCCAATCGAGTGCCAATTATTGGCAATATGCCCGTGCCTAATTTTAAGGAGTCTACAAACTTCACCTCAACTTCTCTCTCTGCATCACAGTCTCGGTCACTTCTCAGATATAACGGCTTGATTGGAATACCTTCTGGAGTGTTCCATGTGAGCGTTTCTGCTTCACGACCCTGTGAGAAAAATAAACTTTGAAAGTTAAATTGTTTTTTTGTTTCCAAAAAACATTCATTGTTTCAGATCTTTTTTGATCAAAAAGCACACTGCATACCAAGAATAAGTGGATATAGCCGCTCTGCAACCGCTTTGCAAGACCTTCCGCGGAGCGCACTTACCTGATTATTTAATTTTTGAAAATTTCTGTTAACGTTTTAACTCATTTTCTCGTTTTCTAATTTCTATAAACGTCGCGGAATGTTTCCGAGGTTTTCCGTTACGATGTGTGACTCGGGGATGAAAAAAGTTGGAAAAAATGAATTTTTTGAACTAATTAGTAACTGAAATTTTATCTACTATATCGATCGCCATGCCTCTTTTTTAAATTATACTTTTCAGCTGGTTTTACCGCAGTGTGAAAAGGTTCGATGAAAAAATTTTCTCCCAAGAAGTTAATCATCGTATTTTTCATAAAAAAGAGGAAACAACATCTACAAGTGTGAAAAACAGAAATTTCGACGATAGTTTCAATATACATCTACTCAATTTTTGAAGTTTAAATTAGGAAAAAGGAAAAATGTAGAGTTCAAAGTATAATAAAAGAGTTGTAAATTTCACCTTCATAGCTTTTTTGGCCATCGCCGACCATTTTGCGTCTAATGGCGTTCTGACATAGGCACCGGGTCCAGATGCAAGACTACGTGCCTGAATTCGAAACGTCTACAATGAAACTTGAAAATCTCACCTTTGGAGCGTGAGCGTTGAGTGCCCGTAACAACATGTTTCCTGGAATGTTGGATTTTGGAAATCTCAATTTTCTTGCATTGAAAAGAGATAGAGGAAAAGAAAATGATGGCACACATAGTCTTTTTTTTAAACAAAGAACTAGTTGAGTGAATTATTCTCATATTATTTCCGAATTAATTCTGGATCAGCTAAATATTCATTGATGAATAGAGTTAGAGCAAGAGACATAGGTGAGTTTATTTAAATAGAGTATTCTAATAAGACTATAACAACTAATCCTAAACGAAATTGAAATTAATATGGGCATAATTTGGAAATGTAGAGCTGAATCACCGATTTAATTCAATCTTATTTTTCAAAAAAAATTCCTGGACACTAAATGTAACTCATTTCGAACGACTCTAGAGTTTGAAAATTCATAGTATGGACTAAAAGATCACAATGGAAAGAAAATTCAAGCAGCGCTGAGAAGAAAACAGTTTCCCAAACTGGACGTGATAAGAAATGATTTTTGATGCCACATGAACGAAGAATGAACTAAATAACGTCGCGTAATGTTGACTAACAAAAACAAACAAACACGAGATGAACTTTTTCAACAGATCAAGAACAATCAAAAGGAAACGTACTGCATGAATCCAGGACAATCGCAAGCCGAAAGTTCTTTCTTATGTCAGAAAAACAAATTATTGCAACAGGGTTTTTTGCTATGAGGAAAACGGAAAGACTTCTAACGCAAATACTCAGCAAACTACTAGACCCATACAAAATTTTAGAGAATCACAAGATCACTCGTGATGAACTACACTTTGGTTTAACAAATGAAACGTGCGGAAAGGCATCTTCCATTCAGTGACCGCCTAGGGGGCTGTTGTTATGTGTGCGAGTGGATCACGAGACGTAGGCAGTCAAACGCTCACTCAGTCAGTCACAAACTAGCTTAGAGAAAATCGGTCAGAGTTCTTACTTTTCCTTCTCTCGTCTCCGAAGAAATATCACAGCAAAACACAAGGGTCACGTGAAAATGCGATTGTACAATCACTTCATGAGAAACTGCAAAACAAAACAACGCAGAATAACATTTGCAGAAGGAAAAATGAAGAAACTTCTCAAAAACGAAAAAAAGAAAAACAAGTTAAATGGTAGATCAAATGAGTTACTGTAGTTCTCGATGTTTTCTTTTTCTTTTTTTTTAATTCTTTCCCCCGCATTTACTTTTTCACTGTGTTTTTCATGAACATTGAACACCAATTTGCAAATGGATTTATCTAAAGAATTTACATTTCACGACATTGAACTTTGGCATAACAGCTAGTGTTATGGAGTGGTTTATTAATAAGTTATGCAGCGGCTTCGAGCTCAATGAGCTTCTTAACTCCATCGTACATCTGTTTGACAGCGTCAATCTCGGTGAGTCCGAGTCTCTGCTTGTTGGAGATGTCATAGATTCCTTCGGCAGATTCCGAGTGCTCTCCGTGAATTCCTCTGATCTGAAGTTCTGCTTATAAAGCAAATTTCGGTGATTCATCACCTGGAGCTTCATTTCGCTGCAGATCTTCTGGAATTCCGGCTTGGCGGAGATCTTTGGCAGTTTGATGTGGACAGAGGCTCTGACAGTGGTTCCAAGGTTGGTTGGGCAGAAGGTCAACCATCCGAGTCTTGGGTGTCTAGCGAATGGAGCCTTAGCTGCGATCAGCTTGAGCCCCTTGATCAAACGGCTGAGAACCTAAAATGTTCTTATTGGGGAAGAAGACTCCCACAGAGTCGCTTAACACGTTTTTGTGTTTCACGGGTTCTCTAAATTGTCGTTGAATGTTAAAAGAGCTAATAACGGATGTAGTTTTGTTTTTCTATCTCTCACCTCTCCAACATTTCCTCCAGGTTGCATGGAGATAATTCTCAGATGATCTTCTTCATTCACCCAGACCAAGAAAGACTTCTTCTCGTTGTGGAAGATTCCACGTCCAGTTGGCCAGAATCTTAAGTGGTAGGTCAAATTTGAGTTACTGTGGGCACGCACCTGTTAGCATTGGCAGCCTTCAAGAATCTGTCTCCCTCTTTGAACAAAAAGTGGTCGGCGATGAGCTTGTTCTTGGTTTCCTCGTCCATACCGGTTAGTGGGTAATAGCTACCCTTCAGTTCAGGGTCCGTGATGCCGTTGAAGATCTCCTTCATCTTGTTCTCCATGTTTTTGTAGTTGATCTGAATTCGCATAATTAATTTCGAGTACGTGCTACTTCAAAACTTTTGGTGGACCGGCATCGGACCATAAATGGGCGACACATGTCCCGGACTATAGTCGCCCATTAATGGTCCGATGCCGGTCCACCTAAAGTTTTGAAGCTAATCTCTCTTTTTCTCCATATCTCTCTATTTCTCTCTTTTTCTCCATCTCTCTCTCTATTTCTCTCTCTTTCTCTCCATCTCTCTCTCTCTCACCTCAGTAAGACATGGGTTGAATGGGTATCCACTGAGAGATCTTCCACATCTGATTCTAGTCGAAACGATGTACTTTCCTTCTGGGTCGAGGTCCTTAAGGTCTCCAGCCTGAAAATTCACCATAACATGTCCACCAGCAGCTCAAAAACTCACAACTTTCTCACCAAGGTCCATTGGTGGTTGGCTGTCGGTAGCCTTGAATCCATTGTGGTACTCTTCAATGGCTGGGTTGAAGAGGTCAGCGAAGAGGGTGTAGGCCTCAGCGTCCGGTGCATAGATTCCGACTCCTGAAAGGAAATTTCAGACCGCTACAGTAACAGAAAACTGATCTACAAGGGGGCGTGACCCCGACCCATTGCCCTAAACTAACCAGAGTCCAAGTTCTCGACACCAGACTGGATGACATCGAGAAGAGTGGCTCCAAGACGAGTCTTCTTCGACTTGTTCTTGTCAACGACCGCCTTGGTCAGATGCTTCTTGAGAAGACTCTTGCAGTCTGCTGAATCCTGCAGCTTCTTGTAGCCTTCTTCTATCTTCTTAACAACATCAGCAGACGCGGCCATTTCAAAACTTTTTTCGAACTGATCAAAGGGTCAATGCTGGCCATCACATTGGTTTCACGTTCACGTCAATTTTATTAATTTTGTGGATCAGTTTTTTGACCTTTGCTTAGTGACTTACTTTTCATCAGTACAAGTTCAAAAAAATAGAGTGGGGGTAGAGTTTCAAAAAAGGCGCGAATCACTCGACCCCAATCAATAGATTTAATTTTACGCTCCGGATGACCGCTTTGCAGCCGTCTATTGGTATTTTTAACCATTTATTACATGTATTCTGCTCAATTGTAGTCCTTATTGAACAAGAAAAGTCTTTTAAAAGTTATAGTGAGATATTTCGAGGAGACTAACCAGTATTGATATTGAAAATGTAGTTAAGGGGTTTGAAAATTTTGCAAGTAGGCGATTTTTGACCGACCATCTTTGGTTGTCCCGCCCCCGTTACGCCCACTTTTGGAATGGCCGAAAGTGTTACACCGTGCGTTCAGATTGATCAACACATATATCGCTAGAAGCATGGCCGTTTTCAAACGCGCTCTAATCTCAATTTTGCAGAATGAGTACGGTAACTCTCACAACGAACAGTTAGATCTTTGTGGATTTAAATTATTATTCTTACTTTCAGTTCATTGAAATTAAAGGCGCATCACTTAATCGTTCTTGTGTTTCAAGGCGAAACTGCTACAGTACTAAGTAACCGATTTACGGAGGCCAGATTTTTTTACAGGTAGAGGAAGCTATGTGATCAATTTTATTTATTTTTCTGGTCAAATTTTTGACCTTAAGCTATCAGCTTATTGAATTACAAACTTGGATAATTGAACCGGGTAAGAACTGTTTGTTGGAGCTTACCTCGAATTTGGGTATCAGGCGAAGTACTGTACCCAAGACTTCAGGTGAACCGGCTTATGGCCGTAAATTAGCGATAGATAGACCGGGCTACAGCTGGACCGGCCGAAAGCCGAATGGATCGGCATTGGATCGTTTTTGGCCGACATTAGAGAGTCATTTTTCTACAGATGTTTAGGACGACTGTCGCCACCCCAAGTTTCGGAGTTACCTTAAACTCAAGTAATCAAAGGAAACACGAAACAACTATAGTACTGTAAGAATTCATATCTGTGAGCCATCTCAGGGAAACCGTTCATAGCCAGATCTGGAAAAAGACGAACCAGATCTGGAAACCTCTGGCTAGAAGTGGCACGATCTGATTAGAATTTCCCAGATCTGATTAGAATTTCCCAGAACTAGCTTGAACTTTCCAGATCTGGTTCGCTTTTTCAAAAATGCCATGATGACATGGAATATCTATTCATTTTGTTCAAAACTCAATTTGATAGATTGATCAGAAACTGAAATCTAAATTTTTCATGTTAGTCAGAAAATAGAGCTCTTTTCTTACAACTTGAAAAGTTGAGCCAGATCTGGCTTGTACATTTTTCTTCATTGATCAACATCAATAACTTTGCTAGGAACCAATTCTTCGTCATGATATTTAGACACATTACATCTTTAAGCAAGATGAGTAAATTTTAAGAATTACAACCTGATTGGAGGTGCAACTCCAGATCTGGTTCGTCTTTTTCCAGATCTGGCTATGAACGGTTTCCCTGAGATGGTATACTGTCAAAAACTTCCTCAGCCGCGTTGCGGCCGCGTCACATTTCTTGGCGATGTTCCAAATTCCACCAACGCATTCGATTTTTTGTATACACTCACAGATGGAAGAGGAGACTCATCGGTTATCAAAGAGTCTGTCTCTCTTATCAATTTTACTCGGCTCATATGAAAAGGTGATACATCAGCCAGTCGCCCACTTTTAATCGATTTTCCCGTTTTGCTTATGGAAGGACCGTCTTCTCAGCAGTGAGTAGTTTATTTTTGTGAGACAGCTTGAGTTTTCATTCTTTTTTATCTTTCTATATTTGTGATTAACCCTGAAATTGGATATGAGGGATGAGAGAGAGAGAGAGAGGGATGAGAGAGAGAGAGAGAGAGAGAGAGAGAGAGAGAGAGAGAGAGAGAGAGAGAGAGAGAGAGAGAGAGAGAGAGAGAGAGAGAGTGAGAGTGAGAGTGAGAGAGAGAGAGAGAGAGAGAGAGAGAGAGGGGGAGAGAGAGAGAGAGAGAGAGAGAGAGAGAGAGAGAGTGAGTGAGTGAGAGAGTGAGAGAGATAGTGTGTGTGTGAGAGAGAGAGAGAGAGAGAGAGAGAGAGAGAGAGAGAGAGAGAGAGAGAGAGAGAGAGAGAGAGAGAGAGAGAGTGAGAGAGAGTGAGAGAGTGAGTGAGTGAGAGAGAGAGTGTGTGTGAGAGAGAGAGAGAGAGAGAGAGAGAGAGAGAGAGGGAGAGAGAGAGAGAGAGAGAGAGAGAGAGAGAGAGAGAGAGAGAGAGAGAGAGAGAGAGAGGGAGAGAGAGAGAGAGAGAGAGAGAGAGAGAGAGAGAGAGAGAGAGAGAGAGAGAGAGAGAAATCACAATTACAGCCTTGGTGACGAAGGTGACCTCGCCCAACTCCAAGAACAGGATGGTCAAATTTCGAGTCGACTGCAACTTTTGACCGACGAATTGAACTTGATAGAAGGTCGATTGAACAATCTTCGATGGAAGGACTCATCCGGCGAAACAGAGTCTGATGTTGAACCAGGTGATTGATTGGTTTAATTACCCAAGTTTGAGGTAACCTCTCCGAATATTCGTTTTTGAACTCATTTTGCTTGAAAGGTTTGGAATCGGTGGGCTTACCTCAAACTTGTGTAATGACGACAGACTTATCATGTTATCCATTCTTTCTTTTGCTAGTTTACTAGTTTTGTTAAGTTTCTCTAGGTACTAGCTCTTCCCACTTTGCTTGTCCTGAATGAGAAGTTTCAGATCTTCACCAACACGAGTCTGACACAGACAGCTGCCCATCGGAGACAGGAACGGTCATCTACATGTCCAGAAATAACTCCAGAAGATTCTCGAAGCGACGTTCCCTGCGAAGGAATCCAAAGAGAACGGCGAGCGTCCCTAATCTGGCTGATTTCGATGAGGTGCTTCTTGAAGACGCAGTGAAGAAATTCGACTTGGACATGATCGGGAATCCCTTCTCAGTTTTGGAAGATCTCCAGAAGAGCGTGGAGGAGAAAACATTGAAGTTCAGGATGGAGCAGGACGATGCTCCAGAATCCAACCTTCTGCAGAGTCGTGACTACTTCGCCTCGACCTCTTCCATTTGCTCAGTACGGACTGAGTATTCTGAAGGGAAGCAGATCATAACTACAGAATACGACGAGGATGGATTCATAGTGGAAGATGTAGAGATTATTCCGGTGTTTTTAGATAGAGAAACTCCATACCATCAAGTCTTGGACCGATTTAACAGGAAGACCGATGAAGTCGTAAGTTATAGAGAGCCAGACGACCAAGAGAAAGCAGATGAGGAAGTTGCAAGAATTTTTGAGAATGATTCGGAACCACGGGTGAGTCTCAGAAGCCCGGTGGTCGTAGAAGAACTTGAAGTTGAGCACACCCCTCTAAGGCCGTCAAGAATCATTGGAGGCGAGAGGATGGAGATTCTAGAAAAGATTCCTGAAGTAGAAGAGAATCCGGAGTGGCGAGAGGATCAAGATTCTGAGAATATCGTCAAGATTCCGTCTCCAGAATTCACGACGAGCGTCAGATTCCACGATCCCATCGTTGGTCAGGTTTTCGAGCCACATTCTGATGTTGCCTACATCAACTCGACGAGCGAGGAGCAGCCAGTGTTCATCGACGACGATCAAGATTCCAACCACATCACCAAGGATCCTTCTCCAGAATCCACATCGGCCTTCAGATTCCAAGAGCTCATCGTTGATCAGGTTTCCGAGAAACATTCTGAAACAAACTCAACGATCTTCGAGCAGTCTAGGAATGTTGACGACGAACAAGATGCCAGCCACATCGTCAAGGCTCCTTCCCCAGAAACCACACCGATCTCCAGATTCTACGCGCCTATCATTGGCCAGGTTTTCGAGAAACAGTCTATAGCTTCCTACATCGACTCGACGAGCCAGGAGCAGCCAAGGATCATTGACGCCGATCAAGATTCCAACCACATCGTCAAGGCTCCTTCTCCAGAATCCACGACGACCTCCAGATTCCACGACCCCATTGTTGGTCAGGTTTTTGAGAAACATCCTGAAATCAACTCAAAGATCCCCGAGCAGCCAGAGAGGGCTCACACTGATCAAGATTCCGATAATAACGTCAAGGCTCCATCTCCAGAATCCACGACGACCTCAAGATTCCACGACCCCATCGTTGGCCAGGTTTTCGTGAAAAAGAGCCCCGAGGAGCCCAGGATCTTCGATGTTCCCATCACCATGACGTCCACCTCCACCTCCAGCTCTGGCCAGAACCATCACGACTCAAAGATCATCGATGTTCCTATAACCATGGAATCTGGAGGCTCCATCAGAAAACCTTATTGGATGAAGTATCTCGAGCCAGAGTTCACTGATCGGTGGTACAAGGGACCTGGTAAGGTCATGGATGTTCCTATCAAGATCGAGGGTCGTGACGTCGAAGAAGAATCTTCAAGAAGTTCTGACGTCATCACTGAAACCTCGCAGGAGAAGAGCATCACGGATTCTGGAACTCAGACGGACGACGTCGTCGTGGAACCTTCTGAAGACGTCGAAAAGGTTGTAAGTTGAATTTTTACCATTAAAAATTCAGTTTTCCAGGATTCAACAACTTTGCTTGCTGACAGTACCAATACTGTGATTTTGGAAAAGGTTTGTGATTTTAGCGAGTTTGAAAACAGTCAGTCTTGCGAAATTCATAGCTCTATTACAGTAACTTCAGGGTACTGTAACTCCAATGATCCGTTTCACGGTACCTTTGGAGAACTGTAATTTTAAAAAGAAGGCTCAGAATTTAATTTTTTGAAGAAAATCCCAGTTTTTCGAAGTTTTTTTTTCAAATCTTATTTATTTTTTGAACTCGGTTCAATCGCGCAAGTTTGAGGTGCACCCAATTCTTTCAAGCGATATGAGTTCGAAAATGAACGTTCACCTCAAACTTGGGTAATTGAACCAAACTTCACAATTTGCAGAATTTCAACAAAAAGGAATCAGAAGGCTCACTTCCATCTGAAGGACCCACGAGACCACATGAACCAGTGAAATCGCAACTGAAGATCGTTAGCTCGCGTCAGACGCCCTCTTGGACATTCCAATCCAAGAAATACGCTGAACTCGTCCCGAGCCCTGGCATCCCGCTGACTCCCGACTACGGTATCCCGTTGAGACCCATCAGTGAAGTGAACATTGATGATGAATATGAGAAGCGGTACCCAGCCACGTACCGTCCGTTCGTTCGAGGTGAGTTTAAAAATAACTGCGCCGACCCGCCGCGGGTTTCGATACGTCTTCGAAATCATAGAAAATCTCTTTCAATTTCTCCCGATAAATCCACATCCCGTCTCGAATTTCCCTCACTGTCTAATGAACAGCCAATGAGAGCGAGAGACAGACTCCGCCCCCATCCTGGTATATCAAACATGGATACTGTAACTTGAACATTTTTCACGTCCCATCGGCGCACATCAACCTGGAATAGTCTTGAAATTCTCTCTTCTCCGACATGTAGAGAAACTTCAACCGATATTCAAAAACTGTCCCATCTGCGCACACCGGCCTGGAGTAGTTTTAAAGTCCCTTCTTTTTACTCATCAAGTAAAGAAACTTTAGTCGGTACTCAAAAATGTCCCATCTGCACACATCGACCCGGAGTAGTCTCAAATTCTTTCCTCTTCCCCAACGTGTAGAGAAACTTCCGTCGACACTCTAAAAAGCGTCCCATCTGCGCACATCAACCCCGGAGTAGTCTTAAAATCATTTCTTTTCCGACATGTAGAGAAACTTCAGCCGATACTCAAAAAATGTCCCATCTGCGCACATCGACCTGGAGTAGTCTTAAAATTTCCTCTTTCCCTAACATGTAGAGAAACTTCAGCCGATACTCAAAAACTGTTCCATCTGCACACATCGACCTGGAGCAGTCTTAAAATCCCTTCTTCTTACTCAACAAGAAACTTCAACCCATATTCCAAAACTGTCCCATCTGCGCACATTGACCTTGAGTAGTCTTAAAACCTTCTTTTGCTGTTTTACATGCAAAACTTTCAGCCGACACTCATCGCGAGTCAATGCGGGTCTCAAAACGACGTTCTATGAGGAAATTACGGCCATTCGACCCAAAGGTCGATCTTTCCATCGAGTTCCGCGAGAAACGTGCCGAAGGCCTCAGGTGATATTGATTTATTGATCAATTCAACCATCATCTTCAGGCTGCCCATCCTTTCATCCCGCTTTAAATAATAACCAATTGATAATTAATAAATTTTATTATGTGTAAATTTAAAGATCTCAAAAGTAATCACATGAAGCAAGGGGAACCGTAGGGAAATCCGTAAAGGGAGAAGGCAAATTGAGAAAAAAAGAAAGGAAAAAGGAGATAGGGAGCGAGAAAAGTTGAAATTTTCGCGAAGAATTGGTCTAAAAATTGTTTTTTTTTATTTGGATGAATCATCTTTTCAGGTGCGCGACCCAAATTGGTTTTCCTTTTTCTGTCCGATCTTTGTCGCACTGACTCGGACAAGTCACAAGTTTCGTCTAGTTCTAGAAAAATGAAGTGGAATTTAGACCTTTCTGTCCTATCTTCGCACTTTGACTCACATCAGTCTTAAATTTAGTCTAGTTCTCAGTTTTTTCGTCCGATCTTCGTCATGTCGACTCGGATTAGTCATAAAATCAGCCTAGATCGGGAAAATTCACATACTTTTTCGTCACGTTGACTCGGGTCAGTCACAAAACTCTCACTCCCTACCTGGGTCTCTGAACAGGGGTTTTCTTATGGACAAGATACAAGAAGATGATAGATGAGACTGCTGATATGAGGAATATAACATCAAACCATCTATGGTAAAAGTTGAACTTCAGCTCTCCCAGTACAGCTGTTATAATTTCTCTGTACTGTAGAGGCATGTTCATGCGCATGAGAAGTACACTCGATACAAAGTACATGCCCATCACTTCTGCAAGCAATAGGACAATGATATCGGATGATTTGGGGTTGGATATAGCTACGAATAGCTTGGACATGGTTATGAGAAGGCCTCGTACTGATGTGATTGCAATTATACCCACCAGAATGAAAGAG
Organism: Caenorhabditis parvicauda; assembly: GCA_963978915.1. Taxonomy (NCBI): domain Eukaryota; kingdom Metazoa; phylum Nematoda; class Chromadorea; order Rhabditida; family Rhabditidae; genus Caenorhabditis; species Caenorhabditis parvicauda. Next base: position 3,778,384 of record OZ022252.1, read on the forward strand.
ATGTACTGCGACCAGAACTGCACGTCTAGATTGAACCCCATGTGGTGAACGCCAATTTCGATGGTTTTCGTCACCGGGTCCACTTTGCCCACTCGGTCGAAGACAATGTTGATGAAGGATATGAAGATCTTCCAAATACAGTAGACGGAGAAGAAGTGACCGACGACGTTGAAGTATCTTCCTGGAAATTTTTGATTTTAACCATGAGATAAACCTCGCTTCGGTCGGGGAAAAGTTGAAACACCAAGTTAAAATCGTTATCAACTCCACCATTTTTCGTGCATTTCATACGATTTTTGACTCAATGTCTTAATTTTATATGAGGTAACTCTATTTGAAAGATTTCTCATCTTCAGAACGTTTTTTTGTGTTTCAATCGACCAACTTCAAACGGTAAACTACTAAGGATTTTACTCTCTTTTTTTTCAAGGTTCACAAAAATATCGAGGTTCGCAAAACAATAAAATTTCAAGCTAGTTAGAAGTCGTGTTCAAAAAATCTGTTTTTTAATATTTTTATCTGTATTTTTTCTTTTGCGCATTTTTTTCATCCTTTTCTCCTATTTTTCTCAAGTTAACAAGCGAATTTGTTTCAAAGATTGCTATTGAAAAATCGAAAATCATGTAACTTTTCTTCCATATTTACGTAAGGTTTTTGAAATAAAAATTCTAATTAAAAAATAATCTGTCTAAAAACTTGCAAAAATTAATGTATAATAGATCAGAGTTGCACGGAATTCCGACTTCCGTTTAACAAATTCTACTTCCGACTTCCGTCAAAAAACTTTTTTTCGTGAAAAATGACGAAAAACCGTGAAATCGTTTGTATTCAGTATGGAATTGACCTATCACCTGTTGAGAATGCACGAATATACAATATCTCTGGGTTTTTTCAACTTTTTTGCACTCCCGACTACCGTTGAAAAAATTCTACTTCCGACTTCCGCCCTTTTTTCACTTCCGACTTCCGACTTCCGTGAAAAAAATTTCACTTCCGACTTCCGCCCTTTTTTCACTTCCGACTTCCGACTTCCGTGAAAAAAATTTCACTTCCGACTTCCGTGAAAAAAATTTCACTTCCGTCTTCCGACTTCCGTTTAAAAAATTCACTTCCGACTTCCAACTTCCGTTTTGAAAAATTTTACTTCCGTGCAACTCTGGTTAGAAGTCGTGTTCAAAAAATCTGTTTTTTATTATTTTTATCTGTATTTTTTTCTTTTGAGCAACCCTACCGGATGCCACTTTGAAATGACCATACATACTACACACAGAGCTAAAGGTGATCGTTATCGATTAGACGCGTTGCACGAAAATTATATTGAACAAAAATTCGCTGTAGAGCGCGTTCGCACATCAATATTTTTTCATTCATCTGTCTTATTTTGCTCAAGTTAACAAGCGAATTTGTTTCGAAGATTGCTATTGAAAAATCGAAAATCATGTAACTTTCCTTCATACTTACGTAAGGTTTTTAAAATAAAAATTCTAATTAAAATTAATCTGTCTAAAAACTTGCAAAAATCAATGTAGAGATATTTTTCCAGTTTTTGAATATATAAAACTACCCTGGATAATTTCAAATAAAGATTTTCGAGTTTTTTGCTTTAATGAAAAGTTACACCTGTCTTTAATCATTTTCCAACGACAAATTAGGCAATATTTTTGCCAGAATCAAGAGAAAACATCAAAATTAGGGGTATATTTAGCAAATTAGGCAAAAACTCACCAAGTAATGTCTTACTGAAAATGATCCTCGCTTTCATCTGCCTTAGTTCGTGAACTTCGAGGAATAGATATCTCGAGAATTCTTCCAACGGCTGGAGCTCTTCGTTGATGTTCTTGATGAATCCAGAATAGTTGGGTTCGCTGGCCAACGGTGAAGTTATCTTCTCCCAGAGGTTGTTCAGAAACCCTAAAATTGAAACTTTAAAAACTCATTTTTCAAGAATAATGTTATCATTATTTTTTATTCGAAATATTTGAAGTTGAACTTCAGAAGGTAAAAAAAATTAATGAATATTAATTTCTCGTTATACTGATTCAATTTAAGCGGGATTGTCAAACGAGTAATACATTTTTCTTAGTTATATAAAAGTTGAAATAATTCTTCCAATATTTGTTCCCTAATGTTTTCTAAATTCTAAATTTCATTTTTCAACCAAAATTCTAGATTTCTTTTTTAATGAAAAATTCAATAAAAACTGTTTTTTATGAAGATTTTCAGGTTTGAAACTCGGATTATCACATATTGTATGTCTTTTTCACTTTGTTTCATAGGAATAGTGCCATCAGGTCTTCTCGTGGTGAAAATGAATATTTTTTAAAGCGGAAGTCCAACTTCTTTCTTTTCAAAATTTCATTTTTGTACGATGAATTTCACAAAAATGAGGAAAAAATATTAGACTTGAGGTAAAAAAAGAGTTTCAACAATATTTCTGGCTTTTTTGGACTCTCGACTTGCGTTCAGATAAACTTTATTCCGTGGAACTCTGCCTGACACACTTTTTTAAAACAAAATTCACCCGAATCATCCTTTTGAACTTCTCCTCGGAGTTGTTGTTCCCTTTCAAAGTTGGCGATTTTCCGTTTTTTCACGACGATCATTTCCATCGTCTGGAGAAGTTTTCTTTCCATTTGTTCGATTGCATAGTCTTCTACTGGGCTCATGAATATCGTCATGTAGCAGAAAGGAGCGTTGACTGCACCAAATCCGGAGAGAAACGCCATGACCGTGACACCCATGACACCAATTCTGGAGATGACCTGAAGTTTCAGATTTTCATGGTTATCAGTTAAGTTGTTTTAGATAGATTTCGGTAATTTTGAGAATAGGCGTGACAATTTGTTTTAGAAATTACTAAAAAAAATCGAAAATGTCTTGAAAGTATCGTTTTTTTTACCCGAGTTTTGACTTTTTCTGAAAAACTTCTATTTGATAGTTATGATTGATTCAATGGTTCTGGAAAAGTAAATATCGAGTAAAAAATACCTGTTCAATAGTGAAAATTCCTTTGTAACTACTCAGCATTGGGAACGGTTCTCCAGTCTTCCAGAACATGTAGACGAACATGATCCATATCCCAGCAGCAAACAGATACCGGTACTTGTAGGTTATTTTCGCGCAGCTCGTGATATAGAGAGCCAAGTAGAATGGAATCAGCACAACCAACGTGAACAGAATGATCGTGAGGCAGAATCTCCACGCACGGAATCTTGACGATGAGTCCATTATATCCGCAATTTCGAAGATTATGAGCTCAAACATTGCGCACGAGAAGGCGAATGTGAATGAGAATAACAGTTGAACGATTTGATTCTGGACGTCGTAGTTTTTGAACAGTTGCTTTGAGTAGAAAATCCAGCCACAGAAAAAGAAAAACATCAGTGATGTCATCATCAAGGTGGCATCATAACTACCATTCAAGTTGTCCATTTACCCTGGAATTCCAAACTTTTCTTTCGAAGAGGCGTAACTGACGCGTCCGGTTGAACGAGAAACGGGAATTTGCCTAATAAAATAAAAACAACAGTTATACTAACCGAGCGATTAGGTAACAAAAGAAAAGAAAATGCATGCAACTGTGGATAGGCAGAGAAATCGAAAAAGAAAATAAAATAAAATAACACGGTTCGTGGAAGTCAAGAAATAAATAGTCTTCACTTTCTAGGTCACCTAAAATTCCCATTTTTTCTCGAGATTTTTATCTCTTATTTCTGACCTATCTTTTCATTTCTATTCCTATTCATTGTCTACGATTACAGATTGCAGTGATATGTTATGACGCCCAGAGCCAAAACTTCGAATACCTGCCTTGCGAAGATAGAGTGAGCGTTTGAAATTTACAAATTATTTTTTTCTTGGACTTAACGATTTTTACTATTTACCTACCATGAAATGCTCAATTTCCGAATTTCCCCGCGTTTCCAAGTTTTAACCCTACACAAAAGTTGTTTTCCCAACCCAAGAATATTATAGAAATAAATTATTGATAGTTGGGAGTAGAGTTTAGTACATCACGAGGGATTTTATGAATTGCAGAGTGCTAAATTATTTTCTCTTTCAGTCAGAATCAAATGGATGCTCTTCCACCGAATTCCGATACATCTGGTTTGATTTTCAGTTTATGATCATGTTCATAGAAAATTCAGAGCTGAACAGTCAAGCTTTCAAGATATACGTTGAAGACAACAAGAAGAAGTTCAAGAAGCTGAAACCGTTTGATTTCATGAACAAGGTTTAAGATTTTCGGAATTCCAAGAGAAATAGGATGTTAAGATGCGTGTCACTTGGTTCATGTTGAAGCAATCTGAAAAGAAGAAATACGAAGAAAGAGCTCAAACTAATGCAACGGTAAAATTTAAAAAAAAAAACAACTTTTCAAAGTTCAAGTTAAGGGAGTTCGTAAAAGAATTTACACTCACAATATTAGCTCCAATATCGCTGAAAAAATCAGAAAACTTGAAAGAAAAGAATCTCCACCATCACTCAAACTTGATAGAAACTACAAGAAGAGCATTTCTCCTACAGTTGTGTGAGTACATTTGGCGTCAACCGACTTCTTTACTTCTTGATTTAGACCCAAGGAAGAAGTGGAAGTTGATTTCAACATAGGATTGACTGAAACTAAATATGAAAGAACAGGTATTCTTTAGATTTTATCCACTTTCGGATAGATTATAACAAGGTTACTCTTGGGTGATCGTGTGACCAACATTTTTTTACGGTTGAAAAACGGTCAGAGCTTTTGTTTGAAGTTGACGAGACCTAGAACTCGATCCTTCGCCATCATTTTTCGAATCCTGGAAAGTAGGGGTGGGCAAATCGCCAGTCATTAGCTAACGATTGGCTACCCTCTTTCCGTTAGCCGATTGCATTGGCGAGCGATTGGCTCAACGTCGAGAATGCTCAGAAACAGCAATCCCAGGCGCTCGCCAATTGAATAGCCAATCGCTCGCCAATGACCGGCGATTTGCCCATCCATACTGGAAAGTTCATCTTACTTTCTTTTTTTCCATATAATGTGAGCAGTTTTTTGAAGTTAAGTAAAATGCACTGTCCGCACAGACTTTCTTCAGTTACATTAGCATTTAGTATTTTTAGTTATGTAGTTACTTTGAAAATAAAAATTGTTAAAAGTTAGTATGAACACCCATTGGCACTGGTGCATTTAGGCTTTTTAGGCTTAGGTTAGGTTTGGGCCAGCTAAGGTTCAGCACAAGCCTGTCTACAAATTGCAGTAAATGCCGTTTTTTTCAATCAAAACTAGATAACAATTTTCACTCAATTCTAGAAAATTGAAATTTTATCGATTTTCTGAAAAAAACTAGTTTGTTGTTTTTTAAGTTTCTCAATCACTGTGTATTTTTAAAAAAAACTTTCGTGCAAGTAACTTTGACTGTGAACAAATACTTGAACTTTCATGTGACTAGTCTCTTGGTAAACATAAGAAAACTCAACTGGGCGACAAGAAATGAAAAGAATCTTTAAAAATCTGGCTGTTAAGTTCTGAATTTTCTTCGAAGTTGAACAAAAACTGAAAATCAAAACAGATGTATCTGAATAGCATTTGATTCTGACTGAAAGAGAGAATGATGTAGCAGCACAGCCAAACTAAGTCTCCTTTTACAATAAGCTTAGGAAAATATGAGAAAATAGTTTTTTGTGAAGATCTTAGTCTTGAAAACGCGGTAATTCGAGAAATCAAGCAATTTATGGTGGGTAAATAGCAGAGTTGCACGGAATTCCGACTTCCGCCTTTTTTCACTTCCGACTTCCGAGAAAAAATTTCACTTACGACTTCCGTTTAAAAAAATTATAGTTGAATTTTTATTAACAGTAATAAACAAAAGAAGACCAGACCAATGCCAGCAACAGCGAAGGTAGCTGGTTAAATTATCATAAATCATAATAAGAGACAATTTCTAAGCAAAAAGTGGCTATTAATTAATATGACGCATATCTGGTGTGACTTCAGTGTTCTTTAGTTGTTTCTCGCGGTGTTTTTGGTGAGTGTACAAAGATCGGCTCGCTTCACTTCCGACTTCCGTTTTGAAAAGTTTTACTTCCGTGCATCTCTGATAAATAGTGAAAAAAATGTTTCTACTAACGGAAGATCAAAAATTGCAGGAGCAAAAAAGGGTCCAAGCCCGAAGAAAAAGAAGAAGTACACCCCGATGAAACTACCAAGAGCTGACCAGTACGCAACTCCCATTCAGCCTCCAAGTCAACCTCCGAGCACAGCGGAAGCATTGTCTTCGTATAGGTAGTTTTTGAAATAAAAATTCACTGATTCTCATCAAAGTGGTTATAAAACTGTAGGAAAAATCGAAATAATCTTTTTTTCAAAAAAATTACTTAAAAAGTAAATCCGAGGTTTCCATTCACTATCCAAACGGTAGGTATTTGTTTGATAAGAATTAACGAGATAAACGCGCTGGAAATACAAAAAAACTTGCGGAAAAATATAAAAAATTCTTTGATTTTTATGATACTTTCATATGAATCCACTGAAATGTATCTGAAACGTATTTTATATTTTTAATAGGTGAAAAATGTGATTAGATATTGAATTTGCTAAGTTTTTGTTTGAAAAAGTGGTATAAATCAACTGAATGCCGAAATTTTCGATGAAGTCTCTGGATCGATAAAATTAGCAGTCATCTTAACTTACCATGGATATGATTATTACTAAAGGTTTTTACCCATTTCAAACTGACGTGGCGATGGGATCGAACTTTTCTCATGAAATCATCAAACAAGCACTTTATTCATTACACCATTCAATTTTCTTGCAGAAAAGAGCTTCGCAAAGAAAAACAAAGGCAAGAGAATGAGAAAGTGGTTGAACCGTCAACATCGAAGATTCTGGATGTTCTGGGCTGCTCTCCGATAGGTTCAGAGAAGAAGGCCAGAACTCATACCCTTCATCCGTCGACTTCCAAAATTGTGGTCACCGCTATGCCAAGAATCGTAAGCTTTTTCACACAAATGTTGAGTTTTTGCGGCTTGGCTGGATGCTAGAACAATATTCGCTCTTTAAAAAGTTCTTTTTTACTGTTTTCATGAACGCTTAACAAATTGGTGAAGAGGTAGCGCCGAACTCGAGGTAGGCCGCCTCCCACTTAATACGAAAAAGTGTACTGAATCGTTTCTATCAAGAATCATTTCCTTAAGGAAAGCTTACAAGGTGAAATTTGTTTGTGATAATCGAGTTTAAACTTTGATCAAATCTTAACATTGTACCTAACTAGTGCTTTGAACCTTACCTAAGCCTAAAATTTGAGGCATCGACAAAAATGATTCTTGATAGAAACGATTCAGTACACTTTTCCGTATTAAATGCCGCCTCCCCCCCCCCCCCCCCCCATTTTTTTCGTCCGATCTTTGTGATGTTGAGTTGGAGTGGTTCTTTTCTTTTTTGACACAATTCAAAATCACGTACGAATCAACAACCAAGGAAAAAAAAACTTATTTATGTATTAAGTGAAACACGAGAATCTTCTCGAAAGAAGTCTCGTCTTATCTTTGTTATGTTGAGTCGAAGTAGTCATAGTTGTAAATTTCAAAAAGCGAAATTTCCATAATCAAGTTTTAATTTCTCGTTGTTATGTTGAGTTGGAGTAGTTCTAATTTATACAATTGAAAATATCGTCCCATATGTGTGATGTTGAGATGGAGTGGTCAAAATTCTAGCCTTAAAAAACTTGCATGTGATGTTGAGTCGGAGTAGTCATAATTTACACCATTAAAAATATCGTTCAATCTGTGTGATGTTGAGTCGGAGTAGTCATAATTCACACCATTAAAAATATCATTCAATCTGTGGGATTTTGACTCGGAGTAGTCAAAATTCTATTCTCAAAAAACTTGTCCAATCTGTGGGATGTTGAGTCGGAGTAGTCATAATTCTATTCTCAAAAAACTTGTCCAATCTATGGGATGTTGAGTCGGAGTAATCGTAATTTGCACAATCAAAGATATCGTCCTATCTGTGTGTTGTTGAGTCGGAGTAGTCATAATTTACACCATTAAAAATATCGTCCAATCTGTGGGATGTTGAGTCGGAGTAGTCATAATTTACACCATTAAAATATCGTTCAATCTGTGTGATGTTGAGTCGGAGTAGTCATAATTCACACCATTAAAAATATCATTCAATCTGTGGGATTTTGACTCGGAGTAGTCAAAATTCTATTCTCAAAAAACTTGTCCAATCTGTGGGATGTTGAGTCGGAGTAGTCATAATTCTATTCTCAAAAAACTTGTCCAATCTATGGGATGTTGAGTCGGAGTAATCGTAATTTGCACAATCAAAGATATCGTCCTATCTGTGTGTTGTTGAGTCGGAGTAGTCATAATTTACACCATTAAAAATATCGTCCAATCTGTGGGATGTTGAGTCGGAGTAGTCATAATTTACACCATTAAAATATCGTTCAATCTGTGTGATGTTGAGTCGGAGTAGTCATAATTCACACCATTAAAAATATCATTCAATCTGTGGGATTTTGACTCGGAGTAGTCAAAATTCTATTCTCAAAAAACTTGTCCAATCTGTGGGATGTTGAGTCGGAGTAGTCATAATTCACACCATTAAAAATATCATTCAATCTGTGGGATTTTGACTCGGAGTAGTCAAAATTATATTCTCAAAAAAACTTGTCCAATCTGTGGGATGTTGAGTCGGAGTAGTCATAATTCTATTCTCAAAAAACTTGTCCAATCTATGGGATGTTGAGTCGGAGTAATCGTAATTTGCACAATCAAAGATATCGTCCTATCTGTGTGTTGTTGAGTCGGAGTAGTCATAATTTACACCATTAAAAATATCGTCCAATCTGTGGGATGTTGAGTCGGAGTAGTCATAATTTACACCATTAAAAATATCGTTCAATCTGTGTGATGTTGAGTCGGAGTAGTCATAATTCACACCATTAAAAATATCATTCAATCTGTGGGATTTTGACTCGGAGTAGTCAAAATTATATTCTCAAAAAAACTTGTCCAATCTGTGGGATGTTGAGTCGGAGTAGTCATAATTCTATTCTCAAAAAACTTGTCCAATCTATGGGATGTTGAGTCGGAGTAATCGTAATTTGCACAATCAAAGATATCGTCCTATCTGTGTGTTGTTGAGTCGGAGTAGTCATAATTTACACCATTAAAAATATCGTCCAATCTGTGGGATGTTGAGTCGGAGTAGTCATAATTTACACCATTAAAAATATCGTTCAATCTGTGTGATGTTGAGTCGGAGTAGTCATAATTCACACCATTAAAAATATCATTCAATCTGTGGGATTTTGACTCGGAGTAGTCAAAATTATATTCTCAAAAAAACTTGTCCAATCTGTGGGATGTTGAGTCGGAGTAGTCATAATTCTATTCTCAAAAAACTTGTCCAATCTATGGGATGTTGAGTCGGAGTAATCGTAATTTGCACAATCAAAGATATCGTCCTATCTGTGTGTTGTTGAGTCGGAGTAGTCATAATTTACACCATTAAAAATATCGTCCAATCTGTGGGATGTTGAGTCGGAGTAGTCATAATTTACACCATTAATAAAACGTCCAATCTGTGGGATTTTAGGTCGGAGTAGTCATAATTTACACCATTAAAAATATCGTCCAATCTGTGGGATGTTGAGTCGGAGTAGTCATAATTTACACCATTAAAAATATCGTCCTATCTGTGTGATGTTGAGTCGGAGTAGTCGTAATTTGCACAATTAAAGATATCGTCCTATCTGTGGGATGTTGAGTTGGAGTAGTCGTAACTCTACCCATTTTCAGATGCTGAACCTTGGCCATAAGTCTTCTCCAACTCCAGCAGCACCTGTCGCTCTCGCAGGACCCAAGATACGTCCAGTCACTGCAACAACTCGTGTTGAGCCTTCTGTTCTGACCCCAAAGCCGGCACCGGTCTCCCCAAAGACTGTGCCTTTTGTCAACCCAATGAAGAATGTGGTGAGTATTTGCGAATTTTCATAAAAGTTGGGCAGAATTTCTTTCGTAGTTACAGAAAGTAAAGAGAAAAACGTATCTGACAGGTCTTTTTTTCCGTATTTCGATTTATGTGTTATTACATTTGTTTAAAATCAAAGTTTTTTGTTAATCCGTCAAACAATTTGAAATGGGAAAAACGATTTTTAAAAATTATTTTTGTCTCGAAATGCTCACCCACTACGGAAAATGTTATTCCGCGCAGCACGTATCATTCAATTTTTGAACAAAAAACTCTTCCAGAATGTCCCAGCGAACTTTGTCTTCCAGCCGAAGATTCAGAAGCCTTTCATGAACATGGGAAAGACGGCTGACGAGTACTATCAATCACTAGTTGGTAAAATTATTGGCTTGTCAGGTGAGATTTTAGTACTGGAATTCGAAAAGTTCATCGTCGACCTTTCTCAAATAATACTGAACCTTGAAAAAACTGAAGGTTGACTTTGAAAACTAAGTGTTAGAAAGTAATTTTCATATTATTTTCATCTTTAATACTGTAATTTTAGTTCTTCTAGGCAATTTAATTTTTGCTTTTTATAAATCATAAAACTGCGCATTTAATTTAGAATATTGAACAAAGAAAGTAACCCTTTTTTGAGATTAATGTTTTTCGAAAAAAGAATTGATCTCTGAAGGTTCAAAAAATTTGCTCGAATTCATGAAAGATTTGAATTTTTTCATTTTATCCGAAAAATTAAGTTAGTACATCGATTTTGGATGTTAGAATTTCTGCCGCGATACACACCTCGGCAAAGGCACAAGACAATATAACCGCTTCGCAACCGCGTTACCGACCTCCGCTTTCATTTTCGAAAGTGTTTTTTCTTCAATGAATGTTTCACTTGACATAATGAACGTTGCGGACTGTTCCCAACCATAGTTTTACCTACTTCAAACGTTTTTCCGCTACGATTTGTGATTATGAGACGAAAAAAAGTAGGAAAAGTAAAGTTTTTTGAACTACAGTAACTGAAATTTGATCTACTCTATCGACTTGCTTTGCTTACACTTTTCAACTGCGTTTACCGCAGTGTGTGCCATACATAAGGTTTTTTTAAATTGAAGAACGCAAAAAACCACTAAAATGAGTATATTTTTCGAGAAAATGACTATCTAACCGAGATTGATATATTATACGAGAATATTCATCATTTTCCAGACGAGTATGACACATCTGGCTTCAACGACTTTGAGTCTTACACGACCGGAATGACCGCTGTCGAGTACACTGGTATTCTTTGAATTTTTCGTTTCCCCCCTGTCATTTCTAGATTAGTTTTTCTTGTTACTTTCCGAACATGTTCATTTCTCCGTTTTTCAATACGTTTTTATTGAAAAAAACGGAAATTGAACATCTTCATGCTTATCCGTTCACTTAGTTCTGTTGCTTACTTAGAATCCCCACTGTTGATTTTGAAAAGAGAGTTTCAGAAATCTATTTTTTTGAGAAAATATTGATTTTTCTGAAAGTCTCACCAGCGCTAGCAAATGTAAATGATCATTTTTTCTTGTTTCCATCTTAAGCGGCTTGCTTTATTCGTTAAATTCTCAGATAAACCAGATTCCCAGGCAGTTATTCGAATTTTTGGAAGTTTTTGATAAAAATCGATGATGACCGTAATTTTAAAATTTTTGTTCTATTTTACATGAAAATTTTTTTCGAGGAATTTCAATTTTGATAGTTTTTCGAAGAAAATTGATGATTTTCACGGAAATTATCATAATTTCGAAAATTGTTATTCGATTTTTGATGAAAATTTTTTTCGAGAAACTTCAATTTTTTGTAGTTTTTTGAAAAAAAATTGATGATTTTAATGAAAATTACCATAATATACAGTCATTTTTAGATCCCAATTTCAATTTGGTAGTTTTTGAAAACAAAGATTTTATTTGATGAAAATTTGGCGAAAACTACTTAAATTGTAATTGAATCTTACTTGTTAGAGCACTAGGCTACTATCCGTTAGTTACAGTTGTGAATTCAATGTTATTCTCATAGTTTTTCTCCGGCTTTATTAATGTCATCCAAGATTTCAACCAAAGTTATGTCTTTTTTCAGAATTTTAGTAAGATGCAACATGTCCTGTAAGCTATCCCAAAACCATCCTATCACGTTTTTCCACGTTGCTAGAAAACGTGATGCATCTTAACCACGTTCCCAACCACTGCTGCTAGTTGTGACCATGTTCTATTACAATGGTCGGCTTAAACGGTCCCATCACTGAATAATTTTCATCTTTTTGTTTTTTTTTTCACGAATGAATCATACTTTATTGAAAAACCCGAATTGCAAGAGAATCATCACAGTGAAAGAACATTGGAAGAGGAATGGTTTCGTTAGGTTTGGGACATTAAGACAGACTGGAAGCCTTTTCGATTTTAAGGTAACTTTTGGGTTAATGATCAAATTCACCTCAAGTCACGATTTAATTTACATTCATTATTATCATTTAGAAGTTTGTAATCCTTAATTCGACCGTAAATGACTCAAAGTTCTTCTTATGGAATCACCTTTTCTATAGTTTTAAATTTTGATCTTTTTCACCTTAAGTTATCCTAACAGTACTTTTTGAAAATTCTGAATTCAAATATATAATTGATGACCTCAAGATTCAAAATTTTTAACTTAAACTGATTTCAAATCAATTAACCACTGCTTAGAGGGTTTTTTGAATACATTTCTCTGAAAATATTACTAATCATCATTTTAAGTTGAATTAAGACCTTAAGTTTAACATTAAATCGCTTGAAGTTACAATTTAAAAATTTCATGTGAATGACCTAAAATTGACCCTAAACCATAAAAGACTCCAGTTTGACATGAATGATCACACAGAAACAGGGTTCCGATCAGAAGATCCATCCATACTGACTAGGCTGTCTTTCTTAGAGACGCTGGAACTCATCCTGAAACGTTGGCGGAGAGCGACTGCGCCGACAGACGGCCGGTCGACAGTTAGAAGCCACGTTTGGACCATTCCTATATGGGCCGATATTGCCTGAAAGGGAAATTATCCTTAAATAATTATTAATGTTAAAATTGCTTCAAAATCATTTTTTAGAGTTTTTTTTAACTGTCCAAATACTTTTTTGTAGATAAAGCCCGTTCCAGAATCAAGAATTCAAAAGAGTTGATTAATTTTTAGTTTTTTTCGATTTTTTTTAAATTAAAAGTATTCTTTACTTTCTCGGAGTTTGATGTTTTTCACTTTATAAAAAAATTTTGATTTTCAAAGATTCATTCGAAATATTTTTTATTTTGGAGTTACTTCGAAATCATGTTTCAGAGGTACTTCTTCCACTATCTAAACCATCTTTCTCATTAAAGAAACGCTCAAAAGCATTTTTTCCAAAACTCGAATGAACTCAGGTATTTTATGTCAGAATAATTGAATTTCGGATAAATTTTTAAAATTCATTTTTCTCGATTTTTTTCAGAAATTGTCCGATATTAACCTGATAAGCTCCCTGTCGAATCGTCAACAACTTTTTCCTTTGGCTGTCGACTATCGTTGAATGTGCCTTCTTGATACCTGGAATGTGTTCGATCGGCCAATAGGGATAAGAGTTGGCCCCGCCCCTTTATCCGGGTGGATCAAACGAACGTTTTTCATCATATTTTTTGTATTCGTGACGTCAGTAGGTGTGATTTAAAAAAAGATGTAGGTAAAATTAAAAAAATTGAACTGAAATTTGATCTACTTTATCGATTGCTCCGCCCCTTTCTCCGCCGTTTACCCTCCGAAAAAAATTTTCCGCGAGTCAGCGAAACCCCACACTGCGCTGAGCGCAGTAGAGTTAAAGTGTCGGATCAAGCAGCGAGGGGAGGCGACCAATAACCAGCAAGCACTAACCCCGCCTCTTCGTTTTTATTCCATTTAATGAGCATTTTGAATTGCCGCCTCGAAATAAAGTTTCACGTCTCCACGTTTTTATTCTCTTCTCGATACAGTAACCAGAGGCTAGGACTAACATTTACTGATCATTTTGAATTCCCGCCTCGAAATAAAGTTTCACACCTTCACGTTTTCATTGCCTTCTCGATACAGTAACCAGAGGCTAGGACGAACATTTACTGTTCATTTTGAATTCCCGCCTCGAAATAAAGTTTCGTTTCTTTTGTAGGTATGAACGTTTTTTTCGAAATTCTTGATAAAAAGCTAGTTACAAAGGGAAGTTACATGTTTTGCAATTTTTCAACAGCATTTCACATATATCGCTAGAAGCATGGCCGTTTTCAAACGCGCTCTAATCTCAATTTTGCAGAATGAGTACGGTAGGCCTACCCTAAGGTCGGGACTCTCACAACGAACAGTTAGATCTTTTTGGATTTAAATTATTATTCTTACTTTCAGTCCATTGAAATTAAAGGCGCATTACTTAAATCGTTCTTGTATTTCGAGGCGAAACTGCTACGGTACTAAGAACCCGATTTACGGAGGCCAGATTTTTTCACAGGTAGAGGAAACTATGTGCATTTGGCGGAACAAATTTGATTGTTGAAATGAGAAAAATAGGACGAAAGAATGAAAAAAGATGTGCGAACGCGCCCTAAAGCGAATCTTCGTTCAATATAATTTACGTGCAACACGTCTAATCGATGACAATCACCTCTAGCTCGTTGTGAACTCGCGGCAAGTCGGCGACTTCATTACTTTTCTGACAAATCATATCTTGAAACTCACCTTTATTAATAGCCGTCAGAATGACAGGATAGGCAGTGCACGACATGTAGGGTAAAAGGTGGGTGAATGTTGATATAACCACCATCCAACTTGACGTCACACCCCAGAAAGACAGAAACCAGAAGAGGATCCAATAAGGCGTCCAGCACGTCAGATAGACGATCACGAAGGCGGTCACGGTCCTTCGGATCCGTAAGATCGAGAACCAGTCGAGTCGTGTTCGTGCTAAAAAGAACGATATTCCACTTTACAGTTCGTAAAAGATCTCTCATTACAACTCTCAAAGCTTCAAAAAGAAAGGAGATGTGTTCTTGTGGAGAACGATAATCCACTTGACGATGCGTGAAAAATAAGGTGCTTGTAACTTTTTAGTATAAAAATAGTTTTAAACTCCTCAAAGTTCTTTCGAGGCGCTCTCTCTTTCTCTCTTTTTCTCTCTCTCTTTCTCTCTCTTTTTCTCTCTCTCTTTCTCTCTCTTTCTCTCTCTCTCTCTCCTCTCTCTCTCTCTCTCTCTTTCTCCTTCTCTCTCTCTCACTCTCTCTCTCTCTCTCTCTCTCTCTCTCTCTCTCTCTCTCTCTCTCTCTCTCTCTCTTTCTCTCTCTCTCTCTCTCTCTCGCTCCCTGCCCACAAGAAAACTCACTGTCAGCTTTTATCCTCGAGTACCTTCTTTTCAGAAGAATAGGGACATTTAGGTAAAAATAGACGTATGCTGCACTTGTGAATACATAGCCAACCACAAACGCTGTGATGTTGAATGCGAGAGCTGAATTATTGATTAGTTGGAAAGTACAGTAATCATGGGCGAATAAGGTTATGTCCACAGAACTACAGTAACGAGAGACGAATAAGATTATGTCCGTTAAACTACAGTAACCCTACCCTTACAGTAACCAGAAGTGAATAAGATTATGTCCGAAAACATACCGTACGGCGGCAATGGGTTGAAACTACAAACAGTAATCCTTTTCTCCGTCCCGTTCCGGATTATTGTATAGGTCTGTGTGTCAGCGAAGTAACCGACGATCATCTGGAATGCTTTTGCTTAGTGGATTTGGGGGAGGTATGGGAGTCTAGAGGTCAGGGTTCGGTTCCATGGTGGGATTTTTGCTTTTTCCAAAATTTTGGAAATTTCAAATAAATTTAATAAATCAGTAAATTCGGGAACGAACTGTGAGTTTGGTGATCAGGGTTCGCTTCCATGTTGGGATTTTTGCTTTTTTTCTAATTTATTGATCCGGTGAGTTCAATCCTTGAAGAAAGCACTTTTTTGCTTTTTCCAAAACTTTCACATTTTTCTACAAAATGCTTGATTCGGTGGATCCAGCAGAATATCAGTAGGTATATCAGAGTTCGATCCTCTTGGAAACTACAATTTTTGTTTTTTCTTCATTTCGACTAATTTCCCTACAAGAACTCCTTCCTCTTATTTTCATAGGGAAACGTCCGGGTTCAATCCTCCCCAGGAGCTACTATTTTTGCTTTTTGTAAAAAAAACAAACCATCAAAGTCGTGACAATGATCATTATGGCCGCTAGGTAGATGCAGTTTCTTTTTTGATCCGAAGTCTCTGGCTTCTCCGGAAATGCGAAATTTCTCACAGATTCGTATGAAGCCCTGCTGATTTCGACAAGCGCCAGCGGTATTAAAAGTTTGTTGACAACCTCCAAACAGTAAAAACTCTGAAAATCGATTTTCAAGGAGAAAAAACGCCGGAAACGAAGTTTTTTGTTTAAAATGATATAACTTGGGTAGTTTTCAGTAGATTCGTGTGAAACTTCATCATATTGAGAAACTGATGATGATGTATTACATAATAAAATTTGAATCCAATTGGATCGGAAATAAGTAAGTTATGGGTCGTCAAAACAACCTTTCCCCTGGCTCAATGGTCCCCAGCTCGTCCACCGCGCGAGAGGTCAAAAGTTCGAACCCCCACTGTCCGATCTCCATTTTTTGCCTTACTCCTTCACAAAAACAGATATAAGGTATTCGAGAACAATATCAGGTAATCTGATATTCTTAAGATAATCTCATCGATTTCTTCATGTTTTTGTCGGAAAATTGATATTTTGGGGTTGTTTTTCCTGGTGAATGAGGGCTGTTTCATGAAAAGGTGGCCACTATATAATAAAAAAATTTTAACAGGTAAAATCAACTTTTTATGCCTTCTCCAACTCAATATCCAAAGATGGGACACTCACCTTACAAACCGTGCTGCCGAAAATCCATTGCTGTTTCAATTGAAAATGAACGTAGAGTATGAGATCTATCAAAACTAACAGATCCGCTATACAAATCAACAGAATCAACATGAGAATGTTTCTCGGGACTGTGGACTTCCGATCGAACAGATAAACTAAGCCGGCCTTCCAAGCAACCCAGACATTTCCTGCTATGCCTATCACGATCGTAGCGATGTAAGCTGCTGTATTGACGTTTTGCGCGAAGAGAATCCATTGTGATGGTTTTGACATCAAAAAGAGTCCTGAAAGATATGGTTGTTGCAGGGAAAATGCAAAAGAAGTGGCTGGGAACCGAACCTGTGACTTCAAGAAATGACTAGAAACAGGTATGAGCTTGTAAATTTAGAGATGAACGAGGAAAAAGCAAAAATAAACTGGGGATGTGATCCGAACCTGAGACTGGCAAGAAGAATGGTAAGGGATCTCTATGAGCTAGAAAAATTTATAGTAGAACTCGAGCTCAGAAAAAGCAAAAAAAAAACAGGGGCTAGGAACCGAACCTGTAACTTCAAGAAATGACTAGAAACAGGTATGAGCTTGTAAATTTAGAGATGAACGAGGAAAAAGCAAAAATAAACTGGGGATGTGATCCGAACCTGAGACTGGCAAGAAGAATGGTAAGGGATCTCTATGAGCTAGAAAAATTTATAGTAGAACTCGAGCTCAGAAAAAGCAAAAAAAAAACAGGGGCTAGGAACCGAACCTGTGACTTCAAGAAATGACTAGAAACAGGTATGAGCTTGTAAATTTGGAGATGAACGAGGAAAAAGCAAAAATAAACTGGGGATGTGATCCGAACCTGAGATTGGCAAGAAGAATGGTAAGGGATCTCTATGAGCTAGAAAAATTTATAGTAGAACTCGAGCTCAGAAAAAGCAAAAAAAAAACAGGGGCTAGGAACCGAACCTGTAACTTCAAGAAATGACTAGAAACAGGTATGAGCTTGTAAATTTAGAGATGAACGAGGAAAAAGCAAAAATAAACTGGGGATGTGATCCGAACCTGAGACTGGCAAGAAGAATGGTAAGGGATCTCTATGAGCTAGAAAAATTTATAGTAGAACTCGAGCTCAGAAAAAGCAAAAAAAAAACAGGGGCTAGGAACCGAACCTGTGACTTCAAGAAATGACTAGAAACAGGTATGAGCTTGTAAATTTGGAGATGAACGAGGAAAAAGCAAAAATAAACTGGGGATGTGATCCGAACCTGAGATTGGCAAGAAGAATGGTAAGGGATCTCTATGAGCTAGAAAAATTTATAGTAGAACTCGAGCTCAGAAAAAGCAAAAAAAAAACAGGGGCTAGGAACCGAACCTGTAACTTCAAGAAATGACTAGAAACAGGTATGAGCTTGTAAATTTAGAGATGAACGAGGAAAAAGCAAAAATAAACTGGGGATGTGATCCGAACCTGAGACTGGCAAGAAGAATGGTAAGGGATCTCTATGAGCTAGAAAATTTTATAGTAGAACTCAGAAAAAGCAAAAAAAGAAACAGGGCTGGGAACCGAACCTGTGACTTCAAGAAATGACTAGAAACAGGTATGAGCTTGTAAATTTAGAGGTGAGCAAGGAAAAAGCAAAATTAAACCGGGGATGTGATCCGAACCTGAGACTGGCAAGAAGAATGGTAAGGGATCTCTATGAGCTAGAAAAATTTATAGTAGAACTCGAGCTCAGAAAAAGCAAAAAAAGAAACAGGGCTGGGAACCGAACCTGTGACTTCAAGAAATGACTAGAAACAGGTATGAGCTTGTAAATTTAGAGGTGAGCAAGGAAAAAGCAAAATTAAACCGGGGATGTGATCCGAACCTGAGACTGGCAAGAAGAATGGTAAGGGATCTCTATGAGCTAGAAAAATTTATAGTAGAACTCAGAAAGAGCAAAAATAAACAGAGACTGGAAATCGAACCTGAGACTTCGAGAAAGCAAAAACACTTGTTAGAACTAGATATAAGCTTGTAAATTTGTAGTATAACTCAGAAAAAGCAAAAAAAAGAAACAGAGGCTGGGAACCGAACCTGAGTCGTCAAATTTTCAAAAATAAAATTGTTTAGAATCGAAATTAGCATCCACTGGGATGATTTCGTCATCAAAAATTTTTTCTGCAAGATGAAAATTTTGCATTGGAAGGGAAAACAGGAAATGGGATAAGTAGGGAAAAATGCAAAAAGAGGGGTCAAGAACCGAACTTTTGAGTCCAAAATCGGAAAAAATTAGAAAAGACAAAAACTGGAGCTAGGATCCGAACCTATGCCATCTCAACAATGAGCGCAGACAAAGCAAAAATCACGGCTGAGAACCGAACCCTCGATCTGGTAGAAGCCACTAGCAGATTGAAGTGGAGAGTAGTCCTTATTGAATACAAAAATGAAAATTGTACTTTTCGTGTTTTGATGAAAGCAAAAAAAAACTGACCCGGCTGGTAGTCGAACTTTTGCTATTTTACTGAAGACATATCAAAAAGATAACTAGAGAGTGAGACATCTGAACTAAAAGAACAGGGCCATCATATAAGCTATTGAATTACAAACGAGAAAAAGCAAAAGACCAAGCGGGGGATCGATCTCACGCCTCCAAAACACGAGTTACATGTTGTCGCACTGAGCTACACCTCGTTTTAAATGTTCACAAATCTAATGTGAGGGCCCTAACTGAATCTGCCGTCTTTAGTGAAAACATTCAAGGGTCTTTTCTAGTTTGAATCTTCTTCAACAAAAACAAAACTTTTTGCAGCAACCGGGGGACGAGGCACGTGCCGGGCACAAACTAGGCACAAACTGGGCTTCAATGAGGCGTTGATTCTTCGTGGTGGAAAAAGATGAAACGAAAATGTAATATTTTGCTGAAAATTTTCCCAGTAGAGCCAGGCACATAACTGACCACGTGCCGGGAACAAAACGGTCACCGATAAACCACATTCGGAAGACATCTATAATCAAATTTTCAATACAGATTCGAATAAAAGTTGTGCCAGGCACCAAAAAGGCACGTGCTGGGAACAAAACGGTTACAAACAAATCAAGTCGGATTGAGCTATGATCATCACCATTAAAAGGCTCAATTCGATAATGAAAACAGGAGATTATGTCGTATGCTGAAATTTGATTGTCGGTAACATCAAAACATTGAAACAATTTGGATCCTGCTAAACTGACGTCTGGGTCAAAAAACAATACAAATTTGTCGGGAGTATTGACTGATTTTTGACGTTCTTGCAGTACCTACAGTAACTTGCTTCTGTGGCTTGAGAATAGGAAATCGTCAAAATCATCGTACTTACAGGCACGTAGCTTTCTCTAGGCACGTAGCTTTCTCTACCTGTAAAAAAATCCGGCCTCCGTAAATCAGTTACTTATTACTGTAGCAGTTTCGCCTTGAAACACAAGAACGATTAAGTGATGCGCCTTTAATTTCAATGAACTGTAAGTAAGAATAATAATTTAAATCCACAAAGATCTAACTGTTCGTTGTGAGAGTTACCGTACTTATTCTGCAAAATTGAGATTAGAGCGCGTTTGAAAACGGTCATGCTTCTAGCGATATATGTGTCCAGGTCAAAAAGTAACATGGTATAAGGAATTATTGACTGATTTTTGACGACCCTTTAGTACCTACAGTAACTTGCTTTTGTGGCTTGAGAATTGGAAATCGTCAAAATCATGGTACTTACAGTACTGTTACAGTACAATACGTAGTCTCCAGGTATGAAATTGTCGGGGACTATCGATTGATTTCTGTTGATTCTACAGTAACTTGCCATTCTGGGATCCATCACAATTTAAGGCTGAAAAATTATCATCGTATTTATGGTAACCCACTCTTACATGAGATTGCTACCAAGACACCATGAAATTGGAAGGTCTGACTTATCTCCTAGGTTTTCAAATACGCTGAAGATGATAGAACCGGTCTTAAAGGTTGCGGAACCGACCCGGTTTCAGAGTTATGTCCCGAAAACCTAGGAAAATTGTCGTTTTGAGCTTTTGAGCCCATGCGATTGGTCGAGCGAATGATGTTTCCCTGCTGTTCTATGAAAAATCATTTTGTGAGAAAAAATCATTCATACGATGCGTTTCTGAACAAAAAAATCGTTTTTTATAATTTCAAAATTTGCATAGGATCATGTGTAAAAATGGTTATAATTGCAAAGTTTTAACTACAGTAAGACCTTTTCTCACAGTTTTGAAGTAATGAAAATGTTCGAAGCAAACCAGTTGTTTCCGGGTGGGATCGAACCTGAGATGATAGTCGCATCAAATTATGATTAGCAGGAGACACAAATATTCAAACTATAGAAAATGCAAAAATGCATTTTTCTTGTCGGATCGAACCTATGGTGCTGGTCAAATCAAGCTCATAACAAAAGGCCACTGAAAAAAAGATTGATTTAAAAAAAAGCAAATGAACTAGGCTACTCGAAAACAAAAGAACAGGAAAAGCAAAAAAAGTTAATGAGATTCGATCCCGATGAGTCTCACTTTCATAGTCTAGCCGCACTGAGAATCTGGAAAAGGTAAAAAAAATGGGAGGGAGGGGGTCGAACCAGTGACCTGTTTGATAGAAGATCTCTAGATCCTGTGAGATGAAACATCGAAAAGGAAAAGGCAAAAAAATGGGACGGAGGGGGTCGATCCCATGGCCTGTTTGGTAGAAGATCTCTGGATCCTGTGAGATGAAACATCAAAAGGGAAAAGCAAAAAAGCTCGAAGGATCGACCCCCTGACCCTCCTTCTCACAGATCTACTGAATAGCACTGAGCTTGGCCAGCTCTGTCGGTAAGAAATAGGAAAATTTGAAAAACGAGAAATAACAAAAATCTACATCCGAATCGATCCTCTGGTCTGTTTGGAGGGAACCAGCCGATTCCCACTGAGATACGCTGCTTCTGATGAAAAGCAATGAAAAGCCAGAAAATGCAAGAATCTTCCTCCCGGATTGATCCCTTGGCTTGTTTGGTCAAAGATCAGGAAAATTACACTGAGCTATGCTGAATGTTGACAACCGTCCAGAAACAAAGGATAGGAGAGCAAAATTGGATCTGAATGGATTGAGATAATTAAATAAACAACAATTTGTTCGCTTTCAGACTGAACTTTGTTCCATCCGCGCATCATGGGGGTAGAAAAAGGGGCGGAGCCAGCGAATGGATCGATATTACAGTGTTTATCGATCGGAATGGACTGTAAATTGAGTAAAACGGAAGATTTTCATTGTTTTTGGGGTAAGACTGGTATTTTTCCAAGAGAGTTCCAAAAATAGTGATACTCTTCAAGGTATGTCGGATCAAATCTTTTCTGAGAAAGAAAAACAGAAAAGCGGTCTTTTTTCGATCTCGCGTGTTGTCTGGAGCAATAAACTCAATTGGTGGCGCTAGATTTGGTCGTTAGGAAAGGAAGAAGAAGTGAGTGAGAGAGAGAGAGAGAGAGAGAGAGAGAGAGAGAGAGTCAAAAGTAACAGAGCATACCTGAATGATACTTTTATGACTACTCCAGGTCACTGTTAAAAGATTTTACAGCTAATTTACAGACCAGATCAAAGTTCAAATTTTTATGACGACCCCAAGTCAATATTAAAAGATCGGATCGAAAAGGGAAGAGAGAGCAAGAAAACCGATATTTCATGCAATAAAAAGCCATACAAAGACGAAAATCTCGGAAAACCTCTAATTCGCCGCAAAACTATAGTTTTTTGTTCTGCAGCAGACACATAACAATATAATCCTTCCAAAACAAACTTATATAATCTGTGTTATCGCAGTCGCAAAAGTGGATAAAGAACTATGCAGTTTGAGAGAAAACGCAAAAAAAAACTATGTTTCCGGGTGGGATCGAACCTGAGATGATAGTCGCATAAAATTATGATTAGCAAGAGACACAAATATTCAAACTATAGAAAATGCAAAAATGCATTTTTCTTGGTCGGATCGAACCTATGGTGCTGGTCAAATCAAGCTCATAACAAAAGGCCACTGAAAAAAAGATTGATTTTTAAAAAAGCAAATGAACTACGTTTTCCGATGGGATCCAACTTGAAATGATAGTCGCATCAAGAATGAGTAGAAAAGACTCAAAAAAGATCGAATACGAGAAAAAGAAAAAAACTTTGTTGCTTGGTGGGATCGAACTCTCAGGGTCATTTGCATAGAGCCAGTAGAAGAAAGAACCTGAAAATATTTTGGACTCTGAGAAATAGCTAAAATTATGTTCCCTGGTGGGATCGAACCAGTCGTCTCCAACGTTCAATGCTGATATGTTGACTTGGGCTAGTAATATGTGTCCTTGAGGCATATTGACTCGGGTTACTACTAAATTTGTTTGTGTTCGATTTAGGTATTTTGACTTGAGTTAGCACTAAATTTTATCTGAACTGTGAGAAATCGCCGAACACTTCAAGACGTTGTGACTAACCCAAGTCAACAAGACAAAGATCGGACGGAAGAGGTGCCAGTTTCAGGTCGCACACCTTTTTCTTAGATGTGACTGATCACACAAAGAGTGGGTGGAATTGAATTGGGGAGGCTACAAACAAGCATTGTAGTCGTAAATCAGCGCGAGTTTTTTAAATTAAGAACTAACCCTAGTCAACGTTCCTAAGATCGGACGGAGCTTTGAAGTTTCCTCTGTGACAAGGGAAAATGTTGACTACGGGATTGAACCTGCCACCTTTCGGTGAGCTTGCTTTGTTTGAGGAGAAGAAACAAAAAAAAATTTTGAGTGAGGAGAAAAAACAAAAATCAAAAATGAACACACCACGGTGATTGAACTTTTGTAGTACTGGCCGAGGGTCAAAATTTTAGACCACTACACCAGGGACGTGTGTCCATGAGTTCCCAGCAAAAAAAGCGCTGATCTACTGACTCTCCGGGTTTCCGCGAAAAAAGACAAAACAATCAACAGGAAGAGATTAAGAAGAGGCTAGATCGTCATAAGAAGAGATAAAATTAGTCAGCATTCGCCGACCCGTCGCGGTTTTCGCCGTTTTGAAGAATTCGGAGAAAGATTTCTTCACTGGTGTACTAGTCAAAGCCGTAAACAGATTATAATTGCGACCTTTATACATGCCCTAATGAAAGACTCTTGGGGAATAACAAATGTGTCCGATCTGGAGACACGTTGACTTGGGTTAGTACTAAATTTGTGTCCGATCTGGAGGTATGTTGACTCGGGATAGTACTAAATTTGTGTCCGATCTTGTGCTATGTTCACTCGGGATAGTACTAAATTTGTGTCCGATCTTTCGGTATGCTTACTCGGGTTGGTATCATGCGTCCGATCTTGAGCTATTTTGACTCGGGTTAGTACTAAATTTGTGTCCGATCTGGAGTCATGTTGATTTGGGTTAGTAATAACTTTTCGTCCGATCTGCTGATATGTTGACTTGGGTTAGTAATATGTGTCCCATCTGGAGTCATGTTGACTCAGGATAGTTCTAAACTTGTGTCCGATCTGTTGACATGTTGACTCGGGTTAGTAATATGTGTCCAGACTAAACAGGAAATGACCTTTGCTACAACGGATACAGAGAGGAAAAACATGAAGGATTTATGTGGAAATGTTTTGCGGGACACAAATGAGGCACGTGCCGGGCACAAACGGTGCACAAACGGGACACGGAAACTCTAATAAGGAAGTGCGGATGAAACTTCTTTCTGCAAAGTATTTACATTGGCAGCCAAAGGACTAAGCTAAGCAATTCGTTGTCTACACTTGTTCTTTGCACACTTAGTGTTTTTTGCAGTAGCTAGGTGTCCGATCTTTGGCATCATTGGCTAGGGTTAGTCTTAAAATTTGACCTACCGACTGACAGATCTTCAACTGTGATAAGTCAAAGAATTTGACTAACCGGGTAAAAATCATAATACACTTGGGAATGAATAGACAATCCACTTTGTTTTTTGCAGACTTGTGACAGATATTCAGCATGTTGACTGGGGTTAGTCTTAAAATTTGAACTACCGACTGACAGATATTTAACTGTGATAAGTAAAAGAATTTGACTAACTGGGTAAAAATCATAATAAACTTGGGAATAAATAGACAATCCACTTTGTTTTTTGCAGACTTGTGACAGATATTCATCATGTTGACTGGGGTTAGTCTTAAAATTTGACCTACCGACTGACAGATCTTTAACTGTGATAAGTAAAAGAATTTGACTAACTGGGTAAAAATCATAATACACTTGGGAATGAATAGACAATCCACTTTGTTTTTTGCAGACTTGTGACAGATATTCAGCATGTTGACTGGGGTTAGTCTCAAAATGTGACCAAGAAAGACCAGACAAATGCATATAGAGCAGGGGTTGGAATAAAGAAACGCAAAGAAATTCGAGACCTTCCTTATGTAGGCTAAGTTTAGGCTAAGGACTTAAGGACGTTAAGATTCAAGCTTAGTCCTAAACTGATTACGATAGGTCGAGATTTGTTGATTATGAAAATCGAAATATTGAAAAGCCATCTCAGAATCAATCAAAATAAGCTCTCTCAAGCAAAAATCTCCCCCGGAAGTGGAAATCTGCCTACGCGGGGCGGCCAAGCGTAAGGCGGACTTCTTGTCAAGTTTAATGTGAGCAAAAAAGTTTGGGAGAATAATAATAAGAAGAAGAAGAAGTCGAGTCTTCTGTTCGTCGTGCTCGAGAGCACACCAAGTTATGCTCCGTGACTCTGAACAACAATATCGGAGACCTCGCCGCCACACAATGGAGGAATCTTGTTTCCAAATGAGCTAAAAGACAAAATACCTTCATAAGACGTGTGTCCCGATGGTGACCTGTTGGTGGTCGGCTTGTGCCCTGCACGTGCTCAGTTGGTGGCATGCATGTAGTCTGACGAAGCCACATGAAGGATGAATCTTGTTTCCAAATGAGCTAGAAGACAAAATACCTTCATAAGGCGTGTGTCCCGATGGTGACCTGTTGGTGGTCGGCTTGTGCCCGGCACGTGCTCAGTTGGTGGCATGCATGTAGTCTGACGAAGCCACATGAAGGATGAATCTTGTTTCCAAATGAGTTAAAAGACAAAATACCTTCGTAGGGCGTGTGTCCCAATGGTGACCTGTTTGTGGTCGGTTTGTGTCTGACACGTGCTCAGTTGGTGGCATGCATGTAGTCTGATGAAGCCACATGAACGGTGAATCCTGTTACCAAATGAGCTAAAAGACAAAATACCTTCATAAGGCGTGTGTCCCGATGGTGACCTGTTTGTGTCTAGCACGTGCTCAGTTGGTGTCATGCATGTAGTCTGACGAAGCCACATGAAGGATGAATCTTGTTTCCAAATGAGCTAAAAGACAAAATACCTTCATAAGACGTGTGTCCCGATGGTGACCTGTTGGTGGTCGGTTTGTGTCTGGCACGTGCTCAGTTGGTGGCATGCATGTAGTCTGATGAAGCCACATCAAGGATGAATCTTGTTTCCAAATGAGCTAAAAGACAAAGTACCTTCATAAGGCGTGTGTCCCGATGGTGACCTGTTGGTGGTCGGCTTGTGTCCGGCACGTGCTCAGTTGGTGGCATGCGTGTAGTCTGACGAAGCCACATGAAGGATGAATCTTGTTTCCAAATGAGTTAAAAGACAAAACACCTTCGTAGGGCGTGTGTCCCAATGGTGACCTGTTTGTGGTCGGTTTGTGTCTGACACGTGCTCAGTTGGTGGCATGCATGTAGTCTGACGAAGCCACATGAAGGATGAATCTTGTTTCCAAATGAGCTAAAAGACAAAATACCTTCATAAGGCGTGTGTCCCGATGGTGACCTGTTTGTGGTCGGTTTGTGTCTGACACGTGCTCAGTTGGTGGCATGCATGTAGTCTGATGAAGCCACATAAAGGACGAATCTTGTTTCCAAATGAGCTAAAAATGAGCGGAAAAATAGTGAAAAACAAGACTCGATGCAGTTAGAAAACTCTGAAAATGACAGTTTTGAAGACGGCGGGAAGGTACCATGAAATCAACATGAACCAAGCAAAGAAATCATGTTCTACAATCAAAAGAAGACGATGAGCACGTGTCGTTCACACAAGAGCATGTTCCGGACACATATTGGCCACAAATGAGCTACGTGCCAAACACCGCTTTTTTCTAGGTCCGATTATATCAGCAAAACAGTCGGAAAAGATAAGAATTATCATCTTTCCATGTTTCAGCTCCTACTCTACTTTATTCTGAACATTTCCGGTTTTTCCGTGTTTCTTTTCATCTGGAACAGAATCCCAAAGGTTTGTGAGAGAAGGCAAAAAACTATGACAATGGCGGGGATCGAACA
The DNA here is from genome assembly GCA_963978915.1 of Caenorhabditis parvicauda. Taxonomy (NCBI): domain Eukaryota; kingdom Metazoa; phylum Nematoda; class Chromadorea; order Rhabditida; family Rhabditidae; genus Caenorhabditis; species Caenorhabditis parvicauda. The sequence continues at coordinate 3,805,576 of OZ022252.1, forward strand.
CAGACCGGCTAATCACTGATTTCAGCCGAAACCATGGGACTACACTACGATACCCGGATTGAAGTTGTCTGTATCTTCAGAAGATGACATCCCAGACCTCGTCATGGCGCCTGGCACACGTCCAAGTTCAAGTTTCCAGGGACATGCTAGTGAAATTGCAAAGTTTTTGACCTACGTGACGTCACGACTACAGTATCCTTTAGATCTGCAGGCTTGAGAGATTTTCTACAGAAGATGAATTTTGTATACGGTCCCTTGGCTTCTTTTTATTGGCGTGATCGGATCGTGGTCGTGGTATCGAGTTGGCCTCTTGCCAAGGAAGTTTTCAGCTACAGAAAGAATTTGGGTGAGACTTTGTTACTGTAGTTCTGACTGGTAGATCAAAACTTTTAGTACTATCCCTTGCCAATATGTCAGTATATCTGCCAGATCGGACAGCTCCTATCCACTTTCGAAAGTTTTTGAACGCAAAGTGAAAGTACTCCTCACACAAGCATCCAGGGGTTTTTATTCCCTTCTCGATACAGTAACCAGAGGCTAGGACGAACATTTACTGATCATTTTGAATTCCCGCCTCGAAATAAAGTTTCACGTCTCCACGTTTTTATTCCCTTCTCGATACAGTAACCAGAGGCTAGGACTAACATTTACTGATCATTTTGAATTCCCGCCTCGAAATAAAGTTTCACGTCTCCACGTTTTTATTCCCTTCTCGATACAGTGACCAGAGGCTAGGACTAACATTTACTGATCATTTTGAATTCCCGCCTCGAAATAAAGTTTCACGTCTCCACGTTTTTATTCCTTTCTCGATACAGTAACCAGAGGCTAGGACTAACATTTACTGATCATTTTGAATTCTCGCCTCGAAATAAAGTTTCACGTCTCCACGTTTTTATTCCCTTCTCGATACAGTAACCAGAGGCTACGTCGAAAATTTGCCGTAGATCAAAATACAGTTACTATAGTTGGCAATTAATAAGTCGCATCCCGTTTTTTTTCAAACGTCTGTAACTTTGCTCGGAACAACTCAATCACCTTGTATTTAGGCTTAGGTTGAACGTTAAGCTGACCCAAACCTAACCTAAGCAAAAAAAAGAGGTGTTCATGCGATGCGAAAAAAGTTATCGCATCCGATTTTTGAAAATGGGATGCGGGATGCGATTTACTAATTGCCACTATAGTTAGAAAACGAAAAGGAAATTTTAATTTTTAACAAGAGACCACGTGAAAAGTCCGAATTTCGAGGTATTTGATTCTCAATTTTTCATTCTCAAACAAAATTACAGTCGCGATGAGCCCACTCGTTTTGGGGAGCTACTTGGCTGGTGACCCATCGTTGTGTACTGACGTGAAGTTGAGTTCTGTCGAGCCAGAACATTTGCATGAAGTGGAAGACGGTGATTTCGAGTTGACCGAGTCGATTCAAGACCAAATATTTATGAACCGAGATGGTCACAACATACTTTATCGCCCCGTTGAAGAAAAATCGCTCGATGAAGTTACGAAAATTTTGAGGTCAGTTTTTCTGCTTTTTATGGAAATAATGATTTCACAGTAATGTTTTCAGCCTTCGAAAAAACGATTTTTCTCAAACCCGGAAAGCTAACGCGAGGATTTTGAGTTCTTTCTCAAAGAATTCATCAAAATAAAGTTTTGAAAGGTCATTTCTCAAAGAAAATCGTCACCATTCTCAATTTTTTTCAAAAAAAGATTCAAAATCATTTTTAAAAATAAACAGTGGCAAAGGGAGGACACTTCCGCATTGAGAATTCGAAAAAAAAATTCAATTTCAGACAATCCAGAGCCCAACTCCGCCTCGAAAACGATCTGAATCGACCATTATTCTGCATTTTCGATAAGGAAATCGAGATCGATGCCCACCCAGTGCCAAAATATGTTAGTTTGGCCATTCAGAATTTAAAAAAAGTAAATTTCAGATTCCAATCGTATTCAATATGATCGATATTCTGAAGGAAGACTCAGAAACCAGATATAGAGAGATTTTGAATTTCCTCCCTCTTTGAATGATAAAATTTATTTACATAACTGAAACCTACGCATCCTATGGGTTAGTAAATGGAGCTGTTATCATCTTTCCGGCGGTTGTCTGAAATTTTCTCTCCTCTCTCTCCCTCTTTCTTTCTCTCTCCCTCTCTCTCTCCCTCTCTTTCTCTCTCTCTCTTTCTCTCTCTCCCTCTCTCTCTCCCTCTCTCTCTCTCTCTCTCTCTCTCTCTCTCTCTCTCTCTCTCCCTCTCTCTCCCCCTCTCTCTCTCTCCCTCTCTCTCTCTCTCTCTCTCTCTCTCTCTCTCTCTCTCTCTCTCTCTTTCTCTCTTTCTATTGACTTAAAAACTACCTTAAAGTCCTTATTGGTAACACTGAGTCCTTCCACCCACGTCAAAAGAGTCCTGGTAATTGTAGCATAAGAAGTGAAATCGACTTGTTGTTCGAAGCTTTCGAAACAGTCTTCGAGGAGGATTTGGAGCTGGAAAATCGATATTTGTAGTTCAGACCGCCCGTACTTAAAGTGCTGTGTGGTCGTTACTTGTAGTTCAGACCGCCCGTTTTTAAAGTTCTATGTGGAAGGAGTATTTACGAGGGAAAACTTCTGTGAAATGAAAATGGTAAGTGCGGTCAAAGTCACGTTGAGGACACGTTTGAATATCACAACTATGAAAACCGTACCGCGTAGCGGCGCGCGGTATTCCGATCCGACTCCTATGAGCTGAGAAAGGCCCGCGCAAAGACAATGTGACCAGATGGTCCTTTTCATTGAAAAAGATAATAGTTAGAAACGTGTACTCATCTCCAAAACTTTGGGTGGACCGGCATCGGACCGTAAATAGGCGACTATCGTCCCGGACATGCGTCGCCCAATTACAGTCCATGTGTCGCCCGGTTGGATGAAACGGGCGACACATGGACTGTAATTGGGCGACACATATCCGGGACGACTGTCGCCCATCTACGGTCCAATTCCGGTCCACGAAAAGTTTTGGAGCATATGACCTGTTTGTTATCTGAGAAAATCAAGCTCACCATTTTCGTTTCAATGTTATTCGGTGTTGCAGACACATCCGATTCCATCTTCTCATACTGTTGAGCGATGAGTTCTAACGCTACTGCCTGAAAGCCACGTCGTCAAGAAAACCTTGGAAGCCGTTACACCTGTGCATTCAACTGGCTCAACTCTTTCTCGTCAGCTTCCAGTTTGGAGTTTAGTTCTTGCATGTAATCCACCGCCCTGAATGAATTCACTTTGTTCTTGTTCCATTTCTCCCATCAAACCTGAACAAAATCGATGAGTTTGTAGTTTTGATGTTCGCGAATGAGGCAGAAGGCGGTATGAGGTCCTTCAACTCGCTGTATCCGCTCTGAAAAGCAGATTTAGCAGTCAGAAACAGTGAAGTTATTACGTTTATAGCTTCCCTACGCTGACGCTCGCATCTCAGATGAGTAGCCTTCTTTCTATCCATAGGGAAATTGTTCGCATCAGCCGGCGAAGAAGCATCTGAAGCTGTTGGTGAAATGTCCTCCATTGGCTCGTGAACTTGATGTCGGCGACTCATTCTAGAAAACAGTTATCAGGAACGACTGAACCGATAAATTTTTTCCAAGTGACAATACTGATTTTGTAAGAAGGAAAATCGGCTTGGAACCTAATGAAACATCATCACTTTATTATATTTCAGTTATTGGTTTTGTGAAAGTCGCATTATATGAGAGGGTAGGTGTGAAGAACAGAAAAATAAAAAAGGTGAAAGAATAAAAATAAAATTCACGTGACGAACAACGTTTCACGTTACACTGACCTGGAATGATTTTCAACTGGGCGCGTTTTTTTCATTTCCAGTTCATTCTCCGATTTCCTCATGTTTTGTCCCGTTTGTTCCCCTCTCTCGATTGATAAATGTCCGGGAAAAGATAAAAGATTGTATACTGAAGAGTCACTGCCAGTGCTGTTCAATAAATCCTACAAATGGCGCTTTTGTTTCTAATTTGTCGTCATTACGTGAAACTGTGCAAATTATGAAGTATTTGCTGATCCGATTGTTTTCCACAAAGACAAAGTAAGAACAGTGAATGCGTTTTGTTGTTACAAAACGATGTTCGTACTCATTTCTCAAATTTACCGCCCAAAAAATTATTTTTTGAGTCATCATTGGAGCGACGCGATGCGATCTTTTTCAAAGTGCATAATTGTAGGTGTGAAAATATTGATTTTTTCTATAGCGTTTATCCTTGATAGCATCATTCTGACGCAATGAATTGCGAAGTTCCATCCATATTTTTTATATTCAAAAAAAAGTTGTCGCATCCCATTTTTGAAAATGGGATGCGGGATGCGATTTACTAATTGCCATTTCTATATTTCAGAATGGCGAACATTGCCTTCAACCGTCTGCAGAGAGAATGCAAGGAGGTACTGAATTCCTGTAGAATAATATTCATAGAGAATTTCAGGTCGTCACCAACACCGAAATCGCCGAAACTGGAATCATGATTGAAATCATGAACGAGACGCTCACTGACATCAAGGTATCGAATTCTCTGTATAAAACTGAATTCTGAATTCAGGGACAGATCAGAGGACCACCAGATACTCCTTACAACGGCGGTCTTTTCGACCTCGACATTCACATCCCAGACTCGTACCCGTTCACCCCACCAAAGGTAAGTTCTTTGCTGGAACGCGCGACTTCCTTCTTATCTGTGATGGAGACTCTGCACCCTCTTCTCTGAACTCACTCTTTCCCAGTGCCGTCTGCGTCTAACGATAGTATACGCTCTCTCACGTCTCCCTTTGAAAGCCGAAAAATTTATGTAAATTAGAAAGTTGTAAAAAACTGGAGTGTTTTCGGAAAAAAAAATTCAAAATTATTGAATATAATTAGTCCTTATTTTATACGAAAAAGTAGACCGAATCATATGAATCAAGACTCGCGTCATAAATCGTTTTCATTTTTACACCTTGTAAGGAAATGATTCTTGATTCGATGATTCAGTCTACTTTTTCGTATTAAGTATTAGTCCTGCACATAATTTTGATAGTTTTGCTTCGTTTTTCTTAAGTTCACAAATTCGAAAAATACCATAAAAATCCGTTTTCAGAAAATTACTTTTCTGTTCTGAAACTTGTTAATTATGCGTGTGTAGAATTAATTTTTCATATTTTCAGATCAAGTTCTCAACGAGAATCTGGCATCCGAACGTTAGTTCTCAAACGGGAACCATTTGCCTGGATATTCTGAAGGATCAGTGGTAAGAATTTGGATAAAATCATAAACATTTTTTCTTTGAAAAATTGAAAGTGAAAACTGAAATTACTTAGAGAAGGCAACTCAGATTGGCTCCAACCACATCTAGTTTGGGAAAAACTGGAATTCAATTTGATTTTTTGTGGATCCAATCAGAGTTGACTTTTCTGATTACTTTTAAATGCTCCAGGTGTACTCGAAACTTGAGTTAACGAATAAATCATGAACAAAAGTATCATGGTTATAGACCCATTTTCCATCGAATAAAAATCCAATCTGATTTTTTAATGGATCCAGCCCGATTTTTCTGGATCCAATCAGAGTTGACTTCTCTGAGTTACGCTTTATAAAGTCTGATTTTGATATTCATGAATTTTTGTCAAATTACTATTATAAAACGCACGTGTAACAAAAAATGTTTGTATGTTTTCTTATATACAAGCACTCTTCAGGGGCGCTTCGCGCCCCACATTTTTTGTTTTCATGCCAGTTTTTATACTCGAAACAAAGAATGAAAAAGTGAACAAACGTCTTTCAATAAAAACGTGAACTTTCAGACAACTTGGAACTTCTTAAAAAGGTCAATTTCTGAAAATTAAAATGCTGGGCGATAAATGGATCACGTTGAGGACACGTTTGAATTTCAAAACTAAGGAAATTCGTGCCGCGCAGCAGCGCGCGGTCTGATCGAATTGAAAAGTTGATGCGCATCTCCGCTTCAACAGAACCTATCCGATGGTGTTTTCCCCGCTCTGATCCGACTCCTATGAGCTGAGAAAATGCCGCGGAAAGACAGTGTGACCAAATAGCCTTTTTTCATAAGAATAGATATATATACAGTTGCGTCAGAAAGTTAATGCACGATTACGTTTTTTTGAAATATCTCAACGATGGACAATCGGATAGGTTTGAAAGTTTCAGGAATTGTGAATAAAACATTTTTATACACTGCGAAGGAATATTAAACCACTAGGAAATTTTTTCACACGAAAGTATTTATTTTCTGCAAAACCACTCAAAATTCACTTTTTCTCTCAAAATTCATTTCTCGTTTTTTTCTTTTATTTTCAATTTTTCTGCTCTTTTGTGCATATTTTTTGAAGATCAAACAAATTTAATTATGAAATTCAAAGTATAACGAAATCGGAGATCGTTCGAGGTCATCAGATGAGGTTGAAGTGGCTGCATTATACTAAACAGTCCCAGAAGAAGATATCACCTCCGTATGATTTTAGTCTTGCTCCATCTCAGCTGGAATTGTTTGAAAAACCCTTCACTACAGTTTTTTCATTATATCAACTTCATTTGAGATTATCTAGGAATTATGCCAGGACGTTAGTCATTGATCTTGTGGCCAGACTTTCTAAAAGTCATGAAGTGACAGTCAGTTTTTTGACCATAAAACTGAAACGCCTCCATGAAGACGTCTAATTTTTTGCAGACACAAGACGTCTAATTTTTTGCAGACAAAGACTACATTGGTTTCCTTCATTCCAATTTTTGAAAGTACGAAAATCACCGATCTGGCAGTACTACAATCAAAGCGAACAGAAAAGTATAAAGCAGCCAGTTTTCAGATTTCATTTACCTGCGTTCATAGATGAATTAGGTCATACAAGTAACTTTCTTTGACATAAAAACATTTTCCGAATGTTTATGTTTGGTACATTCAACAAAAAACTCAAATTTATAATTTATGATAACTTTAAACCACTCTTGTAAAAACACCGAAAACTTTTAGCCGCTCACTCCAGTTCGACTATCTTCTAGTATTTTTAGACAATTTATTAGTGGCTCTCCTACTCATCAAATAAACAAATCTGATGTATACAACGTGTCTGCAAAAAATTAGACGTCTTCATGAAGCCGTTTCAGTTTTATGGTCAAAAACCTGACTGTCACTCCATGACTCTTGGAAAGTCTGGCTACAAGATCAATGGCTAACGGCCTGGCATAATTCCTAGATAATCTCAAATGAATTCGATATAACGAAAATACTATAGTGAAAGGTTTTTCAAACGATTCCAGCTGAGATGGAGCAAGACTAAAATCATACGGAGGTGATATCTTCTTCTGGGACTGTTTAGTAAAATGCAGCCACTTCAACCTCATCTGATGACCTCGAACGATCTCCGATTTGGTTGTTTTTTGATTCTCATAATTTAAATTATTTGATCTTTGAAAAATTATTCACAAAAAAGCAGGAAAAATGAGAATAAAAGAAAAAAAACGAGAAATTAATTTTGAGAGAAAAGGTAAATTTTCAGTGGTTTTGCAGAAAATAACTACTTTCATGTGAAAAAAATTTCCTAGTGGTTTATTATTCCTTCGCAGTGTATAAAAATGTTTTATTCACAATTCCTGAAACTTACAAACCTATCCGATTGTCCATCGTTGAGATATTTCAAAAAACGTAATCGTGCATTAACTTTCTGACGCAACTGTATATCTGTCGGGGTATTTGTCTGACTATAAATGTGTGAATAACTTTTTTCGGGATAGATATTTCCGGTTGAAATTTTGGCACGAGATAGCGAAAATTACGTATACTTTGCCCGAACTTATTCGAGAATTCTACCTATTACGATACTGTAGTTATGACCGAATTAGTGCAAATTGGGGTCAATTTTCACGTGTTAAGTATGCCATGTTCAACAAGTGTCGAACACGTGTTTTCAAAGCGCAGTGGCAGAGATGTCGATTACAAAACTGTCCGATGATTGATCAATTCCTGTTTCTTCATTTTCTTTTGTTTTTTCTCTTGGCTCTACAAGTGTATGTATTCTTTTTCTTTCTAAAAAGTTTAGACGTAAAAATACGTGCGTTTGGTCTCCCGGGGGGCGAAGCCCTCGGGAGTGGAAAATTTTTTGTGCACTTGGTCTCCCAGGGGGCGAAGCCCCCGGGAGTAGAAATTTTTTGTGCACTTGGTCTCCCAGGGGGCGAAGCCCCCGGGAGTAGAAAAATTTGCCCTTCGCCGGTGAACCCAGGGGCAGAGCCTGGAACAGAAAACGTGGATAGAAAGTAGATTCCATGAGAAAAATTATTTTCTGCCTTTAAGTTTATCGATAGCAAAGAATACGACCATCCGAAAAAAAAACACGCAAAACGCCTGAGCGCAGCGAAGGTTCAACAGCTAGTAAGATACAAATAAGAGATTGGTAATACGATCTCGAAGTTTATTCAAAACAACTTTTTGAAACATGAAATTGAAATAAAAGCAGTTTTTGTCTAAAGCTATATAGGGCTGCCTGGCTGCCTTTCTGTCTCTCTCTATCTCTAGCGATGAGCGAAATCATTCCCGTTTTCTGAAATAACTGGAATCCAATCAGAGTTGACTTCTCTGAGATGTTTCGTGATAATTCTGTCCCACAATCGCTTCTCAGCAAAAAGTCAACCAATAAAGAACCACCCAACCATTTCTCCGCGCGTTGCTGCGCGCTAATTATTCCCTTTTCGAAAAATCTTTCCAAATTGTTTTCCAGGGCAGCGTCATTGACTCTTCGTACCGTCTTGCTATCGATCCAAGCTCTAATGTGCACTCCAGAACCCAAGGATCCGCAAGACGCTGTAGTTGCCAGACAGTACATGGACAACCCGACGCTTTTCAAGGTTTTATGACTAATCCAAGTCAACATGACAGAACGTAAATTGGCATAAATAATGAACTTGATTTTGACTGAGCGTATAGTGTTTTATGGTCGGAACCGCAAATTTCATTAAAGCATGTTTTCTGTTTTCCGAAGTGCTAGTTTTTTCTGCCGAATATTTTGAGAAGGTCGAAATTAAATATTGAAAATAGAAGATTCAATGAATTGTTTAAATAATAGTATTTCAGAAAACTGGAGAGCTTTCACTTCATTTTTTAAATGAATCACAAAATCAAAAAAAAATTTCAACAAAATCAAATTTTTAAAAATCAACTTTCAGACAACAGCTGAGTACTGGACTGTGAAGTACGCAAGAGGAAAAGCAATTGAAAATGTTGAATTCAAGACAAAAGTCAACAAGCTTAGAGACATGGGTGTCCGTGAGGTGATTTTTCTTTCATTTTCTGACAAGAATCGGTAAACATGCAAAATTGAGCATCACATATCTATCAAAAAGTCTGACCGATTTCAAACTCGCGGGAGTCGCATTTTTGTAAAATGAGTACGGTAGGGTCGGGACTCTCACAACGAACAGTTAGATCTTTGTGGATTTAAATTATTATTCTTACTTTCAGTCCATTGAAATTGAAGGCGCATTACTTAATCGTTCATGTATTTCAAAGCGAAACTGCTACGGTAACTAAGTAACCGATTTACGGAGGTCAGACTTTTTTACAGGTAGAGGAAGATATGTGAGCATAAATTCATTGATTTTGACTTGAGGAGTTTATTATTCATAGGAAAACTGCTCAAAGTATTCTTTTCGCGAAGATTAAATTCAAATGACTGTTTATTCAAAGATTAAATAAACATGAAACATGAAAAAATGGTATTTCGAAATGCCGTAACGTTGAAAATGTGTTGGAATTGCCATCTGAACGAAGATTATTTCTGGGTTTCTCACAGAAACTAGTTTAAGTTTCTCTGGAATGAGAATTTCTGTTAAAGATTTGCCAAGTTTTGTATTACCTCTCAAAAATATCGTTTTTCGCATCTGATGAAAATTGAGGTCAATTTCATTAGGATACGAAATTTTTTCATTTTTTCTTGAAAATCACGATTTTCTGAAATTATTGATTGATAATGATGAATGTGATAAGGTGATAATGATGAATTTTGGTCAATTAATTCTTTTATGCTAAGATTCACAAAAATAAAAAACAGTTTTCTGAAAAAAATATTCGTAAAAATCGGTTTTTGAAAATTTGCTAATTTCCAGGAAGAAGCAATCGCTGTGCTCAGCTGCAACAACTGGGATTTGCCAAAGGCCACCGAGTACATTTTCTCATGATTCGTCAATCCACCGTAACACCAACAACAACAACAACAACAACATCTGCGAGTTTATGCCCATTATCGATTAATTTTTTTGTTCTCCGAAACGCTTAGCCTGACTTATTATGGCGAATTGCAGGGAGGCGCCCGAGCGCCATAATTATACGTCAAAGTCTGCAAGTTTTCGTATATCCCAGAAATGGGATGCAAAAACTTTCGTCCTCTGAAAATTTGTGGTTCGGACCTTTTCTCAACCCTTCCAGGTCAAGAAAATGCTCAAAACTCGACTAGAGTGCCCGGGCGCCCTCTTAAAAATCACCCTCATTCAGTACATTTCAGAATGGTTTTGTTGCAAAACAAAAATCGCGAAATTTAAATTGTTTTTCAGCTTACGAAGTGTTATTATGATCAAATTGAGCTAGTCTAATGTGGCTCGAGGGTCAAAATTCACGGAGTGGGCGTGTCTAGCAAATCAGAATTAGGAGACTACCCTGTGGGTTTCCTTTAAGATTGGTTTGAATTAGTAGTTTTTACTGAAAATTTGACATTGAACCAAAAAACTGGATTTTCTCCTGATAAAACTGTTTTTTTTCGGTTCGATTCGGTCAGAAAAATCGAATTTTGCTCAAAAAATAACACAACCATTCTGAATCTGCTTTTATTCATTGTCTCCTTTCTCTTATTTAATCATTATTTTAGTCGACCCATTTTTTTGTCTCAAAAGTTCCAGCGCACTGTTTATGCCTTACTGGTATCCTCTTTTTTTTGAAATGTTTCGTGGAATTTATGTCTTTTTTCTCAATTTTTCTCTCCGTATTGCCCACCTTACGTACACTTCTATCAATGTCTAACTTAAATTGTCTCGATAAAATCTTAAGTGATTTTGTGCCTTGATGTTAGTGAAGGTTTGACAACCTGATCATGTATCTTTTTGGAACCTAAAATGATCCGCAAGAATGTTTTCTAGAATGCCAGGAACTCCAGCTCAGTCTGCTGTTAAGGTTGGTTTTTCGAAAATAATGTTTAAAAAAAGAATATTTAAAGGTATTCCGGAAAATTGTACACATTCAGAATTCTCGGAAAGTTCACAATCAAATTTGTAAAATTTGTAGAAGCGGATTTAGACAGTTCATCCGAAAATAAGTAATTGAATGGTTCGAAAAAAACCTTCACAGTTTTCAGAGTGTCTAGTTAAGGAATTTTCTGGGAAAAAAAATGAAAAATTTAGTAATTTACGAGAGTCGGGAATGCATTATTAATGAAGTTAATAGGGAAAAACTCGAGATTTGGAATGTACTAGCAGTTTTCACATTTAGAATTGTCTTTGGAATAATTTTATTTTCAAAAAATCCGTTCATTGATGAACTGATTTCGTGATTTTAGTTTAATCGTGGGAACGAGTCATTTTCAGACCTCCGGAGAAGAAAAGAAGCTGAAACCATGCTGCGCGTGTCCTGAAACAAAGAGAGTGAGTTTTTTTGTATTTAAAACATTAAAAGTTAGATTTGATATTCAAAAAATTACATCTACAGGCTGTAGGCAAAAAACCTTCCTTTTTTGAGAGAAGAAAAACACTAAATAGTATGTATGGTCATTTCAAAGTGGCATTCGGTAGGGTTGCTCAAAAGAAAAAAAGATAACAATATTAAAACCGGATTTTTCGAACACGACTTCTAACTAGCTTGAAATTTTATTGTTTTGCGAACCTCGATATTTTTGTTAACCTTGAAAAAGAAGTAACATCCTCAGTTAGTAGTTAACCGTTTGCACATATCTTCCTCTACCTGTAAAAAAGTCTGACCTCCGTAAATCGGTTGCTTAGTTACCGTAGCAGTTTCGCTTTGAAATACATGAACGATTAAGTAATGCGCCTTCAATTTCAATAAACTGAAAGTAAGAATAATAATTTAAATCCACAAAGATCTAACTGTTCGTTGTGAGAGTCCCGACTCCTACCGTACTCATTTTACAAAAATGCGACAGGCGCGCGTTTGAAATCGGTCAGACTTTTTGCTAGATATGTGTTTTAAATCATCGAATTCAATTCTTTTCAAAAAATACCAAAAAAAAACGTTTTTCCAATATTTCACGGTTTTTTCGTCATTTTTCACGAAAAAAATTTTTTGACGGAAGTCGGAAGTAGAATTTGTTAAACGGAAGTCGGAAGTGAAATTTTTTTCACGGAAGTCGGAAGTGAAAAAAGGGCGGAAGTCGGAATTCCGTGCAACTCTGCTTCTAACTAGCTTGAAATTTTATTGTTTTGCGAACCTCGATATTTTTGTGAACCTTGAAAAAAAAGAGAGTAAAATCCTTAGTAGTTTACCGTTTGAAGTTGATCAATTGAAACACAAAAAACGTTCTGAAAATGAGCAATCTTTTAAATAGAGTTATCTCATATAAAATTAAAACATTGAGTCAAAAATCGTATAAAATGCACGAAAAATGGTGGAAACGTACCGAAACTTGTGATTTTACCTTGAATTCAAATTTTTCCTACCTTTTCTATCCCAGAATCACAAATTGTAACCGAAAAATGTTTGAAATAGATGAAACTGGCCTTGGGAACAATCCGCAACGTTAACAAAAATGAGAAAACGGAGAAAATGAGTTAAAAAAATTAGAAAAAGTATTCGAAAATAAAATAATGAAGTAGATGCGCTCCACGGAGAGTCTTGCAAAGCGGTTGCAGAGCGGATTTATATTCACCTAACCCTGATTTGCAGTATGGTCTGCGGTGACTCTGTGTTTTACACGTCGTTTGTCGTTGCACACACTGCGGCAAACGCAGTTGAAAAGTGTGAGCGCAGAAAATCGATAAAGTAGATCAATTTTCATGTAGTTCAAAAAAATTAACTTTTCCTACTTTTTTTCATACCAGATTCACAAATCGTGACGTAAAAATGTTTGAAGTAGGTGAAACTATCGTTGAGAACAGTCCGCAATGTTCATTATTTTTAGTGAAACATTCAAAACACTTTTGAAAATGAAAGCGGAGGTCGGCGAAGCGGTTGCGAAACGGTTTTTTTGTCCTATGCACATATATCGCTAGAAGCATGGCCGTTTTCAAACGCGCTCTAATCTCAATTTTGCAGAATGAGTACGGTAGGCCTACCCGAGGGTCGGGACTCTCACAACGAACAGTTAGATCTTTGTGGATTTAAATTATTATTCTTACTTACAGTTTATTGAAATTAAAGGCGCATCACTTAATCGTTCTTGTGTTTCAAGGCGAAACTGCTACAGTACTAAGTAACCGATTTACGGAGGCCAGATTTTTCACAGGTAGAGGAAGCTATGTGCTATGCCTTTGCCGAGGTGTGTTTCAATCTTAAAGTTTTTGCAAAAGTTGATTTTTCTTTAAATCTGACTTATCTCCCATTTTCCAGGTCCGCGATCACTGCATCATCGAGAACGGCGAAGAAAATTGCGGAAAGCTGATCGAAGCCCACAAGCAGTGTATGCGAGATGCTGGATTCAACGTCTAAATCACTCGAATCTTAGTTTTCAGAAGATCTTAACGTCAACTTTAAAGCCCTAGTCTGTGAACCTGTTAGTTTTGTTTAGTTTGGAATAAATTTGTTTCCGAATTTCTTGGAAAACGATATTATTTGGTTTTTTGACCAGTTTTATCTATTTTGCGATGAGCAGTTATCGATTTTTAGAAATATTAGGTGAGTTTCTTACCAGTTTCATCTATTCCTCATTCGAAAAAGAAATCAAACTGGATAGATTGTGTGCCTCTTCACAGTTTTTCGTGATGGGCGGCTCGAAGTAGTTATTGATTTATCGTTTTTTTTCACTATTCAGAATGGCTCGTCCAGCCGATCGAGCTGTTGAAGATGCTGGCATACTCCATCAAGAACTAAATCGGTTGTACGAAATTGGGAAGCAGAAGGTCGATCAGATTAAATGGTGAGATTTCAGATTTTTACGACTTGTCGGACTCGATCGCTTTTCTCCTGTCAGATCGGACACTCTCACCATGTTTTTCTCTGAATTTGAGCTAGTTAATTTTTTGTTTTGTCAAAATAATTTGAAAGTACGAGTTTTGCGTCGACAGACTGCACGCTTAGGTTCGGTTTCATCCGTTTATGCTTGAAAGTGGTACCCACTATCGTATACAAGGGGTCCTGACATGAAAGGAAAGTGTTTTGTGTAATACCCTCCCCACAAAGGTAATGCGATTACTCATAATGACAACTTTCCAAAAAAATCAGAAGTCGCAAACCGAGAATTTTTCGTTACACTTAACCTGTGGAGGCCATAGATATCTTCATCTTTTGTCAGAAGACAGGGGTACCAATATCGGTCTATTTCGGGTCCAAAACTGAAAGAAAAAACATTGGAAAAAAAGTCAGACTTTGGTCGAGTTTAGATCAATTATCGATCGTTTTCAGGCCATGCTCGCGCTTTTCGCCAAAAAATATTGAAGAAAAATGGTCAAATTTTCAGTATCGCAGCCGCAGACACAAAAAGGTTGTCGGAAGAGTCAAAAGAAGCGCAAAAGTTGATGCGCAGTATGCAAGTGAAGCTAACGACGTACAGAAGTCTCGGCGAGAAGATGATATCGAAAAGTGCCAAATCTGAAGTCACGGTCAACGCCACCAGCCACGATAAGCAGTTGGCACAACTCCAACGGCATCTTCGAGAGTATACCACTGAAGTTCAGAAGAATATTGGTGAGTTTTTGCTTCCTGCCTTCAAAATTATCTTCAATTTGAAGTATTATTATAATTTTCCTGCCTTCAAAATTATCTTCAATTTGAAGTATAATTATAATTTTAATTTTTTTATATATAATTAAACAGGATAGACGAGAAAAGTCAAACTTCTACAGTACCGTTGATTGTTTGTGAATTCGAAATAAAAACAAAAACAGTTAAAACAGAAATTACAATTTTTTCTTTTTTTTTACAGAAATCACAAAAATTAAAATCTATAGGCACATTTTTTCGCAGAACTTTTGTAATTTTGTAATTTTGCGGAAAAATGTGCCTATAGAATTTAATTTTTGTGATTTCTGTAAAAAAACAAAGAAAAAAACTGTAATTCCTGTTTTACCTCTTTTTTAAATTTCGAATTCACAAACAATCAACGATACTGTAGAAGTTTGACTTTTCTCGTCTATCCCGTTCAATTACGGAGATGCTGCGTACTGTACTTACCGTAATCAGAGTACCAGTGATGTTATTGTTCTGCGATCGTTTTGATTACTGTAACTACCGGTAATAGAGTACTCGAGACATTTCACTGTACTCATCTGTAATCAGTGTACCCGTGATCTACCATCGTGATTTATGGTTACTGTACTTACATTTTTGATCTACCATCGTGATTTATGGTTACTGTACTTACCGTAGTCGGAGTACCAGTGATTTTATTGTTCTGCAATCGTTTTGATTACTGTAACTACCGGTAATAGAGTACTCGAGACATTTCACTGTACTCATCTGTAATCAGTGTACCCGTGACATTTTTGATCTACCATCGTGATTTATGGTTACTGTACTTACCGTAGTCGGAGTACCATAGTTTGAGTTTGAGGGCTGACTTGGAAATCCAGAAATTTACAGAAGAAGAAGAACGGAATGCTCTGTTCAAAACATCGGGGAAGAAACAACCAACAGCACAGTTGAAAATTGGAAAGCCGGCTCTAGTGAGTTTTTGCTCGAAAATGTTTCAAAATGAGGGTTTTCGGTTTTTCCATCAAAAAATACAAGTTGCCACAAAACGCGAACGTTCTCATTACAAAAATGACATGTGCTCGCCACAAAAGTGTATTATTATTTTTGTCACCAAAACGGCACTTAAATGCCACGATGATAACATGTGCACGACACAAAAGTGGAACATAAGCTGCATCGGAACGGCACTTGATCGTCACAAACGTGTAGTATTTTTGTCACAAAAACGGCACGTAATCGCCACATAATAGTAATATTATCGCCACCAAGACGGCACTTAATCGCCACGTTGATGTGTTTGCGACAAAAGTATATAACACGTGCTCGCCACAACAATAGAACATAAGCTGCATCGGAACGGCACTTGATCGTCACAAACGTGTAATATAATCGCCACCAAAATGCCACGTGCGCGCCACATAATAGTAATATTATCGCCACCAAGACGGCACTTAATCGCCACGTTGATGTGTTTGCGACAAAAGTATATAACACGTGCTCGCCACAAAAATGGAACATAAACTGCATCGGAACGGCTATTAATCGTCACAAACGTGTAATATAATCGCCACCAAAATGCCACGTGCACGCCACATATAAAATTTTCAGAGAACGTCCCGCCTCGGTGATTTGGTGGTCAAAATGTCAGAACGAGTTGCGCACAGTGAGCAGACGGTCGGCACCCTTGTCAACTCTTCGTCAGTTTTGGCACAAACTCACGCTGAGTATGAGTCTCAAGCTGGACACATCAAGGTGAGCATTTTATTCTCAAAACCAAGCACTCTGGTGTAGTGGCTAAGAATTTTGCCTGCAACTGGAAACACCCCGGTTCGAGTCTTCTCGCCGTGATAGATTTTTGTTTTTTCCCCTTTCAACTCGAAATTAACCTTTGAGAATTTCCAGAAGAAGACAAAGCTTATAAACTAGGGGTTTTTTGATACGCTCATAGTCCAGGGGTTACGAGAGTTTCAGCACCCGGGTTCAATCTTGCTCGAGATCAGAGATTTTTGTTTTTTTTTTCGTGTCGTCTCAAAAACAATGTTCAAATGAAGATGAATCATCATTGTAACTCATGATTTTAATTTTTCTTGCAAGTTTTTTTTTGGCTACACCCAACTATGGTCTATTGGATACGATGTCTGCCAGACAGTTTTAGCACTAGGGTTCAATCCTGTTCGAGATCAAAGATTTTTGTTTTTTTTTCGACTGTAGACGTTTTCCTGACAAATAAGAGCTACCCGGGTTCAAGTCTCGCCACCTCACAATATTTTTGCTCTTTTCATTGAAACCAAAGTGAAATGAAACTGTAGTGAATTCTGAATTTCAGACCGGGAACAAATTGCTGTCGAAGTATGAGCACCGTGAGTTCACCGAGAAAATTCTTCTCACTCTGGCCATCCTTCTTTACGCAGTTGTCGTGTATTACATTCTTCAGAAACGTGTTTTGAACTGGTTCAGGATATTCTAAGGCTTCTCTTTTTGTTTTGTTCCCTTCTGGCGTCAAGCTCCCGTAGTTCTGTACGCAATCACCGCCAGATTCTGTCGCGAGTTTGAATTTCCAGTGATTGCGTCCTAAACTCTCCCCCGCGACGACACACAACTCGCCTGTGATTTTCTCTGTAAATATGGGTTTTTGCAATGGTTAACGAATAAATTTCTATTTTTCAATGGTAGTTTCTTGATGACTACGTTCGTGCAACGTGAAATTACCTGTGATGCAAAGTGCGGCGTGCTTTCCCGACCTGTACCTGATTTATCATCATTTTTGCATAGAATGACTACGATGGAAGTGGACCCACCAAAATCCAACAAAGAGCTTTTTGATGAGCTGGCAATGCTTTTGAGAGAAGCTAGAGCGGAGGTAATTTTTGACCTACCTATAACTACAGTAACTCTGTCCAGGAGGCTAAACGCATGCTGAACAGGACACCGATCCTGATCGAGACCAAGGATGATACTGGCAGAAGTGAGTTTTGGTTACGGTAGCGACTACTGTAAGATTTTTATATTTGTGGCTGTGTCTGAGCTCTTGACGATTACTGTAGTTTCTTTTCCAGTCACTGTGATCATGTCTCTTTTTTTGATAATTATCGTAGCTTTTTCTTTCTACAGTAACTTTTATGATCTACCATATACCGTTTATCATGCTTCTCATTGTAGATGTTTCTTTTTGATAACTGTAGAAATCGTGTGCTACTGTAACTTTTGTCATGGTTACTGTAGTTTCTCCTTTTTACAGTAACTCTTGACCTACTAAAAGTTTGATATGTCGACGAAATTCTCACTGTATCGTGTTACTGTACCACTATGTTGGAAATATGTTATTTTGGGTTACTGTAGTATCTGAATACAGTACCATTTTGACCTACTGAAAATTCAAGGTATCTTCACATTGTTCACTGTATCTTACTACTAATTACTGTAACTCATTAAATTGTAAAAGTTACCATTTTGGGTTACTGTAACTGATTTTTCCTATAGTAATCTTTTTGATCTTTCGAAAGGCAAACTTTCCATTGATCAAGTTCATTGTATCTTGTCGTATTGTACTTTTGATCATTTTGGGTTACTGTAGCATATCCTTTCCACAGTAATCTTTTTAATCTACTGAATTAAAAACCATTAATCGCTATTTTACTGTATCTTACTGTAGCGTAATTTTGATAGGTTACTGTAACATCTACTTCCTACAGTAACCTTTTGACCTACCATCGATTTCAGGCACCATTCACCATGCTGCTGTTGGAGGATGTCTTCCTATCGTCCAGTTTGCTCTCATCGCGTTTCCAGCCACGATAAATGCTCCAGATGATGTAAGCCTCCACTTTTCTTTTATTCTGGGTGGTACTTTGGGAAGAACCAGCCAATGAGCAGCCGTCTTGGCTCCGCCTCTTTTCTAGAATGCGCAAAACATCCCTTTTGAATTCTGGGTGATCTTGAGAAACAGACCAATAAGCATCAAGCTCTGCCACGCCCCGTTCCACCGTTGTATATCAAATCGGTCATACTTTTATTTGAATAACTTCTCTTGAACATTTGAACCTTGCTTATTGAATTTTTTTGAGAATGAAAAGAATTAGGGTAGGTCGAATATTTTCGAGTTACTGTAGTTTCAAAAGCGGGAGGAAATGTGCTCTGTTGACAATTTGGATCCTTTACAGATGGGCTGGACACCATTGATGATTGCGAGTTCGGCCGGACGTGCCGAAGTTGTCGATTTTCTTTTGCGACAACCCACTATCGATGTGAAAGCTTCCAACAAAAATGGACAAACGAGCCTTCACTATGCGGCCAGTAAGAACCACAGAGATGTTAGTTTGCTTTATTGACTAGTCGTTACTGTATCCGATCACTTTTACTTACCCATACTTACAGTAATCATTTTTGATCTGCCATACCGCGGTTACAGTAGACGATTTTCACAGATAATTTAGATTCTTCCTCCCTCTTCTTTCTCTCTCTTTCTTTCTCTTTCTCTCTCTTTCTCTCTCTCTCTCTCTCTCTCTCTCTCTCTCTCTCTCTCTCTCTCTCCTCTCTCTCCTCTCTCTCTTTCTCTCTCTTTTTCTCCTCTCTCTCCTCTCTCTTTCTCATCTCTCTCTCTCTCTCTCTCTCTCTCTCTCCTCTCTCTTTTTCTCTCTCTCTCTCCTCTCTCTCTCCTCTCCTCTCTCTTTCTCATCTCTCTCTCACTCTCTCTCTCTCTCTCTCTCTCTCTCTCTCTCTCTCTCTCTCTCTCTCTCTCTCTCTCTCTCTGTCTCTCTCTCTGTCTCTCTCTCTCTCTCTCCCTCTCTCTCTCTCTTCTCTCTCTCTCTCTCTCTCTCTCTCTCTCTCTCTCTCTCTCTCTCTCTCTCTCTCTCTCTCTATTCTCCATTCTCAGGTCGTCAAGAAACTCCTCGATGCAGGTGCGGATATCAACGCCGCCGATAAACTTGGTGCTACTGCACTTCACAGATCAAGCAGTCAAGGCCACGAACTGGTGAGTTTGCTCAACCCTGCCGCACTTTGCAGTTTGTGGGCGGAGCGTCGATAATAAAGAAAGGTTCTCACACGGTTACATGAAAACAACTAATGAGAAAAATATGCCGCACTTTGCATGGCGGAGCTTCGCTGTTCAAGGCTCTTGCTTGTATCATATTAGGCGTGCAGCACTTTGCAAATGTAGGCGCGGCAAGAAGCATGCCGCACTTTGCACAAAATCTATGTTACAATGGCGAATTTCAGCTCGTTCGCTATCTTCTTTCTAACGAGCGTATTCGTCTGGACCCCAGGGATAGTGAAGGAAACACGCCACTGTGAGTCGATCGATTATCGATTTTTGAAAATTGATTTTTAGACATCTAGCTATTGACGAGAATCGTGAAGATGTGGCTCTGATGCTGGCAAGGAAAGGAGCTAGTTTAGAAACAGCTAACAAGGTGAGAGAGAGAGAGAGAGAGAGAGAGAGAGAGAGAGAGAGAGAGAGAGAGAGAGAGAGAGAGAGAGAGAAGAGAGAGAGAGAGAGAGATAGAGAGAGAGAGAGAGAGAGAGAGAGAGAGAGAGAGAGAGAGAGAGAGAAAGAGAGAAGAGAGAGAGAGAGAGAGAGAGAGAGAGAGAGATAGATATAGAGAGAGAGAGAGAGAGAGAGAGAGAGAGAGAGAGAGAGAGAGAGAGAGAGAGAGAGAGAGAGATAGAGAGAGAGAGAGAGAGAGAGAGAGAGAGAGAGAGAGAGAGAGAGAGAGATAGAGAGAGAAAGAGAGAGAGAGACAAAAATACAGGACGGAAAAACTCCACTCCAACTGGTCAAAACATCAACCTTCCTTGGTAAATTAAAGCATGCAGCACAACAAGCAAACCAATGATCTCTGTACACTGATTCCATAATAAATATTTTCTGCGCAACGATTGCAAAGTGGGCGGAGCGTCGGTCAAAACATGCGAAGATCAAGTACTCGTAATTACCCATCGTCTCTCTTAATGCCAGGGCAATTGAAAACACAACCAGTGGAAGATTAGGGGAATTATGCAATCGATGCGCGGTTTTTGGGACACGCCCCCTTTTTCCAACAGTTGATTTCGCTGTGCCTGTTCCAATAAAGTTCTTTGATTTGACATGTTGAGGTGGATTAGTAATAAATGAAGAACAGCTGTTTTCATTGATATTGAGGATTTGAAAACAAGAACGTTAGTGTACACTTCAAGGTTTTACCTGTAACACAAAAGTCAGATAGGATGAAGTGTCTGATCTGGCAGCGTAGGCCAGGTTGAGTCGGTTTAGTACTTGGGTCGATCCCATAGAGATTGATTTGTGTCCGATCTGCAGCGTTTGCAACTTTGAGACGGATTAGTCATTGAATCATCGGCTTCAAATTCACGCTTGCAGAGGCTACATTCTGACTTGAAGGACATTTTTTGTCCGATCTGGCATTCTAAGCTATGTTCAGTCGGATTAGTACTAATTGGATCCGGCCTGACACTTTGAGTTGGGTTAGTTCTAAAATTGATAATTTCGATTAAATGTGTCTGACATTCAAACTATGCAGACTAGAGTTAGTTTTAAATTATGTCCGATCTTACACCCTAGGCTGTTTTGAGTGGGATCAGTACTAAAATAGATCCATATGTGTCCGATCTGGCATTCTAGGCTATGCTGAGTCGGATTAGTACTAATTGGACCCGGCCTGACACTTTGAGTTGGGTTAGTTCTAAAATTGATAATTTCGATTAAATGT
>OZ022252.1:3832144-3919644 GCA_963978915.1 Caenorhabditis parvicauda
AACCTGCAAGGATTGCAGACTCAGCCACGTCTCTAGCCAGTCGATAAACCTGCACCACTTGCATAATAGGCCACGCCCCTAATCGATTGAAAACCATGCGCAAGTTGTTAATGAAGCAATACTCCAAATCAATCGATAAACCTCATCCCCTCCAAATAACCCCGCACCGATTGCATAATTAGCCCCGCCCCTAATCAATCGATAAATTTCAGAACGACGACATGCGATGACGCTGTGATCTTTGAGAGTTATGGTCCCTGCTCTTACTTCGGCTCACAGACGTGTCACTTTTTCTTGTCGATGGAGCTCCACGCTTTTCAATATGGCGTAATGTCTCAGATTCTCACCTTTTCCTACCGATTCTTTTTCTTGTTACAGCCAAATAGAAAGGTGTCCGATCTGCCGACACGCTGACCCGGATTAGTGTTAAATTTCAGCTACCCAAGACGGAAACTACACTCATCATCTGCATCTTGATTTACTTCCCTATTTTCGTTTTCTGGGTGAGGTTTTTAACTTTTTGGTGAGGTGTCCGATCTGGCAGGATAAGCAATGTTGAGTCGAGCTAGTACTAAAAACTGTCCGATCTGGCAGGGTTAGAAATGTTGAGTAGAGCTAGTACTAAAACTGTCCGACCTGCTCGAAAATGTTGAGTCGAACAAGTCAGAAACCTGTCCGATCTGTCACACCGCGTAATGTTGAGTCGAGCAAGTCATAAACCTGTCCGATCTGTCCAGCCGCGTAACGTTGAGCTGAGCTGGTACTAAAAACCTTCCGATCTGGAAGCGCACTAGTACTTAAATCTGTCCAAGCAAAAACCTTGACTATAGCTAGTATTAAAACCTGTCCGATCTGCTCGGAGAAGCAATGTTGACCCGAACAAGTACTAAATTTTCAGATTCTCAATATCAATCGATCTGAACCTGCGGAAGTTCTCAAATCAGTTCTGACAACATGCGGTAAAGACTCGGAAATACAATGGGCCGCGCTTCATGGGTACCGTAGTTACCTTGATTTCCACTCGCTGCTGCCCGTTTTCTTCCTGGTGGTCCCGGACATTCCACTTTACATTCTAGTCTACTTCTTCCATAGAAAATCTACAAAAATGCTGAATGAACAAACGGCGAGAATGTCGAAGACCACACTGCGACAACACCATCAATTGGTCACGGTGAGTCCGATCTTTGTCTGTTGACTTGGGTTAGTCGTAAAAAAATGGTGTCCGATCTCTGGGTATGTTGGGTTGGAGTAGTTTCAAACAACTCATCACTCCTGCACTTATCTGAACAAGAAAACTGTCCGATCTGCTCCCTCTGACTATGTCGGGTTGGGTTAGTGATAAAAACTGTCCAATCTAGCCTTTATTGCTAGTTTAGGTCGAGCTTGTGCTAGAACTTTCTGATCTGCCTGGGCGGGTAATTTTGAGTAGAACTAGTACTAAAACCGGTCCGATCTCTCATTCCGCGTAGTGCTGAGTTGGATTATTTCTAAAAACTGACCTCTCTGCTCTCTCTGACTATGTCGGGTCGGATTAGTGCTAAAATCGTCCGATCTGTCAGGGCGCGTGATCTTGAGTTGGGATAGTGCTAAAATCGTCCGATCTGTCAGGCCGCGTGATGTTGAGTCGAGCAAGTACTAATACTGTCCGATCTCTCAGGTCAGGTAATGATGAGTCGAGCAGGTACTAGTACTGTCCGATCTGACGAGGCGCGTATTGTTGACCTGAGCGAGTCACAAACCTGTCCGATCTGTCAGGCCGCGTGATGTTGACTAGAGCAAGTACTAAATTTCAGGTCGCCACAGTGAAAGCATTCTTCCCAATGTTGCTGGTTCTGGACCTGGGAGTCTACCTTCTTGGCCAGTTCAGAATTTACCAAGTCGATCACGCAACGATGTTCTTTGGTACTTTCCTGGTCCTTCTGAATCCAATCATTGCATTCACCTGCGTCAAACCCTACAAGGAGAACGTCAAGAAGATTTGGGATGGAATTTCAAAGTGAGTTTTTGAATTTCGCGCGCGACCGCAACGCAACCAAAGTTCCTATTTCAGTTGTTTCCGCCGGAAGAACCCTGTGTTCTTCTACACTGAGAATGATTCTGTGTCGGTATGAAGGCGACTTTATTGTTATTTATTAATAAATCTACCTCAATTCTTTTTGTGACTTGCTCGAGTCAACGTTGCGGGAGGTGGAAGATCGGACGTAGTCAACATGCCTCAGGTGGCCAGATTGATCAAATTCAAGGCTCATTAACCGTCAGTTTATTACTACCCCTTCTCAACATGCCTCAGGTGGCCAGATCGGACGGTCGGTCAAATTCAAAGCTCATTTCCCGTCTATTTAGTACTACCCCTCCCCAACATTCCCCGAGCTAATAGATCGGACAGTCGGTCAAGTTCAATGAGTCACCGTAACTTTTCTTCTGTTTTTTGCAGAAACATCTAAAAATTAAAGAATTTTAGTACTACTCCTTCTCAACATGCCTCAGACCGCCAGATCAGACAGTAGGTCAAATTCAATTAGTCTCCGTAACTTTTTTTTTCGATTTTTTTGCAGAAACATCTAAGAATTGAAGAATTTTAGTACTACCCCTTCTCAACATGCCTCAGACCGCCAGATCAGACAGTCGGTCAAACTCAATGAGTCCCCGTAATTTTTTTTTTGATTTTTCTGCAGAAACATTTAAGAATTGAAGAATTTTAGTACTATCCTTCCCCAACATTCCTTGATCAAGCAGATCGGACAGTCGGTCAAATTCAATGAGTCCCCGTAACTTTTTTTGGTTTTTTTTGCAGAAACATCTAATAATTAAAGAATTTTAGTACTATCCCTCCCCAACATTCCTTGATCTAGCAGATCGGACAGTTGGTCGAATTAAATGAGTCCCCGTAACTTTTTTTGGTTTTTTTTTCAGAAACATCTAATAATTGAAGAATTTTAGTACTATCCCTCCCCAACATTCCTTGATCTAGCAGATGAGACAGTCGGTCAAATTCAATGAGTCCCCGTAACTTTGTCATTATCGCCGTTCATCTTTCAATTAATTGGACGGGTGAGAGAGATACGACATTTTACCGCAAAGGATTCGGTCGGAACTCTCTATCTCTTATTTGGAATCTTTAATTGAACGAGGCGAGAGAGTGTGAGGAGGGAAGAGGTCGCAGACATTGTCTCTCACCTGTCACAAATGTGCCTAATTGACTTGCTCTAGTCGGTTCAACAGATCGGACGATTTTTGAGACTATCCCGAGTCGATAGCACAAAGATAGGACAGTTTTATGACTACCCAGAGTCGGTAGGACATAGGTCATCTTTTAGTTTTTTTTCATAAATTTCAAAAATAATTATGACTATCCCGAGTCAACAGACTGGATGATTGGAGGATTTTATGACTAACCAAAGTCAATATAACATAGGTGGATCAAAAATACTGAGAAAAGTTCATTCCAACAAAAATGTACAGTAAGCGAAACAAAAATTGTGAGGTAGAGTTGATGACGATTATCGATTGATTTTATTGATTGATTTGGTTGTAGAACTGGAGTCCTGATCTATCTCCAGTTGCTTTCTTCAGTTTTGCTCGCTTGTTCTGTAAAATTAGAGTTAAGTGTACGATCTGGTAAATGGCGATATGTTGAGTCGAGTTAGTCTTAAAATAAGAAGTAGTCTGATCTGGTATAGAAAGATGTGTTGAGTCGAGATAGTCTCAAATTCAGAAGTAGTACGATCTGGTAGGTTGAGATATGTTGACTCGAGCTAGTCATAAAATGATAGCAGTCCGAGTTGTCAGTGTGTAAGTCATGTTGAGTCAAGCTAGTACTCAAATAGACTGTGTCCGATCTGGTATGGTAAGATATGCTGAGTCGAGCTAGTCTTAAAATGTCTGATCCGAAGAGCTTACATGAGTAACATTGAGCTAATTCTAAAATTTCAAAACGTCCGATCTGTCAGTGTAGATCATGCTGAGTCGAGCTAGTCTTAAAATCAGAAACAGACAGCTTGTTAGTAGGGAACGTGCTTGGAATTTCCAACCATCCGATCTGTCAGGAAAGTGGGATCGAGTTGGACAAGTGATAAACTATAGTATCTGTCTGTCCGATCTGGTATGACAAGATATGTTGAGTCGAGCTAGTCTCAAGATCAGAAACAGTCGGCTTGGTAGTAGGAAACGTGCTTGGAATTTAAAACTGTCTGATCTGTCAGTGAAGTGGCATCGAGTCGGAAGAGTGTCAAAATTGAAAATCTGTCCGATCTGGCGGTCAATGCCATGTTGAGTCGGGCAAGTGTCAAAATTTGAATGTCTTATGTTTATGCGTTTGAGATAAGGCGCGAACGGCTAACTAAACCGTATAAGGCGAACACATTAACAAGATTGATGAGCGTTTAGTTGCAACATTGTGTATACGGTAAGTGCATTTTTGAATTTGGCGGGGTTTTTGAATTTTGCGGGAATTCAAATTCAGTTTTAATTTTTGCGGCAATATGAAATTTTAAAAAATTTTCGCATGATCCATTTTAAAATGTAACACAATTCACCACAAATCTATTTTTTTCAAAATGTTCACTCTAAATTACCCTGAAAAAGGTAAAACTCAAATCTTTTGTCGAAAATTCAAAAATCTCAACTGTTCGACCTTCCGAATTCCGTATAATGGGCTATTAGTGAAAGATCTAATCTCTAAGGTGGCACGCGTTCGTTTTCCAGGTGGTAGGTTTGAAAAAAACAAAAATTGAATGTTTCCTGACGGGATCGAACTCAGAGGAGTGGGGGAACATCCCATAAAAAGCAAAAATTGATTGTTTCCGAGCGGGGTTGATCTTGAGGCGTTTTTCTTGAGAATTTTGTAGTGATAACTCGAAAAAACAAAAATCCAACGCACTCCGCAAAGATCGAACGTTTAGTAATTGATTATAAGACAAATACGAACACTTTCCATGGATACTTACTACTTTTCAGAAAATGCAAAAATCCAGCGCTGTCGATGGGGATCGAACTTATAGCTTAATACCTCAACGACTATGATGGTTTTATGTAGTCATCGATCATGCGACAAATATGAACACTTCCCACAGATCCTTACTACTTTTTCGAAAATGCAAAAATCCAGCGCCGTCGACGGGGATCGAACATCTAGCTTCATCTCTGAGCCAAAGATAATTACCCTACTAATTAGGGATCTTATAATGTTAGCCTACATGATGATTTTATCTCAAAGACCTTGTGGGAAGTCGAAACAGATACCTGAAGAAGGTGTCAACTATGTGAGCTAGTCACATCGAATTAGCATATTGGGTGCGATAAAATCTGTTAGAGTTGTCTCTTAACCAGGTGAACTGGCAAAAATAGAGCGAAGAGATTGAACTTGAGCAAAAAAGCAAAAAAAAAATCAGGTAAGAGGATCGAACTTGCAGTTTTTTGCATTATTTTTGCTCTCGAAGCGCACAAAGACACAAAAAAGTTTCAATCAGGAGGATCGAACTCGCATGGTTTTTATGCTTAAAACTCTATTCAAGAATAGAGAAAAAAGCAAAACAAAATTCCCACCAAAAAGATCGAACCTGAGTTCTCCATCTCCCTTATTTCAAACCTCTACCCCACTACACCACAAAAACCAAACCAAATCTCGCCAAGCCGACCGGGGCGGTAACCTTGTAACGCAACTCATAACAACATGTAATTATTGATATCGCGGATCCCCCTAAAGAGATGAACATGCTTGATAACAAAACCGTGACCATACCGTATAATTACCGTAATCGGGGTCTGGTTTGACCGACGGGAATGGCCATATTTGTGTGGGAAATAAAGAAAAATCATCAAAAATCTAACTTTTCTCAAAAAAACTAATTTTTAAGGCTAGACTCAGTGGTGGTATTTTGAGCTTAAGATGAAAATCTTACAGTTTTCTTTAGAAAAGTGTCTCGAAAGATTGAAAAAACTGGAAAATCCTATTGAAAAATGAGTTTAAAACCTGAAATATTACTGTTTTTCTCTAGAAAAGTGACTATAAAACAGTATTTGAAGAATTAGGGGGTAAAAATTGGAGAATCCAATGAAAAATGAATCTTAAAGTTCAAAAGTACCTAAAATAAAACAGTTTTACCTATAGAAACTACTCAAAAGGGAAAAAAGCCAACCTGAAACCAAATTTTTATCTGAGATTCGTTCAAGCCGAGTTCATGTGCGAGTTCTTGACGTCGTTTCTCGGTTAGATACCTGAATTAAGGTAAGGTTAACGTCGCTACGGTCACTTTTAAGGGTACCTATTATCCAAAAACTGTTTCTTGAGACGGTCCAATTGAGCCGCTGTGAACGCTGTTCTTGGCCTTTTCTCCTCTTCCGAGCTTTGGTTCGAACTCGACTCTCGCTTTCTTTTGCGATTTCTAGGACCTGTAATTTCTAGAATTGGAAAAGTTAGACCACAAATTTTAGTTAGGATTTATTTTTCAGTAGGAAAAGTAGATAGTCATAATGTAACTTCGTGTTTCAACCAGTATACTTTTTTTTTTTTTTTTTTTTTTTTTTTTTTTTCAAATTTTAACTGCGACGTTTCAGTCTAGCCGTTTCATCTCAACTCTAAGGTTTTGAAAAACTAGACCGTGACAAAAGAAGAAAGATATCAACTAAATTTTTTTGTTGTTTTTTTCTTCTTTTCGAACGTGTATTTCAAAACTTCCCAGTTTCAAACTCGTAGCTACCCAACAACTTTACCGTAACCTGCCTTCAAAGGGTAATTAACACTTTAATGATTTTATTGTTTTGCCTTTGATGGCGAAAAAAACTGGATTTTATCTGATTTTCAAGAGGTTTCGTCTGCATGGTGGCGTAACGACGTGTGTTTTGAGATGAGTAAGTGTTAAAATGGCAGAAATCAAGTTGAAACCAATCAAATATGATGTTTTTTCATGAAAATTGATAATTTTCAGATAGTAGAAAATTATTGAAAACAGCCTGGAAAAAACTGAAAACTGGGAAAATTTTTACCTGCACTTGGTCTATCCGAGTATCTAGTGCAGAAAATCCATTGTGGAAGCATATTTCTCTGATCTTGGAATGTTGGACTTTCCGATGAGGTACTTGCTCCAGATGAGCTCGAAGGGCTGTTGATGGAAAAGTTTTGATCTCTAAATTACCTCCTTAACCTTGAATAAGACCTAAACTACCTTAAAGCCCAAGAGTTGGGGCTTGTAGTCCGTCCAAACGACGGTGACAGAATTTGATCTATGCCGAACTTGAGCATCTGAAAGCGTTACTGTAATTAAGGGGGGTCGAAAATCAGAGAGTTGGGGGACCTACAGTAACCCTGGAAGATTAGAAGACAGCAACATCTATCGTATGCGGAGTGAAAAAAGTGACTATAGAAAGCAAAACTGGAGTAGATCAAAAAGTTGAGAACCTACAGTAGCCGGCGGCTACAGTAATCCTAGAAAAATCCTAGAAGATTTTTTTAAGAACTGAACTACACCTACAGTAACCGAGGGTAGATCAAAAGGTAACAACCATGTGATGAGTAGTAAGGGTTAATGGGTGAAGGGGCGGGTCTTAAACGTCGACGTTCGGCCAATTAGAGGTGACGCCACGCCCCCCTGATTAATTATAATTGATTTCGTGGGAAAAACAAAAATGAGGTGTGGTATCGAACCTAGAGGGGAAGTTTGAGCGGGATACACTACAATTTTGTTGATTTTAATAGTATTTTAAAACTATCTCAAGTCGACATATCTTATCCGGAAGTTTTATATGATATTTTAGTCTCAGAACCTTAGCGATATACACCTCGCAAAATAAAATTCCAAAAAATTTCATTTTTTATGACTACTCCTACTCGATGTATCCAATTCGATGCTTTGACATTGTTGGAGTTAACTTGCCATGGAATATTACAAAAAAAAAACAAAAATCTAACGCTTCTAAGAGATTGAACACTGGAGGTAGCATAATTGAATCACTTCTCAAAAGGAAAACTTCTGTTATTCCCGAAAAATGCAAAAATTAAGACTCCTGGATGGGTCGATCCAGAAACCTTAAAAGCGGACATATCATAGGCCCTAGGAGGGTCATTTCTTTCAACCTTTCAGAAGGGAATTATTGAATTTTTAATTTTCAAAAAAGCAAAAAAATAAAAGCTCTGGGGTGATCGAACCTGAGACGTGAAGAGCGGTCATATCATACGCAAACGTAGGGACATTCTTGTTCAACGTTTGAAAAATGAATTTTCTTATTTTTCGAACGAGCAAAAAAAGAAAGCCTCTGGGGTGATCGAACCTGAGACGTGAAAAACGGTCATATCATAGGCAAATGAAAGGACAGTCTAATTATCGCAAATTCTAATCGGTCCGCAATTTCGTCTTTGTTGAAATGAGGTAAATTGACTTGCGCACATCTTCAAAGAGATAAAATCTTTCTGTCTCTCTGACCTCTCTCGGATCATACACTCTCTCCCATTTATTGCTACAAACGGTTCTCTTTGACATTGAAATCTCGGAAATTTTTGGAAAAAAGCAAAAGTTCCTACCGCGGTCGGGATTCGAACCTGGATCTTTTGCGTAAGAGTTCATTGCTTAAACCACTAGGCCACGCGTGCAAAATTAGCTATTTCGGTTTTCCGAAACTTCTAGTTCCAATAGAAATGAACTCACTCGGTGATGCGCATGTGGCGCCACAAAGTTTCCTCGCATGGTTCAATCGGATAAGCGGAAGTCGCAAAACATCCGGGTTCGAATCCCCATCGCGCTCAGCTTTTTTGCTTTTTAGGAAAGGATGAGGGAAAACCGAGAAAATGTCCAAAATGATGATGATGAGGATGATTTATTGCATTTACTCTTACGCAACGAGATCTCGCGCAGCTGTAAATAAATACGCGCATCTAACGCGATTTTGCCAGATTTAGGGGCTTTTTATCAGATTACGAAGGTGTTGTCCGATCTGGAGGGCGATTGACTTGGGTTAGTGATAAAAATCGAATTCATTAAAAGTCACAGTATTTGACCAAAAAAAAAAAGAAAATTCCATGAAATTATAAGTTAGAAGTTTGACCCACTGTTAATTTTGTCCGATCTGGAGGGCGATTGACTCGGGTTAGTGAGGAAACTGGAAAACTGGCTTTTTGTCCTGTATTGACACATTGACTCGGGTTAGTAATAAAACTGAGCTGATCTGTCTATATTGCGCAATGGAAGTGTCACATCCGGCTGTAGGTAGAGCCTTTGGCTGAACTACAAATATGGGGTTACGGTAGCTGAACTGAACTGCAAAAAAGTACTGTGAAATCTTTGCTTGACCCTCACACATATCTATCAAAAAGTCTGACCGATTTCAAACTCGCGGCAGTCGCATTTTTGTAAAATGAGTACGGTAGGGTCGGGACTCTCACAGCGAACAGTTAGATCTTTGTGGATTTAAATCATTATTCTTACTTTCAGTCCATTGAAATTGAAGGCGCATTACTTAATCGTTCATGTATTTCAAAGCGAAACTGCTATGGTAACTAAGTAACCGATTTACGGAGGTCAGACTTTTTTACAGGTAGAGGAAGATATGTGCCTCATGCTTAGGCTTCATGATTCAGACACAAGAATATTACTGTAGCTGGACTGCAATACTTTGGATACGGTACCCTACTCAACTGCAGAAGTTGATAACTATAACTGAAAAACTATAATAAAAATACGGGTTTTCATTCTTTCTAAGAACCAAGATTGATCGAGACCGTCACTGTAACTGAACTGCAACCCTCTGGGTGCTGTAACTTCACTGAACTGCAAGCCTCTGAGTACTGTAACTCCACTGAACTGCAAGACAAATGATTGTAACGGTCCTTCGCGAACATGTAACATGATGAATCGAAGAGCTAATTATAGCTTTAAACTTGCGTCATACCATGCTATCGCTAATCGCCGTACATAAGGAAAGGTCATAAGTCCGATCTGTCCGGCGAGGACAGGTCGAGTTGGGTTAGTACGAAAATCTAAGATCGACTATTTAATTAACAAAGTGTATTATTTCTCATGTTCGGGAAATGCAAAAAAAAAACTTCCAAAAGGTATCATGTAGAAAAAGCAAAACTTCCTAACGCGATCGGGATCCGAACCTGGACCTATCGCGTGACAGACTGCGGCTTAGCCCACTAGGCCAGGCGAGCAAAATTTGGACACTTTTCCTGATCAACTTCTTCCCGGAAAGTTCCTCTATCATTCGCCGTATGAAAGCTCCTATACTGGAGCTCGACGTTACTTTTTAAGACTACTCCAACTGGATGACGTTTTCCTGACAGATCGGATATGTATGTTTATTCCATTTCTATTTTTCAATGAATTTGTTGAAAAACAAGTCGATTAAAAACAAAACTCATGAAAACAAGAGGAATCTCATCACGTTGTCATAGCGTTTCCGACTAATTGCATGCGAAATTTTGCTGAGAAAAAAGCAAAAATGAGTAGTGGGATCGAACTCTCTCTCTCTCTCTCTCTCTCTCTCTCTCTCTCTCTCTCTCTCTCGCTCTCTCTCTCTCTCTCTCTCTCTCTCTCTCTCTCTCTCTCTCTCTCTCCCCTCTCTCTCTCTCTCTCTCTCTCTCTCTCTCTCTCTCTCTCTCTCTCTCTCTCTCTCTCTCTCTCTCTCTTTCTCACTTTCTCTCTCTCAAACTTTTTATCACCGGAAATGAGGTGTGAATGATAATTTCAATGCTCATTCTGCTCGGCCAAACTCATTATATCGGCATAATTCTCACCGAAATCGCTCACATTCCCCAGTTTTCAACACATGTTTTGAGCATTTTCACGCTTGTCAAATCCGCTCGCACTACTGAGTCGGGTTAGTCATATAACTTTTGTCATTTAGCACTACCCTGACTCAACCTGCCGAGTCGCAAGATCGGATACCATACGGACTCGATTTCAAAGTGAAAAACAAAAATAAGCACCCGACTAGGATTCGAACTTTAGTACTAACCCGACTCGGCATGTTCTAGTCGCCAGATCGGACACACGCTGGACTCGATTTCAAGGAATGGGATTCGAACTTTTCCTTATCACTTTGCAACTTTCTAGACAAGGATCAGAACGCGACGCAATGATGACGCGTCGCGTGTCTGACGACCTGACGAAGGGGATAAGGCTAATCTTTTCGGATTCACACAGCTCGGTGAGCAGCAAAGGACGAAGCCCGCCTTAATCGCATTGATTATTTGATTATTTTTGGTCGCTCAACCACTCTTATATTCTAAATTTGCACTTCCGCCCTGTTTAAAAACATCTTTTTTTTGTTTTCTCGATGGTTCCGACTCAATCTAAGTACTTGCTCTAGCCGACATATCTCGTCTTGTCAGATCGGACATTTACGACGTTTTCTTCAACTTCGTACTTTCGCTCTGTTTATGAACATCTTTTTTGTTTCTCCAATTACCTGGGTTTGATCCAAGTACTAACTCTAGCCGACGCGTCAGATTGAACAGTTATGAATTTTTTCTGAATTTGCCCTGTTCAAGTACATTTTTCGTTTTTTCCATTGTTCGGACTCAATCCAAGTACTTGCTCTAGCCGACATATCTCGTCCTGTCAGATCGGACACTTACGACGTTTTCTTCAACTTCGTACTTTCGCTCTGTTTCTGAACATCTTTTTTGTTTCTCCAATTACCTGGGTTTGATCCAAGTACTAACCCTAGCCGACGCGTCAGATTGAACGGTTATGTTTTTTTTGAAATTGCCCTGTTTAAGTACATTTTTTTGTTTTTTTTTCATGGTTCGGACTCAATCCAAGTACTTGCTCTAGCCGACATATCTCGTCCTGTCAGATCGGACATTTACGACGTTTTCTTCAAATTCGTACTTTCGCTCTGTTTCTGAACATCTTTTTTTGTTTCTCCAATTACCTGGGTTTGATCCAAGTACTAACCCAAGCCGACGCGTCAGATTGAACAGTTATGTTTTTTTTGAAATTGCCCTGTTTAAGTACATTTTTTTGTTTTTTCCATTGTTCGGACTCAATCCAAGTACTTGCTCTAGCCGACATATCTCGTCCTGTCAGATCGGACATTTACGACGTTTTCTTCAACTTCGTACTTTCGCTCTGTTTCTGAACATCTTTTTTGTTTCTCCAATTACCTGGGTTTGATCCAAGTACTAACCCTAGCCGACGCGTCAGATTGAACAGTTATGAATTTTTTCTGAATTTGCCCTGTTCAAGTACATTTTTCGTTTTTTCCATTGTTCGGACTCAATCCAAGTACTTGCTCTAGCCGACATGGCTACTTTTTCCAGATCAGACACCTTTTTGATATCATGATTTCTTCTTTCTTCAACCCTTTATTGTTTTTTTTTCCATTGAAAAGAATCAATCCAAATACTATGCCAAGCCAACATGGCTCCACATGTCAGAAAGGACAGTTAAGCATTCTTCTCTAAATTTGCACTTACGACCATGAAAATCGGACATGTCCGGACACAATTCCTTATCAAATTTTTTTATTTCAATTTTTTGTCAACATAATGAATACATCATTATGATTGATCCAAGTACTCCTCCAACTCCACGTGTCTCAACAAAATCTCAGATAAAAAAGTAGGCGGAGCGAACAACTAGGATAACAGGAACTACCCAATGCTACTCTCGCCAGAGCAGTTCTCGCGGCTCAGTGAGTATGCGGCATGTAAGTTTTAGCATTCTTCATCGATTGAAAGTTTCCTTCTACAGACTCGAGTCGGAAGCTGAAGGACATGTTGTTCGAGTTCCAGCCTGAAGGCAAATTCTACTGTTACCTTTCTGAAGACGGGCAGGTGAGGTGGCATACGTGCTCTATTGCCACTCTTCGTGTCGATTTACAAGTATCAAAGATTCAGATGTTGTCTTCTGAAGGATTCAGAACCTTTCTTCTGGAATATTTTGGAGCCGAGCTTCCGACTGACCTTGTAGATCAATTGTTTTTGTCTTTTTCGAAGCCAGCCACGAAAGGTGAGGAAGAGAGAGAGAGAGAGAGAGAGAGAGAGAGAGAGAGAGAGAGAGAGAGAGAGAGGGAGGGAGAGAGAGAGAGAGAGAGAGAGAGAGAGAGAGAGAGAGAGAGAGAGAGAGAGAGAGGGGGAGAGAGAGACTGATAGAGGGAAGAGGGGAGAGAGAGAGAGAGAGAGAGAGAGAGAGAGATAGAGAGAGAGAGAGAGAGAGAGAGAGAGAGAGAGAGAGAGAGAGAGAGAGAGAGAGAGAGAGAGAGAGAGAGAGAGAGAGAGAGAGAGAGAGAGAGAGAGAGAGAGAGAGAGAGAGAGAGAGAGAGAGAGAGAGAGAGAGAGAGAGAGAGAGAGCGAGAGAGAGAGAGAGAGAAGGAGAGAGAGATAGAGAGATAGAGAGAGAGAGAGATAGAGAGATAGAGAGAGAGAGAGAGAGAGAGAGAGAGAGAGAGAGAGATTCAGAAAGAAGGACCAGCCTCTTCGAAGAAGCCATTTCAACCGTTCGAGCCAAGTTCTCCGAGCTCACGACGAATGGCGATGTATCAGAGAAGGGGACTCTCGACAAGATACCCGAGGATGGTTGGCTCCGCCCCTTTTTCTAAACCGCCTATCTTTTCCAGACGTGATCGACTCAAAAGGACAAAGTAGTTCGCAGGAGCCAACAATACCGCTGAAACCGCTGATCTGTACGCTTTCGCTGCTCGAAGCTGACACGCCGGAGAACAAGCTTGAAGGTTTTTCTTTCACTTGGGCTGGATTAGATCCAAGCACTTACCCGAGCCGACGTGGTTCCGCTCGCCAGATCGGACGATTTTTCACAGCTTTTTGTCGTGTTTCACTCTGTGACGAAATTGGATGAAAATAGGTGCTACTGATTTGTTCGCAGTAAACGTTCGTCTAAGTACTATCCCGAGTCGACGTGGTTCCGCTTGCCAGATCGGACGATTTTCCATAGCATTTTTTCGTGTTTCACTCTGTGAGAAAAACGAGTTAGAGTGAAACTTGGTTTTGCAGATTTTTCAAAACAAATATCGATCCAAATACTACCCCAATTCAACATGGCTCCGCTTACGAGATCGAAGACTTTCTGTTCCATTTTTTCATGTTTCAGATCTATGGCAAATGAGTGATAGTAAAACTTTTGTGTTATTGTTGTTTAGAGCTTCCAAAAAAGTATTGATCCTAGTCAACATGGCTTCACTTGCCAGATCGGACACTTCTTCATTCATTTTTTCATGGAATTAACTTTTTTTAAATCTCTACAAGTAACGATCCAAGTACTGACCCGAGCCGACATTGCTTCGCTTGCAGATCGGACGATTATTCATACAATTTTTTCATGTTTTCCTCTCTGTAGAAATTTTGTCAAAATAAAACTTTAGTAATAGAGGTGTTTGAAAGTTCCCAAACAAATGATTGATCCAAATACTAACCCAAGTCAATATCCCAACAGATCGGACAACCGAATTTCAGTAGTCTTCCACGTGTACGATTCCGATGCCAACGGTTTTTTGGACAAACGAGAAATCGATGGAATTATCGAACAGATGATGAACGTAGCTAGGTACCAGCAGTGGGACACTATCGAGTTGGAGCAGGTTTGA
Organism: Caenorhabditis parvicauda; assembly: GCA_963978915.1. Classification (NCBI taxonomy): domain Eukaryota; kingdom Metazoa; phylum Nematoda; class Chromadorea; order Rhabditida; family Rhabditidae; genus Caenorhabditis; species Caenorhabditis parvicauda. Next base: position 3,846,683 of record OZ022252.1, read on the forward strand.
GAAAATGCAAAAATGGGCGGAGGGGGTCGAACCTGGGTATTAAAGCAAATGAGACTATCTCGACCTGGAACCGAACCCGCGTACCTCCTACGCTGGCAGGGAGTACAAAACCGAGTCAAAATAGCTCTAATCGGCAGATCGGACAAAATTTAGAGATCGTTAACCTTTTTTACAACAGTTTTCGAAAAAAAAACAAAAAAGCAAAAAAAGTTTTTCGATCCGGATCCGAACCCTGTTGTCTCTTCAGCAAAAGTAAAACGCCTAGACCACTAGACTATTCAGGTTCTCCGTCAGATGATGGCGGACATCGACTACGACAACGATGGTATCGTTTCATTAGACGAGTGGAGACGTGGAGGGCTCACAAATATACCTCTACTGGTTCTTCTCGGCTTCGATACGGTAAGATTTAAGATCTGCAGGCAAAATACCGTACTCTTCAGGAAATGAAAGAAGACGGAACCCACGTGTGGAAGCTGAGGCATTTCGCCAAACCAACTTACTGTAATGCTTGTTGTAGTCTGCTCGTGGGATGGGGTGGTAAACAGGGATTGTCATGCTCTCGTGAGTTTTTAGTACTAACCCGACCCAACGTGCCTAGATAAAATAAAAAAGTTTACCTCAAACTTGGGTAATCGAACCGAAAATCTTTGAGCCATATTTTTAGCACTAACCCGACTCAACGTCGTAGGACAAACAATCTTGGATAATCAAGCCGAAATCCTTTGAGACACTTTTAAGACTAACCCGACCCAACGTGATAGACAATCTTACCTCAAACTTGGTTATTAAAACCAAAAAAGTCAATTCAGTATGTAAGTACACCGTACACGAGAGATGCGTCAGATCAGCTGCTAATAATTGTATTCGAACATTCTCGAATCGGCAGCAAGGTATTGATTTTTTTTGGAAAATCGATAAATCAATAGTCTCCAGACAAACTTTACCATCATTGGCTGGATGCCAACACAACTGCAAAATGTGTAAAATGCCGAGGGACGGTTTCTGCGTTCCAGGGGAAGAGATGTCGATGGTGTCACAACTATGTGAGTCGGTGATGTCGGGTTGGAGTAGTCTTAAATTTCATTCTGCAATCGTGCTCTAATGCTAAATTTCAGGTTCATCATCGTTGCTTGTCTCAGCTTGGGCAAGAGTGTGACCTAGGGTCTTTATCATACCATATTCTGCCGCCGACTCATATTTTTCCGGCTTTTCTTGAGCGAAAAACCTCGACGTCAGCACATAATCCACATGGAGCTAGTTTATTACAGGTAGATGGAGAGAGAGAGAGAGAGAAAAAGAGAGAGAGAAAAAAAAAAGAGAGAGAGAGAGAGAGAGAGAGAGAGAGAGAGAGAGAGAGAGAGAGAGAGAGAGAGAGAGAGAGAGAGAGAGAGAGAGAGAGAGAGAGAGAGAGAGAGAGAGAGAGATTCAGGCTCTCAGTCCTGGCCAAAACTGTTGTCCTCTCCTGGTTCTCATCAACCCTAAATCTGGCGGAAAGCAAGGAAAAAAGATCCTCCAAAAGTTCGAATATTTACTCAATCCTCGTCAAGTTTATGACATAACCAAGACGGGACCCGAACCTGGGTAAGTTCTGGCACCGTGCCACATCTTCAAGGCGCATCCCGTAAATCTACATTCAGACTTCAACTCTTCTCCAGCCTCCCCAACTGTAACATTCTCGTGTGTGGCGGCGACGGGACTATTGGATGGATTTTGGAAGCTATGGGTAAGTGCACAACAGGCGTTGAATTTGACGACAATTTGCAGACAAAATGGTTTTTCCACATAAGCGACCTCCTGTTGCGGTTTTGCCTCTAGGAACTGGGAATGACTTGGCTAGGTTTGATTCATCGACTTGGAGTAGTCTTAAAATCCAACAGAAGTATTTCATTCTCTATAAAAATTGTGCTCTTTGAAGTGCATGAAAAATCATCGGTGGCACTGGTACAAAGAGATACAAAAATGCAAAAATAACGTCGTCTTTGTGGTTCGAACCGGCGTAGTTTTGGTTAAAGGAGTTCAATGCCCTATACATTTTTCGAAAATGCAAAAATAACGTCGTCTTTGTGGTTCGAACCGGCGTAGTTTTGGTTAAAGGAGTTCAATGCCCTATACATTTTTCGAAAATGCAAAAATAACGTCGTCTTTGTGGTTCGAACCGGCGTAGTTTTGGTTAACGGAGTTCAATGCCCTATACATTTTTCGAAAATGCAAAAATAACGTCGTCTTTGTGGTTCGAACCGGCGTAGTTTTGGTTAAAGGAGTTCAATGCCCTATACATTTTTCGAAAATGCAAAAATAACGTCGTCTTTGTGGTTCGAACCGGCGTAGTTTTGGTTAAAGGAGTTCAATGCCCTATACATTTTTCGAAAATGCAAAAATAACGTCGTCTTTGTGGTTCGAACCGGCGTAGTTTTGGTTAAAGGAGTTCAATGCCCTATACATTTTTCGAAAATGCAAAAATAACGTCGTCTTTGTGGTTCGAACCGGCGTAGTTTTGGTTAAAGGAGTTCAATGCCCTATACATTTTTCGAAAATGCAAAAATAACGTCGTCTTTGTGGTTCGAACCGGCGTAGTTTTGGTTAAAGGAGTTCAATGCCCTATACATTTTTCGAAAATGCAAAAATAACGTCGTCTTTGTGGTTCGAACCGGCGTAGTTTTGGTTAAAGGAGTTCAATGCCCTATACATTTTTCGAAAATGCAAAAATAACGTCGTCTTTGTGGTTCGAACCGGCGTAGTTTTGGTTAAAGGAGTTCAATGCCCTATACATTTTTCGAAAATGCAAAAATAACGTCGTCTTTGTGGTTCGAACCGGCGTAGTTTTGGTTAAAGGAGTTCAATGCCCTATACATTTTTCGAAAATGCAAAAATAACGTCGTCTTTGTGGTTCGAACCGGCGTAGTTTTGGTTAAAGGAGTTCAATGCCCTATACATTTTTCGAAAATGCAAAAATAACGTCGTCTTTGTGGTTCGAACCGGCGTAGTTTTGGTTAAAGGAGTTCAATGCCCTATACATTTTTCGAAAATGCAAAAATAACGTCGTCTTTGTGGTTCGAACCGGCGTAGTTTTGGTTAAAGGAGTTCAATGCCCTATACATTTTTCGAAAATGCAAAAATAACGTCGTCTTTGTGGTTCGAACCGGCGTAGTTTTGGTTAAAGGAGTTCAATGCCCTATACATTTTTCGAAAATGCAAAAATAACGTCGTCTTTGTGGTTCGAACCGGCGTAGTTTTGGTTAAAGGAGTTCAATGCCCTATACATTTTTCGAAAATGCAAAAATAACGTCGTCTTTGTGGTTCGAACCGGCGTAGTTTTGGTTAAAGGAGTTCAATGCCCTATACATTTTTCGAAAATGCAAAAATAACGTCGTCTTTGTGGTTCGAACCGGCGTAGTTTTGGTTAAAGGAGTTCAATGCCCTATACATTTTTCGAAAATGCAAAAATAACGTCGTCTTTGTGGTTCGAACCGGCGTAGTTTTGGTTAAAGGAGTTCAATGCCCTATACATTTTTCGAAAATGCAAAAATAACATCGTCTCTGGGGCCGAAACCTGTGTCGTACTAATCCAAAAACTTCCCTCGATCATTTCATTTTGTGAGAAAATGCAAAACTAACGTCGCCTCTGGGAATCGAAATTGCGGCTTACTGATTCTTTTCCTAGGTGCCTCCGGTGGGGTGGCGGCTACGAGAACGAAAGTCTTCACAAGATTCTACAGCAAATCGAGAAATCTACGCTGGTGAGCCGCGACGTCTGACCGCTTCGCATGACCATTGTTCAGATCGAAATGGACCGCTGGCAGATCAAGATCGAAGCACCGGAAAGTCGAACCTCGCGACGATGCAGTGAAAAAGGCGACCCTCCTCCATACTCCATCATCAATAACTATTTTTCGATAGGAGTTGTGAGTTTTACCTCAACCATGACTACCCAACCCAAGGACACAAAGATCGGGGAAACTATTGATTTATTGACTTTTTTCGTTTGGTTCAATTACCCAAGTTTGAGGTAAGCGAGTCGCCACCACATTTCTCTATGTATAAAAACAGTCTCAACTCCCAAGATCTGCAGGCATTCATGACTACTGTATTTCAGGACGCATCCATAGCCCATCGCTTCCACGTGATGCGCGAAAAGTACCCAGAAAAGTTCAACAGCCGAATGCGAAATAAATTATGGTACTTCGAGCTCGGGACCAGCGAGACCCTCTCCAGTTCATGCAAAAATCTTCACGAACAGATCGACATCCTGGTAAGAGTGCACGGATTGCATTAAAATGGGCGTGGCTTCAGTGTGACGGCGAATCCATTGATCTCGGGCAGGACGCTTCACTTGAAGGGATCGCCTTGCTCAATATTCACTCGATTTACGGAGGTGAGCAATCCGTGCATGATTGTTTTGACCACGCCCACTTTGTTCAGGATCCAACCTTTGGGGGCGGAGCCGGCGTGGGAAAGGACGTCTGCCGCATTTTTTCTCACAATCGTCCGCCGAGAAGTCTCAATTGAATGCGAGAGTTCAAGACATTGGAGATGGGCTCATTGAGGTTTCATTGCAAACTTTCTAGTTATCTAAAACTTGGGTAATTGAACCGAACATTAGTCAGTTTCGGTTCAATTACCCAAGTTTGAGGTCAGCAAAATATTTTTCAGCTTGTTGGACTCGAATCCGCCATGCAGATGGGTCAAATAAAAGCAGGAGTTAGAGGGGCCCGGCGGCTCTCCCAGTGTTCTACCGTTGTCATACAGTAAGTCATGGGTTACTGTAGTATGAAAATCGGTTGTTGATTACTGTAGACTGTGGTAGATCAAATAACTTTCAAACGGAAAAATTTCGGATACTGTAGGTTTCATTCCATAGTTTACTGTAGGATGTGAGAGAGATATTGGTTACTGTAGAATATAGTAGATCAAATTATTGACGAACAAAATACCTTGAGTACTGTAAGCGATAGTGTTTCAGATAGTTTAGAATACATAGCGAAGGTTACTGTAAAATTTGAAACATTGGTTTCTGTAGTTTACTGTAAAATCACGTAGATCAAATTTTTTCAGAACACACAGTGCTCTCCTAACTACTGTAGAAATTGACACTCCGGTTACTGTAGAATTAAAGATATCGGTTAACGGGGTAGATCAAAAACTTCCAGGACCCACAAGGCTTTCCCAATGCAGATAGACGGTGAACCGTGGATGCAACCACCTTGTATAATACAGATTACACATAAAAATCAAGTCAAAATGCTTGTTGGTAAGAAATTCAAAAATTAATTTTTAAAAATTTGAATTTAGCGCCAAGAAAACGAAGTTCATGGAGCCTGCTGAAAAGGCAATCGACGACCGATGAGAATTGAATAGGAACCTAATTTTAATAATTTCTTAATAAAATTTCAATTAAATCGATTTGTCCAATCTTTGCCGTTCGCCATGTTGACTCGGGTTAGTACTAAAATTTACTCCAACTTATATACAAAAATACACAGAGAGCATGTAAAAAGAGAGATAGTTACCTCATTTCACACTTTTATGGAAGAACTGATCAATTTGACCCTTCTTGGGCAAGGCTAGGGGCGGGGCGATGGGCGGGGCTTCGAGGAGTGGTGCGTTCAAACATTCGTCAACATGACTGTTGATGGTTCTATCGTCGTTCGGAAGACTCATTGAGCATATGGGACACGGTACGGTATCGGATACTGTATCGATTACGGTATCGGGTACTGTAAATACCGTAGACGTACTCGGACCGGATTCACTATCATCTTTGATTTTCTTCGGCACACAGTAGTCAGAGACCTGAAATTCAAAATTCCGACCTGGGACAACTTGGACTAGTCATATTTTTTGCAAAAGAGATTTTCGATCTATTTTGAGAAAAAAAATAACTTGGTCCATTTTTTAATTTCGAAAAAATTCAATTTTATTTTTACAAATATCGTCAAAAAAGCTTCAAAAATCGACAGTTTTCCAATTTTTACCAAATTAATTTTCAGAGAAACCAAAAAAATATCGCTTTTACGGGGAAAAGGTGAAAAATGTCCCCATTTTTTAAAAAATTACATGAAATAAGCGAAAATCTCACCATTTTCTGCTTCCTCTTCTTGTTTTCAACCTCTTTTTCTCCTTCGAAGCTCAACTTTGCCAGCTTGACTCCAAGAAGCCTCATTTCAGTTCCCAACTCGTTTTTGAGCAGAGTTCTGGCTTGCTTTTCGATTTCTGAAATGACTCAAGTTCGGTTCCGAGAGACAAAACTACTTTTTGCATTTTCGCAAGACTTAAACTGCTACCGAGTAGGTTCGATTCCCAAACGACACTTTTTTTTTGCTTTTTCGGCTGAATAATTGGATATGATTAAAAATAAGGATATGGCTTGTAGGTACATGATGATAGTCCATAGACATAGACAGATTGTATGCATAACCGCAAGGTGAAAGCCAATAAGCATAACCGCATGGTGAAAGCTCGTAGGCATAAACTGATGGTAATAGCCCGTATGTCTAACCTCATGGTAAAAGATCGCAGACATAACTTCTTGGTTATAGCCGCTAGTCATTATCTCATGATAATAGCCCGTAGGAATAACCTAATTGTAACAGACATAATAACCTAATTGTAACAGACATAACCTCCTCAGAGAACGCAACTCAAATTGGATCCAACCACACCTAGTTTTGGGAAAAACTGGAATCCGATTTGATTTTTTTGTGGATCCAATCAGAGTTGACTCTTATGATTACTCTAAAATGCTCCAGATGTACTCGAAACGTGTGTTAACAGATATATCATGAACGAAAGTATTATGGAATGAATCATCATGGTTATAGGTCCATTTTCCATCAAATAAAAACACTGCTAATTGGATCCAATCTGATAAAACCCTTCAAATAACTACATATAATGCCCCGGAGAATTATTTTCTCGCCGAACCCAAATAACACGATGAATCTTTGGTCAGCACGAGTATTTTGAAATATATTTCATTCCGATTGGAAACACAACTCTTGATCCAATCAGATTTTTTCTGCATTCAATTAGAGTTGACTTCTCTGAGTCATGGTAATAGTCCGTAGACATAACCTCAAGGCAATTGCCCATGGGCATATGTTCATTGTCATATACCGTGAGTACAGCTTGATGGTGAAAGACAATGAAAACTACTTCATGTAAAAAGCTGGTGGACATAGGCTTGTGGTGTTCGACTGCGAATTTTACCTCTTGAAGATTTACTTTAGATTTTTAGAGCCTCAAGTCTCAAAAGCCCAAACCCAAATGCGCCGAAGGCAGGTTTCAATCAGCCCATTCCCATCGTACTCCGACATAGGTAAAACTCACCATCACGAGTCGTGACGACTTGAGGACACGTGAAGGACCTTGTCAGCACTTGGAAGGCTGCGGTTTTCAACTTCAGGGTCACATTTTTGGCACCTAAATTCATTTTTGAATCACGCGGCAGTTCTTTTGAACTATAAAAACACATATTATAACTTTAAAGTCGAAAATTGCAGATTAAACAGAAAATAGAAACTAATTTAAGCAAAAAAATTGATTTTTTTTCGAAAAATCTTGGAAATATTTTCATTTTCTGAAATTTTTCGATCTCCACAAAAACTGTTCGATCCGAACTATGTTGATTCGGATCAGTGATAAAATTTACCTTGGACTTTTGCTTTCTTGACATCCTCCATCAACATTTCGCAGACTTCTGACAGGATCCCGAAGAGCTCATCTTTGCTTGAGGTCGGTTTGAATGTTCTGATGAATCGATTTTTGATCTATCGGTTACGGTATCAAGTACAGTATCGGTTACTATATCGGTTATGGTAACGGTTGAAGTATTGACTACGGTCTCGATTACAGTATGAATTGCTTTATCATTCCCTGTATCGACTACGGTATCAGTACCGGTATTAGTTCTTGTATCTAGTACGGTATCGACTACTGTATAGTTTATGGTCTCGATTACAGTATCGATTGCTGCATCGACTACGGTACCAACTACAGAACCAGTTACCTTTCGACTGAAATACTTTTCCTCCGACTGTCCGATTCCACACATCTCCCTGGCAGTCCTAGGGCAGTACGTATGAACGACTCCTGAATTTTGTACTTCGACAGGCATCGTCTGACCGCGCTGCTCTTACAGTTTTTGGTTTAAGGCGCAAATTCGAAAAATGAAAAAAATCACTCAAGGCAAATCAAAATTAATGAACAAGCGCCTTAAAACCATCCATTTTGTGAGAATTCAATCACTTCGACTCGGTTTCAATCACTTCTCTATAAAATCACTGGTTCTCTTCGGAAATTACTAAAAAAAGGAGAGCGATGAAAACCTTTCAATTTTTGACCTTATAAGCTGATAAAAATCGATATTCAAAAAAAACCTGAGCCAATGTCGAGAAGACGAGCGGGAAGACAAACTTTTTCGACCACATGTCACCTACAGTCTCGATTTCACACGCTTTCAATTGAGCCTCGCTGACTGCTCCAATCCCACAGACCTGGAAAGCCGACAAATTATTGATTTTTCTGGTTTTCTCTCACCTTTCTTATGGGAAGATCCTTCAGAAACTCGATAATTGCGCTCTTTTCATTCTTCAAATCGAACTGTCCATTAGGCTTGTTTATGTCCGCGCAGATTTTGGCCAGGAAAAAGTTTGCCGCGATTCCTGGAATTCTTTACTAATGGAAAAATGTTTTTAGTTTCAGACCATGATTTCGCACATGCAGACTACAGACCGCAGACGACTTATTTGCAATGAAAAACTCAAAACTCGAGCACATATATCGCTAGAAGCATGGCTGTTTTCAAACGCGCTCTAATCTCTATTTTTCAGTATGAGTACGGTAGGGTCGGGACTCTCACAACGAACAGTTAGATCTTTGTGAATTTAAATTATTATTCTTACTTACAGTTCATTGAAATTGAAGGCGCATCATTTAATCGTTCTCGTGTTTCAAGGCGAAACTGCTACGGTACTAAGTAACCGATTTACGGAGGCTAGATTTTTCTACAGGTAGAGAAAGCTATGTGCTCGAGTTGAGTCGAGGTGAGCTGAAGCGCATTAAGTTGAAATCCGACCGCGTGTTGATGCGCAGCACAGCTCTATAATCTTTTTGTCGCTTTTCGATTTTCAAGAAAAAATAATGAAATCTTTATTTGGTTTTCATGTTCCGCTAAAATATTAAATTTTTCATCGTTTTGTGAAAGATGCTATATTTGTGTGAATCCACACACCACGGCAAAGGCATAAGACAATAAAACCGCTTCGCAACCGCTTTGCCGACCTCCGCTTTCATTTTCGAAATTGTTCATACTTTGATAAATGTTTCAGTTGACATAATGAACGTTGCGGACTGTTCCAAACGATAGTTTTACCTACTTCCAACATTTTTACGTTTCGATTTGTGAATCTGGGACGAAAAAAGTAGGAAAAGTAAAATTTTTGAACTACAGTAACTGAAATTTGATCTACTCTATCGATTTTCTTTGCTTACACTTTTCAACTGCGTTTGCCGCAGTGTGATCCACTCAGAATAGAAATTATCAACGGACGTCGAAAGTTGCTTTTATTCATCTGATCAGACAATATTTCTGGCTTCATTCGACTTTTTTTCCTTTTCGTTTAGAAAAAATCGACTTCCGTGCAATTCTACATAGTTTGTATCATATGAAAACGGCAAGAAAATCAATATAGAGCACTTAGTTATCATTCCAAAAGTGGGCGTGTCACGGGGCTGAGAAATCGATATAGTAGATCAAATTTCAGTTACTGTAGTTCAATTTTTCCTATCTTTTTTTTCATCGCAGATTCACACATCGTAACAGAAACATATTTTAAGTAGGTAAAACTAATCGTGGGATTCATCCGCAACGTTTATACACACCTCGGCAAAGGCATAAGACAATAAAACCGCTTCGCAACCGCTTTGCCGACCTCCGCTTTCATTTTCGAAAGTGTATGTACTTTAAAAAAATGTTTCACTAGACATATTGAACATTGCGGACTGTTCCCAACGATAGTTTTACCTATTTTAAACATGTTTACGTTACGAATTGTGAATCTGGGATGAAAAAAAGCAGGAAAAGTAAAAATTTTTAAACTACAGTAACTGAAATTTGATCTACTCTTTCGATTTGCTTTGCTTACACTTTTCAACTGCGTTCGCCGCAGTGTGCAAAAAAAATGAAATTGAATTAATTCGGCGAATAATTTTCACACTTCTGTATTAATTCTACACCTTTTCCATGTTACCTCAATTTTATTCGGGAGGGGCGATTTACAAGAGGAAATATGGGAGAGTGGGAGTGCTGCACACCTAGGCAAAGGAATAAGACAATAAAACCGCTTTGCGGGCCTCCGCTTGCATTTTCGAAAGTGTTTGTACTTTGATAAATGTTTCACTTGACATAATGAACGTTGCGGACTGTCCCCAACGATAGTTTCACCTACTTCAAATATTTTTTCGTTACGATTTGTAAATCTCGAACGAAAAAAAATAAGAAAAGTAAAATTTGTTGAACTACAGTAACTGAAATTTGATCTACTCTATCGATTTTCTTTGCTTACACTTTTCAACTGCGTTTGCCGCAGTGTGTTATATAAAGGAAAATAGGTTAAAAAATTAGCAAAATATTCAAAAATTAAAAAATGAGGTAAGTGCGCTCCGCGGAGGGGGTTGCAAAGCGGTCGCAGAGCGGCTCACATATCTAGCAAAAAGTCTGACCGATTTCAAACTCGCGGCAGTCGCATTTTTGTAAAATGAGTACGGTAGGGTCGGGACTCTCACAACGAACAGTTAGATCTTTGTGGATTTAAATTATCATTCTTATTTTTAGTCCATTGAAATTGAAGGCGCATTACTTAATCGTTCATGTATTTCAAAGCGAAACTGCTACGGTAACTAAGTAACCGATTTACGGAGGTCAGACGTTTTTACAGGTAAAGGAAGATATGTGCGGCTATATGCACTTTTACCTGATTCCTTCCATTTATTCGATTTTAATGTGTCTTCAACGTGAACTTTTAGACAATGCTCATTTCATTTCTCAAAATCTCGAAAAAAAACATACCAGCACTGCACGTGAGTCCCGTTCTTTGCTCAACTCTGAACCTTATTTCATTCACGACCTAAAAATCGACATTATTGACTTTTTAGTAAATTTCCCAAAAATTAAAAATTTCTAATTTTTTTTTAGTAAAGTTACCTCTTGCCGTCCTAGACCAAAGGTTATTTCATCCCGATAGGTCGTCCTTGTTTTCTTGCATTTTGAACATAGGGATTCTTCAACTTTGATGCAATTCTCAATTTCTTCTTCCGGAATCAGAGGTAGTCGACAGATGCATCCATGGTATCGGAAACGGTCCCACTTCTCTTAATTAATTTATCGAGAAATGAAAAGTACATGATGGTAACCCTTTGTTTTGTTTCAACGGTTTTCCGATGTAGTTACGGAAATTATTCTTCGGACGTCGCGAAATAACCACTCTTCAGGGGCGCTTCTCACGCCAGTTTTGACAAAAAATGAAAAATTGAACGAACTTCTTTCAATAAAAACGGGAACTTTCATACAACTTGAAACTTCTTAAAAGCTCCATTTTAAAAATTAAAATTCTAGGCGATAAATGGATCACGTTGAGGACACAATTGAATTTCAAAACTAAGGAAATCCGTGCCGCGCAGCAGCGCGCGGTCTGATCGAATTAAAAAGTTTATGCACATCTCCGCTTCGACAGTACCTTTCCGATGGCGTTTTCACCGTTCTGATCCAACGCCTATGAACAAGTCGCGGAAAGACATTGTGACCAAGTAGCCTTTTTTCATTAGAACAGATATTGTGTCAAAAAAAACGTCCACACTTATGTTTACTCAAAATTTAAGGGTTAATATTACGACTTGCCACTTTGCTAAAGTAGATAGTGAAACTTTGTTTTGTGCACAGTTTCAGCCCGATCGGTTGATTTAATCAAAAGTTATAGTTAAAATGTCACAGATAAATCTAAAACTGTAGTAAAAAGAAAATGCTCATATAATCAAGGGATTTTTGAAAGCTTTGTTTTTTACACACACCATCTTCGGTGTCTTTAACAATAACTTTTGATTAACTTTAGCTAAAATTAAGCACAAAACAAAGTTTTACTATTTACTAACAAAGTGACAAGTGGCTAGTCGGAATATTAATAGGCTCAGGTTTTCCGGGTTGTAAGCATAGCTGCAACGTGGTATATCAGGTCGACCTCTAAAATCAAGCCATTTTGGCCATTCCGAAACAGTTAAGCCTAAATGCACCCGTGCCAACTGTGAAATGTTGGGAAGGTGTGGACGTTTTTTTTTTGACACAATCAGCTTATAAATCGAAGATCGAAAACAATTTCCGTTACTATTTTGGAAAGCCGTTGAACATGAAAAAATGTACGATCTGTGAAATATTCATTTTTTCCTGCTATTTTCAGTCATAAAAAACAAGCACTCTGCAACGTATGAAAAGTAAGTTTCATCTGAAAGCGTCAAAAAACAACGAATCCTAAATATTTGAAGCAAAACATCTTATAGATCAAATTTAAGACTAACCCAGGTCAACATAACAAAGTGTTATTTTAAAAACTCACTCGGCTCAGTTCTAGTCTCCACAACTTCAGTAATGTCGATGTAAGCTTCGTCCAGTGACATCATACTCATTTCATCGTCATATTCACGAAAAATATCGGCAAATTCCTGTAGACAAAAATTGAAAAGATTAAATTACTATTCTTCAATTAAAAATTTGAAAAATGAAGTCAAGTGTGAGTGATTTTTGAGAAACTTCCGGAAATTGTTGAAAATGATCGTTTCTAGAGGAATTCAGAAAAAAATTGTTCATATGTTGCAATTTTTTTCAAAAAAACTGATTTTTCTTAAGACTCATGTTGGAATGTGACATTCGATTCCGACAGACGACTTCGACACAAGTTTTTCTCAAAAAAAGTAATTAGGTACAAAAGTACAGCATTCTTTTTTTTAGAGTAGTTATCTCATAAACTGAAAAAAAAACCTTGGACACCGCAGAATACTTCTGATAGTTTACATCCACGATTCTTAGTTGTGGGCATAACTTTTTGCCAATGAAGCCTGGCATAGCAGCTCTCACTCCGAACTTTCTTGCTAGATAGTTTGACGTGCTCTGAAAATTTTTAGTTACATTAATCTGAAGATTCTAAAAAATTAAATAGGTGAATTATTCCTGCATTATTCACAGATTATCTCAATTTCCATTTGTGAGAACAAGAAAAATTGATTCTAATCAGTGTAAGCAAAGCAAATCGAAAGAGTAGATCAAATTTCAGTTACTGTAGTTTAAAAAATTTTACTTTTCCTGCTTTTTTTTCATCCCAGATTCACAAATCGTAACGTAAAAATGTTTAAAATAGGTAAAACTATCGTTGGGAACAGTCCGCAATGTTCAATATGTCTAGTGAAACATTTTTTTAAAGTACATACACTTTCGAAAATGAAAGCGGAGGTCGGCAATGCGGTTGCGAAGCGGTTTTATTGTCTTATGCCTTTGCCGAGGTGTGTCTAGAGAGAACTTACAAGCATTGAACTGGAGCCAACAGCCATCGGGACACTTCTCAAATCTGGATTATCTCGCATTTCGACACTGAAATATGCTTGGAAAAATACAAATCTACTCACCGAATTGATTTCAAAGAAAAGAACGTAAGAACTCACTTGTTAAAATTTTGAAACATGAAATATGATTTCTATCAAACTGAAAATCACCTCGCGAAATAAGCATCCATGTCGATAACTGTACAATGTCTACTCAAATCCCGTTGATATTCCAAAGTTTCTGCTAGTATGGTCATCTGTTGTAATTTAAGACGCAATATTCTCTCGCGTCGAGACAAATCGGTCTTAGGGCTGTAACTTTCTTGAAAATATTCAATTTCGGAAAAAAATTCACCGGTACTCTTTCAGTTACCCAAGGATTGTCTTGTCCAAAAATTTTCTCGGTGCAGTACCGTATACCAATAACTGACAGCATTTTTTCAAAACAGACCAAAACGCTTCGTTATTAGGTTCAAAATGTTCAGCTCGATGAGAGCTACATTTTATCCCGTGAGACCTATGCTCTATTGTCACCCTGAACTACTGTAACTCCCCGTCAAAAATTGACAAAATCGGAAAATTGATATTTTCAGGTGATAGAGGTCTCGGCCAGTGCAATGACCTATATGAGCGCGTGCAGCTTATTTTTCTGCGTCGAATGAGTGTATACTCATCAGCCAAAGCGTTTCCACAAAAGGCGAAAAATTCAAAAAACTGATTTCAGATCACAAAATATAGTGGTAGGTCAAAAACTTGTGAACGTTTTCGGCTTGTCAAACATCGTTAGTTCTGCTTGAAAGTGAGGTAAATCCCTTCAAAAGTGATTTTTTCTCTGTTGATGAACACTGTACAACTTTCTTACTGTCACACACACCTCTGCAGTACTCAGTACTTGCCGTATGACCGGATTCATTTGATTTCAACGTCACCACAGCTTTACGAGTAGAAGAAAAAATACTTTCTGATTGATTACAAACATAAAAATCATCAAAGCCATACTATTGTAAACGGTAATATAATGAATAGTCTCTCTGAACGCTGCACATGACCGGAATTCGATCCCTGCTTTATTTGAAGTCGACCTAGCTTTAAATGGGAAACTGAAGTTTATGGTATTGCCAGCCCGGAGACCATGCTTCAAATAGTCCAGGCTAATGTGTTGTTCACAGCGTCTATGATACTGTAACAAGGATCTGAAGACTACCAGCAGTGCTAACTCTAGGTTCGTAGTTAACTCCGGTTTACTTTCTTTGAACTAAAATTCAGAAACAAGAGGTGAACCAATGAAGAGAAGTTATAATTCTATTGAAGCTGTGTAGTTTTTGATGGCGACGGTTTTGTCATCAAATTTTGATCCGTCTCCACGAATATTCTTCTGTGAATATACAAATAGACAGAAGCCGGAGAGAAAAAATTTGCCTTCACGATTTTTTTCTTCTAATAGACGGCCATTTTGTTTGGACTACGGTTAATCTAGTTGTCATGAATGGAAAACTGTGTTTATTAACCAGAACAGTTGTGGAGACGTTGAAATCATATGAATCCGGTCATACGGCAAATACTGAGTACGGCAGAGGTGTGTGTGTGTGACAGTAAGAAAGATTTACAGTGTTCATCAACAGAGAAAAAATCACTTTTGAAGGGATTTACCTCACTTTCTAGCAGAACTAACGTTGTTTAACAAGCCGAAAACGTTCACAAGTTTTTGACCTACCACTATATTTTGTGATCTGAAACCAGTTTTTTGAATTTTTCGCTTTTTGTGGAAACGCTTTGGCTGATGAGTATACACTCATTCGACGCAGAAAAATAAGCTGCACGCACTCATATAGGTCATTGCACTGGCCGAGACCTCTATCACCTGAAAATATCAATTTTCCGATTTTGTCAATTTTTGACGGGGAGTTACAGTAGTTCAGGGTGACAATAGAGCATAGGTCTCACGGGATAAAATGTAGCTCTCATCGAGCTGAACATTTTGAACCTAATAACGAAGCGTTTTGGTCTGTTTTGAAAAAATGCTGACAATTATTGGTATACGGTAGCGAAAAAAGTTGTAACTCGGAAATGTGAATATTCAAGGTGTCCAAAGTGCACCTCCGGAATTTTTCCTAATGAAAATGAAAATGAAGCGAGTTACAGGCCTAAGACCATTTTGGGCCTTTTTGTCTCGACGCGAGAGAATATTGCGTCTTAATCTCAGTTTTTCAACAAACTTACCTCGAAGTCTGCTTGTTCCTTCTCCAAATCACTCGCCCGATCGAGAACACGTTTTATATCTGCTGTCTTTTCATCAAGCTTCTTTTGATGCTTCTTCGTGTAGCTCGAATAGTTTGCAGAGGTGTTTTCTTCAATCACCTGGAGAAAATTTGATCTAGAATTTAATAATGAGAAAGACATACCTTGACTATTTTTTCCTTATCCAACCCTGTCATTCCAGCTTTGTTATCGCTGAACTTAAGCATGGTGTACGCTGCAAATTAAAAATTAGAAAGTTCGAAATAAAAAAAGAAAAATTAAAATTAAATTCCCGCAATTTTAGTGCCATTGGTGCATTCACCTAGCATTGACTTCACGGTTCAAGCATTTTATTTTACGACTTTTTGAAATTCTTAATTAATTTTTTCTGTTTCACTGATTAGTTTCATAGTTTTTGAATGGTTTTGGTGTCTACAATGTTCTTCAGAATGATGAAAATCAAATCCTCCTGTTGGTATCTATCACTTACTTCATATCCTTTTCTGAAATAGCCAATAAGCAGGTCATTGCGTAATTTCAGATATGTTTCTCATAAGTCGCACAGGGGTGGTCTTGCAAAAAGCCGCACCTGTTTTAGTCCAAGCGACCGTTGCTGGTAATTCTTCTGCTAATTTTCCGACGGCGACGAGATACTCGCAAGGCGAAGGTGATATTTTCTTCGAAATATTTTTATTCACAATTTCAGCTTCCAAAAGAAGTTTCCACACAACCAATGTCTGCTCAAAGGAAGACTATTATAAAGTGCTTGGAGTCGACAAAAAAGCTGATGCAAAGTCCATCAAGAAGGCCTACTTCCAGGTTTGAGAGTAAATTTTCATCCAAACTTCAAAACATCGACTATTCAGCTTGCCAAAAAATACCATCCGGATGTGAACAAAACGAAAGAAGCACAAGACAAGTTCCAACAAGTGTCAGAAGCGTATGAGGTTACTTTTTTTCATAAAAATCGTGTAAGTAACATGCTCACAGGTACTCAGTGACGATGCTAAACGTGAAGAATATGATAATTTTGGAACTTCTGGAGGTCAGGGTCGTGCTCCAGGAGGTGCTGGTGAGATTTTCTCAAGCATTCTGATCTTTTTCAAAATTATCTTTTCTCTCGGTTGAGGTAGATTTTCATTAAGTAACTCGAAAAACGGCCAAGTTTTTCACAACACAAGATATATTTCACTTTTTTACATTTTCATTGTAATTGAAAGAAAAATTTAGTTTTTCTTAAAACTGTCAATAAACCGTGAAAAAAACGCCATTCTAAAGTTTGTTCGAATCTTCAAAAAATATTTTTAGGTGGAGCAGGAGGATGGCATTACAGTGGCAACGTCGACGTCAACGAAATTTTCAGAAAAGCTTTCGGAGGTGGATCTATGGTTGGTTTTTTATGAAAATCCGATATGGTTTTTTTTTCATTTACTGAAAAAGTATTTACTAATGTTATTTCGTTGAATAGCAATCGATATTTCGAGTTCGGAAACTAGAAAACTTAGAAATTTATAGTTTTCCGATTATTAATGTCATTGTTCCGATTTTATTTTACTTTGAAACTTTATATTAACGTCAGAGTTTTGAACATAATTATTTTGAAATTCTGAAACAAACTTTTGCTCAGAAAAAACTCCAAAATTCAACATGACCCTTATTTTTTAAAAATTATTATAACTTTCGGAATGAAAAACTTGAAAGTTGATTTTCATATTAACGAATAGCGTCAGAATCTACTCTGAAACCCATGTTCAAGAATGAAAAAAACAAAAAAACATTTTCAGGGAGGTTTCAACTGGGATGGCTTTGCCGACAGCAGGTTCGGCCACAGTGCAGCTCAAGAAATGATGATGGACATCAGTTTTGAAGAGGCTGTTCGAGGTTTTTTCTCTATAAATTTCTGACTCCAGTTGTAAAAACGTTTTTTTTTCTCTCTTTTTTATCACAGAGTCACAAAAAGTATGTATACTAACTTTGAGAACAATGTGCAACGTTTTTGAGATAAGAAAACGAGGGATAGGTTGAAATTTCAGCAAAAATATTTGAAAATAAAATAATGAGGTAAGTGCGCTCCGCTGAGGGTCCTGCAAGGCGGTTGCAGAGCGGCTATGTTCATTTCTCCCTGATCCGCAGTGGGATGTACAGTGTTTTCGGTTTCATTCGCCTTTTTTTCACTTTCGGCTTTCATAGTCATCTTTTAAACATTCAGGTGCAACGAAGAACGTGTCAGTTAACGTGGTCGAAGATTGCGAAACGTGTCACGGAAGTCAAGTGGAGCCCGGCTACAAGAAGGTATTCTTTTTTAATTTTCGAGAAAAAAAACAAGCTTTTAGACGTCTTGTCCATACTGTAACGGTACTGGAGCTGTGTCACAACGACTTCAAGGGGGATTTTTCTACTCGGCAGCATGCCAGAGATGTCGTGGTAGCGGACAGTACAATAAGGTGATTTTTGACTTTCTCTCTCTCTCTCCCTCTCTCTCTCTCTCACTACAATGGATTACTTACGTTCAACGAATTCTAATTTCAACTTCCGTCAAGATTTTTTTGTGAGGTGAATTATACGATTGATGTTTTCAACAATCTCCGTTTTTAGTCCTTTTCTTGGAACATGAAAACAGTTTCAATTGAAAGTATCCTCTCTGAAAAGATCACCGGGATAGGTCTTATGGTCTCTCTCTCTCTCTTTCTCTCCTCTCTCTCTCTCTCTCTCTCTCTCTCTCTCTCTCTCTCTCTCTCTCTCTCTCTCTCTCTCTCTCACTATCTCTATCTCTCTCGCAATGAACTCATTCAGAACCCATGTCAAGAATGTGAAGGACAAGGTCAAACAGTTCAACGACGATCCGTTTCCTTCACGATCCCCGCAGGAACAAACCACGCAGACAGTCTGAAATTTCAGATAGGAAAGGTATTCCTTATAATTTTCGTTCATGAACTTCAAAAGTATGCGCTTGATTCTTTTTTCAACCGTTCAAAATCAGAAAAGTCTATTCTCTAGCGGTTTTTTCGTCAATTGAAAACAACAAACTTTGAGAAGATTTGACTAAATTTTTGGTATTCTAACAAAAAGTATCAAATTCAGAATCAAATTTTCGTCACATTCAAAGTAGCACCATCCAAGAAATTCCGACGAGAGAAGGACGACCTCCATTGTGATGTAGAAATTTCGCTAGCACAGGCTGCTCTGGGAGGAACTGTCAAGGTTACTTTTGAATTATTTAAACCATAATAGGGTAGAACTGTTTTGATTGTTTTTCAGTGAATGGTATGTTGATGAGGGCAAGTGATAAAATACAGAACTATTTCAAAAAAGTTTGAATAGTGCGAAAAATAAAAGAAAATCAGAAAACATGTAGAATATGTACAGGATGACTATCAACATAGGTTTCTCTCGAATTTATCTTGACGACGCGTCGAAAATGTCGAGCTCTTTACCGATCTGTGGCAGGTGCTCTCCCTTATTTCATTTGTCGAAGCGCTGGGTGGTGATGGAGTCATCTCATCCGTTAGAGGAAAAATGACAAGCTAAAATTTTACACAGGTCTAGCTGAAGGTTATACGGATATAATTAAAGTTTTGTATTTTGACGCGTGACGTGGCTACACACTTGACGCAAAGTGACCGACCCATAATCAGTAGTTACACTGAAGTTATAATAAATTAGCAAAAAAATAGAAAAAAAATATAGGCAACAGGAGGGTGAAACTGTAAAAGTTTCTAAGATTCTAATTTTTGATGAAATAAGTGAAAAAATATTTTTAAAAAATGCGAGAATCATTGAAAGTCACTATTCTTCAATTCTGACGTTGGCTTTAGGTTCCCGGAATCGTCGAAGACACCTACGTCCACGTCCCTCCTGGTACCGGAAGTCACACGAAGATGAGGTTATCAGGAAAAGGAGTGAAACGACTTCACGCATCTGGTCACGGTGATCAATACATACACATCAAAGTGGCTGTTCCGAAGTGAGTTTTTCGACGATTTCTGACTTTAAAGTGTAAAAATGAACGAACTTTATCGTTCTTAGCCTTTTACAGATTAATTTACTGAATAGTAGAACACATAGCTTCCTCTACCTGTAAAAAGTCTGACCTCCGTAAATCGGTTACTTAGTACCGTAGCAGTTTCGTCTTGAAATAAGAACGATTCAAGTAATGCGCCTTTAATTTCAATGGACTGAAAGTAAGAATAATAATTTAAATCCACAAAGATCTAACTGTTCGTTGTGAGAGTCCCGACTCCTACCGTACTCATTTTACGAAAATGCGACTGGCGCGCGTTTGAAATCGGTCAGACTTTTTGCTAGATATGTGTAGAAATTTGGGGAAAGTTATGAAAAATAATCTTTTCTTGTCACTTTTCATTTTCACCAGTTCAAAAATAATAAAATTATTGAGAAAAGAGTCTGAATCGTGAAAATAAGTATTCTGGAGTGTTCTGATCAGGATGTGTGGAAAAAGTTACCGCTAATTATTTTTCAAAATTAATTTTTAGTTCACATTCAAAGTTCAAAAAAAGGAAAATTGAAATGAACTTCTGAGATGAGCGAAAACGAAGCGAGTTGTTGATTTATCGATAATCTTAGAAAGTTGGAAAATAGTGATTCGAGCAAAAATCGAAGATACAACAATTTAATTTTCAAAATTTTATTTCTTCCAGACACTTGACAGCAAAACAGAAAGAGCTCATCCTGGAACTTGCGGCATCAGAGAAGTTAATCAATGGAACAGTCAAAGGTCTCGATGAGTATTTGGAAGCGAAAAGTGAGTTTTGAGTACTTTTTCATTGTCTTGTACGTGAATTCGAGAAATAAGTTTTTTTTGTTTTTTTTAATTCAAGAATAATTATTTTTTAAACCAAAATTGAATTCAATTGCGAAATTTCATATTTTTTATTTGAAAAAATTCAAAATTTTGATTATTTAAAAATTAGATTTTTGATATTTTTCAAAATCCAATTTTTATTTTCACTAAAAATCGAATACAAATTACCGAATTGAACTCTGTGATTTATTTGAATAAAATGAAAAATTTCCTAATTTTTGAGTGAAAAATTAAATAAAACGGTTTTCCTTGGAATAAAAGACGAAAATTGTGAAAAAAAGTTTTTCTAAAACAGTGTAATGTTAAATTTTCTCTTTATAAGGGTCCTGGTGCACTTTTCACATTGAAAAAAGAATTCATTGTTTTAATTTTAGAGAACACAGCGCCAGGACCCAAAATCGAGAAGAAACCGGAGCCAGAGCCTGTTCGAGCTGAAAAAGTGGACGAAAATGAGTCGGAAGAAGGCTTTTTCGGAAAAATGAAAAGAAAATTGTTCGGAAACTAGGTCAAATCAAACATTTTTTTCTCAGTTTCCAACAGAAACTTTCAGAAGTACCAAAGATAGAAGAGAAGAAGGAGGAAAAAGAACAAAAAAGCGCGTCTTCATCGTAAACATTACAGTTGAAAGTAGTTTAGATAGGTCGATTCCCGTTTTTTTTGCTGTTATGAACCCCATTATCATCGGGTATCCCTTTGTTTTCCGCTTATTTTTCTATTTGTTCAGAGATAAATTTTATGAATTAAGAAGGAGGAGTGACCTTGAGTGATAGATTTGATTGATGGAATTTTTCGTGGCGGCGTGCTTTTTTGTCTTGATTTTGTGAGAAGAAAGAAGCTTTTACATGTCAGAAATTTTTTGAGAAGAAGAAATTTCGATATTCATTCCGCTTCGAGAGAAGATATACAAGAAAATTGTACGGAAACAAAAAAAAAGTCAAGAATTAAAAGTAAAAAACGTGAAATAGGGTTACTGTAGATTTAATCGATCGGCGTTTTTTCATTTTTTCATTTGGCTTTTTCACTGGCTCTGGTAAAAGAAATCACATTCTTATGAGTGGAAATGGAATTCATATGAATTCTGGTTACGACCCTAAACGGGACCCATCTCAATCTGATTTCGCGTCATATGAATCTCCCTTCTCATATCGATGTGATTACGACTCATATGAATTTGATTTCGACTCATATGAATTTGATTTCGACTCATATGAATTTGCCTCCTCATATCAATTTGATTTCAACTCATATGGATTTGATTTTGACTCATATCAATGTGGTTTGGACTCACATGAATTTCCCTACTCATATGAGTTTTATTTAGGCTCATATGATTGTGCCATCATCTAAAATGAAAATATTTTTTTCTCAATAATTTATTGGTAGAAAACAACAAATATCAATGTATAAAGTCCGGCGTCGTGATTCATTAAATCGTTGCTCGTCTTCTCTTCTGAAGCTTCTTGACGTCGTGCTGCAATAAAAGTTTTAAAAAATTAAACATAGAAAGTTTGCGTTCTCCATTATCACTTTAGAAAGGAAGTATTGTTGCTATGAATTTCATAGGCTGTAGATACCACCATCACACTAACAGTACATTAAAAGATTACGAATTTCATATAGAATGTATCAAGAGCACAAGTATACACTTCGTTTTCAGCGCAATCTCTGTTTTTCGAAGCCGAATTTCGTATGACAATAAGTATCACATTTTGTAGTCGTTTGCAATTTTTGCAACCGTCTAAAATCTACAAAACTACTGTTTTTTAAAAACCCGCAAAATGTTGAATGGAAATTGAGGATTGTGAAACGTATCATCATTGATCAATCAGTGACAGAGAACTAAAAGACGGAAATGAGGAACTTTGTACAATATAAAGTTATAAAAATCCCGCGTTCATGATTTTCATGTTAATCCTGAAATCCGTAGCCAACTCTTTCATTTTCATTCAACGCCAAGTGGACAAGTGAGAGAATAACTCTAGAGTTGTTTGAGATGAGCTCAGTCTTGAAAACGCAGGTAAACTAATCATTCAACGATATTCAAAATTTCTCACCCCTGTCATTTTGACACTGAATTTGAGATTGTAACCAAAACAAAAAAACTAACTTCGAGTTCTCAAGCGTACTCCCGACGCGTGACTTGAACTGATTTTATAAGTGCACGATAGACGTATGCCCGTTGTGACCGGAAGACGTCGACAAGCATCTACATAGATCTGCAATAGTACGCTTAATGAACTTATTTTCGCGAAAACTCACCAGCTTGTTTCTGTTCACGACAGGCTTTTTTTCTCTTCAAGTCCTTGATGCATTTACCGAAGATAATGTAGCGCGTCTCATCGCAACCGTCTAGGCCGAATACTCGTAAGCCTCAAACAATAGTTCGAAATTCTGAAAAATCTTTCAAAGTTATGTGTTGGCATTTAATCAGGTATGAGATTCATCAATAGGAAACCATGATCACAATTTTGCAAATTTAACTATTTATTGTGATCGAAAAATTCGGTGAATTCGAAATTTTCGACGTTAACTGTTCTGTTAAAAGAAAATGAAGGTTGTTAACTACCAACGTTGGTTTAATAACTAGAAGTTTCATGAAAAATCTTAACCGCTCATGTGATACATGCACACGAAGAAAGTAAACAAAACAAACGAGAAAAGTAAAAATTTTAGGACTAGAAAAAAGAGCTTCTAGAAGGAAAAATCAATGATCCCCTTGGCTCTAAATGAATTCATATGAATTCCATAATAGACAGTGAATTGATCTGAACTCATATGAATGTCCCTAATCATATGAATGTGATTTGCTTTACCACAATTCATATGAATTCATATGAATGTGAAAACCGCATTTTGCATTCACATGAGTCCATATGAATTTCCCTACTCATATGAATGTGATATCGTTTACCAGAGGGGTTTTCACCGTTCTTCTACTTCTCAGATTCTTCAATCATGAAACACGGTCACTAAGAGTATGTTTTGCAGTTGTTAAACCACATTTTGTTCGCAACAGGGTTACATCCAAGCCGTAAATCACTTTGGACGCGTTTACGATGAGCAGTTTGTAATGGGTTCAAGGGAATTGTAACCCTACTTTGTCTGTTTACTCAAAAACTATGTCAGTATTCTCATGACGTAGTGATTGATATTGATTTACAATCATTTACAGCTCAATTTCACCATTCCGCTCGAGAGATTTTGAAAAATAACAAAAACGTCGGTAACTATCTTCTGAGACTAGTAAGATATATCCGCGACTTGTCTCATGTAATCATATCTACTCATCATCCTCTACGCCTTATCACAGTTGACTATTTATCATTGACAGGCGTTTAGATGTTGTGAAATGGATCCTGATCTATCGTTCACATCCGAGAACGTCCGTGTCTTTGTTGGCAACGATCCAATCAATGGACTAGTTCAACTCTGTCCAGCTCTTCTGCTATCGAGCCAACAGGTTTTTTTCAAACTTCAAAAATTTTTTACAGCTCGAGTGGTCATGAAAATTCTCTCACATAGGCTGAACCACGAAATTCAACATAGTTTTCAAAAGACGGAAGTGAGGAACTTTTCACACCTTTAAATGCTCAATTTCATAGTTTACCTACTTTATCACGACATAGAATCTAGTTATACTCTCAACTTTTCCAGCGCTTAAATTGAAAGGTATATTACAGCGGTCTGCAGATTGCAGCTCGAAATGACGTCATGAACGCGCGATTTTATGAGTTAGAAGTTTATTTTTATTTAGTGAAACGTGTGAAAATTTATTTATTCGAAAGTCCATGTACTTCTCAATTAGGAATTAGGTAGCATGTGTATCTTTCTTTTTTGGGATTTCAAACTTCCTGAGCCGAACTTCAGTTTGATTCCCAAAAATTGTCGATCGTGTCCAGTAATCTGCAACGAATCAGCAAGTTTTTGCTGTGAATCGTCGTTTCTGAATTCATTCTAAAAACCGCTGTATTTTAGTCTCTTAAATGACTTCACTTTGAAAACGATTCTATGCTTTTGACCCCGGAACCATCAAGTTGAAAAAAAATTCAACAGGAATTGACTTTCAGTGTTATTGGGATCCAGAGTTGAGACCTAGCCAGATGTGTTAAGCAGGTCGAATAATGAAGTTTTCATGTAGAAAATTTTTGCACGTTTTTTGTTACAAGCGAGATATTTTAATTTTAAAAATCACTTTTTAAAACCGTACACGTTAACGCCACAGGGCCTTTTTTTTACCTCACGCACAACACAATTGGATCTAACCGTGAAATCAATCGGCGGCGTGGTGAAGTGGTTGTGATCTTGTATTCGAATCGAGAGGTCAGGGGTTCGATTCCACTCTCTGACGACTTTTTTTCTATTTTTTTGAATGATGACAAAAATATGCCCGATTTGTGTGAAACTACTCTTTTGAATATTTTTCAACCTTTTTAATCATGTGATCGCCCTTCGGAGTACCCAACAAGTCAATATCCGATCTCATCTATCACTCCCTCCATGAAGTGTGAAGTGTGAAGTGAAGTGATCATCATAACTTTGATTTTTATCAGAAACAAAATTTTTGCGTTCGATATGTATTTTTGAATGAGAATTAAATGAAAACCATTTAAACCGGGACTTTCTCTGAAAATGCCCGAATCGTGAGCCAGAAGCATATCGACTAGTGGCTGAATGAAGGTCTCTAATCACAAACCCGGATAACATTTTAATGGAGACGATATCGTGATCATCCAAACTACAACGAATCAATTAAAGTCATAGGAATAGTGAAATAGACTTTTGTCAAAAATCTGTCCAAAATGTCGCAAGTCCCCAACCATTATATCCTACCCATATATCCACACTGGGTCAAGTTGGGTTCAAAAATTTTATATAGTGAATCTAAATAAGTGGTCTAGTCAAAATTTTGATGGTTTACGCAAAAATGTTGTTTCTGATAAAAATCAAAGTTATGATGATCACTTCACTTCACACTTCACACTTCATGGAGGGAGTGATAGATGAGATCGGATATTGACTTGTTGGGTACTCCGAAGGGCGATCACATGATAAAAAAGGTTGAAAAATATTCAAAAGAGTAGTTTCACACAAATCGGGCATATTTTTGTCATCATTCAAAAAAATAGAAAAAAAGTCGTCAGAGAGTGGAATCGAACCCCTGACCTCTCGATTCGAATACAAGATCACAACCACTTCACCACGCCGCCGATTGATTTCACGGTTAGATCCAATTGTGTTGTGCGTGAGGTAATAAAGCACACCGAGCTAAAGAAGGTCGTCATCGATTAGTCGCGTTGCAGCAAAATTATATTGAAAAAAAATTCGCTATAGAGCGCGTTCGCACATCAATATTTTTTTCATTCTTTTGTCCTATTTTTCTCAAGTTAACAAGTGGATTTGTTTCACCGATTGCTATTGAAAAATTGCAAATCATGTAACTTTTCTTTGTTACTAGCTTTTTATCATAAACTTCGAAAAAAACGCATTCGAGAAAAATTTTCAACTACAGTAACTGTAATTTGATCTACGGCAAAACGGGATTTACCAAGGGGCGGGGTTTGCACTCGCTGCTTATTGGTCGCCTCCCCTCGCTGCTTGGTCCGACACTTTTCTACTGCGCTTAGCGCAGTGTGTAAAGGCCCTGTGGCGTTAACGTGTACCGTTTTAAAAAGTGATTTTTAAAATTAAAATATCTCGCTTGTAACGAAAAACGTGCAAAAATTTTCTACATAAAAACTTCATTATTCGACCTGCTTAACACATCTGGCTAGGTCTCAACTCTGGATCCCAATAACACTGAAAGTCAATTCCTGTTCAGTCACTGCCGGGAGCCGTCAAGCACATCTACAGCCGTCTCGCGTCAGCCGCGAACGAAGTTGATCAAGGTGTTCCAGACCTAGTGCTTTGCCTCACGTCACATGGGAATCAGTTGTCGACTAGGGTATGATTCCATTTTTAGTTTAACTATGAAGTGGAGAGGAGAATATTCAAGTTTTGATCACATAAAATTCAGGGCTGTCACGAAATTGACAAATTTTGTGAAATTTTTTTGATAAATCGGTTCACACCGCGGCAAACGCAGTTGAAAAATGTAAGCAAGACAAATCGATAGAGTAGATCAAATTTCAGTTACTGTAGTTCAAGCGCTAAGCGCGGTAGAAAAGTGTCGGATCAAGCAGCGAGGGGAGGCGACCAATAAGCAGCGAGCACAAACTCCGCCCTTCGTAAATCCTGCACCTCTGCAGATCAAATTACAGTTACTATAGTTGAAACACTTTTCTCTGACGTCTTTTCAAAATTAATGATTAAAAGCTAGGTACGAAAGAAAGTTTCATGATTTGCAGTTTTTCATTAGCAATCGTTGAAACAAATTCGCTTGTCAAGATGAGAAAAATAGGACAAAATATTGAAAAAATATTGATGTGCGAACGCGCTCTATAGCGAATTTTCGTTCAATATAACTTGCGTGCAACGCGTCTAATCGATGACGCTCACCTCTAGCTCGTTGTGAACTGAAAGATTTGAGACGTAGAGAAACAGAAATACAGTAATCTATACTTTCATATTTTCATACAGTAATATACTTTCAGTACCTCGCAGAACTGGAAAAAGCAGTTGAAGTACTCATAAGAGGATGTGGTGTATGGCTCTTGACGTCTGGGACTGCTGAAGATCCCTTCGCCAGAGTTGTCAGTTCGGTACTGAGAAATCTTTTACCGCAGGTAAATGTTAGCCCTATTCTTTAAATTAATATAATAACTTTATTCATTAAGAATAAGTTCATAAGATTCATGACGACCAGCAATAGCCGCCACGAGCACAGAATAATGGGATTGGGAACCGTAGGAGAACCTTTTAAAAATTCTGCTCCGGTCAGGACAGTTGTGCGATTTTTTGCAAAAAAAACGTTGGATAACATTGTCAAATTACCAGAAGGAAAAGAACTGAATATGAGTGTTAGTAGTGATAGAACATTGGCTTTAAAAAGTGGAGCTTTGCATTATTCCTGATGGAAATGTGGGAAACTTTTGAAAACTATGATTTTATTTCTTGAAGAAATTATCTTTAAATTTCTAGCCGAAAAAAACCCATGAAGAATAGCTTTTTTAATGAAAAATAATCATGATACATTTTTTGTTGAAATAATTTATGTAGTTCTAGAAGGTTGTAGAAAATTGCTTTTGGAATGTTCTAGAACCCTTGTAAATTGTATATAAGCCCGAGTTTTGTGTCAGAAAGACTGAGATAGATCTACTTCTACATTTGACACCTGGAACTTGGATAGTACTAAACGGACGTACGAAGAGATTAAAACTTTTTCGAAACAATTTTTTCAATTATAGATTAAAATTTGAAAAAATTGTACAAAAAATATATAAAAACTCCAAATATTCAGCTTGAACATGCGGTAGAAGTCCTTCACGTGATAGTCAACAACGACGAGCTGGAAGCAAGAGATGGGTTTCCTACGTGTGGGGTCGTTGACACTTCATTCAACACGCTTCTCATCCTAGCACGAGAAGAGAATTTCACATCGGCTGCTGACGTGGCAAAATTCCGAGCGAGTACTGGAGTCAAGATGGCTCATCCTCCACCAGGTGAGCAGCATTTGTAATAAAACTGAATTTATCACATTTTAGGCTAGCTTTTTTCATCATTCAAAATAAAATGTGAAAAAAGTGGTTTTGAACATCCTAAACACCTCTTTTTTAGTTTTTTTTTCAGAAAGACATTGGGAGTAATTTTGTGAAGCCATTTTATGCAAAAATTTGTCAAAATTGAGGAAAAGTTGAATTTGCGATAAAAAGAATGAAAACTTCAACTAGTTCATCTGAAAACGAGCATCCTTACAATATTTACTACCTTTTCTAACAATATCTTAAGGCGTAACTCATTTTTTTTCACTTTCGCGCAATCCTACTACTCACCACATTGCGGTAAACGCAGTTGAAAAGTGTAAGCAAAGCGAGAAAAAAAGTAGATCAAATTTCAGTTACTGTAGTTCGAAAAATTTTACTTTTCCTACTTTTTTTCGTCCCAGATTCATGAATCGTAAAGTAATAATGTTTGAAGTAGGTAAAACTATCGTTGTGAACAGTCCGCAACGTTCATTATGTCAACTGAAACATTTATTAAAGTACAAACACTTTCGAAAATGAAAGCGGAGTTCAGAAAAGCGGTCGCGACGCGGTTATATTGTCTTATGCCTTTGCCGAGGTGTTCTCACAAAGGCGCCAGTGATATCGTCCACCCAAAACACCAATTTCAGCTCTTCTCATTGGCGTTCCGTCAGAACCAATGTCGCCCAATAGCCATTCTCAACAAGCGATCCTGATATCTCCGTCGAACGGCAAAAGACCCTTCCCGATCTCCGTCTTTGCTGGTAGTTCAGGTTCTTTGTGTGTAGATAACAGCGAATTCAGGCGCGTCTCATGAAGCCCTACAAGAATTGTTACTGTATGTGGAGAATGGGGTCCCGAGTGTTGTACTTCAGGTATTTTTTAAAGTTATATCATTAGATATTTGTGAACATTGGTTTTTTTCATTCAAATTGAGACAATTTGATCGCTTTTTATGATTTTTTGTCGCCATTCGGTAAACCGTACAAAACTGCGACAATATGACGACTTACTGGCGACAAATTTATTATTGAGTCTCTGTCTAACTTGAAAATGTCTTATAATATTTCTCTCATACTTCTTCTTATTTTCAATAATTTTAGCTTATCTCTCATATTCTCCTGGAAAATACTGTATAAACGTGTTTCTCAGAATTCTTTAAGAATACCGTTTTTCTTCTGAAAATTGACGAAATTTTCTGAAAACGATAAAAAAGAATTTGCTTCGAAACGATTCTGAATTTTTTTTGTAAATTTCTGATTATTTTTTTGAAAGTTGCTAGAAAATTATTGAAAATTACTGAAAACTTTTTCGAAACATTTTTTCCTTAAAAATGATAAAATTCTGACTTCAAAAAAAGAAAAGTCACCGTATTGTCGCCGGTAGGTCGCTGTTTAGTAGGCTATACCGACTAGCTACAGGAAGGCGACGTACCGACGACAAATTTATTCTCTCATACTTCTTCTTATTTTCAATAACTTTATCCTATCTCTCATATTGTTTTGGAAGTTACTGAAAATTGTTGAAAACTACGGAAATCGTATTCTTTCAAAAAATGTTTTTTAAACTGAAGTTTAATTCGGGAAAAGCCCTCAATGGAAGTTTTTTTAATCGTATGGAACTGCGGAACGTGTCAAGTATTAACGAAAAAAAAGAAGGGGAAGAGAGAATTTTACTCTATTTAGGAAAGTGGATAGAAGAAGATAAGGTTATAAAAGTAGAAAAAAACGAACCTCAAAAAAACTAAATTAAGTTTCAAAATAAATAAATTGAGTCTACCGAAAGAGAATGAAAATCAATTTTTTCCTTTAAAAAGGATAAAATTCTGACTTTTTTCCAAAAAAAATGGATTTTTTTTTGAAATACGCCACAATTTTTCAGGACAGTTGTGAATTGTGTTCAGTACTTCACTCTTGCTCACTACTACTCGAAACTCACAATTTTTCCCATGAACAATTCGAAGAATGGCTCAAAGCACAACTGTTGAAGATCAATTTGCCGGATGCGGAAGCGACTATTTTCAAGATTCTGGCAATCACCCAGTCTTCTGAAGTCGATCTCGTCAAGTTTATATCCGTCCGGAAGGTGATTTTCAAGTTTTCGGGAAAAATTGATAAAATTTGAACTGTTGTTACCAATTCTGAAAGAAAAGAATTCAAATTGCTCAAGTTTTGTAGAATTTAGTGCTAAATATAGACTAAAAACATTTTTTGTGATTTCTTTCTCAAATTTTGGGTTGCAAAATTTTTGAACGCAATCGAAAAAAATAAAAATGAGGGAGAAGCATCGAACTCGGGAAGTGAACCAAAAAAAGTGGAATTATTGTTTGTAGTTATAACTATGATTATAATTTGAAAAAAAAGATGCAAAGCGTACACAATTCACTTTGCAAAATGTGCGCACTCCGTCCGTTACACATCTGAAAAAGCAAAAGAGAGGGGAATGAAAGTAGCGAGAAATGACTGTTTGTAGTGAATTAGAAAAAATGCAAAGCGCACATAACCCACTCTGCAAAGTGTGCATATTTCAGCTGTCTGAACAACCATCGATGATTGTGGAATTGTGCATGGAGAACTACTCACTAACAGGTAAATTTCGTTTACTAGTGAATATTACCTTAAGGTTTTAGGTGAAGACAGCCAAGTACTAATGCTGGCAGCTAGGCTGAACTCACCAGCCATTCTGTCTTCAATGGACATCGCGGCACATTTGAATGAAGAAGTGAGATTTGTCTATCTTTAAAAATAACAATAATTTTATTCACAGAGAATACGTTGAATACGCTTTAGTTATGACCTATAGCCGCTAAAAAAAAAATGATGGAGTAAGGTACACTGCAGAGTTGCACGGAAGTAAAATTTTTCAAAACGGAAGTTCGGAACACGGTGTAACACTTTTGGCTATTCCAAAAGTGGGCGTAACGGAGGCGGGACAACCAAGGATGGTCGGTCAAAAATCGCTTGGTTGCAAAATTTTCAAATAGAGACCTCAACTACATTTTCGATAACAATACTGGTTAGTCTCCTCAAAATATCTTACGACAACTTCAACAACAATTTTCTTGTTCGTTAAGGACTAAAATTGAGCAGATTAAATGGAATAAATGGGTAAAAATACCAAAAGACGGCTGCAAAGCAGTCATCCGGAGCGAAAATTTGAATCTATTGATTGGGGTAGACTGATTCGCGCCTTTTTTGAAACTCTACCCCCACTCTATTTTTTTGATCTTGGCACTCCGTGGCGTAAGACGGAAGTGAAATTTTTTCTCGGACGTCGTCTAATTCTCTACGATCAAGTGAAAACTTGAGAGTTGATTCTCAAATTAATTCGAAAATCCGTTTTTCGAATCGAAATGGTTTCTGACTCGTAAATAAATCTTGTAAAAAAAGAAGAAAACAATGAAAATATTAATAGTATTAATTCAGTGTTTCACTCGAAGAATTTCAATTTTGGGCTTTGTTCAAAATTTATTCGATGGAATGAAGCAAAAACACATATCTAGCAAAAAGTCTGAGCGATTTCAAACGCGCGCCAGTCGCATTTTTGTAAAATGAGTACGGTAGGGTCGGGACTCTCACAACGAACAGTTAGATCTTTGTGGATTTAAATTATTATTCCTACTTTCAGTCCATTGAAATTAAAGGCGCATTACTTAATCGTTCTCGTATTTCAAGGCGAAACTGCTACGGTACTAAGTAACCGATTTACGGAGGTCAGACTTTTTTACAGGTAGAAGAAGCTATGTGCAAAGTTAAGTTGAAATTCGTCGGGAAAATATTGTCTAAACCCAGGTGTATTGTATAAACTGAAAAGATAAAGATTTTATTGTTTTTTTAAAAATTCAATTTTGTTTTCATATTTTTAACAAAAATGATGACAAGAAAATAATATTTTCAATTTTGTAAAACTCTGATTTCAGATTCTCACCTCAATTCTCTGCGAATGCGTCAGGAAAGACGATCAACTGGATTTCCTGACTTCCATTTTGGAACTAATGCAGCCGATACATGTGACGTCAAACATGTTGATGCAAATGATGCAGTCTTGTGATAACGTGAGCTTTTACTTGTTTTCATGGGGTATTCTTACTGAATTGCACTTGGGCTTGTTACAAAGTTTGACAGAAGAGAGGATTTAACAATTGTTCTTGTCCAATTAGTTTTAACAATTAACCAGTTTGTCGAATTTGAGAAATCTTTGATGTCACGCTCAATTATCATGTTGGCAATGGTGCATTTAGGCTTACATGGGAAGTATATGAGAGCCCGGAGAATCTATCAGGTCTGAATAGTCTCATAGGTTTTCAAATATGGTGAAGACGATGGAACTGCTCTCAGAAGTTGCTTCACCGACCTCGTTTAGGAGTTATGGACAAAAATATAATTCACACGCAATTTTCAAAAATTTGGGATCTGTAATGTTGAAGAATTCTTCTGTCGTGAAAAGGAGTAAATGAGTGAACATAGAGTTGACGCTGAAATTTGTGTCTTCCGTGGTTGAGTGGTCAAAGCCCACGCTTTCTCTTTTTTCACGGCGTAGTTCGATTCTCACGTAATACACGTTTTTGCCCAAGAATTACAACAAAGATTCATCACTTGTGATCAAGGCTCATATTATGAAATCTTGTGTAACTCTTTCCGATTTTTGACCCGAAATTTTTTTTCTCAGAATTGACTGAAAACGTAGGAAATGATAGATTCAATCATTCTGAATCGATTGGAATAGGTCTCGCCTCTGGAAATCTGCTAGGAGTCGAGTTACAGAAGGTCAAAACCGGACGATTTTTGACGTCCACTTCAGATGCCTGTAACTTCAGAACCGAGCCTCAAAATCCAGGCAGACTATGTTTTCCGTGCATCTCGAACCTTTAAGATTCAATAAAATGCAAAATCTTAATAGTTTTTCCTACCCAGCATCACAGATCCCACGTTTTTAAAAATTACATGCGAATTATATTTTTTGACCATAACTCCTGAACGAGGTCGGTGAAGCAACTTCTGAAAGCAGTTCCATCGTCTTCACCATATTTGAAAACCTATGAGACCACACAGACCTCATAGATTCTCCGGGCTTTCATATATTTCCCATGACAAGATGATAATCTCAATTCGACATATCAAAAAAAAAGTAGGTCACATTAGGAAACGTAGTTAATTCAGAGTTTATAGGATACGGTGAAATGTTTTCTGTATAGTGATAATTCAGTTACTAATTTTTATTGATTTTCGAGGAGAATTTGATAATTCTGTGCTGAAAATAATCATAGTTTCTAGAATTCTCAGAATATAAAAAATTATTTTTTAATGTGAATATTTTTTAAACATTGAAAACAGACCTTTTTTAAAAAAAGATTTGGAAAATGAAAACTGAGGACTTTAAACGAACATGTCATTTTTGAAAATCAGTATAATTCTTAAATTTTCAAAATTTACTTTGCATCGAAAATTTCTAGAGCCTAGAAATCGAAATATTCAATTAAACAACTTTCATTCAACCTCTATTGCAGCATTTCTTCACGACAGTCGTGTTATGTCAAGCGATGGGATATTCTTTTGTACCGAGCTCTGTTGATGAGTACTTCACGCGAGATGTGGAGAAGCTAACGGTGAATTTTGATTTTGAACGTCTTTTTAAACGATACTGTGCAATTTTTCACTAGAACATTGGTTACTCACGAGATTACACATTGACTGAACGATTCTGCTGTGAATTATGTTTTTCAACCAAAAGGCTATTATAAATTGACACTGAAACGTATCCTCTACTGTGAATATAAGTTTCGGTCGAAAGTGAACAATTGATTAAGATAAAGTGTAGAATTATGTCCAACAAAGTTGAAGAATTCATTTTAGAACGAGTTTAACCGTAATTGCCATTAAAAAATTATTTTCTAAAAATAATGGAAACATGCTGTATAAATATTCTAAACATCCTGTGCCAAACGGGGTGATTATCGCGCGAGATGTGGAGGAGCTAACGGTGAATTTTCATTCTAAACGTCTTTTTAAACGATACTGTGCAATTTTTCACTAAAACATTGGTTACTCACGAGATTACACATTGACTGAACGATTCTGCTGTGAATTATGTTTTTCAACCAAGAGGCTATTATAATTTATCATTGAAACGTAACCTATACTGTGAATATAAGTTTCAGTCGAAAGTGAACAATTGATCAAGGTAAAGTGTAGAATTATGTCCAACAAATTTGAAGAAGTCAATTTAGAACGAGTTTAACCGTAATTGCCATTAAAAAATTATTTTCTGAAAATAATGGAAACGTGTTGTATAAATATTCTAAACATCCTCTGTTGAACGGAGTGATTATCGCGCGAGATGTGGAGGAGCTAACGGTGAATTTTCATTCTAAACGTCTTTTTAAACGATACTGTGCAATTTTTCACTAAAACATTGGTTACTCACTAGATTACACATTGTCTGAACGATTCTGTTGTGAATTATGTTTTTCAACCAAAAGGCTATTATAATTTATCACTGAAACGTAACCTATACTGTGAATATAAGTTTCGGTCGAAAGTGAACAATTGATTAAGATAAAGTGTAGATTTATGTCCAAAAAAGTTGAAGAAGTCAATTTAGAACGAGTTTAACCGTAATTTCCCTTAAAAAATTATTTTCTGAAAATAATGGAAACGTGCTGTATAAATATTCTAAACATCCTGTGTCAAACGGGGTGACTATCAAAAGTAAACGAACGATCCAAGATTTTGTATAAATATGGCAAGTTAAATTGAATCTGGACTTTTTTCTTACAAACCAATACTAATTTAACCGAAATTGTCATGAAAAAATTCTTAACTGCATAATTCTAGAAGTCTCTATCATACGGCGTCGACAACCTTTTTCCACTCGCCTCGTTCACAAGCGAAGTAACGAGCAGGTCAAATGATAATGTGATACGGTAAGTTTTTTTCTGTTTTTTTTTAAATTGCTAAGTTTTCAGTTTTTATCATTAAAAAGACTACTGACTGTTCTGAAACTTCTGCAGCTAAGAAATCTTTCACGAATCGTTCAGAATGAAAACTACTTGAACTGTTGTGAGTAGGCGAAAAATATTCTGAGAAAATCAGTTTTTCATAGACCTGAGTAATTTTTAAATTTAAAAGTATATGATTTTGGAAAATTTTTTTCAGAGTTCTGGCCGTTTGGACCATGTTACTGCACAGGCCGAAGATGGTCAAGTGTCTTGCAGCCTTTTCTGACCACCCAATAGCATTCTCCTTGGCACTTTCTACAATTGCCAGATCGCTGGCTAAAATTGTAAGTTTTTTGTTGATAATGTTGAAAAGACAATGGGATCTCCGTATTCTTTTTTGATGAATAGAAGTCGAATCTGGTAAGAATCGATAATATTCAACTGAAATCAGTTTTTAACCGTTTTCTTGTGTTAGTCAACTATAGCTTCAGTAGTGAGCATCACTTTCAAGCCAAAACAGACGTAACTGAATCCTAGAAATAAGTATTTAGTGAATCGCATCATGTTTTTTTAAACATCCATAACTTTTCTTGGAACATTCCGATCACCTTTCTTAGGTTAAACTTCAAGCTGGCCTAAACCTATAATAAGCCCTAAGAAAAAGGGGTTCATGGTAACGCACACCACGTTTTTCACGTTTCGAAAAAGCAGATTCGATTTACTAAATACCAGAGTTGCACGGAAGTAAAATTTTTC
Organism: Caenorhabditis parvicauda; assembly: GCA_963978915.1. Lineage (NCBI taxonomy): Eukaryota > Metazoa > Nematoda > Chromadorea > Rhabditida > Rhabditidae > Caenorhabditis > Caenorhabditis parvicauda. Next base: position 3,882,639 of record OZ022252.1, read on the forward strand.
AAAACGGAAGTCGGAAGTCGGAAGTGAAAAAAGGGCGGAAGTCGGAAGTAGAATTTTTTCAACGGTAGTCGGGAGTGCAAAAAAGTTGGAAAAACCCAGAGATATTGTATATTCGCGCATTCTCAACAGGTGATAGGTCAATTCCATACTGAATAGAAACGATTTCACGGTTTTTTCGTCATTTTTCACGAAAAAAAATTTTTTGACGGAAGTCGGAAGTAGAATTTGTTAAACGGAAGTCGGAAGTAGAATTTGTTAAACGGAAGTCGGAAGTAGAATTTGTTAAACGGAAGTCGGAAGTCGGAAGTGAAATTTTTTTCACGGAAGTCGGAATTCCGTGCAACTCTGCTAAATACCCTCAAAAGAGGTGCATCTCTGTATAAGAGAAAGTAAGAGCTCATTTATGCTCATTTAACCAGCTACCTCTGCCATTGCTGGCATTGGTCTGGTCTTCTTCTGTTTATTATTGAGAATAAACATTATCATCATCAAGAGAATCATGTCATTTACAGAGTCACGACTGGCACTTCTACGAGAACTCGTTGAGCGCCTTATCGGAAGAGCTCAGCGATGATGCTTGCACGATGCTCGACACTGTCTATCGAAGAACCCCGTCAAAGGCTTACAGCCTTCTCTGCCAGCCGGTTGACACTTTTAATGGACAGAATGTCACGCAGTTGGCATATCAGGTTATTTTTCGAATTTCCAAAAATATGAATTCTGAACGCTTTTATGGAATTCAGATGAACGATTTGTATTTCATTAGATGCAGATAAAAGGTTTTGTTAGCGTTCATTTGGAGTATTTCATAAACGAATTTATAAAACATGTCATCAAGAAAAACCGTTAAAAATGTGTTTCTTGAGTACATCTTGAAGATCATTCATGTTTCGAGTTGATTAGAATCACTCTATGTTTTTCATAGATGTTTTTTTCACCGTAATGTAAGTGTTCAGAGCAATTCGAAAGCGCTAATATCTCACGACTGCTGTCAAAAGTGGGTATACAGAAAGCTCTATGGGTCGCTGCAAACCAAGTCGTTTCCGATTTTCCTACCGAAATGGGCCAAGATTATTCTGTCTGGTAAGATTTATGTTTTTTAAAATTAAAACTCAGATTACTTCTCTGAAAAAACAAAAAAGTTTGATTAAATTTTTAAAAATATGAAGATCGGATGAAATTTGAGAAAATTCGTGAAGAAAGTCAACGTATTCTTTTCTAAATAAAAATGAGATTTGTCAAGAATGTGATGAAAGTGTGAAAAAATAACGAAATCATTAGCCTTGTTGATCAAAAAAAGTGAATTTTTAACATCTTCGAATTTCCAACTTTTTCAATTTTAATGCTTTTTTGTGATTTTTTAAAGGCCAAACTATCTCTTGTCATCCAGAAACTAGAAAATTCCGCTTTAAAGTTCGATCTCGATCTGGGACAGTGATTTTTGCGTTTTCCTTTCTATCATGAAAACTACATCCCTTCAGCAATTTTCATAATTCTAGATGGGTTGTCATCTCACCAATAAACCGCTTGCCAATCAGAAACTAACAAATTCCGCTTAAAAGTTCGGTCCCGATCTAGGAGAGTGATTTTTGCATTTTCCTTTCTATCTTGAAAACGACATCCCTTCAGCAATTTTCATAATTCTAGTTGGAACCAATAAACCGCTTGCCAATCAGAAACTAACAAATTCCGCTTAAAAAGTCGGTCCCGATCTGGGACAGTGATTTTTGCATTTTCCTTTCTATCATGAAAACGACATCCCTTCAGCAATTTTCATAATTCTAGTTGGAACCAATAAACCGCTTGCCGATCAGAAACTAACAAATTCCGCTCAAAAGTTCGGTCCCGATCTGGGACAGTGATTTTTGCGTTTTCCTTTCTATCATGAAAACTACATCCCTTCAGCAATTTTCATAATTCTAGTTGGAACCAATAAACCGCTTGCCAATCAGAAACTAACAAATTCCGCTTAAAAGTTCGGTCCCGATCTGGGACAGTGATTTTTGCATTTTCCTTTCTATCATGAAAACGACATCCCTTCAGCAATTTTCATAATTCTAGTTGGAACCAATAAACCGCTTGCCGATCAGAAACTAACAAATTCCGCTCAAAAGTTCGGTCCCGATCTGGGACAGTGATTTTTGCGTTTTCCTTTCTATCATGAAAACTACATCCCTTCAGCAATTTTCATAATTCTAGATGGGTTGTCATCTCACCAATAAACCGCTTGCCAATCAGAAACTAACAAATTCCGCTTAAAAGTTCGATCCCGATCTGGCAGAGTGATTTTTGCATTTTCCTTTCTATCATGAAAAGGAAATCTATTCAGCAATTTTCGTACTACCCATCAAGCTATGGATCCTGGTGACACCAAAACTGATCACCAGAGAAAAAGTGAAGTCACCGACAGTGGAGCTTCTAGATATGACCAAATTGCCGAAGTATCAACGAGCGATGTCAACATATAGGTAATTTATGATAGATTCTTGAAAAAATCACGTTTTCAGTGTCATTTCGTCAAAATCAGAAGCTTTGACGACGATAACGGCGCCGATATCGACCAACTTTGCGATGAATTCAGGTAAATTTTGCTTTATTCAATACGTCTAGTGTTTCTACTGAAATAATAGTTGTCACCGGAGTTGTACCTAATTCCGACTTCCGATAAAAAAAAATTTATTTCATTTTTTGATTTCTGTCAAAAGTTTTGAATTTTGGAAAAATAAGAAGATGAAATCCATTCTTTTCCATTCAATTCATTCGTCCAGTTCGTTTTTAAAATAGCGATTTGAACAGTATTTCCGGAGTTTTTCGACTCGATTTTGGTTTAAAATTCCACTTCGTGAAACTCTGGTTGGTACCTCTGCCTAAAACAGCTCTGAAGTTCTCAAACAGAAACATTCAGGGCTCGGAGGAGGTCAGGACTCTTCAACACCGCAGTCGATGATCTTCCCGCTGAACATTGAAGATGTCGATGGTGACTCGAGACCATTCTCGAAAAAGGTTTTTTTAAACAGAAAATCAAATGTTTGAAATAGGTATGCACAACTGCCTGTTAACCAGGATTGTTTACGAAATTTTATGAAATTAACGATTTAACGAAATTTTTCGTTGAATTCGATTAAACGACTAACGGGTTTGTTAGAATTGGAAAAATCGGTAATTTAACGATTAACGGTTTTATTAATTCTGCCTAATGATGTTAACGCTGCTACGTGAGAGTGAGAGAGAGAGAAAAGAGAGAGAGAGAGAGAGAGAGAGAGAGAGAGAGAGAGAGAGAGAGAGAGAGAGAGAGAGAGAGAGAGGAGAGAGCGCAGACAACCACGAGTATTTGTACAGTCGCTAGACGCAGGCGTCGGCGACGAGATAGTGCGTTTAGCGAGAAGGGTGAAGATTATCCACCACGCTGCAATCCGCAGAAATGTTTGATAGAAGTTCGGGTGAAGATGAATTGAGAATTAGCCACTGATCTGTTTGACGACAATAAAAAAAATTTCTTGAAACACGAATCTAAGATTCAAAGAAAATCTGCTTGAGAAAACTGATGAGATTGGATCGAATAGTGTTCAGACGGCCATCCGAAGAGCCACACCCCCTACCATCACCAGATTCTACTCGACTCCAATAGTCAAATATTGGATTTCACTCGTCTTCCGACTGCTCTTCATCATGTGCTTCTCGTACTCGGTGATTTTTTGTTCCATAACTCAGGAAAAAATCTAGTTAGACCTGGCAACTTTGGTATAAGACCTGGTTGGTTAAGCATAAGACCTGGTAACCTCCACATAAGACCTTGATTATTATAAGACCTGGTAACCTTGGTATAAGACCTAGTAATAAACGTGGAGTATTCTCAGGCATCAAATTTTTGCATCATCAAGGTGTTTTTTCTAAGCTTAAATTTTCACATCTAGCACTCTGATGGTTTTTGATTCATAAATAATCGAGCTCTAAGAATTATTGAAAATCCGCCAAATGATTTTTCGCCAACGCAATACACTTTGTTTCAATAAAATGTCCATATCCAAGTTTCCTAGAACGTTCATCACTATGATAACTGGTGACAGATGTAAAAAATACTGTTCTTTGCAAAATTCAGCCAGATCGGTTGAGTTTATAAAAAGTTATAGTCAGAAACGCAGAAAAAAGGTTTTTCAATAAAAACGTTCACGCTCTCGAAAATCGAAAAAGAATTTAAGTGTGTGTAACAAAAATTCAGGTACTGCTGCCAGGGTGTGGCTCAGCATCATGGGACACAGCGATGTGGGTCTGGGCGTTCCTGTGGTGGGTCGAATCAGTTTTTGTCCTTGCGATATTCTCCAAAACTATCCCACTGCATCTGATGCCGTGGAGGGTCTTCGACGTGACTGTCTTCTTCTTTTTTCTTCTGCTCATGTTGCTGCTGAAAGTTTTCCCGGTACATCAGCTACTGGACCTCTTGGTATGTTTTCTATTGAAATTCTCCACAAATCCCCTTTCACCATGACTAACCCGACTTGATTTCACTTCTAACAGAGCGGACACTTTCTAAAGTAAATCGTCAAAATTCCTAGAGAGATAGAGATTATAAGACTGACCCGACTACATGTTGTTTAACTTACCAGATTTCACACTTTGGGAAAGAAATCAAAATTCGTTAAGGGGTTAGAGATAACCCGATTCGATTTCACTACTAACTGATAGGACACTTTTTCATATTGAAAACATTAAAATTTCTAGAAGCTTACGTGAGATTTAATTTTTTTTCAAAATTTGGTAAACAATTCATCCTGAACTCGCTATATGGACAGCACCATGTTTTTTCGAATCTTAGTCATGCTTACAAAAATGGAAGTTACATTTGGTATCACTTTTGCTACGAAATTCGGAATTCAGCGACCGTTTTAATGAAAGTCGCGTTATTTTTTTCACGCTCAATTTTTCCCTTTTTCAGTATCAAGTCCATAAATTTTTTCAAACTCCATGAATTCGTTCGAAACTCGATATGGACAAGGAAGCAATATTTGACTACAGTTCCAGAAAGTGTGAAACAGAAATCTCTCATGGTGTACAAATGACGTTGAAAAGTAAGTAGTCACGTTTTTTATGCACGCACTGTATATTTTTTCCATGTTTCAAGAGAAACTTATAATTAGAAACGAAACTTGGGATATTGATGGACATAGGGATATTGATGAACTATCAAAAAGTTGTTTATTTGTTTTTATCAAAAATATAATGAAAATATGGAATCTCAAAGTAATTGTAATTCTCAAGTTTAGCTCACCAGTTAATCATCGAAAGAAAACACCGTCGGGTTAGTCTTATAATCTTTCTCTCTCTCTCTTTCCCTCTTTCTCTGTCTTTCTCTCTCTTTCTCTCTCTCTCTCTCTCTCTCTCTCTCTCTCTCTCTCTCTCTCTCTCTCTCTCTCTCTCTTTCTCTCTTGCTTTTTCTCTCTCTCTCTCTCTCTCTCTCTCTCTCTCTCTCTCTCTCTCTCTCTCTCTCTCTCTCTCTCTCTCTCTCTCTCTCTCTCTCTCTCTCTCTCTCTCTCTGAAAGAATTATTGCAGGACATCAACAGCATATATCCAGCTAAGGTGGTCTCAGCCGTTTTCGTGTTATACGTGAGCTATTCAACACTGTTCATCTACATTCCACTCTCTGACGTCTTCGGTCCCATGGTCGTTCGGGTCAAAATCATGCTCCTACGCGACTTTGTCAACTTTCTGTTCATGATTGGATTGATCATGTTGAGGTGAGAGAGAGAGAGAGAGAGAGAGAGAGAGAGAGAGAGAGAGAGATTATAAAACTAACGCTACTAGATAGTTTTCTCACCAGATCGAGCATTCTTTCGTGCGTTTCAAGAAAACGTTAAAAATATGAATTCAATATCTAAATCAATGGTACGCGGAAAAGGAAAAAGAGAAATTATAGTTGATAATTGATTGGTACGACTCTCTTTTAGTAAACATGAACAAAATGTGACTTTAAAGGCTGAAAATGATAATAAAAAGCTGTATCAAACATGTCTTGACCGTTCACAGTGAATAAATGGTGTTGCTAGAAATGTACTATGTCCGAACTGAAAAAAACATTGTCCTCACGACTTTTGTTGCTGTGACATTATTAAAAGTAATATTAGGTTTATGGCGGAAGTATTTTCCTACTAGGTAGGAAAATTTTGAAATCAATTAGGAACATGTAATTGCTAATTGATTGAAACGACGAGTGAGACGAAAAGGACAATTTTTCTAGAAATTAATATGAGTATCATTGAAAAAATGGACAAGAGCACATATATCGCTAGAAGCATGGCCGTTTTCAAACGCGCTCCAATCTCAATTTTGCAGAATGAGTACGGTAGCGACCCTATAGGGTCAGGACTCTTACAACGAACAGTTAGATCTTTGTGGATTTAATTTATTATTCTTACTTACAGTTCATTGAAATTAAAGGCGCATCACTTAATCGTTCCTGTGTTTCAAGGCGAAACTGCTACAGTACTAAGTAACCGATTTACGGAGGCCAGATTTTTTTACAGGTAGAGGAAGCTATGTGCAAGAGTCGCAAAGCGGTTGCAAAGCGGCTATATCCATTTATCCCTGATCCGCAGTGTGTCACATATCTAGCAAAAAGTCTGACCGATTTCAAACGCGCGCCAGTCGCGTTTTTGTAAAATGAGTACGGTAGGGTCGGGACTCTCGCAACGAACAGTTAGATCTTTGTGGATTTAAATTATTTTTTACTCTCAGTCCCTTCTGAAATTGAAGGCTCATTACGTAAATCGTTCTTGTATTTCAAGGCGAAACTGCTACAGTACTAAGTACCCGATTTACGGAGGTCAGACTTTTTTATAGGTAGAGGAAGCTATGTGTGCGTAGCGGCAGTGGGGCGAGAGTATGTGAGGAGGCGAGACGCAGACGCGGCGAGACAATGTGATGTTGTTGGAGTGTGTTAGAGTACGTACACCTGTAAGCAGTAAGCAGTGAGATGTGTTAACAATAACCAACTTTTGTTTTTCCAGTAGCGCAGTAGCCATCGAAGCAGTCGTCTACCCGGATCGAGGTGTCTCCGTACCCGTCATACGAGAAATGTTGTCGTGGTCTTGGTTGAGTCTCTTCACCACAGACATGTCAGCACTCAATGAAACCCCACAATGCAAGAAACAGTTCCTAGGACCGGCCAAGAAATTCTGCACGAATGTTGGACGCTACGCAGATAACACGTGTCCGGCACAGACTGTCCCAGCTTATCTTGTCATCATCGAGTACTTTGTGATCCTGAAGGTAATTTTTCCGGTTAATCACAATTACACAGTATATCAATTTTTGAAATTTTGAAAGGGGGCGGGGCATCCGAGAATGGTTAATTTTTAATAAATGTGGAAATGTTGTCCGATAATTTTGGAAATTTTGTCCAATATTTATGGAAATAATTTCATCACATTCTTCCAATTTTAATTTAATTTATTCATATTATTCCAAATTTATTAGAATTAAATTTTTTTTCCACATTATTTCAATTATAATTTTTTTTTTCTCGAGAGGCGACTGAAAAGCGGTCAAATTTTACTTTTCCTACTTTTTCTCATCCGAGATTCGCAAAATGTAACGGAGAAAAATGTTTGAAGTAGTTAAAACTATCGTTAAAAACAGTCCGCAGCGTTCATTATGTTAAGTGAAACATTTATTAAAGTAAAAACATTCTTGAAGGTAAAAGCGGAGGTCGGAAACGCGGTTGCGAAGCGGTTATATTGTCTTCTACATGTGCCGAGGGGTGCACGGCAGATCAGGAATAAGTGAAGATAGCCGCGCTGCAACCGCTCTGCGAGACCCTCCCTGGAGCGCACTTACCTCATTATTTAATTTTACCCCTCTTATCCTCGTTTTCTCAAAATGCTTCAAATTTTTTCGTTGCGATTTATTAATCTGGAAGGAATAAGGGTAGGAAGAAAATTTTTTAAAACTAAAGTAACTGAAATTTGATCTACTATATTTTTTGCCCCGCCCCTTAATTTTCTTACACTTCTCAACTGCTAAAATTGAATGTTTTTTCAGCTACTCCTCTGGCCAATCCTATTTGCCTTCTTCGCCAAGACAGCCAAATCAGTAGACGATGTGTCGCAGAAGATTTGGAGGTTCCAACTGTACACGCTTGCTGAGGATTTCAGGTGATTTTTCAATTATCATTTCAATGTTTTCCGTTTGAGTATACAAAAAAGGCAGGAAAAGTCGACGTAGCAGATGTTATAACTACTCTAGAAACGAAATATCGCTGATATCAACAGCGAGTTTACGTCATATCATTTTTCGTTTCTAGAGTACAAGTGGTTTCATTGTATCTGAAGAGGTTAGAAGTTAAGTCACAGCTCTCATGTTTTGAGAATTGAATAGTTATCGACTATAGTGAATTGAATTATGCTACACTTAAGTTATGACGCACAGTACATTACTTCTGGCCATTCAAAAAGTGGGCGTGTCGGGGGCGGGACATTGCTTGAGGTTGACTGCAAAATCTTCATTTTCTCTTCACCAAGTTTTTGAATCTTTTTTTGTAATTCCAGACAATTTTGGAACTAGTGATGTATTCTATCTATTATTGTGAGCTAGATTGAAAAAAATCCGTGGAGCTCTGTAGCTCTCCATCCGACCCCTTTATTCACTCAATTCAGAATCCGACCGCCACTACCGCCACCCTTCACCCTCTTATGTGTCCTTTTCGCATTGTGTTGCAACTTCAAGTGCTCCATTTGGTCGATGATCACCAGCGAGTCGACGGACCATCCGGATATGGACACCAATAAGCAAAGGTGAAACTTCTTCAATCGAAAACTTTGACACCTTAAATCCTATCTCACTCACGATCTACGCTCTCACAAGCGCTTAGCGATTGTGATGTCTAGAAAGACCGCCCCCATAGCCCCGCCCACTTGGGTAGGAAAGCTTGAAATATTGTATACATCAGACTGAAATGGGAATGATACTGAGACATCACGAAATTCGAAGGTCTGACTTATCTTCTAGGTTTTCAAATACGCTGAAGATAATAGAATCGGTCTCGAAAGTGTAAAACCGACCCGGTTTCAGAGTTATGGCCCGAAAACCTAGAAAATGTGTTTTTGCGCTATTCAGCTCATTTGACTGGTCGAGCGGCTGATACTTTAGTTCGTATCTATGAAAAAATCTATTTTTGAAGAAATAAGCATCCATACGATGAGTTTCTGAAGAAAAGAAAATCAGTTTTTCTAACTTCAAAATTTGCATAGGATCATGTATAAAATTGCTTATTATTACAAAAACGGGGATTAAGCCGAGAAAAATTGTGTTCTCGATGGTCCGGTGGTAGATAATCACTTGATTATTTTTCCTCATTCATATCACGAAAAAAACGTTTTCTTGGTAGAAGTCGAAAGGGGGACTTCCCTGAAACTCTGTTATAAGCACACAATCGAAGCAAACTCATCTTTAAGATATCACACGAAGTGGAAGTACGGTTGGATCTACCAGAGTCCATCGATGTCTCAGAAGATTACGTCGTTCCCGAATGAATTCTGGAGAAGGTGAGATTTATTTTCTTCCGGAATTAACTTCGTATAAAGTTGAACGATCACAGAGATCACAGAGAAAAAAGAGAAAAGCAACTAAAACTGATTCTAGTAACTTTTGAAAATCATCTCCGGGTCTCTAGTATTTCGGTATCCTACTTTCAGATGTTCGCAAAAACAGTTAATTTTTTTAGTGCCTCAATTAACTCTATATTAATTTTTTCTAGAGTTTATCTGGTGTTTATTGCCACTTCTCTTTGAAAATGACCGTATATCCCGTCCGAACTTGTGGATACTGTAACTAAGAAGAGATCAGGTTTATTGTATCAAGAAAACAATAACGATGATTTGCGTGTCATTATGGGTACGGTAGCTGAAGAAATATTTGGGTTACTGTATCTATAACAAGTTCTATAAAAAATTACGTTGACTTTTGTGTCATGAATTTCGGATACGGTAACTGAAAAAACATTCGGGTTACTGTATCTATAAAACATCACGATAATTTGTGTAATATGAGTTCTGGATACTGTAACTTGATTGAGGTATCTTCTAGACACTGAAAAATATGCCTGTGATCAAGGATGAAGTTTTTTATTTTAACCGATTGGAGAAATCTGAATTCTTTTTCCTTCCAGAATCTCAATCGATCGATGGAAATCAGCCAATGGAACGGCCAAGAGGATAGAATCTGATGAAATTTCGAACGTCCAAGAGCAACTAAAAATTATGATGCTGAGCGAGTCGTATAGAACTGTTGGAACAGAGCTTCAGAAGCGAGGAGCTTGGAGGAAGCTGACTTATCCAGGTTATTTGTCGATTATTCACGAATTTCCTCGCCTCGCTACGCTCAGAGCAATTTCTCCTTTCTCCTTTTGTCCTCGCATTTCTCCTTTTGTCCTCGCTACGCTCGGAGCCATTTCTCCTTTCTCCTTTTGTCCTCGCATTTCTCCTTTTGTCCTCGCTACGCTCAGAGCCATTTCTCCTTTCTCCTTTTGTCCTCGCATTTCTCCTTTTGTCCTCGCTACGCTCAGAGCCATTTCTCCTTTTTTCATCACAGAATCGCATATTCAGACTTTTTGGTTGTAGGAAGAAGTGGTTTTTAGAGGCAACGTTTTTGCTATTTCTCTCTCTTATTTACGAACTAGAAGTCACGTAGCATCTGGAAGTTGTTCCCGGGCGATTTGTAAGAAAAGACTTTAAAAATTATTCATGTTTCTAATCGGTTTTTTAAAAAACATTTTTATATCTTTCATGGTTCAAGGATACTTCCAGAAAAAAATTGCGCCTATTTCTTGTAGTGGCGAATAGAAAATTTTCAAGAGGAGGTTTATTTTTTAATCGGAAATTTAATTTTTTAATAGTTTTTTCTTTCATTTTCAAAGGGAAATAAAAAACTCACTGTTTCTCATGATGAAAAAATGCCGTGTTAAAAAATCTAGATGTTTCCGAATTGAATTTTTAACCTAGTAAAATTTCTGAAACATTATTGGAAACAGAAGAAAAAAATGAATAGAACAATCTAGAGTTTACATTTCAACAAATAACAACAATCTAGAGTTTACATTTCACAACCTAGAGTTTACATTTCACAGTACTCTTGAACGTTACAGGAAGCACGATAAAGAGAATTCACGTCGAAGAAGAAGAACGTCCATGGACAGTGTTGCTGCCGCGCTACAGTCCGCCCTTCTACTGCCGACCCACAGAAGAGTTCAGCATCGAACTGCAAAAGTATGTCGACGTGGCGTCTGAAGCCAACGTGGCAGAGCTCCGAAGAGGTTGGAGAAGCCGACAAGCAGCAGAAGTGTCGTCTGGACCGACGATGAACTTGTCAGCTGCCGGATTTCCGTTGAACCCGAGTGGCAGGAAGGGTAGGATTTTAAGTCTTGGAAGATTTTAACGATTCTGGGAGACTGAAAACTGACCTCGCATCGCTGCGCGGAACGATTACTCTGTAATTCACATGCTCAAAAACGCCATGAACCTGACGAGCAGCCAAAAGAGCAACGTTTTGGGGTGCTGACAGCCTGATTGAACCGCGCATCGCTGCGCGGAAAATTTTATGTTATTAACGCATTTAAATGTGCACTCAACCTGAAAAGCGAACCAAATAAAGCATCAGTGTTCATTTTTGGATTCTGTCAGCCTGGTTAACTGCGCATCGGTACGCGGACTCAAGTAATTGAAACTTTATAAGACTTGGTAAACTCCACATAAGATCCATGTAACTTTGTAGTAAGATCTTCATAAACTACGTATGAGGCTTGATAACCTCGACATAAGACCTTATAAGTTCACATTAATCTCACATTAACTGAATCTCGAAAATAAGGAATTTCTGAGATTCAACTATAAGACCTGGGTATGGTTCATGAGAGTCGGAGTAGTATAAGACTTGCTAACTTCTGTTTAAGACCTGCTAACGTCCATCTTCCATATAACTCATGTGGATTTTAGCAAGTCTTATGAAGCACACCGAGCTAAAGGTGATTGTTATCGATTAGACGCGTTGCCCGCACATTATATTGAACGAAATTTTGCTATAAAGCGCGTTCGCACATAATTTTTTCATCCTTTTCTCCTAGTTTTCTCAAGTTAACAAGCAAATTTGTTTCGAAGATTGCTATTGAAAAATTGCAGATCATGTAACTTTTCTTCGTAACTAGCTTTTTTATCTTTGAGAAAACGTCAGAGAAAAAAGTTTTTAAACTACACTAACTGTAATTTGATCTACGGCGATGTAGGATTTACGAAGGGGCGGGGTTTGTGCTCGTTGCTCATTGGTCGCCTCCCTTCGCTGCTTGAGCTTGTGTGTAAAGTTTCAATTTCCTGAGGAACTATTTCCTGCTCATTCCAGGAATCGCGGGTCGAGGTAATCACGTGAAGTTCGGATCTAACAGAAAGTGCACCTACGTGATCATCCAAGGAACCGCACGTGACACGAAAGTGCTCATCGACTCGACCCTCTCACTACCGAGTGAATTGAATTTCGACACGTCATCGAAAGATGAACATCTCGCGTCTATACTGAAAGCGGCTGGACTGTCAGAGAATGAAGCGCAGATGTATGCTATGAGACGATTGGATACAAGCACACTGGAAAGAGGTATGGTTTAACATTTTGTATGAAGACAACTGGGATAAGGTATTCAGTGAATCACATCCCGTTTTTTCAAATGTGAAAAACATGGTGTGCGTTACAATAAACACCTCTTTTTTAGGCTTGGGTTAGGTTTGAGCCAGCTCAAGGTTTAACCTACTCAGTGGTCAAAATACGGTCGTTTTCAAAAATTTTCGATAGCAAATGGCCGTTTTTTTTCTGAGAATTACTGAAAACGATCGTATTTTTCGAAAATTGCTGAAAATGATTGAAAACAATCGAAAATGTCTGAAAACTACTGATTTTTCTCTGAAAACGCCCAGAATTTTCTTGAAGTCTTATAAGGCTAAAAACCTGGGTGATTGGGATGTTCCACACTACGGCAAAAAATGATGCGTCTCGGAAACTCAGGAAAAAAAATCTGGTTATAACCTTTGGCTTGAAAGTGATACACTAAATCGTATATTAACCTCTTTAAAGAGAATTCATTTCCACTTCGAATTACGAAATTTTAAAATTTTTCTCTTGGTTTGAAGTTGCGTTTTTTCATAATATACATAGAAAAGGGACAAGGGGAAAGTTTTTGGCTTGAAAGTGATACACTAAATCGTATATTAGAGGGTAGCGTATTGACTTTTTTATTGTCGAACGAAAGATAGTTGAAATCCATCAAAAAATAAACATGAAGCGCGAAGTTTTAGGTGAAAAAGTGCCAATATCGGATACTTGTCCTGCACATTTATCTTGTGAAGTAGCCGATGACGACGAAGACACGGACAACGCTTGGACTGAAATTGATGTCTGGGCGACGTTTTTGAGGTGAATTAGAGAAAAAAAAACTTTTTTTTCAAAATGTTTGTTTTCAGAGACAGAAAAGTGTTGACCAATATGATCTACTACACATGGTGTCCAACGAATCGCGTCAGAGGACAACTCCCAGCCTGGCAAGCAGAACTAGTTGAAAGAAGCATGGAAGCCTACTCAATAAACGAATAATCAGATTGTAAATAGAAATTCCTGTCATTTTTTTATTCACGTCTTTCCAATAAATTATGTGATATTCTGCGTGAAGAGTGGTTTCCACGTGTATCATAACGTATCTCCATATCTTTTCCCTCCAACCCCTTCGAAGAAGTAGGAAGTAATTTTTTGAAAATAAATAAAAGAAAAATTCGAACTGGCGCATTTAAGGACGACGACGTGGTTAATTTTGTGCGGACACCACACGCGTCGCCGCACCAAAATCGCGATTTTCACTTTTCATTTCTGCGCATCTCGTACTGTTTAAGCCCTCTATGCAAGCATCAATACCATCCGTGACCTATTCTCGTTCCTTGAACCAACTAATTATTGATCGATCTTGTTCATTTCCTGATTTTTCAGACTGATAATTGTGTTTTCAGAAACCTAGAGAGCTTCAAATGAAATATGACACGGATGGAGGCGGTGGCCGAGGTATGGTTTCATTTAGAAGTTGAACTGAAATGAATTAACACACCAGTAATGTTCTGATTCTCGTGTGACCCTGAAAGTTACCAACTGTGAATTGGTTCATTTTCATTTGACACGTAGTAGCTGGCTCCTGAGTGAAAGTTGTGAGGATGTAGTCTGGTAATTTTTAAGTCGAAATTCTAAAACAAAACTACTTTTTTTCCGATGAAAAAGTTGAAAGAAATGAAAAACGAAAAAGTTAATGAAAGTAACCTGAAACATGGTTTTGAATTCTGGTTACAGTTTACTAAAATAGTAATTTGCGTCAAGTGTCACGGATTCTATCATGTTCACAAAGGAGTGAAATAAAAAGTTACGAAATAAAGAAAATACCCCAGGCGCCAACGAAGCGAATTGGTCGAAGAGCGTACCTTCACCACCGTCTTCAAGATATGGGGACGTGATGAATGCAACGACGGAATCGGTGACTTCCAGAAGGTTATCAAACTAAAAAGTGAAATTTCACAAAGAAGTTTCAGAGCGCGTCGAAGCCGTTTGGCTGGCGATATTGGAGAGTTTTCAGCACCACGCAACCCGCGTACGGTGGCTGAAAACGTGATGAGTTCGACTCCGTATCAGCAGAGATATCAGGACTATAGGAATCAGCTAAATCATACTGCTAGAGTGAGTTTTTGTTGTTATTCTTCTGACCAGTTTTCTCCTTTTTGATTGATAGTTTTCTCACAGTGAAAGTGAATGCTGTTCTTTTTTTCAGTATTGCAAGCGAGACCTCTACGTTTATCTTTGTTCGTTTCTGCACATCAAAGATTAAATTTGTTCTTCAAAAGATACAGTGTGGACAGAAAATACAGGAACGGTACACGAAGCTCCGCTACTCGAACAAGATTCTAGATTACTTTCTGAAATTTTGGTATATTGTAGCCAACACTATTCTCCACAAGTGTACTGAATTTCATCCTGATTCATTAACTTCGAAACGGTGTATGATGATTTGATTGAAAACAGTGGATTTTCAAGTGGACATAAAATAGAGGAACGCTACTGTAATTTGAAGGTCAACGCTCGGAATTTGAAATTAATGATGAAAATGACACGTTATGAAGTTTTTTTAACAATTGACATTTTTATTTTCATCATTCCGACAATTTTTACAGAGTTACAATCAAATCTTGTCGAATCCTGTAATTTCCCGCATTTTAGAAATTTTTGGTTTCCACCGCGTTAGTTATCAAAATTTTAGTTATTTCATCATGATCAGACAATGATTCTCAACAGTTTTCCGAAGTTTCGTAACAACATCGGTAATTTTACCCCTCCAAAGAGCCCTTCAAACTGACTTAAGTTGACGTCGCTGCAATCGTGACTACGGTATCTTGTTGTAAAACGCGATGATATTGAACGATAAATGTGAAAAAAACACTCAAATTTGGAGAAGAATATTTTGAAGACATCATTAAAGTCATTATCGACCAAAAGAAACAGCATACTGTGAGAAGTCGTACTGTCGAAGTGATGGCGCTGGAATGAACGGAGTTTTGCACTCAAAGTGTCTGTTTTCGCCTTGTTTTTTAACGCGCGTCTTTGAAGCGGTTTGAACAGCCCTGTTCCTTTAGATCCAAATTTTTTTGGATAGGAAACGATCCTTATTAAGTAGATGACAAATGCCCCATGACATTTTTAAAATTTTTTCACAGTTATCATTCAATATCATCACGTTTTACAACAAGTCACCGTAGTCACCTTTGCAGCGACGTTAACTTAGTGGGTTTTTCCGAAACGTAAATAACCGATATTGTTGAGAAAGTTTGGGAAAACTGTTAAGAATCATTGTCTTATTATGATGACATAACTAACTTTTTGATAACTAACGCGGTAGAGACCAAAAACTTCTAAAATGCGGAAAATTAAAGGATTCGACAAGATTTGATTGTAACTCTGTAAAAATTGTCGGAATGATGAAAATAAAAATATCAATTGTTAAAAAAACTTTATAACGTGTCATTTTCATCATTAATTCCAAATTCCGAGGAGCGTTGACCTTCAAATTACAGTAGCGTTCCTCTATTTTATGTCCACTTGAAAATCCACTGTTTTCAATCAAATCATCATACACCGTTTCGAAGTTAATGAATCAGGATGAAATTTAGTACACTTGTGGAGAATAGTGTTGGCTACAATAGACCAGAATTTCAGAAAGAAATCTGGATTGCTGTTCGAGTAGCGGAGCTTAGTGTACCGTTCCTGTATTTTCTGTCCACACTGTATTAATGCAAAAAACTGAAATGTAGGATAGGTTTCAACAATGACTGGTTTCAATAGTAGTTTGAATTCGTTCAATATTGCTGACTGTTATTATTCACTAAAAATACTACGGAAGTAAAAAAGTGTGGTGAAAGTCAAAAATCAAAATCAACATTCTCTCGTTCATTCGTTTGATTGATATTTCTCTTGCAATGAATATGATTAATGTTTTGAAAGTATAACCTCAGAAAATATTTGCCTGTTTTAGTAAGTTATTTATATTAATACTGAAAATCCATATAATTCTATTGCAGACAGACTACATGCAGTATCAAAACCAGAATGACTCATTCTCGACTCGCTACAGTCGTGCCAACCCGATGTTCGCCGATTATTTCTCGTCACGTCGTCAAAGTGATCTGACCAGACGCCCAAGATCATCATATTCGGAGAAGATTGTTCAGAGAGATGGTAAGATTCTCAGTTCTCTCCAGAAATTGAATCTTCTACAGCTTTAGGTAGAAGAAGTGTAGGACCGACGGTCTACGACAAGCATCCAGTAGATGGAAGCAACTTCTCGTCATCTGATGATCAAGAAGTTGTGGATTCGGAGAGCGACGAAGAGGTCAGAAACTACCAAGAGCAAGCGAGAAGAGCGCATGGATCCAAGTCGGCGACGTTGTTCAGAGATCAGGTAATTTTTGTTTTGGATGAGTTTTACCCTCGAGCTACTGGAGCTCAAATCGAAAAAAAAGAATTGGATAGAATTGTTCCCTCTCGGAAAACTAAAAAATATTGTTCTCAACTCTATTTTTCATCAATAACTTTTGTATCCGGAAATTTTTATATTTCTGTTCAATTGATTTGTGACTTTCAGTCAGTTTGAATTGGTTTGAATAAATTAAGGATCGAAATGTTCAAGACTGAAAAAATATTGTTCAAAACTATATTTTATTAATAAATTTTGTAACCGGAAATTTGTATATTTTAATTAAATTCAACTGTTACTTTATTTCAATTTATATTCCAATTTACTTTTAGAAAATTATATTAGACTGGGATGCTTCCTCTCAAGAGACTAAACAAATGATTTGATACTCTATTTTTTATTATTCATTTTTATACCCGGAAAATTTGATTCAGTTTCTCAGTAGATTCAAATCGAATTCAACCGAAATTTTTTATTTCAGTTCATCGACGGTGGTGAAGCATACTTCTTTGGTGTAGTCCACCTCGATCTCGAAATGGTCGGTCACATCATGAAGACGATGCCACCGCCACACGAGTACTACGAACTTCCACCGATCGAGAAGGCGGCTTACCTCTTCTACTCTGCGGTTTACAAGAAGCACTACAGAAGTGTCGACGAGTTCCATAACGGTTCAACCGCGAGTTCTACAAGTACGTCTGCAGCGGAGACAACAACGATCTGGCACTGTTCAAAATTTGCAAGTCGATGCAAGAAGAATTCCGTCTAAGGCAGTTGGAGGCGTCGAAGAAGGTAATTTTTCTAGATCTTCGCTCAGACTAGATCGATAATTACATGTATTCACAGAGAATGGTGCCAAAGACATCCAGAATTATTGAATGATCGATTATGACTATAAAAAATCGAATCGAAAATAAGAGCGAGCAAATATTTGTTATCTATCTGAAATCACAATGGGGAAATTCAGATTTTTTATTGATATTCGCGAATAAAAAATGTTAGAGAAACAATTTTTGCAATTTAATTTTTCAATTATAGTTTAATTTAATTTTTATTTGAAAATGCTGTTTTGAAATGAACTTCCGATCGTAAAATAACGATTCCAGGCAATGGAAGAAGCCGAGCGTGCTGCCGAAGAGCTCAGAAAGTTGGACTTCAACAAAGATGGCGAAGCTCCGGTCGACGTCGATGACGTAGAATCCATTGTCGCCGGATCTGATGTCTTCGAGAATGGACCAGTCAAGTTCCCATGCTCCAGAGCCTTCCTCACTTTTGGTTCGTCCGGAAAAGTCGTGGTGGTCAGACCACCCACGTCGAGAACTGCCCCGTCGACGGTGGTAGTGGAGGATGTGAAACAACATCTTCAAGACGATCAGTCGGCAAGAGTTATGGATACAGTGCACTCGTTTAAAGGTTAGCTTTTCAGGTTTCTTGAGTCTTTCGATGAAAAATATTGTTTTACCGACTTTTCCGTATAAAAAGTTACCATATTTCTCTTCATTCAATGAGAACGTCATTTTTTTCAGTTTTTGAAGTTTTAGATAAAAATTGAGAAAGTTTGAATTTAGTCTATGACACATAAGTTTACATTCAATTTTTCATATGGAAAAATTTAGTATTTTCAGAGAATGAAAGTGAATTCAGAAAATGATGATTTTGAAAAAATACCATTTTCACTTCCAGGTCCTCTCATTGCCGGACAGACTCCATCACACTCTGTACGTCTCTTCATCCAACGTCAAATCGACAGCCTCAAGGAGAAAAGAAACACGACGAACGTGGCCGACGTGGAAGACGCGCTTCTTGTCTGGCAGCTGTTGGATATCATGGTGCAGCAGCAGACGGTATGATTTTTTTCAAAATTAACCACTATTGCATCCAGCGTTCTTTCCAGCCAATAAATTGCTTTCAAATTTGAATGAAACATGAAAAATATTAATTGTGAGCCCGACCAGTGCGCCGAAGGTGGTATATTAAGGTTAAAATAGGCTTGATTTGAGCTCCGGATAGAAGCAGAAATGTTTCGTGTCATGTTACCATGTGTCCTCGAAATGACAATTCTCAAGTTTTGATTTTTACAATGTGTTATACACTTATCAAATTCCAGCTGTGAATTTATGTTATAAAATTTGAGGGAAACACGAAATATAGTGAGAAACATATTATACACCTAGTTTGGCTCCATTCAAGTTTAAGAATGTAAAAAGGCTCGAAGCGATATCAAACTCACAATTTTCAGCAAATGGTATCGTTCAAACGTCAAATATTCAACAGTTTTCCAACTGTGAAGTTATGTTTTTGAGTTTGAGTGAGAAATGAAAAACATAGTGATAATAGAAAATTCGTCGGTCATCCTTCTCTCTATTTTTGTGAAAAATCCAGAAACAACATCTGTGACATAAATTTTAGCAACAGATATGCAAGAGAATCAAACAGACTTATCAAATCTTCCAAATTTGAAAAAAATTGAGTGAAATACAAAAAAAATGATAGTAAATAATGTTATATTATTGTCTTTGTGTAATTTCACAAGATTCGATTGAAGCGGAAGTTGTACCGAATCTGTGAAGTTAAAATCCAGAAAAAAGGAGTACAATTGGAACAAGTTCTAGTCCTACAGTTTTTATATGAAAATTGAATGAAACAAGAAGAAACAGTGAAAATGAATGAATATGTATGTTGTGCGCCTAGTTTTGGCTCGATTTGAAATATGCAAAAGGGAACAGGGGACCGAACATGTGATATTAAATTTGGACAAGAGTTCGACCAATGGGCTCAACAAATTCGAGTTGTGAAGTTGTCGTTTCTGATAAAACATGAAAAATGCTGTGACAATAGAAAATCCATTTTTTGCTCTTTGAAGATGATTCTGAGGCATTAAATTTGAGCTGTGAAGATAATTTATTTAAAAAAAACATAGTGATAATTGAGCATCCTTCACTAATTTTCGATTTTTTTCACTTGATGTAAGAAAAACAAAAAATACTGGAAGAGAAACGGTTGGAGACCAGTTAGCTTCAAACAAATGGCGAAGCGTAAATTCGTTTTAAGCTCAACTATTTTTTTTCTTCAGAGCGTCAAAGGTACGGACATTGCGGCATTGCTCACAGCCTCGGTCAAGAATCTTCCACAGCAGCCAGTGAAGAAGTTTGACGAAGTGGCAGAGAAAGAAAGAAAAGAGAAACAAGCAGCAGCATTTGACAAGTTTACCCAATTTCTACTCGGCGGACATGTGGATGTGAGTGTTTCATAGAAGTTTCCGATATGATTGCGTAAAAGTTGAAGGATTCTGTGAAAAAGCAAATAATTGTGTTTGTTGGGAGGATTTTGTGAAAAATTGAAGAATTTCGTGAAAAATGAAGGAATTTCGCACTTAGCTTCTACCTGTAAAAAAGTCTGACCTCCGTAAATTTGTTACTTAGTACCGTAGCAGTTTCGTCTTGAAATACAAGAACGATTAAGTAATGCGCCTTCAATTTCAATGGACTGAAAGTAAGAATAATAATTTAAATCCACAAAGATCTAACTGTTCGTTGTGAGAGTCCCGACTCCTACTGACTCATTTTACAAAAATGTGAATGGCGCGCGTTTGAAATCGGTCAGACTTTTTGCTAGATATGTGTTTCGTGAAAAAAATTCGTAAAGAAGATTCACATGCATGTCTCATTGAGAATAAGAACTATCGTCCCGTGAGGTCTTTTTGTGTCCTAGGATTTGCAGTACTGCTGGAAATTTTTGAAAATTCGCCTTCATGAATGTTTTTTCTTTTGACTCGAAAAGTTTGTTAAAATAGAGTTCTGTAATTTTTGAACAATTTTAAAAAATGGCAAATTTTTTAGATAACAAAAACAATTCGTGCTGGTCTATTGAGGTTCAATAAGGACCGTTTTGGCTTGTAAGCGGTAAAAAAAATCTACGATTATTTTTTTATTCTTCAGTTATCACGAGTTTCGAATGTATTTCTTGAAGATAGGAGATTTTTCCAAAAAAGATTTTTCTGTTTCAAATAAGTTATTTGTGGTAATTCATTAAGTTTTTTGTAATTCGCGAAATGGAAAATTCTTCATTAAAAATTGCATAGTTTTTTCTCATTCTGTCAAAAAGGTTCTAGAACAAAACTATACGGAGAGAAAGTTTCAGATAAATACTCGGTTAACGTACTTTGTAAAGAAGCTAGAAAATTGAATAATTCGTAAACACAATTTACTAGATAGACAAATAACTCACGGTCAAAGTTTTTTCACTTTCCGAGAAATGTTTAAAAGTTAACGAAGAAAATCTTCATTATAGGAAGCATTGGAAACGGCTATGCAGGACGGTCTGTATGGTTACGCGTTGTACTTTGCCAAGAAGGTGCTGCCGTACGACGAGAAGCGAATCACGGCGATGGAGCAAAGATTTTTGTCTCTGAGAGCCGCTGACGATCCGCTTACCAGTCTCATATCGGTTGCAAGTCAACAGTTGCCGCCTGTGTTGGTAAGATTTTACACCCGCGCATTCAAAAACACATTTTTGACCGATGTTAGATTTTTGACCTACCAAAAATTCCGTCTTGGAAATTTAGAGTATAAAAAACCTCAAAAACTAAATGTAATTTCGCTAAATTTCACATTGAAAGACACTCACTCGTCAATTTAACGGTTTTTTCTATTTTTATTGAGAAAATAAAGTTTTGTACGTTTCGAACGATTTTCACTTCAAAAGAGTGAAATTTTCGGTGAGAAAAAGTATCTTGAATTACTAACAAATCCAGTCTAGAAATATTTTCTAATCCTTTCAAAGATCAAGTTGTGATTCTTTTGTTATCACGCATTTGATAGGTAGTTCTTGAAGATGTGATTTTTTCATGTTTCAAATAAGTACAAAGTACAAAGTAGTTTTTCAGTGGTAATAGTCAGGGTTCCGGTTTTACCGGCCGCCGGCCGCCTGCGGCCAAATGATATCGATCACGCGGCCAGACCGTAGTGTCTTTGTTTTTCAGATTTTAGTAGCTATAACATCAAATAAATCATGTTCCCACGTTTTTCTAAAATTTGGCCGGCGGCCGGGATACTTGCGGCCACGGCCGGCTGCGGCCGGGACACTCGCGGCCGGCTTCAGGCTGCCGGTTGGCCGCAAATAAAATTTTGGCCAGAATGTGAATCAAACATATCAGGATACCGTTTATGAACACCTCACTTAATTTGACAGCTTTTTGGGTCAACTTTTATACTTTTTTATTTTTCGATTTTTAAAAGTCAATTTTTTTTGACTTGTCAGGAATTTCACTTTTTTTCTTGTGAAATAGCTCTAGTTTGTCTAATCTATCAATTTAATAGTCATATCAGTCTTTTGAATGGCTCTCAAAAGTTGTAAATCCCGCCCGGCCGCCGCGGCCGGGACGGCCGGGTTGGCCGGGGGCGGCCGTAGCTTCAATTTACTGACCGACAGTGATAGAAATGTTTTTTTCTTGGTTTTCGAACATGAATAAGTCTGATTCCATCAAAAATTCCAAGTAGTATTGCACGTAGAGCTCCGCGGCCGACCCCGGCCACCCCGGCCGGGCCGGCCGGGACGGCCGGAGGCGGCTAGAGCTTCAATTTACTTTTCGAAAGCAATGAAAATGTTTTTTCTTAGTTTTCCAACATGACTAAGACCGATTCCATAAAAAATTCGAAGTAGTTTTGCACGTAGACCGCTGCGGCCGATCCCGGCCACTCCGGCCGGGCCGGCCGGGACGGCCAAGGGTGATATACGACCTTCAAGAGCCACGAATTTGACTGATATGATTATTCAATTGGTAAAAACTACAAACAAGAGTGAACTGAAACGAGAAGAGAAGTAAAATATCTAAAAATGAAATTCTCTGAAAAAAATAATAATTTTTGTTACTGTAGGTTGTGCTATTTTCGGGGTAGATCAAAAAAATTGAGTGTGGTCGAAACGGTCGTTTGGGCATAGGAATGGGAATCATCAAATTTATTGGTGTATAGTGTATCTCTTATGTTCAAGGAAGAAAGTTAATCAACTTTTTTGGTCCTGCGACCTCCTCGGAGCTTCTTACACTGTCGCGGCCACCCCGGCCGCTCCGGCCGGGGTGGCCGGAACCAGCCGCCACAATCTACATGCAAAGATAATTCAAAATCTGTATGAAATAAGATTCCGTCATCATATTATTAATTGACAAATCCTCCGCCCACTTTGCCCCGCCCCCTTTTTCGTGAGGCAAATTTTTGGGTGAAGCTTTTTGGTTTTGGCTGGAGGGGTTGTGCAAAAGTGCCCAGAGGGGAGATACGAACCCGCGACGAGCGCGTGAAGGTTGTCTGCTTTAACCACTCGGTCACAGCTGCTCGGAAATTTGTGGCGACCTTTTGCGTGAGTAGTCATGGCTGCGGGGGTCAACGTGTGTTGTTGCATTGGATTCAGCAAAAATGAACATTAGTTACGGTTGCATGCAGATTGAAAAGAGAGATAGTGTGTGTGTGTGGGAAAAAAAGGCCCCAAGCGTGCTTGCCTCTCAAAACCACTTCTTTTTCCATTTAAAACGTCGGGATTTGTGATTTTGTAATGAAAAAAAAGGAAAAAGGGCTCTGAGCGTAGCGAGGATTCCCTGCTTGTATAGGAAAACGTAGGTAAAAGTATTTTCATCACTTTCGAAAAGTAAATTGAAGCTCTAGCCGTCTCCGCCGTCCCGGCCGGCCCGGCCGGGGTGGCCGGGGTCGGCCGCGAAGCTCTACGTGCAATACTACTTGGAATTTTTGATGGAATCAGACTCAATCATGTTGGAAAACTAAGAAAAACACATTTTTATCACTGTCGGCCAGTAAATTGAAGCTACGGCCGGCCCCGGCCGGCCGCGGCGGCCGGGCGTGATTTACATCATTTAGGAGGCGCTTAAAAAGCTGACTCAGCAATTAAATCGTTGAAATAGACAAATAGAAGCTAATTTACGAAAAAAATTGTACATAATTCCATAAGAGAAAAAAATTTTTTTTTCGAAAAATCAACGACTAAAAAAAGCAAAATATGATCTGAAAAGCTGTCAAATCTGAATTAAGTGTTGATTAACGGTATTATGACATGTTTAATTCACATTCTGGCAAAAATTTTTTTCGCGGCCAACCGGCAGCCTGAGGCCGGCCGCGGCCGCGAGCATCCAGGCTGCGGCCGGCCGTGGCCCGAATCGGCCGGGCTGATGAAAATGGGCTTTAAAACGTTTTCTGTGATCAATTTAGAGTTATTAGAGTTAGAAGGAATCATTATCACGGTGAAAAAAATTTGGCCGCGCGGCCGTTCCCGGCGGCCAAAATCGTGGCCGCCTGCGGGCGCCGCCTGAAAAACTGAACCCTGGTAATAGTGACAACTTCCATCTTCAATGAAACTTATTAAAATAGATTAATGACTGTCCCAAGTCAACATAGCTGATAAAAATTCGTTGGGGAACCAGAATTCCTTCAATTTAGATATTCGTAAAATTGTCAAAAACATATTTTTAATTTAAAAATACATTAATTATTTTTTCTTTCACTTATAAGACCCACAGCTTTACCATTTTTTAAAAAAGTAGTTAAAGCAAGATTTATGACTGATCCAACTCAACATTGATGATAAAAATTCTTTGGGGAACCAGAATTCCTGCAATTTAGATATTCGTAAAATTGTCAAAAACATATTTTTAATTTAAAAATACATGAATCATTTTCTCTTTCACTTATAAGACCCACAGCTTTATCATTTTCAGTAAAAGTAGTTAAAGCAAGATTTATGACTACTCCAACTCAACATTGATGATAAAAATTCTTTGGGGAACCAGAATTCCTGCAATTTAGATATTCGTAAAATTGTCAAAAACATGTTTTTAATTTTAAAAAAAATTCATGAATTATTTTCTCTTTCACTTATAAGACACATAGCTCTACCATTTTCATTAAAAATAGTCAAAGCAAGATTTATGACTGATCCAACTCAACATTGCTGATAACAATTCGTTAGGGAACCAGAATTCCTTCAGTTTAGATATTCGTAAAATTGTCAAAAACATGTTTTTAATTTTACAAAAATACATGTATTATTTTCTCTTTCACTTATAAGACCCACAGCTTTATCATTTTCAGTAAAAGTAGTTAAAGCAACATTTATGACTACTCCAACTCAACATTGCTGATAACAATTCGTTTTCCAGATGAACCTCCAAGTAGACGGCCCGAACTGTTGGCGACGTCACGCGGCCATCATCCTCGCCAATCTGCAGACGCCAGTCGCTGCCAACACCATCTACCAGATGGGACTGGCGTTGGCGAAGCGAGAACGTCATTGTGCTGCAGACTTTTGTCTTCTAGCCGTGTGCCTTCTAGAAGGTTACGACCCGTTCCATCCAATCCAGTCGGCGTGAGTTTTTTTTCGGTTTTATCGATTTTCTCTGAGTTTTTCGGGAATTTTCTTGAGTTTTATCGGAAAAAAAAATCTGCTTCAAGAAGGAGTTTTTGCAAAACAGTTTCATTATTCCTAGAGCAGTGCCAAAGTTAGTTTTTGCTTTTTGCACTTTCGCAAGATGAGTTTTTGTTTTGAAAACTCAAGTTCATTTTGAATATTGATGCTTCAGAGAAGGAAACATTAATTAATTAAGAATCTTTCCAGACTTTATTTTTATAGATTTTTTGAGAGTTAAAAGATTGGAATAAACTTGGAATAATTTAAATTAAAACTTTTCTTTTTTTCTCACGTTTCTTGAGAAAAGTGCGACTGTCGCACTAATCGGGTTCAAAAGAGTTCTAAATATTTGGAAAAAGAGAAGAAATAATTTCAATTCACATTGTAGCTATTTACCACTGATTTCTTCAAAAAAGTTAATAGAAGTGTGACCAGAGTTTTCGTAATGACGATTTCTGAAGACCGTCTTCTTCATTTTCGAGATTGAGAAGAATTTTAAATCAGAATCATTTTATTTTTAGCGAATGTTTCAGAGAAGGCGAAGAAGTAGCCCGCAAGTACATTACGCTGATCCACTCTGGTCTGGCCGAACTCGACCCAACCGTCCAGGTGACGTGCGGTGAAAACGCTGTCTGTGACCTGCACGTGACCGAAGTCTACGACTACGCCCTGAAACTGTGCAAGAATGGTGAATCACCACTTGCCCGGTCGACCCACTATCAACTCGCAAGGCTCGATTACGTCAAAATGATCTCCAGTTATGGTGGATTCTCGACGGAGGCGTTTAGGTGAGATTTATAAAAATTTCGAGAGAAAATGACGTAAACTCTTTTTTTATTACGATATTTTAATTTTCCAATATTTCTGACCACCTTACTAGATTGTTTTCTCGGAAGGTAGAACATTTAAAATTGAGAAAAACAAATGTAAGGTTTTTGATGAAGAAATGAAATTTAAAGGTTCAGTTTCTCGAACGTAGCGACATTTCACTAAATATTTCTAAACATTTCCATGGTTTTTCTCAAAAAAATCATTTTTCTCGGTTTTTACGATATATTCAAATTGATAAAATCGATATCAGATACGGAGGCTTCTAAAAGACCCAAATCATTCTCTAACTTTTTCAGCCAGATTCGACATTAAAAACTGTTATAGGCCGAACGTAGCGAGATTTTGCTGGTCGTTTTTATGAATTTAGACAAAAATGTTTGCTTTCACGGTTTCTCTAACTAGTTTTTTTTTGAAAAATCTTATTTAAATGAAAGTCATGTGATTCAAGTTTTAAAAATCAATATCAGGTACTGCATGGAAGTGGCTCGCTCGATCTGGCCCTACTGGACCCTCTTCCAACGTGAAAACTTGGAAGAGCTGTGTGAACTTGCTGAAAAGTAAGTTTTTTTGAGTTATTTCAGAAAATTTCAAAGGTATTATCCATATTTGAAATGATTTTGAAATATTTATGATATTCTCTGAAAAAACGCATTTATGTGTTATTCTAGGGATTGAAAGGGTGTGAATTTAATTTTAATTATTAATTGACAAATCCTCCGCCCACTTTGCCCCGCCCCCTTTTTCGTGAGGCAAATTTTTGGGTGGTCCTTTTCATTTCTAAAGTGCACATTTAACACTGTAGACAGATCTCTCGAGAGTGGGATGAGGGTCCTCACGTCAGAACTTTTATTTTCACGTGATCCATCTTTTTTCGCCTAGAGCAGCTTGAATTAAAGGAGGGGTTGTGAAAAATGGCTGGGAGTTAACGGGATTGAAACTGGCATAAAGAGAGTACAAATCAGACGCTTTAACCACTCTGTCACCGCTGCACGTTTTCTGCGAGCGCTTTTCGCGTGACCACTGAGGGCCCTCGCAGGTTGTTGCATTAGTTCTAGCCAAACTTGCATTAGTGTTCGCCGTGTTTGAAGAGAGAGAGAGAGAGAGAGAGAGAGAGAGAGAGAGAGAGAGAGAGAGAGAGAGAGAGAGAGAGATAGAGAGAGAGAGAGAGAGAGAGAAGGATTGTAATTTTTGAAAAAAAGGAAAAATGGGCTCTGAGCGTAGCGAGGACTACCTGCTTGTTTTAATTAGTTCATCAAGTTAATCAGAAATTATCAAATAATTTAACTCGAAATATTTCTTCACCGGTTTTATAAAAAGTTTTCATGAAAAAGCAGAAGTCACCATTATTCATGTTTTTGAAATGATATTAAAAAATATTTCAGGCTCCAGCACTTTGCCTCGGCGAACGCTGACGAAACCCAATGGATTCCAAGCCTCCGAGCGATGATTTCTGGAGAAGTACTACCAGTAGCACAACAGCAGTACCAAGAAGTTAACCATGAGAAAACCCCAGAGCACCAACATCAAGAGCATCCACAACAACAGCCAGAGCCGGTGCTCTACGAGCCCGTCCAGCCAGCTCACTATGAGCCGGAGCCGGTCTATGAGCCCCCAGCCCCACCAGCTCCGCCGCCGGTAGCACCACCACAACAGTACAACTACCAGCAGCCGACTTTTGAGTTCCAGCAGCAACAGCAGTATCAAGAACAGAATTATGAGCAGCAGACCACTGTTCAGGTAGTTTTTGCTTGTTAGTTGATTGAAATATATCATTTAAAATTACCTTTATATAGTGTTTTTTATAGTTTTTGATTTTAAAAATAATCTGATAAGTTTCACTCAAAACAAATATTTTGGTTAATTTACGTTTGAAGAAAGTGATATTCAATGTTTAAAAATGATTTGAAATTACTTTATGTCTCTCTCTTTCTCTCTTTCTCTCTCTATCTCTCTCTCTCTCTGTCTCCTTTTGTCTCTCTCTCTCTCTCTCTCTCTCTCTCTCTCTCTCTCTTCTCTCTCTCTCTTCTCTCTCTCTCTCTCTCTCTCTCTCTCTCTCTCTCTCTCTCTCTCTCTCTCTCTCTCTCTCTCTCTCTCTCTCTCTCTTAAGGAATTCATAGCTAGTTTTAAAAAAATCTTCAAACATATTTTTTCATTACTTTGACTGTTTCAGACATGATTGGGAAGAAAAGAAAGAAAAGTTGTCTCGGAAAGTAAAAATCATGAATGAATTGATATAGAAGTTGGTTTTGTTCCTGAATTTGAAATTGAAAAGTAAATAAAATTCGGAAATGATCTGAATTCATTCCTCAAGGATAACTTTCAGCCGGAAAGTGCTCCACAAAGCACTCTAGAAGATGACTCGGAGAAGACGTTGACCAGATCGACGGATTCTGAAGTCACGACCCCATCGACGACGTCAACTCTGGAACCTCCACCACCGCCGCCGGCAGTCGAGGTGGCTCCACTTTCGTTTGTTCCAACGCCACCAATACAACCACCACAAGAGCAGAAGTGGACGCCTTCACCACCAGTCTCGACGTTGACGTCGATGCCACCACCATCAATTCGTCCACCAGTGGCCGACTTTGTCCCAGCACCACCACCGCCGCCGCCAGTCGCTCAGACAACCCCCACGATTCCGATGCCGACGAACAGCTTCTCGTCGGATGGAATAACGTCACCAGCGTATCTCACCCCAGCCTCATCCCCACCAACAGGACCACCAGTGCCAGCAGCAGTCTTCGAGCAGCCACATCCACCGAGCCCAAAAACTGAACTGCAAAGCCTCTGGGACGAGCCGGCTCCATCAGTGACCAAATCGACGACAGCGCCGCAGCCGGCACAGACGAACCATCTGCAGCAGCCGCCACAACAACAACAACAACAGCAGCAGCAGCAGAAGGAGTCGGACATCCCGAGAAACGCATCAACGTCGTCGAAGAAGGGTTGGTTCGGGTTTGTCAAAGATAAGGTCAGACAGTCGATTGACCCGAGTGCGATGAAGCTGCCGGACGATTCGAAGCCATCGGTGAGATTTGGATATTGTGTGAGAGAGAGAGAAAGAATCATAAACATAACCCCTCTTAATGACCGTTTTCTTACATTGGACACTTTAGTTTGTTTTTGTGTTTCAAGAAACCGTTTAAAATAGAGGATTAAATTAGAAATTGATAGAGTTCCAGCGCACACTTCTTCTGAAGCAAAAAGGATAAATCATAAGACTGACCCCTCTCGATGATCGTTCTCTGCCAGATCGGACTTTTTGTTTTTTTTTGTGAAAGATCTAAAGAAAAAACTCAGATTGTCTGGGATCCGGTCAAGAAGCGTTACGTCGGTGAAGGAGTCGAAGAAGAAGAGGTCGCAGCTCCACCGCCAGCCGTTTCCGCTCTTGGAAGTATGCCTACGCTCATGGACTCGTCGAGTACCGCGAGTTTGCGATCTCTGAGATCGACTGGAGGTGAGCACTTTGCCTATTTTCCCATCATTCTATTCACATCCAATTCTAGGATCGCGTTACAAGCAAGCGGCACCAACAACGACGTCAACAGCGGCAGCTCCTATGGCGCCAGGCGTCCCGACATCCTTCATGCCACCAGCAGTTCCGCTGCCAGCAAGTTTTGGATTCATGCCAGCACCAGTTGGTAAGATTTTGAAATTGGCGGGAAAATGGGAGTGTTACGGTAGTAGACTCAGAATTGTGCCTCACACCGCGCTAAGCGCAGTAGAAAAGTGTCGGATCAAGCAGCGACCAATAAGCATCGAGCACAAACTCCGCCCCGTGGTAAATCCTGCGCCTCGTAGATCAAATTAAAGTCACTGTAGTTAAAAAACTTTTTTTTGGTGTGTTCCTCGCGAGAAAATTAGAGATTACTGTTGTAGATTATGCGTACGACTTCTCGAAACGGTGGGAATATTACGGTAGTAGATGTTGATATTTCCTGTTTCCAGATTCGGTAATCATCTCTCGAGAGTACTACGGTAATAGATTCTAAAACCTATAAGTTGTGAACAACCAACGAAAAATAATTTGAAAACAAAATGAATACGAGGATTAAACTGATGAGATTCCACTCGAAAATACCGTAGTGTATGCACACACTACTCAATTTGTCGTCAGCACGTACCAAACAAGAAAAATTTCAGATGATTCTGAAAGTGTGGACCCATTCAGCGGTGAAGCTCAACCAACAATCAACCAAGGATCAGCCCCAGCGAACGAATAGTCTCTGATTTTCCCCCCAAGTTGATTTCGTCAGGAAAATGGTAAATCTTGCCGATTTCAACCACTTTTTCGAGTCTTTTTTTTTCCAAGTGTCTATCATGAATGTCACCCCAGAAAGGTTAGTGAAGTATGGACCATTTGATCGCAAAATGTGCTATTTTATCCCTCAACACGGTTGTAATTCACTACTTTATTATCGAATCGGATTCTTCTTTCGCCCTTCCTTACTAATTTATATACAAAAATGGACTTGGAATGTTTTGCTTGAAATTGTGAAAACGCGAAACACTCCAAGTGAAATGCATCGAAGACGTCTATGACTGGTTGAAACTGTGATTGTAAGTGTTTAGAAGAAGTTAGTAACGTGAAATGATATATAATTTATATACGATCGTGCTCAATAAATTTTTCTCGAAGAACGTGCTCCATTTGAGTCATTTTGACAAGAAAATGTTTGACGTGGGTTGATCTGACTACGGTAATTCAGAGATACTTCAGTGGTATACACTTATTTTCGAGCTCATCGTGGTCGGTGTAGCATTCCGTAACTCTTTTCGTCTTACCAGGCTGTATTTGAATTATAAAAGTGAGGAAATTAAGAAAGTCGGCGGAAACAGAGAATTCAGAGGTTCAAACAGCCCCGAAGACAGTCGCTCATGTCCCAAGTGTCGGAGACTATGTTGCAGTAACAAACGTCAAGAGTATTGCTCGTGCACGGTCTACGTTGCTCACTGAAGTGGAGAAGTTCAACTCTGATGTGAGCCGGTGGATTGGGGAAATGGAGACAAATGAAATTTTCAGACCCAGGTGACGATGCGTAGCAAAGAAACTGAGTCGGAACAGCAATTGCGTGTCCAAGCCTTCTGAGAAATGTGAATAAATAACTCCAAAATTTTTCACCGGCATGCACAGGGTTTTCTATGGGCGAACTTGTGGCGCGCTGAAATTTGCGGCGCGCACTGGGCATTTTTCAGGCACATTTGTGCCGATATCAGTGAGTGGACCACAATTGCGCCTATAGGCGTTTTTGTGGCATCAAAAGTGCGCCGCGAATTGCAGTTTTGCAAGCTGCATAAATCATTTTTTATTTTATTTTTTCAATATTTTTTCTCCTGAAGCAAGCTTTATTGACGTTTTGTGATAGTTCGTTACGTCCCAAACAATTATAAACTGTTTATAAGTAATTCTCGCAACTGACTCACTATGTAGTGTATACATTTTGTGATTAAATGGTTTATTTGAATTAGAAAATTTTTAGGATTTTCTTATAAAGATGTATTTGCATAAAACTTTTCATAAGATGTGCTCTAGTATCGATTTCACACGAGTTAAGTGACTTGATTGACTTTCCTTTTCTGAATGCTTACTACAGTTGAATTAGGAAAACTAACCGCTAATTAGCTTGGATTTGCTTCCAATAATTCGAAGCCCATCTCCGAAACATTCAAAACTCTCCTTTGAATCCTCATTCTTCATGACTATTATCAAAACGTTTTTTTTCTTTCAGATGAACTCGATGAAACCTCGTCACCGGATCTAATACTCACCAAGGTAATTTTTTTTTCGGAGAATTAGAGTTTTGAAACTGATTACATGAACCATTCAATACCCCATATTTTCAAAAAAATAAAATAAGGTTTTCAAAATGATACTTTTCCGACAGTTGTCGGAACAAAAATGTTGAGAGTGAGTTGCTTTTTAACTTTGCTTTTTTCAAATTACGTTTCAGATGTCTATACGCTCACAGGCTGATCTGAAGTTGAAAAACGAGTCATCATGACGTGTTACAATCAAGGTTTCATTTGAAGTTTTGAATTTCGCCCGGAGAAGACTAACATCGAAATCACTAACAACATTGATAACGTTAGAATTTTTAAAAATTGATGAGAAAAGAATTATGCTTTCCTAATCTCTTCACTGAAATGCTGTACATCATGCTTCATCCTCAAAATTTAAGGTTGCTGCTGAACATGGAGTCACTCCAATCAGAAATACTTTCTCATCAAATGGACAACAACCAAGTTGATGGCGGGAAGCAGGTCATCGAGAACCTAGGAAAAGCAGTTGTCCGAGGTCACTAAGGTTTGTTATATTTTTAAGATTTAAACTCGTTAAACCTTGCCGGTTTTTTTGAATGATCTGTGTAATAGAGGCATTTGTAGTAGTTTTAGCCTGATCATCAGTAAAAAAAATACATTACAGATCAAGATTGAACCATCAAAGAAAGACTTGGATACCAGGATGACTTGTTATAAGGAAACCGAAGCTGTCCTATACCCAGCTGAAGAGTTGTTTTTATTTGATTTTTTTGTAATGAATAAATTTGTATACCGATGTTGTTTTGTATATCTGTACTATACAGTAATTTTCAGGCCAGCACAAGCCTTCTCTGGGGCGAGCACAAGGTTTTTTCCGTGCGAACACAGGTCTTTTTTTGGGCGAACACCGGGTTAGCACAA
Source organism: Caenorhabditis parvicauda (assembly GCA_963978915.1). Taxonomy (NCBI): domain Eukaryota; kingdom Metazoa; phylum Nematoda; class Chromadorea; order Rhabditida; family Rhabditidae; genus Caenorhabditis; species Caenorhabditis parvicauda. The sequence goes on from OZ022252.1 coordinate 3,915,587, forward strand.
GTTCGCCCCTCTCGCTGCTTTTTTCAAGTGAGGCGCACACAGGGCGCAAAGTGGACCAGGCGCTGCTGGCAGCGCCTGGTCCGTTTCGCGCCCTGTGTTCGCCCCACAAAAATTTTGGAGTAATGAACCGAAATGTTGAAATAAAAAAGAATGAAAGTATGGTTACTGTAGGTATTAGTAGATCAAAACGTTTGGAAAGTGGATTCGTGCGCTTTTGACAATTTTTTTTTCAAATTTCTTTTTCTTTTTTTGAATTTTATATTTCTTGCTGTTCTCAGTAATCTTAACCGGGCAGTTCACATACATCGCTAGAAGCATGGCCGTTTTCAAACGCGCTCTAATCTCAATTTTGCAGAATGAGTACGGTAACTCTCACAACGAACAGTTAGATCTTTGTGAATTTAAATTATTATTCTTACTTACAGTTCATTGAAATTAAAGGCGCATCACTTAATCGCTCTTGTGTTTTAAGGCGAAACTGCTACAGTACTGAGTAACCGATTTACGGAGGCCAGATTTTTTACAGGTAGAGAAAGCTATGTGCAGTGCAATTAAATTTCCCAACAATCTTTGATTATCATACAGTATGCTCTCACAAAGTTATCAGCTAGAGCTGACTATAATAGAGTACTGTAATTCACACTAGAACGTAGTTAACCTTTCAAGGTGTGAACTACATCTCGCACATGTTTTCACACATTTTATGACACATTTTGGCTCGCGGGCTTACTTCTTTGATGATAGGAGCTGCAGCTGACTTTTCCCAAGATGCCTTTAGCAGGATACGCCAATGGTGCGAAGAAATGGTGACCCTGTAATTGGTGAAAAGTGATCTGTGGGCTATCTAAGTACGTGAGATAATAGTTTTATGGGATAGTAAATTTATTGATAGTATTAGAAGGAAAAGTTCAGAAAATCGCTCTAAATTCATTTTGCAAATTGCAGCCAACGTTGATTTTTCTTTCATAGTAAACTCAGGTAAGATAAGGGGAACAACTTTTGTGAAGAACTGAATCTCGGAGATGCAATTACACATGATTTTATCACAAATCTTCAGCAAAAACTGCAACCAAAAGTAATTTCCTTTTGTAATAAGCTTAGGCTAGGTTGGGAAAACAACTTTTGTGAAGGGCCAACTCTCGGACTCCCTTATTTCCTAACTTCTGTGCAAAAACGCAAATGAATATAGAGCGCTTTGCGAATGGTCTTATTTGAAGTTGGCTCAATGTAGTTTTTATTCCAGAATGTCGAAATACTTGTTCGAGAAAAAGATGGAACCAAAGCCTTCGAGTCTTCATCAAAAGCATAGTGAGTGAACAAGTTTGAAACCATCTTGAAATTATTCCGAACTTGACATAAAAACCTGACTTTGCAGTTTCACATGATATCTTGTAACTTTTTCTGTTCTTTGAAAGTAAAACAGCAAACGCATATCTGGCTACAGACGTTGAAATGGTGAAGAACGTTTTCTTTTCAGTTCTTGAGAATTGCGATTGAGATCCAGCGTTGAGATCTAGCTAGTTTTGTTCAACAGGAAAAGTTATGAAGTTTTCATACAGAAAAATATTGAATGTGAGATAGTTTGAGTTTAAAAAATCGTGAAACACCTAAAATATTTTTCAAAACTATCGATACCATTTCTTAATGTTATAGCTCGAAGCCTTAGGACTTTAAATATCTTCTTAACTTTCCCAAGTTTTTACCAAGGACCTTCAATTTCTCCTAACATGGGAAGTATATGAAAGCCCGGAGAATCTATGAGGTCTGAGAAGTCTCATAGGTTTTCAAATAGGGTGAAGACGATGGAGCTGCTCTCAGAAGTTGCTTCACCGACCTCGTTTAGAAGATATGGCCAAAAATAGAATTCACATGCAATTTTCAAAAAAGTGAGATTTGTGATGATGGGTAGGAGAAACTGTTGAGATTTAGAAATTTATTGAATCTTTAAGGTTCAATGTTCATTTATTGGCTCCTTTTCACGACAGAATTGTTCAGCATTACAGATACCACTTTTTAGAAAATTGCGTGTGAATTATATTTTTGGCCATAACTCCTAAACGAGGTCGGTGAAGCAACTTCTGAGAGCATTTCCATTGTCTTCACCATATTTGAAAACCTATGAGACTTCTCAGACCTGATAGATTCTCCGGGATTTCATATACTTCCCATGTAAGCTTCCATAATTTTCACCTAAAATATTTTTCAAAACTATCGATACCATTTCTTATTGTTGGAGCTCGAAGCCTTAGGACTTTAAATATCTTCTGAACTTTCCCAAATTTTTACCTAAAATCTCTTACTCGGTACAACTTCTGATACATCTTTCAGTACTTTTTCGAGTTATTGTTCATTCTTCAAGTTTTTCCCCCTATCCTACCTGAATATTCCCTATTTCTACCCTAAAACTGCTATTCTTCACACCTTCAACTTTCTCGGCTCGTGTTGTTCACACCTCGTTAAAGTTCAGCGTGTTACCGTGTCAAGGCGTCATCTTGCGCATCTATTCGTCACCTAAGCCACGCCCACCGGTAAGCCCCGCCCTTTTCCGGTATAAAAGAGCCAGCAGATAGTGAGAAGTCATCATCTCCTCATACTCACTTCACTCTTCGAATGCGTTTAAGAAGAACGGTGGTATCTAGCGACCTCCCAGTGAGAGAACCTTCCCCAGCCTTGGGAAAGGTTTGTCTTACTTCTATTGGGACGTAGCTTCTCTCTCTCTCTCTCTCTCTCTCTCTCTCTCTCTCTCTCTCTCTCTCTCTCTCTCTCTCTCTCTCTCTCTCTAAAATCATCATCATTTCAGAAAATGATAAACCCACCACCAGCCAAACGATCTCGCCTCGATTTGCCACAAGACCAAATGGTGAACTTTCATCCCTCACCATACATGGCTCAACCTTATTGGCACCCAGAACAGAAGATGGTGGATCACTTCTATCCGATGACGGCAACTGTGAGTTTGTGTTTAGAATTTAGGATTTTAGTATGAAAAATAACGTTTCCCTTAGAAGTTGAGACAATTTTAGAATGAAATTGAGAAATAGAACTGAAACTTGCATGAGAATTATCAAAAATGTAATTCTATATAAGAATTTTCAGATGGCGTCACCACCTTCCACCAATACAACGATGTCAACGGAACGACTGTCGCCAGAATCGATGAATTCAAGCGCGGTCGTTCATCCGAATCTTATGTATATGGCTCCACCACATCAGCAGATGATAATGACGTCGCCAGATGGATACCAGATTATGTCGTCACCAGAAGGCAGCATGATGATGGCATCGCCAGAAGGATCCATGCCAAGAATGATGTCGTCACCAGAAGGCTCCATCCCGGGAATGATGACGTCACAGCAAGGGTTCACGACGTCTCCGGAAAATTACCTCCATGGAGATGCTAAGAGAGAAGCAAGAGGTAAACCCAGTTTCGTCAACCCTCCGCCAAATTCAAATTTTGTAGGAATCGCCATTGACCCAAGCGAACGAGAGGATGATGAAGAGTTCGATGATATCTTCTGCAAAACCAACTGTCGTCTAGGACTCAGTGGAAATTCGGGAAGTTTCACGGTGAGTTCTCAGTGGAAATTCGGGAAGTTTCACAGTGAGAATTTTTATTGGTTTTTAGAAGTGAAACGTGGCAATTTTTATATAGTTCCGTGTCACGTTTCAGAAACGTGGCATTTTTTGAATAATTCCACGTCACGTTTAAAAAACGGGAAATTTCCGAATAATTCCACGTCGCGTTTTAAAAACGTGACATTTTTTGAGTAATTCCACATCACCTTTCAAAAACGTGGCATTTTTACGTGAAACGTGTCATTTTCTGAATAATTCCACGTCACGTTAAAAAACGTGGCATTTTTACGTGAAACGTGACGTTTCTCGAATAATTAAGAATTAGAATCAATAATTATCCTATTACAGGTGTCAGTGGAAGAGATCAAAAGAAGAACGGGCGCCCCAGAATGCCTCAACAGCTCTCACTTGACCGCGTTGATCAGAAGATCGAAGACGACAAAATCATCGTTCGAAATGCGAAAACAGATGGCTGACAAAGG
>OZ022252.1:3924644-3946144 GCA_963978915.1 Caenorhabditis parvicauda
CATTTCCGATCTTTTATCACTTTTCTGGTACAGTACACATACTTAGACAGAATCTGTGATAGGTTAGGGGAAACCCGCGGAGGGTCGGCCACACTATGATTAGGTACCAGGATGTCATACATTTCATAGAATCTACAAATTCCAATGAGTTTCGGGGTTTCTATTCATCGCATTTCCGATCTTTTATCACTTTTCTGGTACAGTACACATACTTAGACAGAATCTGTGATAGGTTAGGGGAAACCCGCGGAGGGTCCGACACTCCTATGATTGGGTACCAGGATGTCATACGTTTCATAGAATCTACAAATTCCAACGAGTTTCGTGGTTTCTGTTCATCACAATCTTTGCTCTTCATAATTATTCTATACAGTATACTACCATGGACTTTGAGATAGGTTAGGGGAAACCCGCGGAGGGTCCGACACTCCTATGATTGGGTACCAGGATGTCATATGTTTCATAGAATCTACAAATTCCAACGAGTTTCGTGGTTTCTGTTCATCACAATCTTTGCTCTTCATAATTATTCTATACAGTATACTACCATGGACTTTGAGATAGGTTAGGAGAAACCCGCGGAGGGTCCGACACTCCTATGATTGGGTACCAGGATGTCATACGTTTCATAGAATCTACAAATTCCAACGAGTTTCGTGGTTTCTGTTCATCACAATCTTTGCTCTTCATAATTATTCTATACAGTATACTACCATGGACTTTGAGATAGGTTAGGGGAAACCCGCGGATGGTCGGGCACACTATGATTAGGTACCAGGATGTCATACATTTCATAGAATCTACAAATTCCAATGAGTTTCGGGGTTTCTATTCATCGCATTTCCGATCTTTTATCACTTTTCTGGTACAGTACACATACTTAGACAGAATCTGTGATAGGTTAGGGGAAACCCGCGGAGGGTCGACCACACTATGATTGGGAACCAGGATGTCATACGTTTCAGAAACTCTACAAATTCCAATGGGTTTCGTGGTTTCTGTTCATCGGAGTTCCGATCTTTTATCACTTTTCTGGTACAGTACACATAATTAGACAGACTTTGTGATAGGTTAGGGGAACCCCGCGGAGGGTCGGCCACACTATGATTAGGTACCGGGATCTCATACGTTTCAAAGAATCTACAAATTCCAATGAGTTTCGTGGTTTCTATTCATCGTAGTTACGACCTTTTATCACTTTACTAGTACAGTACACATACTTACACAGACATTGTGATAGGTCAGCTTCAGAGCTCTGTAACTCGAGTTCCCGAATAGGCCCATTGATTTTTTCGATTTTCGGGTCGGAAAAATGTTGAGATTTTGATTGGTAATGATAGAAAGAAACTTGGGATGAACAGAAATCATAGTTTCATGAGATTCTAAGCCTTTGTTCCGAAGTTACCGTACTCCGGGGTCGACGTCTACTCAGAGCTCTGTAACTCGACTTTTCGAATAGTTCTGGATGGATGGCCGACAGAAATGGAATCAGCACAATTGACTCTATAAATGGCGAAGGTTTCGAGTAGATCGGAGTCAAAAATTTTCGGGTCAAAAATTGAATTTTTTTTTTCGATTTTTGGGTCGGACAAGACATGTTGAGATTTCGATTGGTTATGATAGAAAAACACTTAGGATGAACAGAAATCATAGTTTCATGAGATTCTGAGCCTCTATTCTGAAGTTATAGTACTCCGGGGTCGACGTCAAGAAGAGCTCATTTTTTCTATTTGGCGTTCGATGAAAAAAATCTCGAGATTTTGACAGGAATTTGTTGTGAAACGTTTAGGATACATGAAAATATTAATTTGATGACATTCTGAGTGTCCGTTCAGAAAATACAGTATTAAAAACTTTATAAATCCCAAATTCTCCACTTGAAGACCTTAACGTGACATGTCACGAAAATGGGCGACCTCTTCATTTTATTAATTCTTTTAGCTAGAAATGAACAGTAAAATGTGAGTTCTGTTAACACCGTGCGTATCGGTGCACTCTCCACTCCAAATGTCGTCAATAATTCCTCTTTCAGTCCTAAATTACGTAAGAAAACACGAAGCACTAGCGAGAAGCGGAAGAAGAAGCGTAATAAGAAGGTTAGGGATACTTTAGACGAAGATGAGGAGCATGAACAAGTGACGAAGCCTTCGTCAGAGCCAATAAAAAAGGTAACCGCGTCGCGTACGCGTTGCACGTCTCGTAAATCGACAAGTTACAGTCACAAGAAAAACAGACATCGACACAGAACACGGCACCGCAACCACCGGCCGGAATGCTGACCGCGGTGCTGAACGCCATGTCGATAAATGTAGGCGGAACGGATCATGTTAAGAAGCTTGTCGATTGGGTCGCGGAAACTCGTGAGTTCAAGAAAAGGGGCGGAGCCAAGCTATCAGCATTTGAACTGCGAAAGGGGGCGTGGTGAGCCTATGAGACTTGACCAATCACTTTCTATAATCTTCTACAAGATTTGGTCAGAAGAATTGCAAAAAAAGTTGACAGAGTCAAGAAATAAGGGGCTGAACTGCAAAATAGGGCGGAGCCTAGCTATCAGCAACTGAGCTGAAAAAAGAGGCGAAGTCAAGCAATTAATGACTGAACTACAAAAACGGGGCGGAGCCAATCTATCAGTGATTTAACTTGAAAACAGTAGTCAGAGTGAAACGATGAGCGATGGAACTTTTTTTTAAAGTGGCGAAAAAGTGATTGAACTGCAAAATAGGGCGGAGCCAAGCTATCAGCGACTGAACTGAAAAGAGAGGCAAGCATTTAACGACTGAACTACAAAAACGGGGCGGAGCCAAGCGACTTAACTCGAAAACAGTAGTCAGAGTGAAACGATGAGCGATGAAACTGAAAAAAGAGGCGGGAAAAAAGCAATTAGTGACTGAACTGCGAGAAGGGGGCGGAGCCAAGCAATTACTAACCATTTCAGACAGCAACGGTGGTCTGAGCAAGTTCTTCATTGAGCACCTCGCAAACTACATCCCACCTCCGGACATTTACAAATATTCTCACTTCAGTGAACACAAGAACAAAAATCGATACAAGGTTGGCGACAAATTTGAATCTGGCGGGAAATGTTTGAATACGAGTTTTCCTTCACGTTCCGACAAATTTTCAAAAATCGATAAGTTTAGCGGCAAATTCAAACATCAATTTTCAGGACGTTGTCTGTTTGGATGGAACACGTGTCAAACTGCAAATGGAGGGATATACTTCAGATTATATTCACGCAAATCATATAGTTTTTCCTGACTTTGATCGGAAATTCATAGCCACACAGGTTTGTCCGATCTTTGTATATCGAGTTGGGGTAGTCGTAAAGAGTTGAAAAAAACTTTTGTTCTCGATCGAGTCGTCATTTCAATTAATGGATGAATTAATTTAATAGTTAATTAATAGAGAAATAATTGAATTTAATAGATATTTAATTGAAAACACTCGAATTTCATTGGCTTTTAATTCAGAAAAAAACTTTAATAGGAATTTAATTGGTATTTAATGCAGAATAAATGGGTATTTACATGAAAAATAATCGAATATTTTTGGAATTTTATTGGCTTTTAATTCAGAAAAAAAACTTTAATAGGAATTTAATTGGTATTTAATGCAGAATAAATGGGTATTTACATGAAAAATAATCGAATATTATTGATACTCAAGTCAAACTCAATTTATTAGGTATTTGAAAGGAAACAACTCAATTTATTAGGTATTTAATTCAGAAAAAATCAACTTAATGGGTATTTATTCGAAAAATTATTGACTCCAAATATTTTTGTAAATTTAATTACAGTACCCCCTGGAAGAAACTATCGAAGATTTCTGGCGAATGGTCTTTGATGAGAGCGTCGATACCATCATAGCTCTATGCAATCCGAGAGGAGAAGTGGTAAGCGCAGTGCGAGTCTCCTAGTCTTTCAATTTTACCTCTCGGGTTCAATCCCCCCCGCATCTTCCTCATTTTTGTTTTTTCTAGTCGATCTTTTCAGGAGCTGAAACACGACAAATTGGAAAAAACGAAGACGACGACGTCAGTTCTGTCATTCCGACCATTCAACTTTGCCAAGAGCATATATCAAATCCCGCCCACTTCGGTTAGGGTAAGTTACCTAAATTACCTTAAGAAATACCTAAAGTACTTAAAAAGTAGCCAATCAAAGGTGAAATCGGTGAAAATTATACCGCGCGCTGCTGCGCGGAACGAGCTAGATAAAGAACCTACTTTTAAGGAAGCTCCCGGACAATCAAACGCGTATTGGCCATTGAAAGAAGGTTCCTACACAACTTATGGGAAGTTTTTCGTCCACACGAGAAAAATTGAACCTCCTGAGCAAAGAACGTCGCCACATATCTACACGGTTGAGGTGAGTGGATGACTCCGCCCCCTTTGTCCATGAACAAATTTTCGTGTAGTGCATGCAGACATTACACCCTTTTGTCGTCAAGAAATGATCCTTCCCTTTTATAGACCCCGACTAGAGGTGTATGCAGACTTTACACCATTTAGTCATCGAAAATCATTCTTTGCTTTTTCTTTTAGAGCCCGACTGTAGATGCAGACTTTACACCATTATGTCGTCAAAAATCATTATTTGCTTTTTCTTTTAGAGCCCGACTATAGATGCAGACTTCACACCATTATTTCGTCAAAAATCATTCTTTGCATTTTCTTTTAGAGCCCGACTGTAGATGCAGACTTTACACCATTATGTCGTCGAAAAATAATCTCATCCTTGCAGATCCTTCCGGAAGGCTGTTCCAACTGCATCTTCGTAAAAGTGATCAATTTCCAATCATGGCCCAAGTCCAACCTCCCGTCTTCGCCACGTGTCGTTCTCAAATTGATCAAGAAAGTTCGAGAAATTGATCCTCTACAAAGCGGTCCCGTGGTGATTCACTGTGACGGTGGTATCAATCGAAGTGCTGTTGTGATTCTGACAGATGTGATATTGACCAGGGTTTACTCTGGCAAAAGTGTCGATGTGAGTTTTTGTGACTTACCCGCCTCATCGTGTCTGAGATGGGTCAGGAAGTTTTTCTCCTGGAGGCTATGTTCTGTCCGATCTGTGGTTATGCTTACTTGGGTTACGCTTTATTTTCGGTGGGCTTTTCCACTGCACGACTCCACCGAATATCCCGCTTCTGTCTGATCTCTGTCACATTGACTTGGATTAGTCTTAAATTTCTCTCGTGGCGCGGGAAACTGTATCAGCTCTCTTCCACTGTGCGATTCGTCCGATCTTTGTAACATTAACTCCGATTAGTCACACATTTTTTGCAGATAGCCGAAATATTCAAGCGTCTTCGGAACCAACGAGCTTCATGTATCCAAAGTCACTTTTTGTTCGTCTATGTGTTTTATTGCGTCACGGAGTATATCAGAGTGAGTCTTCACGGTTTGCTAACATGGTCTAGTGGGTATAGCAGAGGACTTTCACACTAGAAGTCCCGGGTTCAACTCCCGACCGAATCTGGAATTTTTGCTTTTTCTCCAAAGGCGGCCTACTGATTGTAATTTACAGCTTCGATGCATAAAAGTGAAAAACCCGGCTACATCTGACATGGTAAAGCAAATTGTAAATCTTCAAAAGGACTTTACGAAAGTTTGTTTTTTTATTTTCAAAATATTGATTTTCTGTTTTTTTTAATCTATTCCGGAAATATCGTTTGTTTTCTCATTTGAATTTTTGAAAATGTAACAAATCTTTTTTCCATAACTTAAAAAATTAAGAATTTTCCAGACATTTAATATTTAATTAAAAACACCGATTTTTCAGATTCTGAAAGACATGAACATGGAGAAGACACATCAACAATCAAGGTAGTTACAAGTTGAATGAATTTATTGTATTTTTTCCGTACGATCTTTGTCACGTTGACTCGGGGTAGTCACATACCTCAACATGGTAAAATTCATTTTTTTCAAGTGATAAATTTGGAAAACTGCGAAAATGATACAGGGAAATACGGGGGGCGTGACATTTTTACGTGGCGAAATGTCGATATTATGAAAAAACACGAAATACAACAGAAACCCGACCGTTTTCGGTGACTTTTCAGCGATTTTTGAGAAAAACACCGAAAATTCAGCGGAATGGAACAAGTCAAAGAAATGAAAGAATAAAAAACAAGAGGAGTGGCGCCGACCCGCCACGGGTTTCGCCAAATTCATGGAGATCATACACATATTTCAAAGTTTACATGTATTGTCAACGGTAAAGCCAAGTGCATGAGAAAAGTGAAAAATGGGGGTTCAATTTGGTCGATTTTGAAGTGGAAAATCATATTTTTGAGATTTTTAGATGAAACTTCCGAGAAAAAATAAATTTAACAATTTTCATTCGAAGAAGGATCCGATTCAGGGATAAAAATCTTCTTTACTCCGGTTTTCCAAACTTTTTGGATGAAAATTGATAGAAAAGAGGTTTTTTTACACGAAAAATGACCGAATAAAACCTTTAAACCCGAATAATAAAGCCTTGGAAAATAAAAATTACAACAAAACTTGTCAGAAAACAAAGGGAGAAACTCACGTTACTTTGCTCCAGAGCACCTGAAATATCTTTTTCAAAATTATATTACTTTTGTAACTTTGAGGCAATTTTCATGAAAAAATCAAAACTTTCGCGGGGAATATTCGTTTTCAGAGATTTTAAGCCGCTTTTTTCGTTTAAAAATGAAAATCTTGTAAAATTCCTCATCCTACCGATTTCAGAACAAAAACATCGGTTTTCTGATTTAAATTTTCATTTTTGAAGGAAAAAGAACGAAAACCCTATATAAACTTGTAATCATCGCAAAACCACTACCAAAAATGGTTTTTTCCTTTATAATTCTTTAAAAAAAAACTAGTAAAAACTGTATTTAAAGCTATTTCAAGTCGAATTCTTTCAAAACTCATGAAAAATCCAACCTTCTTCTGAGCTGATCGAAAAAGTTCGTGCAGTTATACCAAAACTCCTTCAAAAAAGTTTCTCCATCGTTATTATTCGCTTCAAGTACACGCTCTTCAAGGTAGTCGAACTTTGGCTGAAAAGTGGTTTTAGTGGCTGGTTGGTGGTGTTCCTGTGACTTTTTGGTAATCTTTTTGTAGTATTGTGGTACAGTAGCGAACAAAAATTTAGCAAATTTTCATTTCGAACTTCGTAAAACTTTCACAATCACCCTCTATTTTTCTCTGAAACTACTTCAAGCATTCGCAAACATTCAGAAGTGAGAAAGTTGATTTGCAATTGTCGTTTTCAACAGAAAAGTTCTTTCTAAATAGTCAAATTTTAGTTCAATACTTCACACAATCTTTTCTCATTTTTTCAGTTCTGTTTTTTGTTTATTCTTATTATTGAACATAAAACAAGAAGCTTTGAACAGATATAGCAAAAAAAAAAGAGAAAACCCTTTGCGAAGACTGTTGTAAAAAACTTTTTTGTCGGAAAACAATTGACAGCATATTAATGTTTAAATGTTTTTAGAAGTTTAGAGTGAATTCAGAGAAAAAAGGACGAGTTTGAATTGAGTTGTTGTCGAAATTTAAAGTTGCTAAACTTTTGTTCGCTATATTTGTGTCCTTTCCGTAACCCCCTTGTAGATTGAAGGTTTCCAGAACAGATGGCATCACTATGTGTCCTATTCGTGACTCCTTCGTGGTATCGATAAAATATGTAATGATTTATGATGTTCCAGAGCAACCCCAAAACACTTTCCGCGGGAGTTTTTTTTTTTCATTCAAAAATCGATAAATTTTCAGCGATTCGTGAAATGACTTATTTTTAACGTTTTTGTGTCATTTTAGTGACGTTTACCAACACGACACTCAAATTTCGGCCGTTATCAAAAGAATTAGAAAATCTACTTTTATAAATTCATGTTTCTAGTGGAATTCAAATAAATTCACTTTTTCGCAAGTTCGTTGACGAGAGTCTTTGCATACAAATAAGTGCGTATGAAAGACAATCGTCAGCCAAAATTGATGGTGATCGCTGTCCGACCCGAGACAGTCACCCTTTTTGTCCTATCTGCGGTATGTTGACTTGGACTAGTCATAATTTCTCAATGCAAATGTGCGAGTCCTACACAGTTATACGTCAGTGTTAGGGAGGAAATCGTCATTTTCATTTAAAAATTTTGATTCTCGCTTATCTAAAGGCAAGTTTCACGCGTTTCGGCCAGTCGTCCGCGGTTATTTTGCGTCAGACAGTGCAAAAACTGCAATACTTGTAAAATAAAGTGGTAATATGTCAATTTTATGACTTATCCAAGTAGATCGATTGGAAATCTTTCGAAAATATAAAGTGTTGCACGCTTTTTAACTATTTAACGTAAAGTGGTTCAATGTTCGCGGGTGAAAAGAAGAAAAGCAATGCAATATTTGTGTTAGAGCGTGGAAATATGACAATTTATGACTAATCCAAGTAGACTTGCTGAAAATCTTCAGAACGCTCTACGCAACGCGGCTAGCCGTCCGCGGTTATTTTGCGTCAGACAGTGCAAAAACTGCAATACTTGTAAAATAAAGTGGTAATATGTCAATTTTATGACTTATCCAAGTAGATCGATTGGAAATCTTTCCAAAATATAAAGTTTTGCACGCTTTTCAACTATTTAACGCAACTCGGTTCAATGTTCGCGGGTGAAAAGAAGAAAAGCAATGCAATATTTGTGTTAGAGCGTGGAAATATGACAATTTATGACTAATCCAAGTAGACTTGCTGAAAATCTTCAGAACGCTCTACGCGACGCGGCTAGCCGTTCGCGGTTATTTTGCGTCAGACAGTGCAAAAACTGCAATACTTGTAAAATAAAGTGGTAATATGTCAATTTTATGACTTATCCAAGTAGATCGATTGGAAATCTTTCCAAAATATAAAGTTTTGCACGCTTTTTAACTATTTAACGCAACTCGGTTCAATGTTCGCGGGTGAAAAGAGAAAAAGCAATGCAATATTTGTGTTAGAGCGTGGAAATATGACAATTTATGACTAATCCAAGTAGACTTGCTGAAAATCTTCAGAACGCTCTACGCAACGCGGCTAGCCGTCCGCGGTTATTTTGCGTCAGACAGTGCAAAAACTGCAATACTTGTAAAATAAAGTGGTAATATGTCAATTTTATGACTTATCCAAGTAGATCGATTGGAAATCTTTCCAAAATATAAAGTTTTGCACGCTTTTCAACTATTTAACGCAACTCGGTTCAATGTTCGCGGGTGAAAAGAAGAAAAGCAATGCAATATTTGTGTTAGAGCGTGGAAATATGACAATTTATGACTAATCCAAGTAGACTTGCTGAAAATCTTCAGAACGCTCTACGCGACGCGGCTAGCCGTTCGCGGTTATTTTGCGTCAGACAGTGCAAAAACTGCAATACTTGTAAAATAAAGTGGTAATATGTCAATTTTATGACTTATCCAAGTAGATCGATTGGAAATCTTTCCAAAATATAAAGTTTTGCACGCTTTTCAACTATTTAACGCAACTCGGTTCAATGTTCGCGGGTGAAAAGAAGAAAAGCAATGCAATATTTGTGTTAGAGCGTGGAAATATGACAATTTATGACTAATCCAAGTAGAATTGCTGAAAATCTCCAGAAGCGACGCGGCTAGCCGTTCGCGGTTATTAACTTCAAAGCAAAGTATAAATCTCACTTTGACTGACTTGGCTTCAACGCCCTCTTTGAGGTAATAGTAGACAATGAAATCGATACAGGCGGTCCCTTCTTCCAGGTTTCCGTTGATCCATGCTCCACGTTTTTTGAGAATTTCCAATTTTCTTGAAATCGTGTCGTCTAGGTCGCTGAACTTGTTCACGTCACATGGGACCACGGTGCGCCAGACCTAAAAAAGTTTGTTTTATGGCGATTTTTTAATTGGAAAATTAAATAGATACTTCTAGAACATTCCAGGAATATTCTGAAACATTTTACCATTTTCAAATACTCAAGTTCTGATTATCTTCATAAAATTCCATCAAAATCAAAATTTTCATCAATTTTTAGAAATTACTGAAGCTTTTACATTTTGCTGAAAAAAAATACCGACCAAAAATCTGAGCGGAGCGAGGCTCATCAAACTTTCACTTCAGTAATTATGAACTATTCACCGAAAGTCGAGAAGAAAATGAGCAAAGCGAGGTTCAGCTCATCTTTCAACTTCCGTAATTTTGAACCATTCTCCAGATGAAAAAGTTCAGTTATTTGAGACATTCCCGAGAAATTTAGAAAAATCCGAGCGAAGCGAGGTTCAACTTTTTTTTAAACTTCCGCAACATTGAACTATTCACCAGAACTTCACTAAAAATCCGAGAGAAGCGAGGTTAGGCTTATTTTTGTCTTTAAACGTTTGGCGATTTTGAGACATTTTCCGATAATTTTAAACTATCCGAGCGAAGCGAGGATCGGCTCATCTTTCAACCTCCGTAATTTTGAACTATTCACCAGAACTTCACTAAAAACAAGGTAAAGCTTCTTTTCTCAAACCATTTGGCAATTTTGAGACATTTTCTGTTAATTTTAAAACATCCGAGTGATGTTTAGATTTTTTAAACTACTTACTTCAATCGGTACAAGCTGATACGGTGGAATCATGACCAAAGCAGACAGTGTGTCGACATCATCAAGGTCCAACATCTGTACGTCGTGGCTGAATGCGTTGCTCATCGAAGAGAAACGGTAGGAAGTTTTAGCGTTCAAGATCGCAAGACCGTCTTCATCAAGCCTTGTGATTAGTCGTTCCAATCTAAATTATCGATTTTTTCAAAATGAAGTCGATCATTTTTTCCAGAAAAAAAGGAAACTTACTCAAAATCAACTCAAATCGGATAATTATCTTCACTCTTTGCAATTTCAGAACCTAAGGTCACGAAATCCCATCTTTTCGATATTTTTTTTTCAGTAAAAACACCTAAAACGGCAGAAAAACATCAAAACTTGCTTAAAATAAATTCAATTCGGATAATTATCTTCCCTTTTGGAAATTTTAGAAGGTCAGAAATCAAAATCCTATGAATTTCGACGCATTTGTAGAAAAAACACTAAAAACCCCAAAACGTACTCAAAATTAACTCACACAGTCAATTCTCATAATTATCTCCAATTCCAGAAGTTCTAGAACTTCATACACCGAAATTCGATCGTTTTCGATATTTAAACAGAGAAAAACAGTAAGAACTTCGAAAATTACTCAAAAATAAACTCACTTCGGATATTTATTGCCACATAGTCTGTACATGATAGTCATCGCTGCGCAGTTACCGCTTAGTTGCGAGCAGGCTTTGTCGATCAGATTCTGAAAAAAATTATATGAATTTGTGAAGAAGAAGAAGAAGCATCTTATTGAGAACTTATTGAGAAAAGTCAAATTGGGAAAAAAATGAACATCTTGATAGATCGCCAGAACAGTTTTAAAAATCAATGAAACGTTTCAATTCACAATTTCAACTGAAGTCAACTTCAACTTGAACAGTGAGATATTTTCAAGTGTTCGGGATACCTTTGATGAATGAAAAAACAAACCTCGCAATACGAGTCCGGCGGTTGTGGCATTCCTAGTGACAAGAACAACTGGGATCCTTCTTCTTCACTCATCGGAGGGATGGTCAGAACTTCGGTGTAGATGAACGATACGTCGATGACGTTCAGGAATCTTGTGGTTATTACGCATCGCAACTGAAAGTCACATATTTAAGAGAGAGAGAGAGAGAGAGAGAGAGAGAGAGAGAGAGAGAGAGAAATTGAGAGAGGGAGGGGAATTGAGAAATGGAGAGAGGGAGGGAAATTGAGAAATGGAGAGATAGCAAAAAAATTTCAAAGAAAAAACGGCAAGAAGATAAAAATTGAGAGAGAAGCATAGAGACAGAGAAGGAGAGAAACATAAAGACTGAGAAGGAAAGAGAGAGAGAGAGAGAGAGAGAGAGAGAGAGAGAGAGAGAGAGAGAGAGAAATTGAGAGAGGGAGGGAAATTGAGAAATGGAGAGAGGGAGGGAAATTGAGAAATGGAGAGATAGCAAAAAAAATTTCAAAGAAAAAACGGCAAGAAGATAAAAATTGAGAGAGAAGCATAGAGACAGAGAAGGAGAGAAACATAAAGACTGAGAAGGAAAGAGAGAGAGAGAGAGAGAGAGAGAGAGAGAGAGAGAGAGAGAGAGAAAGAGAGAGAGAGAGAGAGAGAGAGAGAGAGAGAGAGAGAGAGAGAAAGAGAGAGGGAGAGAGAGAGAGAGAGAGAGAGAGAGAGAGAGAGAGAGAGAGAGAGAGAGAGAGAGAGAGAGTGAGAGAGTGAGATTCCGATACCCCGTGAGAGGGAGGGAATGGTAGAGAGCGCAGACGGACATGGACACTTTTTCGACTTGCTGTAGGTTTACGAGTGACCAATGTGAACGAGTGTATACAATGGCTAGTCGGGCAGCGAGAGAGTTCGTTGAAGGAAGAGCGTGGAGAGTGACTGCAAAAAAAAAACTAACCCCAAGTTCGCTGGCCCAAGCGATTGTCTCTTCTGAGACGACGTCATCGAAGACGAACAGTGTGCACGGCCTGTCTAGAAGAGCATTTGTGATCTGAACGAACCATTGGAACTTAAACTTAAAAGTCTTATACCATTCTTCTGAGTCCAACGACTGTCAACTCTTCTAGTTGAGGCACAGTATGGAGGTTTTCGTCACTTCTGAAAATTGGAAAATCTGTGATTGGACTGTCTTCAAAACGAAAAAAGCTATTTTATGAGTTTTTATTCAAAATATTCATTTTTATCTGTCCTAAAACGAAAAATTGAAGCTTGAAGACCATATTACTGGGTTTTAGAAAAGTTATGAACATTCAGGATTGAGCCAAATTCTAGACAATCTGTGATTGGACTGTCTCCAAAACGAAAAAACTATTTCATGAGAGTTTTTATTTAAAAATATTCATTTTTACTTGTCATAAAACGAAAAATTGAAGCTTTTAGACCATATTTTCGAGTTTTGAGTAGATATGAACATTCAAGATTAAGCCATTTCAATTTTTCATGTCCCAAACACATAGCTTCCTCTACCTGTAAAAAAAAATCTGGCCTCCGTAAATCGGGTACTTAGTACCGTAGCAGTTTCGCCTTGAAATACAAGAAAGATTTACGTAATGAGCCTTTAATTTCAATGAAAGTAAGAATAATAATTTAAATCCACAAAGATCTAACTGTTCGTTGTAAGAGTCCTGACCCTATAGGGTCGCTACCGTACTCATTCTGCAAAATTGAGATTAGAGCGCGTTTGAAAACGGCCATGCTTCTAGCGATATATGTGCCGAATGGTAGAACAATTTAAAAATCGGGTAATGAATGAAACTTTCGCTATAACTTCGATTATTTCATCAAAAACACTTACATCAACATAAGCAGCACGTTGTGATAAAAGTTGAAGACACTTTGTGGCGTTTTGCCGCCATCTTTCAACCATATAACCGATTCATATGTGCCCAAACTGGAATTCGTTCTGAACTTACGTAAATGTTCTGGGAAAAGTTTTACCTTCCAAATAATTCAATACTGGAAGTCAGAGTTTGTGCAAGAAGTGTCGACTTTCCTGCTCCAGCCCGCCCGTGTAACGCGAGAATGAAACCGTCTAAAATTTCTGATTTATTTACAATCCGATTTTTATTTTTATGGCTAACTTCGTCAAAATATAGAGGAATCTTCGAATTTGAAAATAATTGACAGTGAATTCTTATCGATTCAGTATAGATCATCTAATAACAAGTATGAATATTCACCTTTTAATTTTTACTTCTACAAACTTTACTTACGTGTAACTATGGTAAAAACCAGAGTTGCACGGAAGTAAAATTTTTCAAAACGGAAGTCGGAAGTGAATTTTTTAAACGGAAGTCGGAAGTCGGAAGACGGAAGTGAAATTTTTTTTACGGAAGTCGGAAGTCGGAAGTGAAATTTTTTTCACGGAAGTCGGAAGTCGGAAGTGAAAAAAGGGCGGAAGTCGGAAGGCGGAAGTAGAATTTTTTCAACGGTAGTCGGGAGTGCAAAAAAGTTGAAAAAACCCAGAGATATTGTATATTCGTGCATTCTCAACAGGTGATAGGTCAATTCCATACTGAATACAAACGATTTCACGGTTTTTTCGTCATTTTTCACGAAAAAAAATTTTTTGACGGAAGTCGGAAGTAGAATTTGTTAAACGGATGTCGGAAGTAGAATTTGTTGAACGGAAGTCGGAAGTAGAATTTGTTAAACGGAAGTCGGAAGTGAAAAAAGGGCGGAAGTCGGAAGTCGGAATTCAGTGCAACTCTGGTAAAAACTAATAACAGGAGTGGAAGTTCTTCGCGGGCTTCCTCATTTTAGTTGAAAATTCAGGGAAGGCTTGCCCATATCTTTGTTTTCAACGTTAAAACTATGAGGACTTTGCTAATTTTCAAACGTGTTGTGTTCGGTAACAACATAATCAAAACAAGTATTCTCTTCAAATAAAACAAGAATGATAAATTCATATTTGTAGAGCGTTTAAATGTATAGTAGGTTAGATTAAAAATTAAAAAAAAAGTTAGATTAAAAATAAAAACGAACCTTTTTTACAAAGTTTCCTGAGTTGATCTTTAATGTCGTTCGAGAACGATTGTCGCACAAAGCTGGAATTTATTCTAGGAACTCCTCCTTTCAGCAGAATACGATGCAATTCATGATGCCCCGCACCGCTCGGTACCTTTACGGGAGCTATGCTGAATTATTTAAATTTTGATTAGAAGATTTCTGAAACTCACTCTTCTGGATCATTCTCAAAAAGATCCATCGTGTCCATAATATAGCTCGCAATATGAGATAGACCGTAAAAGTCGAAATAGTCCAATAATGCGGATATATCATTGGCCTCACGCTTGTAAATCCTGAGAAACTCGGTAAATTGCTGCATTGACGTAGGCTAAAATCCAAATTCATTGAGGAGTGATGAAAAAAAAAACCTTTTGAGAAACTCGATCTATAAGATCCTCACCGAAATAACCATTGCCGACCAAGAAAGACGAGATATCGAGAACATCCACTTCTTTGATGAATATATGATACGTAGAATTGAGAGCTCTGCACTCCTTTTCGAGAAGCATCTGCATTTGTGATTTTCTTAAGGAAAACAATGAAAGTTGAGGAAGAAAGAAAGAAAAGAAAATTCAAAATGTTTTGAACGCAGCAAACGCGCTCCATTTGACCAACTTGTTTGAGATCAAATTCAAAAATGTAGTCTCCTACTTCATCCCAGTCCCGCGAAACACATTCGGGCGGTCCGGACAGCGACAGTTCAGTTTTTCTGTTTTGTGTTGTCATATTAGCAGTTTGGCTTGATCCTAAGTCATCCTTTCACAGTTTACTCCACACCTATGGCTGTACCGTCCCCAAAAAAGGCAGTCCATTCACACATTATGCTCACCCTCTATCATTCATGCTGCTGGGATGTCAAAGATAAGCCCTTGTAGGACGTGAAAATCGCAAGACTCGCAGTTATGGTTTTTGGCGCGAGTTGGGTACGCTATCGTGATGTCATCGATCGATCGACACAGGTTGCACCATACCACCAATAGAGGGTGGCATCTGCTCACCCCCTCTGTGTGCTAACATAGTCCCTTGACACTACGCTTCCAATATCCTCAAAGTCTGGAGCGATCGTGTCGTTTCAATGTGTCATTTTCCAGTCCTAAACGGTTAACTTGTAGTTTTCATGTCTGACTTATGTCATACCGAGAGGTAACGCACAGTTTCCATCCTTGAATTCTTATTAACGCGAGTCTGGCCATATGTGAAATTTCGGCACTCCAGGAAGATTTCCAGAATGTTTTTTTTTGAACGGCCTATTCGAAATTATCGATTGATTTTTGCACGACGCGTTCTTAATTATCGATAGTTTCAAATGAAGCCACTCTTCCACCTCGTTCAAGTCGTGAGTAAACTAACTCCAAATACATTTCGTCATCTCCAATTCCGATGAATTTGCGTTATCCTACATCATCTGAAGTCAGAACTTCAGAATTGTCATGATGCTGAGGTCGAAATCCAAGAATGCCACTGGACCCATTGAGCAAGGCCACAAGAAAAGACAAATTGGTCAGTTCGAGCCAGTGAAGAATGTTATGGAGCCACTCGCAAAGAAGGCACCACTGAAGAAGGTCCAGGAGATCAGTGAAAAGATTTCCGATTTTACGATCGATTCAGTCAAGCGTGGAACCAAGACGTGAGTTTGAATGGCATTTTGGGCTCGCGGGTGGTGACATGGTGGTTGGCGGTCGTCCATATTGGCAATTATCGCTTCTTTGTTGGCAACATCTGACAGGCGCAAAAATGTGGATGATGCCGTGAGATGAAGGTCTTCACAGACAGAATAAAATGAGTAATAAGAATACAGCCTTCACGTATTATACCTCACTCGAGAATAGTTCGCAAATAAGTCATATGTATCAAAAACTGTAATTTGATACAAATTTCAACCAAAACCAAGCGTACACTTAATGATTGGTTGCCAACATGCATCCACACCCAATCAGAACAACATAGCGTAATAGCCAGTGTTGTCTCTTGGTGTGAGGCAATGCAAGTAGGTGACCTTCTATTTGGGTGTCGCTTGGTTTGCTTGGCGGAACTATGCCCAATTTTTCAATTCGACCTTGAACTTCATTTTTCTTCTTCAGATCCGGAAAGGAAAACAACGCTAACCATCAGGAAGTGACACAAGCCGCCGAGATTGACCCATGCCCGAACTACGACTACGACAAGGAAGAGGCTGGAAACCCAGACTCTGTTTCCACCTACGCCAACGAAATCTTCAAGTACTACAAGGCTCGCGAGGTGAGACACGTCATCATCGACCGATTCACAATGCCACGTTTCAGGTCGAGTTCCGTGTCCGCAACTACATGAAACAGAACCCAGAGTTGGACGTCAAGTCGAGAGCTATTCTTGTTGATTGGCTTGTTGAGGTGGGCTACATTTCGAAACTTGAAAAATGACTCTGTGCTCTCTTTCATAAGATTAACTCATATCTTTCAGCTTCAAGAAACGTTCGAACTCAACCACGAAACCCTATACAATGCCGTGAAGTTGCTTGACACCTATCTAAGCAGATCGAAGAACGTCACCAAGGACGATCTCCAACTGATTGCTTGTGGAGCTATCTTCTTGGCTTCCAAGTTTGATGTTAGTTTCAGATGATTATAAGGCAGATATAGTGATATCAAACTGAAAAAGTAAACTTTCTTCATACAAAGCAAACCAGACTCGTAATGATTGACTTCCACATTTCAGGAGCGCAGTCCACCCTTGGTCGACGATCTCATCTACATGGGTGGTGACCGCTTCGACCGCAACGCACTCATCAACATGGAACTGAAGCTCTTCAGCACTGTTGGATACGATCTCGGAGCACCACTCAGCTACCGTTACTTGAGAAGACTTGGACGTGTGTGTCGCGTTGACATGGCCACTTTGACTCTCGCCAGATACATTCTGGAGTCGTCACTGTTGGTCTTTGACTACTCGCTCATCTCTGGATGCCGTGTTGCTGCAGCTGCTTTCCTTCTAGCTATGAAGATGAAGGATCGCACTTACGACTGGTGAGTTTTTTCGATGGAAAACTGAAGCAGTGACGAATGTTCATGGTCGACAGTGGAACAAGTTCCCTTTTTCAGGAATCCAGTACTCGAGAAGTACAGTGGCTTCACTGGCAACGAAATTTACCCACTGATGAACCACCTTAACCACACCATGTACTACCTCAACAGCAAGTGGAAGCAGTTGAAGAACGTCAGAGAGAAGTACAGCCATGAGTGAGTTTCCAACATGTCCCTACGAATTCAACGATCCGCTTCCAGAGCTTTCTTCGAGGCTGCCAAGGTTCCACTTCTTCCCGACATTCTGGGAGACAAGTCGACTCTTCTTCCACTCGAACCAACGGCATTCCCTTGAATGGTATCGAAGCAGGGATGACAACTTCTTACCAAGTATCTTTCTGTTCTTTATACCCTGTATACTCACGTGTACTTTTTAATCTGTTGAAACACTTTAATTGATACTCAATTTATCCAATCGTGAATCCAAAAACGTGCTGGTGTGCCGGAGCGATGCGTGGCAATGATATGTGGCAACATGTGGATTTGCCACGTTTTCGTTCCGTCCATAGTCACGTCATGAGATGGGAGAGCTCTCTGAACTAACCATCACATTGACACAATTTTGTATTTCTCATGCTTTTAAAGCAAATATTTAACCCTCCTTGATCTATTACTACAAGTCCAAATTCCTCATTTTGTGACCCCGACCCAACGACTGCAAGAATCTGGCTGGTTCGTCGCAAAATAGGACTTTTGCGAATAAATGATTGTATTTTATAATTTTGTATTGTTGTTCAATAAATTCGTGACGAGAATACCGGTATTATTGCAAACATTCACAGATAACGATGCTGATCGTTCAAAATCTCGGGTAAAATGTACAAAACAATCAAAATGGCCATGGGAAGGATGAGGAAAAAGCATGCGATGATAGTGATGTAAATGGATCTTCGTGTTGACTTTGTCGGAGTTGTTGAGGAAGTGCTGGAACGGGCGGAAGTGGCTGCAAAATTTTTATGCACCTATTGCAAAAAATAGGCGGTTTCGGTAAACATTCCAAAATTGGTAATCATGATTTTGCTAGCTTCTACTTCACATTCATGCTTTTTCGGAGACTGACGTGAGAGAAAAATTCAAACGATGACTGTGAACACAGTGCCCTGCAGCACTTGCAAGAAACCATGCAACACTTGCAGAAAGACCCTGCCTACCTGAGTTTGATGGTTGTGAGTAGTAGCTGGGTGGAGGACTGTTCCGCTTTCCGTAGAACTGAGCATTCCGGTTGAAGAAGATTGTCATGTCAGGATCGTGAAGGTTCGGGTTCAACGCAGTGCTGCAAATTTTATGACTGACCCGACCCAACAGATCGGACTCACTTGTACATCTGTGGGAGGTCATTCTCGAGGTCAATGGACGTGTACTTCGGTAGTGGGGTCTTCTTGGAGCGAACCGACTGGCCGCTATTTGAGGGTGGCGTTGGTGGAGGTGGTGGTGGAGTGTCTGGAGGCATTCTGAAAATAGGTTATTGATGTTGAGGCGAAACCCATGAGGTAGATAGGAAACCAGGATGTCATACGTTTCAGAAGCTCTACAAATTCCAATGAGTTTCGTGGTTTCTGTTCAACGTAGTTCCGATCTTTTATCACTTTTTCTGGTACAGTACACATACTTACACAGACTTTGTGATAGGTTAGGGGAAACCCGCGGAGGGTCGGCCACACTATGATTGGGAACCAGGATGTCATACGTTTCAGGGAATCTACAAATTCCAATGAGGTTCGTGGTTTCTGTTCACCGTAGTTCCGATCTTCTATCACTTTTCTGGTACAGTACACATACTTACACAGACTTTGTGATAGGTCACGCGAAACCCGCGGATGGTCGGCCACACTTTGATTGGGAACCAGGATGTCATACGTTTCAGAAACTCTACAAATTCCAATGAGTTTCGTTGTTTCTATTCATCGCAGTTCCGATTTTTTATCACTTTTCTGGTACAGTACACATAATTACACAGACTATGTGATAGGTTAGGGGAACCCCGCGGATGGTCGGGCACACTATGATTAGGTACCAGGATGTCATACGTTTCAGAAACTCTACAAATTCCAATGAGTTTCGTGGTTTCTGTTCAACGTAGTTCCGATTTTTTATCACTTTTCTGGTACAGTACACATAATTACACATACTTTGTGATAGGTTAAGGGAAACCCGCGGAGGGTCGGCCACACTATGATTAGGTATCAGGACGTCATACGTTTCAGGGAATCTACAAATTCCAATGAGTTTCGTGGTTTCTGTTCAGCGCAGTTCCGATTTTTTATCACTTTTCTGGTACAGTACACATACTTACACAGACTTTGTGATAGGTCAGGCGAAACCCGCGGATGGTCGGCCACACTTTGATTGGGAACCAGGATGTCATACGTTTCAGAAACTCTACAAATTCCAATGAGTTTCGTGGTTTCTGTTCACCGTAGTTCCGATCTTCTGTCACTTTTCTGGTACAGTACACATACTTACAGAGACTTTGTGATAGGTCAGGTGTAACCAGCGGAGGGTCGGCCACACTATGATTGGGTACCAGGATGTCATGCGTTTCAGAAAATCCACAAATTCTAATGAGTTAAACATTTCCAGTTACAATTTAAAAAAAATGAAAATTCAAAAGCATTTCCTAGTCAAACAAGATGAAACAGGTGAATTAACGGGCACGAAAATGACACAAACGAGACACAACAGCCATGTCAGCAAAGCATGTGTACGAAATAGGGAAAAACGAGCAAAGTAGATCGATTCAGAGTTTTGCTCACAGCGAATGAATAGTTGCTTGTCAGCTGTATAAACAGTCACTTTTGTTCCTTTTCCCGATCATCTGCAGGCCGCGGGAAAGATGGATCAGGTTAGATTGGCTTGTGGTTGGTTCAGGGAATGGATTTGGCCTATAGGCTGAAGCCTACCCCTTGGGCTGATCGGTTTGAGAATTGGGCTTCGGATTATATGTGACACATTCAAGGTTAAATCATGGGCTATAGTCTCCGGATAGGCTGAGTCAAGTGATTTTTGGGATCACATTGGCTTATTACTTGCTTAGAAGTTAGACTTAGCTTGCAGAACTAGGAAATAGGTAGGAAGGATTGGTCTATAGACTTCATATAGAGTGAATCAAGTTTCATTTAGGCTCAGATAGGTTTATGACTTGTTCAGAAGGTAGGCTCGACCTACAGGCTTAGGAGATAGTTTTATCAGCTTGATCTATAGATTTCAGCGATAGACTGAGTTGGCATAGGCGATCGGTCCGAGAAAAAGACAACAAACAACAATAATAAGCAATAAATATTCAAAAGGGCCATAGTTTGGAGATGATCTTTGGCTTGAATGACTTTTTTGGCGATGGGTTAGGCTCAGTCGGTGTTACAAAGAAAAAAACTACATAGACGTGTGCCAGATCGCGCCACATTGACTCGCAGAAGTCGAGAGGGCCCGCGGTGGGTCGGCACAGTTGGAAAGGAAAGGGAAATTTGCATATTTACAGCAGAGTTCATTGTGAGAACATCTTCGAGTAACAATGGACAATAGAATTGGCAATAATTCGCAGTAAACACTTATGAAATTACGTAGTGAGCGGTTGAGAAAGAAAGGGGGGTAGCTTTAGCTCTTCAATGATCGCCTACGAATAGTTAGTCAGTAGTACCTGAAAATTGATAGCCCTTTTCTAAGCCTTCCAATCAGCTATCACCTAAGCCTAAGGGTAAGAAAGATAAGACCTGTCATCTGATCTTCAAATCTATCTTCAAAGGCCTATCACCTAAACATAATAGTGATACTTGAAGTCTATCACCCAAACCTAGGGGTAATACTTAAGGCATACCACCTAAGCCGAAGGCCTGTTGCATAAACCTTAGACCTATCACCTGTGCCTAAGACCTATCATC
>OZ022252.1:3946344-3966344 GCA_963978915.1 Caenorhabditis parvicauda
GAAGTGTGACTGGCCAAAGTAGGAAACTGGTTTTCAGATCGATGGCTACTTTTACGCGTACAGTTCTACCCAATTTTTATGACATTTTATCATCGAAACGCTGGTCAAAACAATGTTAACAACTACTGATAGCGAGGTTTGTAACGGTTGGAGGGAAAAAGCAAAAAATTTTGTTTTCTCTGGAGATCGAACCAGGATGTGTTGGAGCATCGGAGAAGTGCCACTGCGCCAGATAACCTTAAGTGATGTTTTGAGAAAAAGCAAAAATTATTGTTTGCGCTGAGGATTGAACCTCGACGTGTTGATTGAAGATGTTTGACATTTTCCACTGCACCACATGACCTTGGAAAGAATATTCGAGAAAAGGCAAAAAAAGTGTTTTTTCTGGAGATCGAACTCTGATGTGTTGCTTACGAGTTTCCGAGAAATTCTCCTGCACCACATGACCTTAAAAAGATTCTGAAAAAGGCAAAAATAGTGTTTTCTCTGGAGGTCGAACTTGAATGCTCAACTATCTTGAATGCTCTACTATGATTCCGAAAAAGGCAAAAATAGTGTTTCCTCTGGAGGTCGAACTTGAATGCTCAACTATCTTGAATGCTCTAATATGATTCTGAGAAAGACAAAAATAGTGTTTCCTCTGGAGGTCGAACTGGAATGCTCTACTATCTTGAATGCTTTACTATGATTCCGAAAAAGGCAAAAATAGTGTTTCCTCTGGAGGTCGAACTTGAATGCTCAACTATCTTGAATGCTCTACTATGATTCCGAAAAAGGCAAAAATAGTGTTTCCTCTGGAGGTCGAACTTGAATGCTCTACTATGATTCCGAAAAAGGCAAAAATAGTGTTTCCTCTGGAGGTCGAACTTGAATGCTCTACTATCTTGAATGCTCTACTATGATTCCTAAAATGGCAAAAATAGTGTTTCCTCAGGAGGTCGAACTTGTATGCTCTGCCAAACTAAATGCTTGATTCAATCAAATTTGAAAAAAGTTATTTAAAATTCATGTTTCAAGAAATGTTTCTAATATTTTGAGAAAATTCTAAGAACAATGGTTCGAGAAATGTTTTGGTCAGTTATATAGTCAGAAATGCAAAAAATCATTTCCTCTTGGTGATTCGAACATCGGTGTCTCATTTCCAAGCCAAAAGATTAACCCACTAAGCCAAGTTCACTCAAAAACGGACTTCTCAGCGACCTTCCACGGCACACAGACTATCGAATCGAAAAAAAACTAAAATAATGTTCTCTCGGTGGTTCGAACATGGATGTCTTGATCACAAGCCAAAAGATTAACCCACTAAGCCAAGTTCACCCAAAAACGGACTTCTCAACGACCTTCCACGGCATTCATTCCCTCCCTCGCAGTCAGTTGACCCCTCGCGGTATGTCTCTGGACAATTATACAGTCAGTGTGACTCTTCGATCCGGAACGTGACTGCGAGAGAGTGTGGCATTCGAGGAGGGCACAGCGTAATTGCTTTCAACAGTGAGGCGGGCAACGTACTTCGACACTTAGTTCCAAGCAAAATCGGCGAAAGATTTGGAAGAAGAAGACCCCCCCTTCACATGCGGATCAATAATGAGACCATGTCCAAGCTCAGGGAAGTCGCGATACGGTAAGTATGAAAATTTTGATCTACCATGATCTTGTTGTGATACGGTAAGTATAGTACTTTTACCATACCATGATTTTGTTATGATACAGTAAGTACAACAGTCTTGATCTACAATAGATTTACTGTGATACGGTAACTTTTCTCTGATAACGTAGGGAAACGGTAAATACGAAAATTCGATCTACCATAATTTTGTTGTGATACGATAAGTATGACAATTTTGACCTAACATGATTTTAATTTTGTAGTGCACGGTCAGCTTATTTTGATACGGTAGGGAAATCCCGATACTTCAAGTCGGTTTTGACCTACCATGAAATTAATTTGATACTGTAAGTACAAATAGTTTGACCTATCATGGATTTAATGTGAAATGGTAAGTTTATTGTGATACGGTAAGTATAACAGTTCTGACCAACCATGTATGTATACTGTAAGTATCCCGGTTATGATTTTTGATCTATCAGAAAAAAAGTATCACTTACATTTCGAAAGCAGGCCTACCATTAACTACAGTAAGATTCTTATGACTTGGTCAACAACACTGAAAAAGTTATTATTCTTTGTTTCGATCTTCATGATTTGAAATCCAAGTTGAAATCCCAAACGCGATGCGGTCGCAACGCGGCTCTCTTAACCAACATTCCAAATTTTCAGATTATACTCATCTGATGGCGAAAGAAGTACTATGGCTCACTGCACGGAAGCAACGACCTGTAAACATTTGTGTCAGAAATTTTCTTGTGACTTCATCACACTTCAAGTGGGCAATTTTCACTTCAGGTAGTTGGCAACGTTTCAAGTTGTTTTTTGTCCATGATTGGGAGGCTCCGCCCTTTTTTGTCGTTTTTCCTTTACAAGAATTTCTGGATTGCAAGGGGGTGCGTTTTCTTTGCAAACGGTGCGCAGTTGTTTTAGTACCTTTTGAGATGGTAAACATCTCGCTGATTGGCAGAGGGGCGTGGCTTACGTGCAAGTGGTGCGGATTATTTTCATAACACGATTTTGAGAAGGAATTTAGTGCTTTTCGTTCAGTTTTAAGCTCTAGTTGTTTGATTCGATCGCTCCGCCTCTTTGCGAATATCATTTTGGCGTCATATTCACGGTTTTCAGACAACTCGCCGAAGAAGAGAGTCCTACACAGATTCTAATCGATTTCGCGAGAAGTATATCGTATGAAACGGACCTTGAGGAGTTCTTCAGAGCGTCCCGAAGTCCTTCTTTCAGACACCTTCTAGCGTTTTTTCTAGGTTAGTTTTCTGAACTACAAAATGGGCGTGGCTTTTATGCAAGTGGTGCATGGTATTATTTTGATACCTTTTCGAACCATTCTCTTAGGCAAATTTTCTAAACTTCAAAGAGGCGTGGCTTAAGTGCAATCGGTGCATTGTTGTGTTATAAACACCTTGTGACTTGAATGACAAATTTTCCAGACGAAAAATGGGCGTGGCTTAAACTGCAAGTGGTGCAGGGTACTATTTTGCATCTTTGAGTCATGTTCAAAGGTTCATATTCGAACCGTACAAATTACTACTTTAACACTGATCCGAGCCAACGTTCCATTTCATGGCAGATCGGACAGTTGTCAAACAAGAAAATCTCAAGTACCTGACACTTCGCGCCACTACGAACTTGTTCAAAACACACTATGAGGGATTTTAAGACTGACTCGAGTCAACGTACACAGATTGGACGATGAGGGGGATTTTAATGCTGGCGCGAGTCTTTATACACAGATCTGGTAATGGAGGAACTTTATGACTGACCCAAGTCAATATGCACAGTTCGGACGATGGGGAGATTTTGGGACTAACCCTAGTCAATGTAATAAGATCGGACGCTAGAGAGCTTTAAGACTGATCCGAGGCAATGTACACAGATCGGACGCTAGAGAGCTTTAAGATTAACCCGAGTCAATGTACACAGATCGGACGCTAGAGAGCTTTAAGATTTACCCGAGCCAATGTACACAGATCGGACAATTTCAGGACGAGTGCGACTCCGAGCCAAGAATACGATTCTGAGCGAAATTCTTGTTGAAGACTGTGAAGTCAGACGCGGAAAAATCATGAAAAGTTGGACTGCTGCCAACGTGATTTTCTTCAATTTCACCGTTAGGATTCAGAATCGTGAGTTTGGTGTAGTGGGCTTGGGGCACGTTTAGGAAGCGTGACATGCGGGTTCGGTTCCGTCATGCTGTTTTGTAGTTTTGTTTTTGCTTTTCTATTTCAAATTTTAGCGCGCTATAAAAGGCAAGTTCGATCCTCACCAAGGACAATCCATTTTTGCTTTTTCCAAAAATCGAAATTTTCTTGCAGAAAACGGTGAAGACGAGGTTCTTGACATCCGAGAGTTCAAAGTCGACACAACAGAGACGAAGCGAGGAAAATGTCTTCGATTCAGAAATTCTGAAACTTCGATTTTACTGAAGTTTCAGAGACCCCAGGTCCTGCCATTATGGCTTTCACGTGCTCAGCAGGTGATTTTTAAAACTATTCACCATTTGCAAGATTAGGCTCCACCCCTAAACCCATGCGGCAATTGCATTCAAGGCCCCGCCCCAAGAACTATGCGGCAGGTGCATCAATTCTACATATTGATTGTTAAGCCACGACCGAAATACCATGCATCAATTGCAGAAATAGACACCGCATCCTAAAATTATGCATCGATTGCAAAAATAAGCCCCGCCTCCAGAAACCATGCGTCAGCTGCAATTTTCTCGATTCACCATTTTTGTACAGTAAACAAGGCTTGAATGTGAATCCTAATCCGAAAATCATGAACCGATTGCAAAAATAGACCCCGCCCCAAAAACCATGCACCTATTGCAGGCGGAAAACAGTACGAAGCTGGACTTGAGTGACGAGTGTCTAACACTTTTACCGGAGCAGTCATTCAAAAATGCGAGTAGAATTTTGGTTTTGAATCTGCGAAGAAATTCTTTAACATGTAGACCGAACTGGAATAAGGTAAGCCCTAAAAATGACCTTAATTTTAAGGTGTTTAAGGTCCTTCCGATTGGATTTGTCGAAGATATCTCAAGAATGCATAATCTGCGAGTTTTGGATCTATCTTCAAACAGGATTTCTTCGTTCCCAGTGCAACTTACAACGTTATCGAACTTGGAAACGATCAATTTATCGTTCAACTTCATTAGGAGTATCCCGGAGGAAGTTCAGAATATGAGGAAGTGAGTGGTGTAGTGGTCTAGTGATTAGGTTTTTGAGTGGGAGTTTGTTGGATCAATCCCCGGGGATAATGTTTTTTTTTTGCTTTTTCACAAATTTGCGTTTTTTGAAGCAAGCGCGAGAGGTTCGATCTCTGGAGTGAGTAGATTTTTGTTTTTTCAAGGTGTAGCGCTAGATCAAAACACAAAGAGTGGTGTAGAGGTCTAGTAAGTTGAATGAGGTGCAGAAGGCCAATGGTTCGATCCTTGTAGGGAGCTTATTTTTGTTTTTTTTGAAAAGTTGCACCAGTCTAAAACAATAGTGAGTGGTGAAAAGGTCTAAAAAATACTGTAAGAATGATTAATCTCAGAAACAAAACAAATTTTTGATTTTTCAAAAGATACAACCTCAAGTTCAATCTCTCCAACCACCCCTAATTTTTGCATTTTCCAGACTCACCAACCTAGACCTGACTAACAATCTTTTACGTGAACTTCCAAACAATCTCGCAAGCTGTTCTAACCTACAGGAACTGAACCTATCCTTCAACATTTTCACGAAGGTAAGACTAACCCGACTCGACGTGTCTCGTGTTAACAGACCGGACGAACTTTCAGGTGCCGGAATGTCTCGGAAACCTGAAGTTGAGAGCGATTCGGTTTTCTGGTAACGATTTGGAAAATCTGGAGGAGGAAAACTTAGGCTCCGCCCCTTTTTTGGAGCTCCGAAGAAATTTGCTTCCAAGCTCGTTTCGACTGAATTTGGACCATATAACTCATGTCGATATACGAGACAATGCGAACGTCGCTACGGTACATTTGACTGCGTTGAATTCTCTACAGGTAAGCCTGCAGGTTCGGTCCCCGAGGGGGTTTTTGCTTTTTTATTTTTGAGCTGAACCCTAATGAAACTCAGGTTCAATACTCGAGAGATGTTTTTGCTTTTTCTTTTTTCCGAATCTCACAGATAAAGCTTGGCTCAGTTCATCTCTTGAAATTTACGAGAAACCATTCAAGTTCGATCCTTTATGTCATTTTTGCTTTTTCTAAAAACTCGAACAAAGTGAAAAGATTTGCTCAAAATCTGCATTAATCATCACCCAGGTTCGATCCCCTTACTCATTTTTTGCATTTTCAGGTAGTCCACTGTGAGCGGCTTCAACTAACGAATCTCTATGTCAATGGTAACAAATTGACCCACCTTTATGCGGATCACAATTGTAGGTCAAAAACCGTGTACCGTACTCTACAGTAACCGTTACAGTACTAGACAACATCATAGTCATGCCTCTGCCTCAGAATCTTCATACACTCTCAGTATCACACAATCAATTAAGAACTCTGCCCGATTGGATCTCCGATTTACCCAATTTTACATTACTGAGGGTTAACAATAATCTGTTGATGCAACTGCCACAAAGGTGAGTCGTCCGATCTGCCAGTTTGAGGGAGGTTGAGAAGGGTTAGTCTTAAGAATCGCCTCGACATTGTCCGATCTGACACCTTACGGTATGTTGGGAAGGGTTAGTTTTAATAACCCGATTTGGCACTCATGACAGGTTGGGAAAAGTTAGTACTATAATTTTGTCCGATCTGGCACCCTGAGGCATGCCGGGGTGGTTCAGTCTTATAAATTTCTCAAACAATATGTACCATGTGGCGTAAAACATGTCCGGATGATTGTCCGATCTGGCGCGCCGCGACATACCGGGTTGGGTTAGTCTTATATATTTCTAAAACAATCAAGGCACTGCTGCTCAAACACTTTTCCATAAGTGTCCGATCTAGCACCCCGCGGCATGCTGGCTTGGGTTAGTCTTATAAATGTCTTAAACAATATGAACCATGTGGCGTAAACCATGTCCTGACGAGTGTCCGATCTGTAACCCCGCGGTATGCCGGGAAGGAATAGTGCTAAAAATTTTCAGGATATTTTCTTCACCTTCGCTACGGAGTATTTGTGCGTACTCTAACTACCTAGAATTTCTCAGCGAAGAAATTGGAGACAATGTTCTGGAGTCGATCATCGTGTACAGGAATAAATTGAAATCACTTCCGAAGAATATCTTCCGACGGTGTTATCGGTATGATTTATTGATTGAAAGTACAGAAATACCGATTTTTAGCTTCTAAGTTTAGGAAAAAATGAGTTTTACTGGTTTTTCTTGTTCGAAAATAGTTGATAAATCGATTTTCATGTCCGAAAGAGAGAAATTATTCAAAAAATCAATTCCTACAGTTGGAAAAATTAAATATAACCAGAAATATGACAAAATAGGACTGCAAATTATCTGAACTACAAAATTATTTTCCCCTTCCAGATTACGTCAGTTGAATGCTTCATCGAACCAAATAGAATTTCTACCATTTTTGGATGCAGCTAGTGCAATTTCCAATAGAATTCAGGTGATATATATTTTCATTTTTGAAAAAAAACTTTTTCTCAGATTTTACGACTTGCGGATAACGAACTCACTGAAAGTTGCGTGCCTACAATCGTTAATATGAAACAGTTGAAGA
The DNA here is from genome assembly GCA_963978915.1 of Caenorhabditis parvicauda. Classification (NCBI taxonomy): domain Eukaryota; kingdom Metazoa; phylum Nematoda; class Chromadorea; order Rhabditida; family Rhabditidae; genus Caenorhabditis; species Caenorhabditis parvicauda. Next base: position 3,953,655 of record OZ022252.1, read on the forward strand.
TATTGGACTTGACTTCGAACAATTTGAATTCTTTTGATGACAGGTAAATTGCAAAAAAATCCCTCGGGGATCGAACTCCTGGTATTGAAAATGGGAGATGATGTGTTCGGAGAAAATGCAAAAAAATTGGTCACCTACCGGATCCGAACCTTTGATTTTTCTGATGACAGGTAAATTGCAAAAATTGCACTTGGGAAGGATCGATCCCTTGGTGGTAAAATTGGGAGATATGGGGTTCTCAGAAAAAGCAAAAATAGTTCGCCTACCGGATCCGAACCTTTGACTTCTCGCGTCCTAGCCTAGACGCTATCCAACTGAGCTATGGTCTAAAAACTTGGGAACTAGTTCAAACAGAAAAAGCAAAAGAAAAGTCATCGCGCAGGATCGAACCCACCACCTTTATCTTTCTTCTATCAGATCTCTTACCAACTGAGTTATGACCTGAAAACTTGAAAACTACATGAAACAGAAAAAGCAAAAAAATTTCCCTCGAGGATCGAACTTTTTACCTCTCGCACCCCAACCAAAACATTAACCAACTGAGCTATATTTTCAGCGCGCTCGCTAGTTTGGAATGTCTAGAAGAGCTCTGTGTATGCTCTAATCGTCTGAAGCACATTAGTGACGTCATACCGGCCCTTGGAGCTCTTCAAACCTTTCGAGCTCATTCCAACCAGCTAACTCATATGCCGGATTTCTCACATAGCCCCAACCTGAAGGTAAGAAATCTACGTCATCAAAAATCGATAATTATCGATTTTTAGATTCTAGATCTTTCCTCCAACCAGCTAAGCCTGTCGTCGCTACAGTTCACTCCACCAGCGACTTTGAGATACCTCGATCTCACATGTAATTCAGGCGTTTTTGTGTCAGGTCAGTGGTCTAGGTTTTCGAAATTTGAGTTTCTAGGAATTTGGAATTTTTCCAAGCAGAGTTTCACACGGTGTAGTGAGTCAAGTTCTCGTCAGTGGTCTAGGAAGTCAAATTTTATCATATGGTCTGGAAAACAGATTCTGATCTTCCTAATTTCCAAAAAGTGTACGATTCCAGTATAGTTTCTGTGAAAGTAGTTAGGAAACATGGTCTAGGAAGTCAAATTTCATCTCATGGCTTGAGAAGTCAAGTTTTAACCCGCGGTCTAAAAAGTCAAATCACATTCCATAGTCTTGAAAGTCAAATGCCATCTTATGGTCTAGAAAATCACACCTGGTGGTCTAGAAAGTCAAATTCGATCCAACGCTCCAGAAAGTCAAAATACAGGAAACAGATAAGCAGTCATATTCATATTTTATCTCGTGTTCTAGGAAGTCAAATTTCATCTAATGGTCTAGAAACCACATTCTGACTTTCCCATTTCCAGAAAAAATGACTGATTCGACTCCAGTTTCTGTGAAAGTTGTGAATCGAGGAGAGAAACAAGTCAACGGCTTCCACGTCGGATGCGCAGAGACATCTGGCGCAAAGAATAAGTTGAATTTTTCAAAAAATCGATAATTTTTGACATTCAGACAGTGCGTCCGGCAGTTCGTAGTGGGGAAAGTGTGCGGAATCGTTGATGGTGGGTCGAATTATCAAATTTCGGCGTCAGCGTTGCGATTCTTGTACAATTACTTCAATGAAAAGGTGAATTTGATCTGTGAGATAGATTCGTCAGCTCCGCCCCTTTTTCCCCGCCGTTTCTTGACCTTTGGGCTGACCTCCTTCAATTTCCCGTGGGGAAGAGGAAGTTGGAGAAAGTGCAAAACTGCCCGGATGGAGAGGAGGCTCGAACCTGCGATACAAAATTGACAAACCTCGTCTAGAACCACTTGGTCAAAGATGCACGTGCAATTGCGAAAACTGGAGAAAAGCGCGTCAATTTTTCCCAGGTGGTGTAGTGGTCTATAATGCCGACTCCCATGCCCATCGTCTCAGTTCGATCCCGACCGATTCTGCTTTATTTTTGTTTTTTCCAGGAAGAATGCGATTTACAAGAGGTCTTGCTCCGTTGTCATTATGAGCTCGGAGAGGATGGAGAGAGGCTCTCAGCAGGTTCGAAGCTCACAAAAATCGATAATATCGATTTTAGGCCTAATTCTTCTCCGAATCGATCAGAAACACCTCGAGATTGTGTCCAGTGGAAGCATGACGCTAGCCATCATCAAAAACAACAGCTTGAATAAAATGTGAGTCGCCGACCCGCCGCGGGTTTCGCCGAAGTTCAATATTTTTATCTTTTCGAGCATAACTATTGTCGAAATCAAAAAAAATTAAGTATGAAAAACAAAATTGATCTTTATTTCTCACAAAATGTGGAAAATAATCAATATTCTCTCAGCAACAAATTATGTTTGAAGATATGAATATAGTAAAATTCGAATGAAGAAAGGAAAACAACCGGAAGAAAAAAGTGTAGATCAAAAAATATGGTGAAAACTTCAAGCTATTCGAAAAAATTACCTTTTCGTTCCATCAACTCTCTCTCCCTCAGAATCGACGGAAAATACGAGATCGACGACGAAGAGTACGATAGGATACGTGGTACCCATGCGATAGTCGATGAGGTCAGAAAAATTACGAAGTGTAAACTGGAAAGTCGTTTCAGGAGAACCGGATAAACGGCATAGCCAGCACCTCCAGACAACTGGGACACTTCTCGATGCACCCTACTATAACACCGAATCCTATCTATAAGAGGGTAAATTTTTGTTCTTTGCAAATGATGCGCACTTCAAAGCCACGCCTATTTTTGGCGTTCTCTGTGGACTTATAATGTTTTAGCCAAAAAGATTCTGTACTGACTTTATAAATTGATTTTGGCTTCGCCTCTTTTACTATGAAGATCATAAATCTAAAAATTCCATCACGAAAAAATAGTTTTTGATGAGAATGGGCGGTCGGAATTGATTTTCTTTAGCTCCGCCCCTTTCGGCGCGCGTCCTTATTCGATGGAAAAACAGCCATTTCGAAAAAAAGATACGGTCTATGTTGATTTTCCAGACCACGCCTCTTTGCTACGTCGAAAATGAGAGAAAACAGTTTTTTTTTGACAAAATAGGGTAGTCTCTATCGATTTTTAAGCCCCGCCTCCTTGCCAGGTCACTCTTCAGACAACCTGCTATGCATAAAATGGAGTTTTTTCTCTACCACAACCTGGATAATAAATAGAGGTTATGAATATTTTAGTTTCCTATCGACGACGCGATAGAGGCCATTGTCATTGCTAACGCTGCCCTCTGGAATACACTAACATCGGAAGAGATTCGACTCATGGCATCATCCAACACTAACACAATTGTGGCGGCGAAAAAGTTGCAGGTAGTGTAGTGGTCTAAGGTTTTGGTTTTGGTGCGTGAGGTGAAGGGTTCGATCTTTGCCGGGTCGACTTTTTTGCTTTTTCTGAAATTTATTCTGAATACCTCGTGGGGTAGATGTTTTTCGCCTTTCCCCACAAGTTTTTGATATTGTAAAGAGAACGCTGAAAAAGTACTGGTAGTGTCGTGGTCTGAGGTTTTGGTTTTGGTGTGAGAGATGGAGGGTTCGATCTTTGCGGGGGTAGGATTTTTTGCCTTTTCAGAAATTTCGCGCTTTTTGTTTAGGAAGAGTTCCAGATCAATCCTGTCTTTGGATTTTCGCTATTTTGACGGAATTCCGAACCTTCTTCAAAAACTTGAAAAACCGCTTCAAAAGAGTTTGACCTAGTGTAGTGGATAAGGTTTTTGCCTTGGGTGCTGAAGATACGAAGTTCGATCCCCTCCGGAATCAACAATTTTTTGCATTTTCAGGACAAGTTGCAATCTTTCGACTACGGTGGAAATTCGAGTATCATCGTCGTGAGACCTTCTAAACCTCCGATGGCTTTCACGAGTATTGGAGATGAATCTGCTTCGAGTTCAATTCCGACGTTGGTTTTTTCATTTTTCAGAAAATAAAATCCTAGACCATTACCACTTCCAAAAACTTGAAATCCTAGACCATATCCAATTTTTTCGGAAAACTTGAACAACAATACCATATCTAAAAATTCGATCTCCTAGACCAAATTGAATTTCCTAGACCGTTTCAAAAATTAGAAATCCTAGGCCATTGAGAAATTGACGTTTCAAATTATATTTTCTAGACCATCGTTCAGAATCGCTTCGGACAGTATGGATGATGTTGTCCCACCGCCTCCGCCACTTCCCGCAAGCAAACCACCGTATATTCCGACCGAAAATAGCACTTTGAGAACCCCGAGGTGAGTGTGTGGTGTAGTGGGGTAATGTGTAGGAATGGAAAAAATGACACCCAAGTTCGATCCTCTGCGGTGATGATTTTTGCTTTTTTGCGATTTTTTTTTCGAATATTCAAGATAGTGTTGTGGCGTGAGCTGTAGTATTGGAAGAAAGGGTCCTGAGTTCGAGTCCCAGCACTCATTTTTTCTTGAAAAAAATTAAGGGGGCAGAACTACGAGAATTGTCGAGAGTTCGATCTTCCCAAAGCGCCAAATTTTTGCCTTTTCTCGACATATGTCATAGATGTATAGGATCTCGACAGGTTGTACCATGTTTTTGTCTTTTCTTCAGATGAATGAAAATGTTAAAAAAGTATCGAAAGTTCGATCCCCACGGGGTGCAAATTTTTTGCTTTTTCCATTTTTAAAATTCAGGTTCCGGAATCACTTCATGATCACACCACAATTCTCCCAAGACGAAGACCCTGTGAAATCAACGACTTTCGAAGAGAGAAGGAAAATTATCAGCACGTCTCTCTGCTTTAATCAAAAGTCGAATGAAACCTTTCAAATTTAACGAAAAACCGGTTTTATGTAAATAAATTGATTACACTAATGAAAAAAGACGATGATCTTACAGATAGTGTAGTGGGTAAAGGTTTTGCCTTGAGAGCATGAGGAGTCTAGTTCGATCTCGGTCGGAAACTGTTTTTTTTCAATCACTGAAAAGTCACTGCAAAGATGAAATAACGAATAGAGTAGTGGATAAAGCTTTTGCCGCAGGAGCATGAGGGTCAAGTTCGATCCCTGAGGGAATCACTTTTTTGCTTTTTCAGAATATTTGAGTGAATGTAGTTAGGAGAAACGAGATGACTATTAATGTGATGAAAAAGTTTTGAAACCGGTTAGCTGAAGCAAAAAAGGACTCTGTACGGATCCGAACTCTGGCAATGTACAGTGAGAAACAAAATCATACACCACTAGGCAAAAAGAACATTGAATGAAGTTTATTGGAACCCGTATTTCTTAGGATAAACTGGTCAAGATTATTTAGAGCAACAACAACATTGATTACAAGGAGAAAAACAGTTGCAAATGAAATGACCACAACAGGAAAATGTCGATTTTAAACAATCCCCTGTCGATTTGTAGTAAGATGTTGAAGTTTCGCTGAATAGAAACATTTAGAGAAGAAAAGAGGAAGAAAGAGAGAGAGAGAGAGAGAGAGAGAGAGAGAGAGAGAGAGAGAGAAAAAAAAGAGGAAGAAAGAGAGAGATAGATGGAGAGAGAGAGAGAGAGAAAGAGAGAGAGAGAGAGAGAGAGAGAGAGAGAGAGAGAGAGAGAGAGAGAGAGAGAGAGATAGAGAGATAGAGAGAGAGAGAGAGAGAGAGAGAGAGAGAGAGAGAGAGAGAGAGAGAGAGAGAGAGAGAGAGAGAGAGAGAGAGAGAGAGAGAGAGAGAGAGAGAGAGAGAGAGAGAGAGAGAGAGAGAGAGAGAGAGAGAGAGAGAGAGAGAGAGAGAGAGAGAGAGAGAGAGAGAGAGAGAGAGAGAGAGAGAGAGAGAGAGAGAGAGAGAGAGAGAGAGAGAGAGAGAGAGAGAGAGAGAGAGAGAGAGAGAGAGAGAGAGAGAGAGAGAGAGAGAGAGAGAAGAGAGAGTTAGAGAGAGAGAGAGAGAGAGAGAGAGGAATACCAACCATTTGCCGGAGTCGGGACTTTTAACATCAAAAGTGACATATTGTTTCGGTTTCGACGTCTCATCTTTAGGTTGCTCCGTTATAACTTGCGGCAAAACTGTAAATTTTATCACTTATCCAAATCAACATGCCAGGAACCTACTTTTGTGCCGATTCTTCACATTCTTACACGACAAACATTCATCTGAAGACTTTGGGATTTGCCACTTGTCGTCCTTCTTACGCCATTTGTGCATAGTGGAGAGCCCGTTAAGGAGCATCCATTCGGTGACCTGAAGTGAAAATCAGTCGCCGACCTGTCGCGGGTTTCGCCGATTTAATATTATCTGATTTTTCAACGGAAAGTTCGATCCCGGAGGTAGCAATCATTTTTGCTTTTTCAAAAGAGGCGGAACCTAAAAATCAAATTCTGTCAGCGACTTGATGAAACCACCGACAATCATTATTATTTTTCTTTTTCAAAAGGAGGCGTGGCCTAAAAATCAATACTCACCTTTGACTGCATGAACGCCACATCGTCTTTTTCAATATCACATTCTTGGAATTGCGGCCGGAGTGTCACAACCAAATTCAGAAGTTCCACATTGGAGAGCTCAAAAATCGAGCCCATTCTGTAATTTAAGACTAACCCTGGTCAACATCACAAAGATCGGACGAGTAAAGAAAGATCAACAAGGATAAGATTGTCATGCAAATGGGTACAGCGCATGTTTGCATAAGATGTCGAACGGTCAGGTTTTCATGGATGGCGAAGTGGATCTGGATGAAATAGGGGAGCTAGGACATCCTTGTTCGATCCGGGCGGAGGGCAGGGATTTTTGCATTTTTTGTATCTTGTTGAGTTTAAGATTAAAGTATAGCTCAGTTGAATCAGGTACCAGTGGAGGGTCAGGACATCCCAGTTCGATCCTCGAGAAGAAAAGACATTTTTGCATTTTATCAGGGCTCGTTGAATATGGACATGCAGTATAGCTCAGCGAATCAGGTCCTCGATCATAGAAGTGAGCAGAAATTTTCGCGTATATTGAAGCTTGTTGAATATTGACATGGAAGTATAGCCCAATGGATCTGCCAAAGATTTAAGACATTCGAGTTCGATCCTGTCAGGCAAAAAAACAAAAATCACATTCTGTTCGTGATCTATGATCCTCGTCAACACCGGAATGATTCCCTTATTACCCTCACTCATCAAAACGGCGAGCTTTGGTCGACAAGGTTATAACGAAGAATAATAAGGGGAAATGAAAAAAACAAAGAGATGTGACAAGACTTTCCCATCAGCCTAATACATCAGGATCAGTTTCGAATACATAACTGAAAAAAACGACCAATCCTCAATAGCTCAGTGCGTCTGGTCAAGTCTTGGAAGCGGAAACATCCTAGTTCAATCCTCAAGCAAAGAAGAGTTTTTGCAGAACGTGAAAATAGAGATATCCTAGCAGTGAGAAACTGAAAATACCCTGCAAACACATAAAACTACCTAACAATGTTTAGAAAGCACTTGACAAGTCATACCGGTAAATATTATCAACCTGGTCTAACAATAAGTCACGGGTTCGATCCGGACGTGAGAACTCATTTTTGTTTTTTATTCGCGAAAAACAGGCATGAACAGTGAAATGTAATACGGAAAGCAATGGAATTTCGCCTCGAGGTTTGAGTGCTAAACAAATATTTCGGGAGGAAAATGCAAAAATGAACAGAGGGATCGAACCTGGGGGGTGGGAAAGGGATAAAAATTGGGGTCTGGCAGGGTTGAAAGTGATCTTGATGAATGTAATATGATATTCATTCGATTTTAAAGCTTTTTGATGCATAACAAAGCAGATTTTGGGGCTTGAGCTTAAAATGAAGTCTTTGAGGTCATGAAATTCGGTTTTTAGGCAAATTTAGGCTAAGCTCCGCCCACTTGCCTAGCGTTCCAAAAAACGGACTAAATTTTATTTCTCGAAAAAATCACAATTTATCCATAATCTCGCTGTCGTTTAGCTCTTCTATGATCCTGAAAATTGATTTTTGGAGAAAGTCAATAAAAAAATCACATCGGAATGGCTCGTTCCAAAAATTCCAGAAGTTTCTGTTCGTTCATCGCTCGATGGATCTGAACAAAGTATTGAAAATAAAAAATACCGTCCCATAGAAAATGCAAAAATAGCTGAAAAGGTAGCGGGATCGATCCTACGGAACTTCTGTCTATAAGTTCGAATTTTCTTGAAAACGCAAAAACGATGGGTGGGTAGCGGGATCGAACCCTCGCGCTAAATATTTCCCCAAACCCGAGCGTAACGAATGTAGTTTACCTGTGTCGGATTCAAGCTCTGATACTCGTAGCTGGTAGACTTGTTGAATAGCAGTTTTCTGCAATTTTTGTGACTGGTCCAAGTCGATGCGCAGATCGGACAAACGAGTTTTTTTTCAGATTTCAATAGAAGGTCAGAAAAATTTGACCCACAGGTCACTTGTTAGCAACTGCATGCTTATTGGTCAACCAAGCCACGCCCCCTGCGCGCCATTTTCGAAACTGCAAATTATTAGATCAATGTGCTTGCGGAAAGATGTTATTAGAGCTGTGATGTTTCATTTTTAACTATAAGTTTTGAACTTTTTTTGCCTACTCTTAAAAGTTACCCTAAGCTCTTAGAAACCCTCTCTCTCTATCTCTCTCCCTCTAATGACGCGACGTTAAAGAACACCATCTTAATGTTTGAAATTAGCATGTCTTTGAAACGACATTAAAATGAGCCGTACGTGTCGCCAGACCCTTGCTCTTTCACTTCCACATGAGTCGAAGTTTCTTGATCAGCGACCAGTTCCTTCTTCCCACTGTCATCGCTCCTGAGTTTTCAATAAAATTGAGAAAAGCAAAAATTCCTTCCTCCAGTATGGATCCCATGATCTTTCGCTTGCAGATCCTTAGAATCAGCACTGAGCAATGGAAACACTTAAGTGATCCAAACTAAGCTAGGTATTTGGAAAATTGAAGCTCTCAGAAAAAACAAAAATGTTTTCCTCCGGCAGAGGTTGATCCCACGAAACCTTTCTCGCCGCGTTTCGGATTTTGCACTGAGCTATGCTGAGAAGACCAATTCTCAAAACTCAGATTCAAAACTATCAAAAACAAGCGAATAAAGAGTTTTTAGAAAAAGCAAAAACTTCTGCTCTTGGGAGGAATCGAACCCACGGACTTTTCCTTTCCATTCATGATTCCCACGAGGTAATATGTCTGTTCAAATATTGCATTTTAAACATTCGGACTAATCTGAGAATATCGGGAACATGAAAAATTTATCCTAATGCTCGCTTCGATGTTGAATCTCAACGCTATTTCAAGCTTCGTGAAAATGCAAAAATGTCTGCTTGCTGGCGGGATTGATCCCAATGATTGCAATTTTACTTGGCTATTCTTGCTGTTCAGAGAAATAATTAGAAATAAGCTTTCATTCAGAAAAAACATTTGCTGTCGAATTCATCAAAAATCTCACTGAACTATGTATAGCTTTTTTTGGGAAAAGCAAAAACCTCTGCCTCCGACTGTGATCGATCCTCCCACCTCTCGCTCTTCATTCTTCAACAATCTCATTGATCTATACCTCATACTCCCATAATCAAGTTAGTTTTAATCAAAAATTCCGGAAAGGCAAAAATTTCTGCCTCCGAGTGTGATCGATCCCTCCACCCATCTTTCATGACGTTACTTCACTCCTTTTTTCATCTTTTGAGCTCTACCGTCACAAAGTTCATGTACTACACAAGTGAGTGACTCACGGTGAACCTTAAGAGTTTTCATGTTACCATAAGCTCGTTAGTAATGTTTACGTAATAACTTTAATGTTATTAATACCTTTTCTAAAATCGATGACTAGTGGGCGTCTTCATGGTTTAATGATGAATTTCATGTCTGCATGTCTGGCTCTCTCTCTCTCTCTCTCTCTCTCTCTCTCTCTCTCTCTCTCTCTCTCTCTCTCTCTCTCTCTCTCTCTCTCTCTCTCTCTCCCTCTCCCTCTCTCTTCTCTCTCTGGCGGTTTTTTGATCATTGAACGCTTTTCTAATATAATTCACTACCGACCAATTCATACTTGATCTTTTTATAAACTGGATTGTCGTATTCGACTCACCTACCTCAAACTTGGGTAATTGAACCGAAATTTCTTAGTCTCTCTCAGTCTCTCTCAGTCTCTCTCAGTCTCTCTCAGTCTCTCTCAGTCTCTCTCAGTCTCTCTCAGTCTCTCTCAGTCTCTCTCAGTCTCTCTCAGTCTCTCTCAGTCTCTCTCAGTCTCTCTCAGTCTCTCTTAGTCTCTCTCAGTCTCTCTCAGTCTCTCTCAGTCTCTCTCAGTCTCTCTCAGTCTCTCTCAGTCTCTCTCAGTCTCTCTCAGTCTCTCTCAGTCTCTCTCAGTCTCTCTCAGTCTCTCTCAGTCTCTCTCTCTCTCTTTCGCTCTCTCTCTCTCTCTCTCTCTCTCTCTCTCTCTCTCTCTCTCTCTCTCTCAATTTAACACTAACCCCGCCCAACATGTCTTCATTTAACAGATCCGACACATTGCCGATGGGGGCCATATCCTTACCACAGAATTATACGTGCTCAGAACCTGAAGAAGAACTGATACCAGTAATATTATACGGTATCCAAGTGTTGTTTCTAACCCCGTTCATCTTGTTATACACTGTAATCATCTACCTGACCGTTAGAAGTGTCAAAAATCATCGAAAAAGTCAGCTGGCGAACCCATATTTCGTCATTTTTGCTTATGATTCAGTGTTTGTGAGTTTCTCTTCCATTTTCTGCCGAAAATCTCTTAAAATGGGAATGGACGTGTTTGGGACAAGTATGGTACAGGTATGGGACATAAATGGGAGAGATATGAGACAGGTATGGGACACGAATAGGAATGACGGGGGGAGGCGAGTAAGGGATATCTATGGGATATCTGTGGGACATACATGGGACATCTATGGGACATACATGGGACATTTATGGGACATACATGGGACATTTATGGGACATACATGGGACATCTATGGGACATTATTCAATGCTTATTTTCAGTCAATACTCCATCTTATAGTGGAACTTCTGTCAGATCGCCTCGTCTTTTTTGTAACTCCATTATGCGAGTTTTTTCTCCAACTTTTCGGTCAACCGTCAAGACGTTTAACGCCTCTGAGCGTCCTAAGGAACTACCTAAAACTTTCTTCAATTCTTAACGCGAACTTATTATCAGCAAATCGTTTGACTTGTGTTCTATTCCCAGTCAAGCATGAAACGGTGAGAAAAAGCAAAAACTTGTGGTTGTGGTCAGGTTTGCACTGGAGCACAGAATGGGAAAAAAAGAAAAAAAGTGGGCAGCCAGCGGGATTGAACTCGGGCGTTTTACAAAAACAAAAAAGTTGTTCGCGAGCGGGGTCGTACTTTGATTATGTAATCTCCAATCAAACGCGTTATCCACTTTACCAAGTACATTTGTCCAGAGAACTTTTACAGTTTTTTTTCAAAAAAGCAAAAAAAAAATTCGAATCGGAATCGAACCCTCATCTCTTCGCGCGAAACTCCTCCGCCTTGACCAATACACCAAGTTCAGTTCTGGGAAGCTAACCTATACCGTATTCTTGTTTTCTGGGCAGTTTTCCCAGTAATCTTCCTATGGAATATCGCGATTTCCGAAGGATATCTGGCCCCAGGATACAGACATTTGATATTCACCAACACTCAAGCCGTGTCATGGGTTCGATCCTCCCATGGTTCTTCTAATTTTTGCTTTTTCAGGCACGGGCGGCCTATTTCCAAATGGGTCTGAGTCTATTGACGTTGTTGTTTACAAGCACATCTAATGTCGTGATATTCTTCATGATCAGAAAACGAATGAAGAAAAGGCAAAATTTCGAGTATCATCTCTGTATCGCCAACTGTTTATTCACGGTTTCATACTTCTTGCGGTTTATAATACAGGTGAGTAAATTACCAAACGGGTCACGATAGCGCAGTGGGTAGAGCATTACTTTTACAGTCCGAAGGTCGTAGGTTCGATCCTCATATGGTCATTTTTTTTGTTTTTGTTTCTCAAGAGGTCACTGGATCGCCCCCGACAACACATTTTTTCCTTTTCAGGTCTACATCTCTCTCCAATCAACCAAAACTGTGTTACAAACAATGTCTCAATCATTGTGGATTTACGGCCTTCAATTTCCTGTTTCTGATTTTTACTATATGAGGTTGGTACTGTGAAAATTTTCTGAAAAAAACAATAATTTGTTGTTTTTCGCCATCCATACAGTAAAAAAACCGATAGAGTAGATCAAATGTCAGTTAGTTCGAAAAATCTTATTTTTCCTACTTTTCTTAATCCCAGAGTCACAAATCGTAACAGAAAAATTTTGACAACTAGGAAACTGGATGAAAACATTGCTAAAATGTTTGAAAATGAAATAATGAGGTAAGCGCGCTCCGCGGTTGGTTTCGCACAGCGGTTGCAAAGCGGCTATATCCACGTCTTCCTAGTGTCCTGGCCATGTTTTCATGAAACAGTTACATTTTTCAGCACTCCGGTTATTCTTATAAGAATGAGCAAACGTCTTCGAGAAAGAATCTACCAATTCTTGCATGCTGAAGACAGCACTCACGAAGTGACGAACGCAACTCACTTAGGAATGAGATTTTCTAAAAGTGAAAATATTGTTGTTGTACAATAAATATTTTATTTTGGCACAATTATGTCTTTAAAAAAACAAAAAAAAAAAATTTAGAACTAACCCAGGTGAAACAACCACACATATCTAGCAAAAAGTCTAACCGATTTCAAACTCGCGGCATTTTT
>OZ022252.1:3971344-3991344 GCA_963978915.1 Caenorhabditis parvicauda
AGGAGGGTTAGTCACATAGGATCTGAGGTGAAAAACAAGTGGACTATTAACTTTGATCTTCTAACCTCATCCGATCTGATCTCTGAAGCTATGTTGAGGAGGGTTAGTCATATAGAACTCTTATATGACTAACCCAACTCAACAATTCATCAACTGACAGATCAGAATTTTTCTATGACTCACAGCTATTCTACTCATTAGTCTACGTGAGAATGTGCCGATGGTTTTTCTTTCCAATCGGGTACTTTGACCCGGGTTAACACTCGGATCGGTCCCGGCGAAGTTTTTTTTTGTTTTTTTTCTTCATCTGTGACTGTCCCATCTCAAAATTCCTCAAAAAACCAGGTCTTCATTATTTGACGTTTTTCGATAGGACTAACCCGAGTCAACACATCTCGAACAAACAGATCGGACACTATATTGAAAGACCAACGTTCACCCAAACTCCTCATTGGTCATTACCAGAACACACTAATAAGATCTTATTATTCAACCTTCGTTACCATGAACGACTTTGTTTGCAATACTTCAGCACAAAATGACCCGACAAGGATCATTTTGTTATCGATCGGTTTGACCTATCAACTACCCATTCTCATACTGTACTTATTGATTTTTATCGCTATCGTCCGGAGAAAAGATCCGACCCTGAAAAACCACTATTATACCATTTTCGCTGCAGACTGTGTTTGGGTGAGATTTTTGAAAATAGGCGTGGCTCGGGACCATGCACGTTTTGCATTTTGACTCGATATTGATTTCTTCATTTTTAGAAGGGGCGGGACTTAGAAATCATGCACCCTTTGCGATTTCAGCAATTCTTCAACATCGCATGCGACATCACCATTCAACGGCTCCCATTTTATATGGTGACCTTATGCGAGTTGATACGGTAGGTTTGGGTTCTGTAACGATATCTACAGTAACCTTTAGATCTGCATTCCCAGACCAGTCAAGACTCCTGTTGTTACTGTATGTTCCCATGATCGCTAGTCGCTATGCGGCATTTTTGAACGCAAATTTATTGGCTTTGAACCGTCTGACTTGTATAACCCAGCCAGTCAAACATCAAGTTATTTGGGATGAAAATATACGGAAAATACTCTTCTTTGCCATCATCATTCCCATTTTATGCTGTTCGAACCTTCTAGTGACCACTGCTTATTTCGGTCCTTATGTTGATGGATTCATCGTTTTCTATATCCACAAGTGGCTCTGGGTAAGTTTTCTTGCATATTGACTTGGACAAGGCTTAAAATTCCAGTTCCGAACAACTTATGTTCAAACTTTCATCGCCAGTTTTACTTTCGTCTGCATTTTCACCGCGAATTTCAAAATGATACGGAAAATGCACAAAAAAGAAGGAAGAATTCGATCGGTTGAATTGAACCTCGCGATGGCAAATGGGTTCATGTCACTGGCTTGCTTCACTGTTTTCGTTATCATGGTGAAAATATGTGCATGTAGAAAAAAAGGGGGAGAGAGAGAGAGGGGAGAGAGAGAGAGAGAGAGAGAGAGAGAGAGAGAGAGAGAGAGAGGAGAGAAACTTCCCAGGTCATTGAAACCATCTATACATATAACTCTTACACTACTTCTGGAGTTAACACTAGCCAAGAAGAAATACCTTATGAAACTCGATTTGTCCTCTATGTCGTCCAGTTCACAGCTTATGACGTTTATACCGTAGGGTAAACCCTCAACTCAAGATCCCAAAAATCAATCGATAATTTAGGTCTCCGATCATCCTTATTTTCATGTCGCGACATCTGAGATTCGCTGTTTTCCCGTTTTTGAGAAAGAACAGTGCGGTTACAGTTGTCACCACACAGAGTATCAAGACATGATTTGTTCACTCCGCCTACTTTTGGTTTGAATAAATTTTCTATTGTCAATTAATTGGACACTATATTGGATGACCAACGTTCACACAAACTCCTCATTGTTCATTACGAGAACAAATCTTCTAACTAATAAGATCTTATTATTCAACCTTCGTTACCATGAACGACTTTGTTTGCAATACTTCAGCAAAAAATGACCCCACAAGGATCCTTTTGTTATCGATCGGTTTGACCTATCAACTACCCATTCTCATACTGTACTTATTGATTTTTATTGCTATCGTCCGGAGAAAAGATCCGACCCTGAAAAACCACTATTATACCATTTTCGCTGTTGAATGTGTTTGGGTGAGATTTTCGAAAATGGGCGGGACTTGAGACCATGCGTGGGTTGCATTTTTCTCTAATCAATATTGATCCGTGTACTTCGAGAAGGGCGGGATTTAGAAACCATGCACCCTTTGCATTCCATTCCAGCAATTTTTCAACATCGCATGCGACATCACCATTCAACGACTCCCAGTTTATCTGGTGACCTTATGCGAGCCGATACGGTAGGTTTGGGTTCTGTAACGATATCTACAGTAACCTTTAGATCTGCATTCCCGGGCCAGTCAAGACTCTTGTTGTTACTGTATGTTACTATAATGGGTAGTCGTTATGCGGTATTTTTGAACGCAAATTTATTGGCTTTGAACCGTCTGACTTGTATAACCCTGCCAGTCAAACATCAAGTTATTTGGGATGAAAATATACGGAAAATACTCTTCTTTGCCATCATCATTCCCATTTTATGCTGTTCGAACCTTCTAGTAACCACTGCTTATTTCGGTCCTTATGCTGATGGTTTCATGGTTTTTTATATCCACAAGTGGCTCTGGGTAAGTTTTCTTGCATATTGACTTGGACAAGTCATAAAATTTCAGTTCCGGACGACCTACGTTCAAACGTTCTTTGCCAGCTTCACTCTTGTTTGCATGTTCACCGCGAATTTTAAAATAATACGGAAAATGCACAAAAAAGAAGGGAGAATTCGATCGGTTGAATTGAACCTCGCGATGGCAAATGGGTTCATGTCACTAGCTTGTTTAATGGTTTTTGTAATAATGGTGAGGAGAGAGAGATGAGGAGAGATAGAGAGCGAGAGAGAGAGAAAGAGAGAGAGAGAGAGAGAGAGAGAGAGAGAGAGAGAGAGAGAGAGAGAGAGAAAGAGAGAGAGAAAGAATGAGAGAGAGAGAGAGAGAGAGAGAGAGAGAGAGAGAGAGAGAGAGAGAGGAAGAACTAGATAATTTCAGGTTATTCAAGCCATCTATACTTATAATATGTATACAACTACTGGGGTTACAATTAACGAAGAAGAAGTATCTAACGGACTACGTTTTGTCCTCTTTGTCGTCCAGTTCACAGCTTATGACGTTTATACCGTAGGGTGAACCCTCAATTCAAGAACCCAAAAATCAATAGATAATTTAGGTCTCCGATCATCCTTATTTTCATGTCGCGACATCTGAGATTCGCTGTTTTCCCGTTTTTGAGAAAGAACAGTGCGGTTACAGTTGTCACCACTCAGAGTATAAAGAACTAATTTGTCGACTTTTGTTTGGGATAAATTATTGATTTTCACGTGTAAAAAAAACAAAAAGGTGCTGGCCGGGTTTGATCCAATTTCTCTCCCAGGTCAATGTGGCTAGCTTGGATAGATCGGACAGTATGAAAAATTTTAATTGTCAGTTTTTAAGAGAGAAACAGGTTGTTAAAAATGACTCCTCGACTCGACCTTGTTCAAGCTGTAAGATCGGAGAGTTCAGATTTTTTACGACTAACCCTACCCGAAATGTTTCGAACTGCAAGATCGGACAGTTCGGAATCTATAACACTAACCCTAATCAACACTACTTGGGCTGGGAGATCGGAAAGTTTCTCAACATTGCTCAAACTAAAAGATCGAACAATTCGATTTTTATAAGACTGACCCAACTCAACATTACTCGAACACTTTGATTCCTTTTGTCTAATCTGACTAAACGTGGGACGTAACATATCGGGTCGTCTGAAGTGTCCGATCTGCCTCCTGCTGACACGTCGAGTCAGGTTAGTTATAGCCCATCTCTTTGCCTCTGACGTAGAAGAGACGTGCTATTCCCAAAGTTCTTACGATATTTTGCAGTCTTTTTGTAGTTCACATAATTAGCATATCAGTTTGATCAACAACTCCAAATGGACTACGAGAAACTCGCATCGTACCCATGTGGCCAGAACCAAACTTCGATTGTCAATTCTTTGATCTTTCTTGCTCATTTGACCTACCAACTACCCATCCTCATACTGTACTTTTTGATTTTTATCGCTATCCTCCGAAGAAAAGAACCTACTCTGAAAAACCACTATTATACTATTTTCGCTGTTGAATGTGTTTGGGTGAGATTTTTGAAAATGGGCGGTACTGGAGACCATGCGTGTTTTGCATTTTTGTCTAATCAATTTCAATCCGTGTATTTCGAGAAGGGGCGGGACTTAGAAACCATGCACGCTTTGCATTCCATTCCAAAAAATGGGCGGGATTTAGGGACCATGCGGCTCTTGCATTTTCGTTATTCGATTAGAAGATACTTTGAAGAAACACATACCACTGTCCCAGTTGATTTCAAAACTGGGAGTGGCTTAGACACCATGCACGCTTTGCAAAACCGTCCGATCTTCCTCAAAAAGCAATGTCGACTCGGGTCAGTCACATTTCAGCAATGCTCCTACATAATATGCGATATGTTCCTTCAACGAGTGCCGTTTTATATTTCCAGCCTATGCGAGCCGATACGGTAGGTTTGGGTCCTGTAACGATATCTACAGTAACCTTTAGATCTGCATTCCCGGGCCAGTCAAGACTCATGTTGTTACTGTATGTTCTCTAGAAACTAAATACCGTTGATATGAAGTTCATAGGTCGTTGATAGCAGTTTATGAAGTTCATAGGTCGTTGATAGTAGTTTATGAAGTTCATAGGTCGTTGATATAAACTTATGAAGTTCATAGGTCGTTGATATGAATTTATGAAGTTCATAGGCCGTTGATAAAAATTTATGAAGTTCATAGGTCGTTGATAAAAATTTATGAAGTTCATTGGCTGTTGATAGGAACTTCATCGGCTGTTGATATGAACTTCATCAGCTGTTGATATGAACTTCATCGGCTGTTGATATGAAGTTCATAAGCCGTTGATAGCAGATTATGAAGTTCATGTGCTGTAGATATGAAGTGCATGTGCTGTTGATTCGCTGTCAATACTAACACGGTTTTCGATTATGACGAATTCATCATTTGAAGTAACAGACATTGATAAACACTGAAGGTGATAGATTCACTATCTAATCGGAATACGGATATTTTTATACGTTTCTTATGTTTTTAGGTGCTGCTCAAATAATTATATTTAACCACCTTACAAGTAGGCACATCGCTTTTTTTGTTGAATAATGGTCGATTAATTTTATATATCAAATTTTCTCCATTTGTAATCACTTTTTGTGTCATTTGAGTTGTTCCATGTGAAAGAGAATGGTGGAAAACCCCAGTAATGTTGTCAAAAACTACATACACCTCACAGAAGTCGCTAAACACGTTAGTTAGGCGAAACCCGCAGAAGGTCGGCGCACGATAACATACATAAAGATCATGCATTTCATCAGGCAAGTGCGAAGTCTGATCTATCGAACAGGATGTAGATCCTAAGATTTTTGTCACGGCCTACCGGAGGTGTCTCCGGTGACCATCTCCCAATGCAGGGAGGTCACATTGTTTAATAATATTTTTTTCACTTAAAAATGTGCTGTTGATAGAATCTCTATGAAGTTCATCGGCTGTTGATATGAAGTTCATCGGCTGTTGATAGAATCTCTATGAACTTCATCGGCTGTTGATATGAAGTTCATCGGCTGTTGATAGAATCTCTATGAACTTCATCGGCTGTTGATATGAATTTCATCGGCTGTTGATATGAAGTTCATAGGTCGTTGATAGCAGTTTATGAAGTTCATCGGCTGTTGATATGAACTTCATCGGCTGCTGATATCTACGGCCTATGACGTTAATGTGCTGTAGATATCAACGACCTATGAACTTCATATCAACGGTATTTAGTTTCTAGAGTTCCCATGATCGCGAGTCGTTTCGCGGCATTTTTGAACGCAAATTTATTGGCTTTGAACCGTCTGACTTGTATAACCCAGCCAGTCAAACATCAAGTTATTTGGGATGAAAATATACGGAAAATACTCTTCTTTTCCATCATCATTCCCATTTTATGCTGTTCCAACATAATCGTTTCGTCTGTTTATTTTCTTCCTTTGGCTGACCATTTGATTGTGAATTATGTTCATATTTGGGTCTGGGTAAGTTGCAGAAGAGACCACGCCCCTTTTCCAAGCGATACAAAAAATGGCCTGACATGTCAGAAGCTGTGGAAAAAACTGCATTATCAAAATGAGCCCCGCCCCTTTTCCAAGCGCTACAAAAAGTGGACTTATAGCTAAAATAATCATAATTTTAGTACCGAACTTCATACGTTCAAGCTTTCATCAGTATTCTAACAATTTCATGGACAACGTTTGCAAATATAAAGATTTTGGCTTATTTCAAAAATAAATCTCAACGAAGGAAGTCAACAGAGATGAATTTATGCGTTGCAAATGGATTCATAGGCATCTCTATCCTTGTGGTTTTCATATCGATGGTCTAGCTTTTCAACAACCTCAGATAATTTTGTGTTTTCTAGGTTGCGATTTTGATCCTGAGCAGTTCGGCTTATACCAGCACTGGGTCCAGCTTAACCCATGAGGAAGCGAGCAAGTCGAGTGCATCACTTCTTTTTGCCATGGAGTTCATTTCATTCGACTTTTATCTTGTCAGGTGATTGATCCAAGGACTTACCCCGGTCAAAATACCTTCTCTCGACAGATCGGACAAATTTTTCGCATTCAAAAAAGGATAATCTTTTTCCATTGTGATGTGTTGCGTCCGATCTGGCAAGCGGAGATATGTTGACTTTGAGTAGTCTCTCGATCGACTTTATGAGTGAACTTCTTACTTCAGATACTTCAGAGATCCATTGTTCGCGTTGTCATGTGACGGCGTGGATCAGAAACTTCCAGGTTGAACGGTCCTTTGCCAACGTTGACCACGGAGTCTTTCTCACCAGTATGCCAGCACGTCTTCTCTGACCAGACATAGAACGGATGTGAAGAAAATCGTCTCTCGCTTTGATGATGTCGTCGCTCCATCTCAGAGGAGGTCTACCTGCTTTCCTTTTCTGTCCCAAAGGTGTCCACTCGGTGACTTTTCTTGACCATCGGGTAGGCGGTTGTCGAGCGACATGACCTGCCCACGCTAGCTTCCGTTCCGTGATTCGTTTCAGAATAACAAAATCATCAGAGTCGACGTCTGCGTCTTCACATATTTTGTTCATCGTGCGTTGCAGTCTTCCTATCTCAGACAGAAGCAATTGCCAGGTTTCTGTTGCGTAGAGCAAAGCTGGGATGACGCATTGGTTCAGCAGCTCTTTCTTTTTGACCTTGTTACCAGTGAGCTTGATTGCTTCCTTGATATTGCTGTAGGCGGCCCATCCTGCTCGAATCCGTCTTGATGTCTCAGGGTACAGTTGGACCTCGTCTTTCTTCGTTGTGGCCTTCTTGAGTGGGATCTTGTGCTTCAGGATCTTTCCAAGGTAACGAGTTTCTTTGACTACAGCAATGTCGTAACCGTCGCAGACGATTGGTTCAATATGGGCGTGGTCGTTCACTAATGCCACAGTTTTGTTGTAGTTGAAGATTAGACCCGACTTCTTGGCTTCGCGGCTGATGTCGTTAAGTTGCTCTTCCAGCTCTTTACACGAGTTTGCGAATATAAGAAGATCATCGGCGAATTCCAGGTGAGCTAGTCTTTCTCCGTTGATTTTGATCCCTCTGTCTTCCCAATTTATTCTGTCCAGTGCATGCTGAAGAGCCAGGGAGAAGAGTGTCGGTGAGGAGCAGTCCCCTTGTCGTACACCTCTCTTTACTTGAACGTCGATGTTCTTCCCATGCACAGGGATCCTCGCGGTGGCTTCTGCGTTGGTGATAGCCAGTGCCTTGATGTAGTAGGCGTTAACACCAGCTGCGAGGAGTCCTTCTTCTACGGCAGACCAGTCGATGTAATCAAAAGCTGCTTTGAAGTCCACAGCAGCGATTGCTAGCGGGATGGCATACTCATGACACTTCTCAATCAATTGTGAGGAGGTGTGAATGTTGTCCATGCAGCATCTTGCAGCTCGAAATCCAGCTTGACTCTCCTCGATGTATTCCTCGGCGTTTGTTTTTACTCTCCTAGTCAGAATGGAGGTGAAAATTTTCGCCGGAACAGAGATGATCGAGATCGGTCGGTAGTCGTTCATAGTCTCAGGTTTGGATTTTTTCGGCAGCAAACAGATTCTAGTCTCACTCCATTGTGATGGTGCGGTTCCGGTTCTGAGCACTGGCCCAATGGAAAGGTATCATGTTATTGATACTCAACATTGGCCCAATGGAAAGGTATCATGTTATTGATACTCAACACGAAAGTTCGATCCCCCTGCTGGGTCTTATTTTGCTTTTTCAGCTCGCCTATCATCCTCTTCTCAATGAACAAACCCCTACGACAAGCAATTTTATCAAAGAAGAAAGTGAAAAATGTTAAAGCTATCACAGCTTCTGTTTTGAATTGAATAAATTATTCTTATGGCTCAGTTGGTAGTGGTTTTGCCTCTCACCATACAGGTGGATGTATCGATCTCCCCCGCGAGAATTTCTTTTGCTTTTTTTTAACTCGAGAATGCAATTCCGCGAGCAATGTCAAATGAAGTATCGTTTTTGTTCAAAATTATTATTTAGAGAGAAATCTCGATCCAAGAACTACTCCAACTCAACGTCTTGTAACGTAGGAAGCCTTTTGCGGGGCTTATACGTTATGGTGTTCAACATGTCTTTGTAGAAACCTTTATTGTCGACAAGGTTGGGTCTGTGAGACACCTCGCGGCGTCATCACAGAGACATGGAATCATGGTTGCATGGCCCAAATCTCTAGAGTTTCGGCTAAATCAGAAAAGCATGACAAAACCAACAATAACTTTTTGATCTACCTTTTCAATTGAATAGATACGATCTTAAAACTACCCCACCTCAACATTGCATCAGTTGACAGATCGGATGCAAAAACCTAATCTATAGAACTTCCGTCATTACCAAGACACAAAATTCGGAGTCTGATTCGCTAATTAATGTCCGATCTTGTTGAAAGTTACAACGTTACTAAGGTATTTGCAGACCCAGACCTAGAAGATGTCCGTTAACGATACTGAAATTCGTATTACACAATGTTCACCCCGAGAACCCTCGGACCACGCCCTCGAGTATACTGTACTTTTTGTAGTTCACTTGACCTATCTCATTCCGGTTTGCCTGCTGAATATTGCAATTTTCTTGGCGATTTATAGAAATAAGGATAAAAATTCTCCACTGGCCAACTATTATCATGTTATTTACTCTTTTGACTGCCTTCTCGTGAGTTTTCCTATTTTTAACATACTATAACTTGTAAAAAAGGTTTTGGCTTCGAATTTTGAAAGAAATTGAAAATTAGAACAAATTTTGTAGTGGAACACAGTTTTTTTTTCAAAAAAAACCGATTTTCAAAAATCAATGTTCAGACAGTATTTTTCATTATCTCTGACATCACAGTCCAGCGACTCCCCATTTACGTAACCTATCTTTGTGAGACCTTCAAAGACCTCGGTGATGCTTACCCTATCGCCCTAAGAATTCTCAACTTTATCCTCACCTTCGGGAAATTTGCGAGGTTTTTGAACATCAGTCTAATGGCTATAAACCGCTTGACATGCGTTGTTTTCCCGTTGCAGTACAAGAATGTAAGTGGTTTTGATCCAAGTACTACTCCGAGTTGACATTGCTTTATTTGCCAGATCGGACAAGATTCTTATCCCGGCACGGGGCGGGAAGTGCAAAGCGCTTTTTGAATGTGAGAATATCGCAAGAAATCATTCCAAGTACTAATCCGAGTTGAAATTGCTTTATTTGCCAGATCGGACGAGATTTTCATCCCGTCGCGGGGCTAGTAGCGCAAAGCATCTTTTGAAGCTAAATGTAAGAATGTCGCGAGAAATCGAACCAAGTACTACCTCATATCAAGCTACTCTGACTAGCCAGATCGGACGGAAATATCTCAAGCAGAATTCTCAGAACGTAAAGTTTGTCCTTCATCGCATTTCTTCGAATTCGTCGGTCTCATTAGTTCACACTTCCTAATTAGCGTAGGTAACACTACATCAGTGACAAAATAATAATAATTTCGTTTTGTCACGTCCGATCTGCCAAGAGTAAACATGTTGACACGAGCTAGCTATTGAAACAAACTCGAAAGCGCGGACATGAGGGACCGATCCAAGTTTTACCCAACTCGATCTATCTCCACTTGCCAGATCGGACGGGGTGGCGCATGTTACATAGGATCATGGGGACAGGGCGCGGGCAAATTTTTAGTTGCACACGAATTTTTTTTACAGTTCTGGGCATCTCACACGCGGACCCTGATTATTCTATGGACTTTTATTTCTTTACTGCTCACTACAAACATCGCTATCAGCGAAAGCTATTTTTTACCCGATGGGAGAAATATTCTGGTTAATTATACACATAAAATTGAATGGGTGAGTTACTTACCCAAAACCGGGAAAAAAGTAAATTTTAGATGAAAACAACCTATATTCAAGCTGCGGTCTGTTTATTCTCATTGATTATTCTTATTTTATCCACTATATTCATCCTCAGAAACCTTAGGCAAAGTAAAAGTCAGACAAAAACTATCGAACACAACTTATCTCTGGCAATGATATTCCAAGGAATCAGCATTTTTCTATCTTTCCTAGTAATGGTAAGAAAAAGCAAAAAATATTTCATCGGGCGAGATCCGATCCAGCCACCTGCACCTAGCCTATTTTCACTGAGCTATTCAGATTATTTTCCTCGGGATGTTCATCAATTTCCTCAACACTGGTTACAAGATAGACGAAGGTGCAGTTTTATCAGTTTATATCGCCCAATTCTTGGCGCAGGACTTTTACACAATAAGGTGAGCCTCAAGATTTTTGTCTCTGGTGTAACGGTCTAAGCGTCTGACTCCCACCAACAAGGTCGAAGTTCAATCCCAATGGCTGATTTCATTTTTGCTTTTCTATTTCCATTCTTGCAGCAGTCCAATCATCATTCTACGTATAAGTCGACATCTGAGAGATGCGATTTTTCAATTTCATCGGAAAACTTCGAAAGTGACGAGAATTCGCGTTTTGCCAACGCAAACTGCTTTCGATTCACATCAGCGGTCACAGAACTTGCAATAAGTTTTATGTTTGAGAAGGCAAAAAATTTTGTCTATCAGCGGGACCGATCTCCTGCCACTACACTTTGCATTCTTTTGAATGAATTTTATCAATTCTGTCAATTCAAAATGCTCAGTAAATGTTAGTCCTAGCCTCTGGTTACTGTATCGAGAAGGGAATAAAAACGTTGAGACGTGAAACTTTATTTCGAGGCGGCAATTCAAAATGCTCAGTAAATGTTAGTCCTAGCCTCTGGTTACTGTATCGAGACAGGAATAAAAACGTGGAGACGTGAAACTTTATTTCGAGGCGGGAATTCAAAATGATCAGTAAATGTTCGTCCTAGCCTCTGGTTACTGTATCGAGACAGGAATAAAAACGTGGAGACGTGAAACTTTATTTCGAGGCGGGAATTCAAAATGATCAGTAAATGTTAGTCCTAGCCTCTGGTTACTGTATCGAGACAGGAATAAAAACGTTGAGACGTGAAACTTTATTTCGAGGCGGGAATTCAAAATGATCAGTAAATGTTAGTCCTAGCCTCTGGTTACTGTATCGAGAAGGGAATAAAAACGTTGAGACGTGAAACTTTATTTCGAGGCGGCAATTCAAAATGCTCAGTAAATGTTAGTCCTAGCCTCTGGTTACTGTATCGAGACAGGAATAAAAACGTGGAGACGTGAAACTTTATTTCGAGGCGGGAATTCAAAATGATCAGTAAATGTTAGTCCTAGCCTCTGGTTACTGTATCGAGACAGGAATAAAAACGTGGAGACGTGAAACTTTATCTTGAGGCGGGATTTCAAAATGCTCAGTAAATGTTCGTCCTAGCCTCTGGTTACTGTATCGAGACGGGAATAAAAACGTGGAGACGTGAAACTTTATTTCGAGGCGGCAATTCAAAATGCTCAGTAAATGTTAGTCCTAGCCTCTGGTTACTGTATCAAGAAGGGAATAAAAACGTGGAGACGTGAAACTTTATCTTGAGGCGGGATTTCAAAATGCTCAGTAAATGTTCGTCCTAGCCTCTGGTTACTGTATCGAGACGGGAATAAAAACGTGGAGACGTGAAACTTTATTTCGAGGCGGCAATTCAAAATGCTCAGTAAATGTCAGTCCTAGCCTCTGGTTACTATATCGAAAAGGGAATAAAAACGTGAAGACGTGAAACTTTATTTCGAGGCGGGAATTCAAAGTGATCAGTAAATGTTAGTCCTAGCCTCTGATTACTGTATCGAGAAGGGAATAAAAACGTGAAGACTTGAAACTGTAACCCTCAGCTCCAAAAACTTCTGCAGTAATCGTGACAGGCTCACAGGCCTCTGACTTCTATAAAAACTGATCACTCTGATCTTAGTGGAACAACAATTATAGACAGCAAGCTGAGAGCAGGTGATGTCGAAACCAATCCTCAAAGTTCCGATCTTATTTGTAATCAAGTTCTGCTTTGAATTTTTGACTTCTTAACGTTTTCGGTCAAAATTTCTTTCGTTTTCAGGTGGGAAGAAGTTTTAATCTACAAAAAAGTGTTTTACAAAATCTAATTTTTCATATTTTTTGCACCTAAGCCTGTCAAATAAAATATTATTTGAAATTTTATTTGAAAACTTTATTTATTCAGATTTTCTCAAGTATTCCGTTTTTTCTCTTTCTTTTTGAAAATTATAGATTTATCGAAATATTTACGATCCATATAAAATTTATTTATGATAACTAATGAAAAACTTAGGATATTGATAATTATTTAGACTTTAAGTAAATACCTTATTTAGGGCTTACTATGGCGGACTACTCCCTACTGATAAACCTCACGTGTAACAGTACTGACACAAGTAGTCCTGTACCATCCATTTCTCTCTATATTTTACAAGTCGCCTACAACATTATGAGCATTTTGATGTACCTAACAATATTCCAAGCGATTTACAAAAACTATCAACAAGGGACATTATCCAATCATTTCTACACACTTTCCGCGTATGATGCTATTTTTGTGAGTTTCGCTGTTGAAAAAATGAAGAAAGGGAAAAAGCAAAAAATCTACTCCATGTGGGGATTGAACCCAGCGAAAATCAGCGACAAAATGTAGAAAAACCAAAACATTGTCGATCTTGGTGGAACCAAATCTGCGACTTCTAGTTCCAGAAGTTAAAACACTACACCTGAGTCATTTCTCATTCCCAATTTTTTTCAAGTTTAATGGAAAAAAACAAAAAAAAATTTCAACCCCACGGGACCGAACTTGCTATATCCCGCACCAAAAACTAACTCACAACCACTGAGCTAATCACAAAAACTTTTAACAGGCAATTCCATTAATCCTATCCGATCTGGGGCTCCAACGTTTTGTCTACTTCATCACTCCTTTTTGTGAGTCTTTTTGGGAGAAATTTCACGAGCCGAATGGTCTTCTCACGATACCGTACTCCGTTATACAGTACTGTCGCTTCGCTCGCCTCATAAATGCCAATGTCTTAGCAGCGAATCGCTTCACCTGCGTTGCAAGACCTTTCAAACACAAACAAGTGAGTTTTACGACTATCCCGAGGCAGTTTGGCAAAGATCAGACAGACTACATTAATCGAAATTTTGATCTACCAGTTTGTAAGGCCACGCCTACCGAATTCTCAGTAATTTTAGGCCTACAGTAACCAAAATTTGACCTACAACCTCTACTACAGTAACTTTGACCTACTATAGTAACTTTGACTTACTACAGTAACTTTGACCTACTATAGTAACTTTGACCTACTATAGTAACTTTGAATAACTACAGTAACTTTGATTACATACAGTAACTTTGATCAACTACAGACCACCAAATTTCGCCCTTTTCGCACCCATAGGGTCACCAGGAAGTCCCTCGAAGCTCATTGGAAGGCCACGCCCCCTTTTGATGTTCATTCTTTCAGTTTTGGGAGAAAAATCTTCCATTTATAATGGTTTTTATGTTTTTACTACCGTTTATTTGCATTTTCAACGTTATTATATCAAAAACATATTTAATTGCTCTCAATCGACGTATGATAATCAGCTATACTCATTCTATTCCATGGGTAAGTTTTTTTTGAAAAAAATATTCTAGACTAATTTTTTGCTCATTAAAAATTTTAAAAAATACTTCTTCGAAAATGTTTCCGATGGTTTCTTTAGATTCTAGCCTTTTTTTCAAAGAATTTTTCTGAATTTAAGAAAATTTAGAAAAAAAACAATTCGATATTTTTCAAAAATTTGAAAGTCGGAAAAACATGTCATTTGTTTTCACAAAATGTCTTCCGGAATCAGTTCAGAATGATGTAGAATCTTCTCCTAAATGAAATTCGAAAGATATTTCACAATTTTCTATAAACAAATAATTTTATCAAGAAATAAATAAAACAATAAAGCTCTTGTCTTTGATTCGAACAGAAATTAAAAAAAAAATCTGTACCCATTTCAGTACCGTACATCCTACTTTCAAGCCGTTATCAGTCTCTTCTCGATTATATTTTTGATCTACACCAATTCGACCATTATTATGAAGTTGAAACAACAAAAACTGCGACTTTTAACCGTGGAACGGAATTTATGCATAGCCAGTGTGTTGAACTCGATTTCTTACTTTTTGGTCTTCATTTTTCAGGTAAAACTAATTTTAGGACTAATCCAAGTCAAAAAACAGAAATACAGCCCAAAAATTCAGGTATATTCACTCTTCAGATCTAATTCAAATCTTCAATCAAGATAAGATCTTCCACAATTTGAATTTTATGACTACTCCAAGTCAAAAAACAGAAAAGCCAGTTGAAAATTCAAATTTGAAGACTACCCTAAGTCAAAAACAGAGAACTCAGCCACGAATTAGAACTTTAAGACTAACCCAAGTCGAAAAACAGAAAGGCAACTGATAATTCAAATTTTAAGACTTCTCCAAGTCAATGTTTTTCAGCTAGCGATCGCGATATTTTCCACAAGGTATATATCCAAAATTGATCAGAACGATGTGAATCCTTCGACATTAGAATCTATGAATGCAGCCAGTGTAGCGGTATACATTTACTCCATACAATTTCTTCCCTATGATGTTTATACTGTCAGGTAACTTGCAATTTTGCAAAAACGACTCCAACCTGTTTAAAACGACCATACTCTTCATTGCGACTCGGAAAAACCAACTTTCAAAAAAAGCAAAAATGTCCTCCGAGCGAGATCGAACTCATGATACCTTTTTCCCTACCGCTAGACCACTACACCACCCCGAAAAATCGTTTTTCAGCAGTCCCATCATCCTCTTGATCATGTCGAAGCCGCTGCGAGATGCTATTTATACAAGAAAATCGACAGAACCTGTATTGGTACAAGTCAGTAATATAAGATCGACATTTTCTTGATTTTGAATGGATAAATTTTTATAAAAAACAAAAACTGAGAAGTTCGAGAGATATTGATCCAAGTACTCATCCGAGTCAATTTTGAAGTATGAAATGATCGGACAAAATTCAACTCAAAAAAGCAAAAAAAGCTTCGAGTGAGAATTGATCCAAGTACTAACCCGAGTCAGTATGCAACGTTAGAAAGATTGGACATCGCGAAAGAGAAGAAGCAAAAACTTTCTCGTCCCGGTTGGAGATCCATTCAAGTGCTAACCCGAGTGATTATTCTAGACTGAGCAGATCAGACGAAACAGCAAAAAAATCTCTTCCTGGTTTAGGATCCATCCGAGAACTAATCCAACTGAATCTTTAAGAATACGCTGATTATACGAAACCCAACTCGAAAGGAAAAGGCAAAAACTTCCTTTTCCCCGTTGGGAATCGATCCAAGTACTAACCCGATCCGACATAAAAATAAAAACCCACGGGATCGAAAAACTCTGTAGCTGGCAGTCACTCAGCACGACTTTTCTGTTCTCTTCAATGTCTTTGATGGAAATCTGAGAGAAAATTGGCTATGCTACTTTTCAGAAATTTAATGCAAACCTTGAAGCAAGTAGACATTCTGGAAGACCTATGGCCTAGGTTTGTGAAATCGAGCGTATGATGACCTAAGAAGTCGATTTCCGGTTGAAAGCCACTTTACACATAGTGGAAGTTTGAAAGAGTTATAATCGAAAATTATTTTTTAAATCAAAGGAGCCGATTCCGCTAATTTTACCACTAACCCAGGTCAACGTTACCGAAGATTGGACAAGTGGTTACATGCTAGTTCCCAGTTATCCGAAATTTGAGACTAACCCAGGTCAACATCACCAAAGATCGGACAGCGGCGACCGTTTTGATTCGCGCACCATCTAGTTGACTGAAAAAAATCTGATTCTGTTGTTGTTCTTGCAAACTTTTGATCTTTAAAACATTTTGACACCACTTTTTAAGACTAATCCGGGTCAACGTTACCAAAGATCGGACAGGCGTGACAGTTCTGGGTCGCGCACCATCTAGTTGAATGATGGCAATTCTGATTATTTTGTTGTTTTTGCAAACTTTTGATCTCTAAAACGTTTTGAAACCACTTTTTAAGACTAATCCGGGTCAACGTTACCAAAGATCGGACAGGCGTGACAGTTCTGGGTCGCGCATCGTCAAACTGCAGGAAATTTGGTTTTTGTTCTTGCAAACTTTTGATCTTTGAAACGTTTTGACACCACATTTTAAAACTAATCCGGGTCAACATTAACAAAGTTCGGACAGGGGTGACAGTTCTGGGTCGCGCATCGTCAAACTGCAGGAAATTTTGTTTTTGTTCTTGCAAACTTTTGATCTTTGAAACGTTTTGACACCACTTTTTAAGACTAATCCGGGTCAACGTTACCAAAGATCGGACAGGGGTGACAGTTCTGGGTCGCGCATCGTCAAACTGCAGGAAATTTTGTTTTTGTTCTTGCAAACTTTTGATCTTTGAAACGTTTTGACACCACTTTTTAAGACTAATCCGGGTCAACGTTACCGAAGATCGGACAGGGGTGACAGTTCTGGGTCGCGCATCGTCAAACTGCAGGAAATTTTGTTTTTGTTCTTGCAAACTTTTGATCTTTGAAACGTTTTGACACCACTTTTTAAGACTAATCCGGGTCAACGTTACCAAAGATCGGACAGGGGTGACAGTTCTGGGTCGCGCATCGTCAAACTGCAGGAAATTTTGTTTTTGTTCTTGCAAACTTTTGATCTTTAAAACGTTTTGACACCACTTTTTAAGACTAATCCGGGTCAACGTTACCAAAGATCGGACAGGGGTGACAGTTCTGGGTCGCGCATCGTCAAACTGCAGGAAATTTTGTTTTTGTTCTTGCAAACTTTTGATCTTTAAAACGTTTTGACACCACTTTTTAAGACTAATCCGGGTCAACATTACCGAAGATCGGACATGGGTGACAGTTCTGGGTCGCGCATCGTCAAACTGCAGGAAATTTTGTTTTTGTTCTTGCAAACTTTTGATCTTTGAAACGTTTTGACACCACTTTTTAAGACTAGTCCGGGTCAACGTTACCGAAGATCGGACAGGGGTGACAGTTCTGGGTCGCGCATCGTCAAACTGCAGGAAATTTTGTTTTTGTTCTTGCAAACTTTTGATCTTTGAAACGTTTTGACACCATTTTTTAAGACTAATCCGGGTCAACATTACCGAAGATCGGACAGGGGTGACAGTTCTGGGTCGCGCATCGTCAAACTGCAGGAAATTTTGTTTTTGTTCTTGCAAACTTTTGATCTTTGAAACGTTTTGACACCACTTTTTAAGACTAATCCGGGTCAACGTTACCAAAGATCGGACAGGGGTGACAGTTCTGGGTCGCGCATCGTCAAACTGCAGGAAATTTTGTTTTTGTTCTTGCAAACTTTTGATCTTTGAAACGTTTTGACACCACTTTTTGAGACTAATCCGGGTCAACGTTACCGAAGATCGGACAGGGGTGACAGTTCTGGGTCGCGCATCGTCAAACTGCAGGAAATTTTGTTTTTGTTCTTGCAAACTTTTGATCTTTGAAACGTTTTGACACCATTTTTTAAGACTAATCCGGGTCAACGTTACCAAAGATCGGACAGGGGTGACAGTTCTGGGTCGCGTACCATCTAGTTGAATGATGGCAATTCTGATTATATTGTTGTTTTTGCAAACTTTTGATCTTTGAAACGTTTTGACACCACTTTTTAAGCCTAATCCGGGTCACCGTTACCAAAGATCGGACAGGGGTGACAGTTCTGGGTCGCGCATCGTCAAACTGCAGGAAATTTTGTTTTTGTTCTTGCAAACTTTTGATCTTTGAAACGTTTTGACACCACTTTTTAAGACCAATCCGGGTCAACGTTACCGAAGATCGGACAGGGGTGACAGTTCTGGGTCGCGCATCGTCAAACTGCAGGAAATTTTGTTTTTGTTCTTGCAAACTTTTGATCTTTGAAACGTTTTGACACCACTTTTTAAGACTAATCCGGGTCAACGTTACCGAAGATCGGACAGGGGTGACAGTTCTGGGTCGCGCATCGTCAAACTGCAGGAAATTTTGTTTTTGTTCTTGCAAACTTTTGATCTTTGAAACGTTTTCGGTCTTTATTCAGTTTTTGATTGCTTTTAGAGCTATTTAACCCAAAACCCGTAATTAATGTTTACTTAAGACAACGTGCTAACAACGTTTCCCATTTTATGAGCTTGTAGGCGTTGGGATGTAGGCTTAGTGTAGTTTGGGCTTTAATTTAAGATTTGGGAGGCTTCAGGCGTTAGGTTATAGGCTCTGGTGTATTCTTAGAATCTTTAGGACCTAGTTTTATAGTCTAAGTACTTAGGGTAAGGTAACTTTCCTCAGGTCAAGCCTAAGAGCCTTTAGGACCAAGCTATTAAGCTCAACGATCCCAACCTAAGATACCAAGGATAACGTTAAACCTAAGGACTTCAGGTTGAGTGACTTTCATAAGGTCAATCCTAAGACCTATAGGACTGAGTCTCAAGCCTAAGGACTTCAGGGCAGATGACATACTAACGTTAAGCCTAAGAGCATTCAAGCTAAGATTTTAGGCCTAACGCTTAGGGCATTAGTCCAACCAATCGTTCTCTGATGTCGAAAATCATAATGCAATCGTCATAAATGCATTTTTGTCTGATTTATCTAAAAGTACTCGAGTTTAGACTATAAACCATCACGATTTAACGACATTTTTTCTTGGCTTAATCCTTTGACCCAGTTTCATCGACAGTAAAAACAGTCCAGAAGTAGTTCATATAATAACTACAGGAGCATCGACATGGCGCAACCTGGGGCAGAAATTTTCCAAAGGTAAGACATCCGGGTTCGAGTCACTCTCGTGTCAAGGATTTTTGCTTTTTTCAAACTTTGCTTTGGTTCTATCAACGTGGAACAATGCGATATTGAGGAAAAAGTTATCCTTAGGTTCGGTCCCCTCACGGAAATTTTTTTTTGCATTTTCTTCTGAACGCTCAACCCTCTCTAGTGGTATTTCTCTACAGCTAAGTAGCATTGAGATGAAGCTAGGTTCCGATAATATCCCCGGGTTCGGTCCCCGTCAGCAGAATTATTTTTGCATTTTCCTACTGGATGCTGAAATGAAAAACAATCGACAGCATGATCAGAAAACTGACCCCAAGTTCGTTCCCACCCCTACTTTTTGCATTTTCTGACTTCTACGTCACACCGCCCACAGGGGTCCAAAAGAACTCGGTTGAATGAATGAAATTACGTTGTAGGTAACAACAATAGAGTTATCAGTAGTGGAAGCAAAGAACATTTTTTCTCATTTTGCGGAAATCTGATCTGGCACGTCACGAGGTATTGACTC